>JAUPFN010000019.1:3072500-4272500 GCA_036924255.1 Apodemia mormo
GGGCAACAGCTTGTGTATATATATATATATATATATATATATATATATATATATATATATATATATATATATATATATATATATATATATATATATATATATATATATATATATATATATATATATACATTATATATATATATATATATATATATATATATATATAACAACATTTGTTCTATGACTTTTGACATAACTTAATACATATTTATAATGTCATTTTTTTACATGACATGCACTACGCATCGCTCAGTCGCCATTAGACTGCTGGCGCATTAATTAATAAAAATTAATTAATCTAAGTGATAAAAATAAAGATATCTAGTAAGGGGGGCCAACTTAAGGGTGATCATTTGTTTAATTAATTATAAATAAATAAAAGACGAACAAACAATTTTTACAATCGAACATTAAAGAACGAACGACGAACAAATAATTAAAAATATCAAAAATCTGAAAATCAAAAAAAGTGGGGCCAAATTCAGTGAGCCGAACGTTCAAGCGAAAAATTTCATATTAATTTTTTTATTTTAATATTTTATTTTAATATTTATGATTGTGAGCGCGTTTCGAGTTTACTAGGAATTTGTATGTGATTTGTACAGCGCCACCTAGTGGTAAACGTGAGAAACCAGTTTGCCACTAGGTGGCGCTGTACAAATCACATACAAATTCCTAGTAAACTCGAAACGCGCTCACGATCGATGCGAAAAGAAAAACACTTAGCACTCAGGACACTCATCTGTTTATTTGCTATCTTATAATAAACAAAACAAACATCTATTATTTCATATCAACAATTGGAGTTCAGATATTATGGTTCTCTGAATTTATATTACTCAAGTTATAAGTAGAATGTAATAAGTAAAGTATTAAAAACAGTTTCTACGTTATTTCAAGGAGCTCGCAACGATTGGATATAAATATCTTAAGTGTTATTGTCGAGTGGAATCCAATAAGATGCTTCCCCATACACTGGATTGCGGGAATTCTTCGCAATCGCATAAAATGTAGATATTATATTTACGTGCTAAACTTGTCCTATTTCAAATACAAGTCACTTTTTGCAGTATTAAGTTATGAGCGGAACTATTTTATAACTAATAAGTGTCTTAAGTCTTCATTCAGGTCTTCGTCTTACAGTGTATCCTCAAAGAGGTGGACAGAAGTACAGTGGACTTACGAGTAGCCATAGATACTTAGGCCCACAATGTTATAGGTGGCAAGCCTGTCACCAACCGGACACTTATCCAAACCTGGGCAACGGTGTTTTTGTTAGAATATTGAAAAAAATTTATTTAAATTTGCCTGGAAAATCCGGTCCGGGAAGCAAACTCGGTTCTCATGTGGTCAACATCGACATCAGACTACTAGATCTCAGAGGCGATTTTTACTAAAGTTTTCAAAAGCAATAGAAAGAACCAATTATTGCCTACACACACCAAAGAGGTTGATAATACGTTGCTTTTTAAATAGTGGGATGTTAATGCTCATGCTGATGTTTAGCGACTACGTCACCCGGTCAGGCGGTTGCACCTAACTCGGGCGAAATGTTAAGTACTATATATACTACTTAATAGTCACGATGGTAGTGAGTCGTATTTTTTATATCATAAGATAGCAATCTTCTGATGGAAAGAGAAATCATTGCCTATAGACACCAAATCTATAGACATCAAAGACGTTAATAGTTCGTTACTGTCCGTATCGCCAAATGGCAGTAACACATACATAAGTCTGCCGACGACCTCACTCTCCTCTTACAGGACAATGATTAGCATTGACGCTATTGCGGCAGGAATAGATAAGGCGGTGGTGCCAAATACTCAGGCGAGACGTTGCGGAACTCTACTACCTAGTAGTCACAATGGTAGTGACACGTATAGCCAATTAGTCTCCTTTTACGATCTGCCTGGTAAAGGGCGGAGAAAGGTAATTAAGAACAAGTTGCTTAGTAAATTGGAAATGAAAAGTATTCAAAAAGGTTTAATTATACTTGTGAAAATTATCGGGGCCGTAGAAGGCCTATCTGGAAACTTTCCATTGCTTTCATTCCTTATGACACTTTTCGCTTCTGTGTATTTGCAGAAGCCATAATTACCAATATTTAAAAAAAAAATCCCCTACGTCCATCTTTGAAACTTCCCGCTAAACTGATGTATTTTAAGCTCAATGAAGCAAAAATATACCTTAGGATGAATCTAAAGTTTCAAAAATAATAGTATTTTAATATTCTAAAAGATAATAGTGTATATTTTCAAAATGATGATCGGTTTTGATCTTTTGAACAGCGTTTAAAGCATTTTTTGAGCTCCAAGTTGTATTGTAAAACTTTTTCAAAAATTTGCGTCATTGATTAATCCCGAACAATCAATAGATTTTAATCCGATTTACGGTATTTGACGCAGTTTTTTAAGTAAAAAATCTGAATACATTTTTAAATAAATCTATATATTATCCTGAAAGTGATTTTAAAAATATGAAGTACATAAGTTAGCTGTAAACAACGTAATTTTAATATTTGAAACTGTAACTTTAGAAAAACAAATTCTATTTTAGTTTTTGAAACGGCATTTAACGTAGTTACTTAATTTAGTAGTAAAATATTGTGGAAGATAAAAATAATGGGTTGAAAAATTTCATAGTCAGGTCAAAAAAAAAACACTTTTTTCAAAACTTTTTGTCAACGATAATTCCCGAACGGATAAACAGATTTTGATGAAATTTGTGTATTGGATGCAGTTTTTTAAGGAAAAAAGCTGATTAGATTTTGTACTCAATCGGGACATTAATTTGGAAGTTATATTAAAAAATACTGTTTCGCCTAAAATTTAAAATTAAAATTATGTGCTTTTTTTGGAGAACTATTAGCGGGTCGAAACAATCGTCCGACCACAGGAACCGGCGGCGGCGGCGCGACGTACGAGACGGAAATTTGCGCGGCACGATTCGCAGGCCACAGGAAGTTGCGTTCTCTGCCAGACCAGTATAGGCCGAGAGAGAAATGTCTTTTCAACTTTATCTCGATATTGCTGGGAGAGGAATAGTTTTGTACTTCAATACTTACTATGTGGAAAAGAATGTGGAGTATATAATTTAAATGGGAATTGGGGTATAGTGTAGACGTTGAATTCACAAGAAGTAAGTGAAATGCAGACAATTACCAGACAATTTTTTCGAACATACCAGAATGAGTGTCAAAAGTTTTGATTTAGTGTTGCTATCGACCATCGATAATGGACTATCGAGTGATCGTCCGTTATCTATATCCAATCTGTAGTTTATCGATATATGGAAAAACAATAGTATCGGTATCTATTTATTGTATTGATTGTTTTAATATCTCAGGTAGTTATAATACTATCGATAAACAACAATTTATGATAATATCTATAGCATTGATACCATCAAAACTACCGTTATTCAACTTTATTTCAATACTAAACGATACTATCAATAATATTGAACATATGTTTATGCAATATTGACTAACAATAATATCGAAACTATAGATGGAATCGATATTTTTTTTACTTCAATTATTGATATTATCAAAACTATCGAAAAAATTGATAGTTTAGTTTTTTACAGCGATTAATGCTATCAGCACTATTATTAGTGTGGAATATATCACTCATAATATCATCATCATAATTTAATAATATTTTTATATCGTAAAAAAATAGTAAATAAGCAGTGTTGGTCCCGGCCTCCTTTGTAGAATAGGCCAACTGCCGTTCTGCCAGTCAGGTCGTAAAAGGCGACCGATTGGCTATCGAGTCACTACCATCGTGGATACTAGGTGGTAGAGTTCTGCATTGTCTCGCCCGGGTCTGGTACCACCGCCTTACCTATTCCTGCCGCAATAGCGTCAGTGCTTGTCGCTGTCGTGTTCCGGTAAGGTAGCCGGTAAACTTATGCATGTGGCATTAGATCTCGCCACAAGGTAGCAACGCACCATTAACATCTTTGGTGTCTATAGGCGATGGTTGACTTTTTCCATCAGGAGACCCATCTGCTTGTTTGCTATCTTATGATATAAAAAAAAAGATAGCTCTTCCGATGGAATGAGAAACCATCGCCTATAGATACCAAAAATGATAATGGTGCGTTGCTATCCGTGGGGCCGGATGATATAACAACCTATACTATCGACTTTACAATCGATATTACGGCGTATATCTGTCTATACTTACAATTTGGGAGACCAGACTTCCAAATTGCTAGCCTAGCAAGTATTTCGGCACTTAAAGTTGCAGTGTTCATTATGTAATGTGACGAATAAACTAAATAATTTTGATTCCTCGCCTATTCGCTGCGACTTTCTCTCGAGCCTGTGGCATTCGCCGTAGTACGCCATACTAATCCATACATTTATTTTGATCGCTCACCAAGTCGCGCGCTATTTGTTCGGTGAAATTCGTCGGTCGTCCTGCCGATCGCCACCCCGTTTGACATGCTTAGTACATTCCTACACATTTGTTTTAGTCGCTAGACGCTTCCGTGACCAGTCGGTTACGGCCCGCTAGCACTTGAGACCCTGTCAATGAGTTAATAAAAGTAATTGGGAAGTCTAAACTCTGATACTATTTACTTTCCCATTTATCGTTGTGTACCCTGAATTTTTTGGACCTTTTAGACCCTAAGGTTATTTGGACCAACTGCTTACATTCACTTCGAAAAAATCGCCATCTCATATACATATAATAAATAATAATTATTCTCCATTTCACACTTTCACCACTTGGCTAACTTTTGCTCAGTGTAGTCATATTTGATTATTCTTGAGATGTTTCGATTGCAATATCAGAACTTGCATTACGTGCATTGAATACATGTCTTAAATTTTTTGGTCTTTACTTTTTTTGTGCCATTGATTGAGCCGTTGTGCTTATTTCATTGGACTTACAGCAGTCACAGTTAAAACACATAATTTTCTTTTTGTTATAAACATTTTTTTTTTCAAAACAAATATATAATTATAAATTACTAGCTGCAGCGTTTATTATAAATTTTTTTGGCAAATTTCACGGGATCACCCAATATTTCCGAGATAAATAGTAGCCCGAGTGCTATTTTAGGTTATCATCTACTAATGTGCCAAATTCATTCAAATTAATTCAGTATTTTTGCGTGATTAAGTAACAAACATCCATCCAAACATCCGACTTTCGCATTTGTAATATTAATATAGATTAAAAAGAAAATCAACAACAGTAAAACAGTGTTAACTCAATTATTTATACTAAATTTAAAATAAACAGTAAAGTTTAAAGTGCTTCAATATTATTTTTTGCACAAACTAATTGTTCTTTGTTTTATGACAAGTCATAAGATTATAGCGTTAAATTTATTTTGTGCGCTTTCTACAATTATCGCGACGTGTACAGACGCACACACTTTAGGGATCATTATTTATATTAATTAATTATTTAAGTATGATAATAATATTTTTCAATCGACTTCCCAAACAGGATGAGATTCTCAGTTCGGATTGGAAGTGGAAGGCCGTTTTGATCCATTGAAGAAGTTCGGATCCATTGACAAATACCGGCTAGATGACTTTTATGGTTTTATGACGAAGCAGGGAGAAGTTCATGGCAACTTTGAATTACAAATTGAGAAACACGATCGATTTTAGGCTCGTTTGATTCGTTCTTTTATGGTCTTTGAAGTGGTAAAGTTTTCAGTATATGGTGATAGAGCTGGGAGAAGTCCATGAAAACTCCTGAGCTAAACTAGATAAACCCATTGAATGTGGGATGATTGATAAATAGCACATATAAATAATAGGTAGTATTTAATTAATATTAAATTTTTATTATTTTTTACTTTTTAGTATTTGAAGTCGGTTTTTTAACGTAGTTATTTTTATTGCGTACCCTTTTTGGTGGAATTTTTGAAAAGGCATTTTCGGGATATATCTAATAAAAAATATATCAAAATCGGGCTACTTTGTACAAAGTTATGCGTGATCTAACATAAAACATGTAAGCGTTGAATTGAGAACCTCCTTCGTGTTTTCGTCGATTGAAAAAACAGTATCATTACTAAACGCTTAGCTTTTGTACCACGCACCACAAAATACACAGTGCTTGCAATACGAATATTTAATATTCATACGTGAATGAATATTCGATATCATACCGGATTGAATGCAAGGCATGAAATAATTGAGTCCTAGTGTTGTACTCATTTATTATGTTGTTTAATAGACGCAGGCGCCACTTTGCGGAAAGCCGTAACACAAAGAAAATAACAATTAACTTTGCAATGTTCACGGTTGTATAACTCTTCGATGCCACGGAAAGGACAAAATAACTGGACAAGTGTGATTTCGACTTACCCAACGACGACTGTTCAATACAAGTTTGTTGGTACATATCACTACATAATATAAAAGAAAGTCGCTTTGCGATGTCTGTCCCTATGTATGCTTAGATCTTTAAGACTACGCAACGGATTTTGATGTGTTCTTTTATATAAATAGAGTGACTTGAGAGGAAGATTTATAGATAGCCCCCTCCCCCTCCTCTAAGTACCCCACCAAAATTTGTATGGCAAAACATCGTTTGCTGGGTCAGCTAGTTGTAAATATTTCAAGAATAAAGTTTTGCAATTTTTCCGAACTTTATCCGAAATTAAGTTTCCAAAATCTATATATCCATACTAATATTATAAGTGCGAAAGTCTGTCTGTTACGCTTTTACGGCTAAACTGCTGGACCGATTTTCATGAAATTTAGCATGGAAGTAGTTGAAGAGCCGGGGTAAAACATTGGTTATTTTTATTTCAAAAATCAATCCCTAAAGGGTTGAAATAGGAAATGAAATTTGTATAAAAAGCTATCTAGACGACATGTTAATCTGCGCTAAATCAAAGCTGCGCGGGTCAGCTAGTATTAAATAAAAGCTACATATACTTTTGTTATATAACTCGCTGTTACCGAATCGCGAGTTTATTACAAAAATCATTACTTCCCTTCATCAGTCGGGTAAAAAGTTACTATGTCACTTCTGGTCAATATAGCTTTCTAAAAGTTTTAAAATCGGTGAACTCGTTATTGAGTTAAATTGTAACAAACAAAGTCATATTTTTTAATTTAATTTTTTATTATTAGTTTGGATTACAAAATGTATAGTTTCGGATTATTCTCTGTTATTTTAGTAGATATAAAATTATTCTTGCTAAATTTCGTTTTTCTGGATAGACCAAAGAAAACCTGCTATTTTTGTAAACTACAAATTTTGATTCATTTGAGAATGTCGAAATATTATACGTTTTTTTTGCAGCATATACAGCCGTATCTTTTGACGGGAATACGTCTTTAAATTTGCTTTCATAGTGAGGTGCAGTTTAAAAAACTGATGATCACAACATTAGGGAATGAAGTCTAGTGTTTTATTTATTTATTTATTTATTTATTAAGGCTTACCAACATTTGTATACAATGTTAATTCAATTATAGATAACATGACAAAAATTAACTAGCTTATTGTAACAAACAATTATAGGTAAACACCACTTGCTTTTTTTAAAAGTAACAATTGACTGTAATACTGTATATGTTCATAAATCGAATATATAAACTCCTAATTAAAAACAAAAATTAATGCAGAGCTAAACCTAATCAGTTCTATGCTTTATAAACATTTTGCGGATTTTGTTAAATGAGTCAAAATAAATGTCGATAGCGTAACTGTATTCATTGGCTAATTTACAAAAACGCGGTATAGGGGAATTTGCACCAGCTACAGTCCTGCGTAGAGGCGGGCAAACAGGTGTGATGGACTCACGAGGATGACCTCTCGGCACACGGAAATCTATTTTTTGTAACAATTGGGGGCAGTCAATATCATTTCTGAGTAGTTTATAAAAGAATGAAAAGTCCAAAAGCTTTCTACGGTCCTCCAATGATATCATATTAAATTTCAGTAACCTATCTTTGTAGAAATTACATTGTTTCGCTATACCACGATTATACGCCAGGTCCCATAAGAAACGCTTTTGAACTCTTTCAATCCTTAATGTGTGTGTTGCATAGTGTGGTCGCCATACTACACTGCAGTATTCTAGCTGGCTTCTGACTAGGCTGTAATAAAGACAAATCTTTGCTCTTTCACTCTTAAAAACTTTGACAGCTCGAATTAAAAATCCTAGCATTTTGGATGATTTTCGAATAACTTGCTCAATCTGAGGTAAAAAAGTAAGTTTTCTATCGAATACAACTCCAAGATCCTTTATTTCATCTAGAATGTGTATTTTATTCTGCCCAATATAATAAGTATAATTCGTCGGATTAATTTTACGAGTGAACTTTACATGAAAGCATTTATTACAATTTAGTAGCATACCGTTGTTTGTGCACCATTCATTAAGTTTATCTATGTCACTTTGGAGCAATGAGACATCGTGTTCTGACTTGATTTCCTTGAGAAATTTTAAGTCATCTGCGTACATAAAAGGCACTGAGTTAGAAAAGCAAAGAGCTACATCGTTTATAAAATAATTAAACCAAACCGGGCCCAAGTGAGACCCTTGAGGCACACCGGACGTAATAGTATGATACCCAGATTCATATCCATTTATTACAACATAAAACTTGCGATTGGCTAAATAGGATTTAACCCATATGAGTATTGATCCAGATACACCGTAACATGATAACTTTTTAACTAACAAATCATGAGGTACTCGGTCGAATGCCTTGCTAAAGTCTGTATATATAACATCCACTTCGCTGTTAGAGTCTACTGCCTGCAACACTGTTTCTGTAAAGCAAACCAAGTTCGCCGCAGTCGATCGATGCCTAATGAACCCAAATTGACTGATAGTCAAGTACTGCTCTAGATGACGTTGAAAATAGGGACAAATTAGTGATTCAAAGACTTTAGCTAACACTGATAGAATCGATATAGGTCTGTAATTAGAAATAATATCATGTTTATTAGATTTAGGGACAGGGACCACTTTTGCTATCTTCCAGGCGTCGGGAAAAATTCCAGAACTTAATGATTTATTATAAATCATAAAAAGAGGCAATGCTAGATGTTCGGCGCATTCTGCAAAAAAATTAGGAGAAATTCCGTCCGCCCCCGCTCCCTTGTACCGATCAACAGATTTTAATTTCTTAAGAACGCATTCCTTTTCAAATTTGGGTATCATTAGAGCTTCACCGTTGTTGGTCAAAACAGACAAACAGACCAAAGCATGATCATTACTCGTAGATGACTGATGATTGTAAACAGACGAAAATGTATCTGCAAACATATCACAAATCTCAACCCCATTAGTTGTGTATTTTGTTCCGTCTGTTATACAAGAGGGATAGTTACTTTTGCCTCCCCGCTTTGCCTTAATGAAAGACCAAAACAATTTAGGATTGTCAGAGATTTTATTCTCTATTCTTTCGACGTAAGCTTTATAGCAATTAGTAGCCAATTTTTCGCAACGTCTACTAAGCAAATTTAATTGTATTTTGTCCATAGGGTTCCTGTATTTCTTAAACCTACGATATGTATTGTATTTTTCTTTAAGAGCTTTTGTTAAACTACGGCTGAACCATACGGGATACTTTTTACTTTTTTGTCTACGTCGAGGCACTAGTTTTTTAATAATATCATAAATCACCTTATAAAAAACAGATACCATTTGATTAACGTCCTGTAAATATTGAAACTTTTCCATCCAATTTACTAACGCTAGACGACTTCGTATATTGTCATAATCTGCTTTAAAAAAATTCGGTTTAGATATTAAATTATTATATAAAAGACTATCATTATTGACCTTGTGAATATAAGCTATTAAAGGAGGGTGAAGTTGGTCAACCACCGACAAAGCTGTATGCGATCCAGACACTTCACAGGAAGGAAGATCAGACAATACAAGATCCAGAATATTACCCGAGACATTAACAATCCGATTATGTTGCACTAAACCATTAGTATCAATAAAATCTAGCAAAAGCTTTCCCAGTCCATTTAAATTTAACAATTTTGACTCATCCAACAAACTCCAATTAATATTGTTTAAATTAAAATCACCAAAAATACAGAAATTACCATTAGATTTCTCAAATAAAGCATTACAACTATCAATAAATTTTTCAAGTAAACTCTTAGATACTGGTGGCGGTAAATAGACAACGCAAAAAATTATTTGGCGTACAGTTTGTGACAAGTTAACATCGACAGCTACCCAAAGTTCCTCACAACCACTATCACGGCACACTATGCATCTAGAATTAATTTTACTGAGTACAGCAATTAATACTCCACCACCATCTTTTTTAGAATTAAGAAAATTAATTTCTCTGTCCCTTCTATATACGATATATTGATCGCCAAATAGTTCACTGTTAGAAATGCTGTCATTTAACCACGTCTCAGTTAAAACAATAATATCATAATTTTCACATAACAAATTTCTATAAAATTCATGAGTTTTGGTACGCAAACCACGACAATTCTGATAGTAAATATTTAAATTATCGAATTTTATAACATAAATAGCAATATAAACGAGACTACATTAATCTATAAATTATCTAAACTATGTATATTTTTTATTAAAATATATGCGGATTCATCTGTTCTGCGCATAAAAATACGCCCGTTTCTGACCCACACATATTTATACCCCAACTCTTTTGCCTTTTGTCTGGCAGCAGCATGCAATCCTCTGTTATAAGCAGATAAATGCTCCATAACAAATATAGGTACTTTAGTTATCAGTCCAATGTGTTCACTGTTGAGCTTGTCATTTGGATGTTTTTTATTATAAGCTATAGAAGAAGCGAGAATCTGGTCACGCAGTTTAGGAGATGAGAGCTGAAGTACAATGGAACGTGGGCGGGTGCTATTACGATTGTGTTTAGCAACCCGTGTACAGTGGAGTATATCTCTCTCAACTATTTCACAACCGACCACTTTACCCAGTTTCATCGCAATATGCACCAAGTTCTCGTTTTTATTCTCAGGCACACATTGCAGCTCAATATTATTGTTACGAGACTGCTGCTCTATGGTATTAAGACGACTATTCAATTCTGAGATTGTTTCACGTAGCGATGCATTTTCCTGTTTAATTTCTTTGACTTACCTTTGGAGATGAACATTAATTTCTTTTATCTCTGCGTATTCCTTCTTTATTTCTTCATATTGTGCACTTAAGAATGTCATAGATGTAGAAATTTCCGTTAACTCGTGTTTTAGGGGGTGAGTTTATCGTCCAAAAGATTTGGAATGTTAGTTTGAAATTTTAATAACATTTCATTAAGTTTTTCATCAAGTGTTTCCTGAAATATATTTTGCGCCTCCTCCCTTGTAATAGGAGTAACTTGGCACTTTGTCTCGACCGGTGAGTCAGAAACAACTTTCTTTTTGCAACCTCTAGTTGTGGTTATATTTCGCACTGGCGTGTTATCGTTCTTTGATGATTTAGGACCCTGACAAAGAGGGCATTTCCAAACTGACATAGTAGATTTACTTAAATTTTCAGTAAGAGATACACATTCAAAATGGTACAACTTTTTACAAGTGCTACAAGGCAGGTATTTTTCTGTTGTAGAACCCTTTTCACAACATCCCCAAAGAGCAGCGGAAGACATCTTTCAAGATATACGATGTAAAAAATCAACAAAAAAAATGAAAAAAATAGAAAAAAAAAACTTATGATGGCGTCTGGGATTCGAACACGGGTGTCGTCGTTTAACAGTCGCTTATATTGCAGCTTGTACTATTACGCCACCGGGCCGTTAAATCACACCTTGAAATTGTTGATCGCAATTCACTGACTAGTTATTTTTATTACAGTTACAATGTTAATTGTGTTCATTCCAATATGTTATTGACACTATCTTTCACAATTACCCACAAATTCACTTATCACTTTTCCGAAAACTGTTTATTTTATCACATTTTAGTACATTATTTATTAAAAAAAACAGATAATTTATATACACAATAGAAGCATTATTTCTGTACACAGTATACGTATATGATTTTGTTCAATTGTGTTACTTTTAGACAAAGAATTTTATTTTTAACCACGGAGCAATTCAGAACACAGTTAACTTGTCGATGACGTCGACTTTATCTTCTATATCTTCTTTGTTATAGCTACATAACTGGATGTATTTTCCTACTCCTCCTATACTCTTCTGATTAAATTCGATGCGGGTTCCAAGACAGCTTAGCTTTTCTCCCAGGGCACCTGGAGCTCGCAACTCAGAGGTGGGCCCGTTGCCCTTAAAAAAAATAAAAATAAAGGGCGGACTATGGCGCGGGAGAATGAGGGGGTTGTGTCGCCATTTTTAGGTAATTTCGCAGCGTTATAATATAGCATATAGATTTATCTTTTGACTCGAAGCAGCTATGGCGTTTGATTAAGTTTTGTTCGACAGCTCTTTTCGCTTTCCGGGATAAAAGTAACCTATGTGCTATTCCACGTCATCATCTAATTTCTCTGTGCCAAATTTCATTCAAATCCTTTTAGTAGTTTTTGCGTGATTGAGTAACAAATCCATCCATCCATCCATCCAAACATCCAAACATTCGCATTTATAATATCATATTAAAATAATTATTATAGAAATAACATAGATATTAGTGTTTGTATTAAATATAAATGACTTTTAAGTACAAAAATAGAAAAAAATGTTATCGGCTAAAAAGTGTTTCAAAAGCCAAATCTAAATGGAAGAAACGTGTACCACTTAAAAGCTTACAAGTTTATGCACCTATGTCTAATATCGTTGTCAAGTTTAATTAATTGTGTTACGATATTGAATAATAATATAAAGAGAAAATATTAACTTCTGTATTTTTTAGTTTTTATTTATTTTATTGACTTCATTAGTAAATGTAGGTTGAAATAAAATACATACCAATTAGCAATAACGATAATCTTTTTATATACAAGTAAATGAAATTGTCTGTTTGTAATATTAAAATAAACGCTTTTTACTAAATGCATAGGTAATATATACACGGAACATATACCAAAATAACGTTTTTTAAAATTTTTGTCTGTCTGTCTGTCTGTCTATTTGTTCCAGCTAATGTCTGGAACGGCTGGACCGATTTTGACGGAACTTTCACTGGAAAATAGCTGATGTAATAGACAGTAACTTAGGCTACTTTTTTTCGAAATTTTCCCACGCGGACGAAGTCGCGGGCTCAGCTAGTAGATATATAATTTTGCTAGCGATGGATGATTCGAGCTTGGACTAAACAATATTATCTCTCCAAGGTTTGACAACATACTTTAACCGGAAGAGCCTGTCCAGATAAGGCATTCTGCCTACGTGCGAATCCACTGGCGCGCTTCAATTTTTAATGCATCCAGATATTGCGTTTTACGCGCGTTTCTATGCTAGGAGGGATTCCACGATAATTCGAAACAAATACTTCTACTCGCCGCGGATTTGCACCTAGTACTGGATGCAGCAATGGCGCCCAAGTATTTGAACTCGCACGTCGCTCGCGCAAAAAGCGAGAGAGTCGAGACTCTCGCTCATTGCGCGCGTTTTACGCGCGAGTGATGAAATACGCAGCAGCATCTGAGTGCTAAGTGTGAGTTTTTCTTTTCGCATTCGATCGTGAGCGCGTTTGGAGTTTACTAGGAATTTGTATGTGATTTGTACAGCGCCACCTAGTGATAAACTGGTTTCTCACGTTTACCACTAGGTGGCGCTGTACAAATCACATACAAATTCCTAGTAAACTCCAAACGCGCTCACGATCGAATGCGAAAAGAAAAAGTCACACTTAGCACTCTGGACAGAATATAAAATGTAGCTCTTGTATCTAGGGAACGCGCGAGTGTCTATGCGTGAGTCCACTGACGCGTAAAACGTCTCATCTGGACTTAAATAAAATAGAAAACAAGTGTATATTATGATGCATCTGGACAGAATATATGTGGTTATAGTATATCGGGAACGCACAAATGTCTACGCGCAAGGCACTCTCGCGTAAAACGCCTTATGTAGACAGTCTCTAAATATAATAGAAAACAAGTGTGTATATGATGCTAATGGACAGAATATATGTGGTTATAGTATATCGGGAACGCACGAATGTCTACGCACGAGGCACTCTTGCGTAAAAAGCCTCATCTGGACAAGAACATTATATCAATAAAAATAGGTTTCTATACTCTTCCGGGATGTAATTTTTCACTTTGCCAAATTTTATACTCTTCCATTCACGCAATTGGCATAAAATGGGGTACAGAGTTTTTACTTCATGTATTATAATGTAGATTAGAGTTTGCCTGTAGCCAAAATTCAACTGTAGATCAAACAATAAAGTCTCTTTTTAGTTTGATAACTGAATTTAGACGTAAAGAAAATAGTACTTATGTGTTTATATTACGGATGAATAATATAAAAATGTGTACAAAATTTTCATTCCATGAATTTTAATTTAAAATTTTAGTGTATTAATTTCATTTTCTAGATCTTCGGGCTATAATTTCTCTATTCATCTAAAGTAAATCATATTGAATTCGAATGCCTAGTGAGATTCGGTTTACTCTGGTTATTTCGAGACGAATCCAAAGTGATAGTAGCTGTTAAGCGGTTAACCGGAAAGGTTAAGTTGAATTAAATAATAATAGTAATTAATTTTGTATTCATTAAAAAATATTAATTATATGATTCTTGTTATATGACATTTAAAATTATTTATTATGACATTTTAGTATTATTCACATGACATTTTGGTGTATGCATCTATTACTTATATTAAATTCTCAATAAACAATATTTTCATATATTTTTTTAATATAATTATATTAGTTATGTACTCTTGCATCAATTTTATAATTGTAGACATTAATAACTGTTTAATTTCAATTTGATATATAAATGACATGTTTTTTTTTAATTATTACTCTGTAAATTCGAGTGGAAAAATTGGTTGGAGGTGGTAATGGCTTGATAGAACTATAAAAAAAAAAACAATAAAATTAGACAAAAATGTTATCGTATTTAAAAATTCTCCAGACTAGTAGCAAATGTTTTAATTGGACTTGGTATTACTCTAGGTGCTACCCAACATCATATACCTAGTATTTCTTCCATTTTAGTGCGGGTAACACATTGTAACATTTGCACCCCACAAAAAGGGCAAAATAGGAATAAAGAGCAACATATTGTTAAGTAGGATCTAATTATGTACCCTATTTATTGCAAATAAAGAAATTATTATTATTATTAATATCACTGGACAAATTACACGAATTGATCAGACCCAAAAGTAAGCAAATTATTATATTAATTAAATTAGAATTAAAATTAAGAATTTCTTATTTAAATTTAAGCTTTCTGTACATCTTCTCTATGTCAACGTTAAGTATTCCTAATGTATGTTATGTATTCATATAGGTATATCACCTACCTTAATTAATAAGACTAGGAAGAGAGAAGCCAGTGATGTGTCGTGTGAAGCCTGAGAAATAAATAAAGGGCAATATTACACAAAATTGGTAAAGTTTTTATTCTTTTTTATATCATAAGATAGCAAACATGCAGATGGGTTTACTGATGGAAAGAGTCAACCAACGCCTGTGGACACCAAAGATGTTAATGGTGCGTTGCTATGTTGTGTCGAGGTCTAATGCCACATTAGACCGGTACGTTTTTTAGGTACGTTTACCGGCTACCTTGACCTCCAAACCGGAACACGACAGTGACAAGCACTGACGCTGTTGCGTCAGGAATAGGTAAGGCGGTGGTACCAGACCCGAGCGAGACAATGCAGAACTTTACCACTTAGTAGTCACGATGGCAGTGACTCGTATAGCCAATCGGTTGCCTTTTACGACCTGCCTGGCAGAACGACAGTTGGCCTATTCTTCAAAGGAGTCCGGGACCAACACGGGGATATTCGTAATTAGATATGTGTTAAATAATAAATTAATGAATATATAATCGCCTTTGTGGTCTAGTGGTTCGATGTCGGTGTTGACAACACGAGATATGAGGTTCGATTCCGGGTCGGAAATATCAAAAATGTGTTTTTTCAGTTTTCCGATAAAAGCGTTGCCCGGAATTAGAAGAGTGCTCGGTTGGTAATACGTTTGCCACCTATCACATTGTGGGACGAATGGCCAATTGAACCAACCTTGCCTTAGCTTCAGACAGTCTTTAGTAACATGCTGTCACATTCTTTTCATTTGAGACAAAAAGTGACAGCATACATTTTTCCCCGTGTTGATTCTGGTCCCCTTTGAAGAATAGACCAACTGCCGTTCTGCCAGGCAGGTCGTAAAAGGCGAGCGTTTGGCTATGCAAGTCACTAACATCGTGGCTACTAGGTGGTAGATTTCTGTATTGTTTCGTTCGGGTCTGGTACCACTGCTTTACCTATTCCTGCCGCAATAGCGTCAGTGCTTGTCACTGTTTTCCGGTTTGGAAGGTAAGGTAGCCAGTAAACTTATGCATGTGGCATTAGACCTCGCCACAAGATAGCAACGTGCCATTAACACCTTTGGTGTCTATAGGCGATGGTTGACTCTTTCCATCAGGAGACCAATCTGCTTGTTTGCTATCTTATGACATAAAAAAAACTTTGCCCGGAATTGGATACGTACCCGGCTATTTTGTTACCGGCTTCCTTACCCTCCAAACCGGAACATGACAGTGACAAGCACTGACGCTATTGTGGCAGGAATAAGTAAAACGGTGGTACCAGACCCGGGCGAGACAATGGAGAACTCTACCACCTAGTAGCCACGATGTTAGTGACTCGTATAGCCAATCGATCGCCTTTTACGACCTGCCTGGCAGAATGGCAGTTGGCCTATTCTTCAAAGGAGTCCGGGACCAACACGGGGAAACCAAATGAAACAAACCTAATCAAAATTTTTAGGGTTCCAAAGTAAACGAGGAACCCTGTTAGTTTCGCTATGTCCGTCTGTCCATCTGTCCGCACGATAGCTCAGAGATCCTTATTACTAAAAATCTGTAATTTGACACAAATATACATATTAGTTACGTTAATAAAGTGTGGCCTAGTGGTCCGGTGTCGGAGTTGACCGCATGAGGTCCCGGGTTCGATTCCTGGGTCGGGCAATTATAAAATGTGTTTTTTCAATTTTGATAAAAACAACATTGCCCGGGATTGGAAAGTGCCCGATTGGCGATAGGTTGGCCACCTATCACATTGAGGGACCAAGTATCTTCGGCTAATCGTGGGTGCACTTGTTGTACCTCTGCCTACCCTTTCGGGGATATGGGCGTGAAGATACTTTTTTTTTATGAAGTAGTAACATAAAATCACGAAATTTTTTTCAGGGTAGCTCCTCTTCGTGTAAAATAGGGATGATATTTTTTTACGTAACCTATTGTGTGTGATATCGTTAGATAGGTTTTTAAAAAATATTGTAGGTTTATAAAAACAAGTTTTCGATTAAGGGACTCATTTGTAAAATATTACGCTTTTAAGTGCTAATTTTTGTTAAAATCAAGTGTCCCATCTCTGCAGGTTAAGCGGTGGTTTTGGGGGCGGGAGAAAATCACGGTAGTAGTAAATATAATGAAGGTAAAAGGAAAAATATCACGGCTTAAAAGGCTTTACAAGTTTTTGAGTAATAGTCGACCAACTTATAAAATGTACTTAGAGAAGTTTTTATAGGCGGTGAACCTGTGATGCGGATATATATTTGTCATTGACGTTGAATAGCTTAAGTGTTTATGAAACCATTAGAACCCTCTTCTTAGTCCGTATTATTGCGATGGGCAACTTCGAAACCCCAAATTGCGCATGGCCCTACACGCATTTTACCTATTTTTTAAGGTAACTACGCTACTGGTGATTAAATTTTTTTTTTTTTTTATATCATAAGATAGCAAACAAGCAGATGGGTCTCCTGATGGAAAGAGTCAACCATCGCCTATAGACACCAAAGATGTTAATGGTGCGTTGCTATCTTGTGGCGAGGTCTAATGCCACATGCATAAGTTTACCGGCTACCTTACCCTCCAAACCGGAACACGACAGCGACAAGCACTGACGCTATTGCAGCAGGAATAGGCAAGGCGGTGGTACCAGACCCGGGCGAGACAATGCAGAACTCTACCACCTAGTAAAACCTTTAATCAACAGTAGCGTTACGCTAGTAATATTACGCTAATTAAAATTTGGCACAGTTAACGTTTACATTGCGGATGACTGCAGAAATCTGATGTTTTTAAATGATATGCATTAGAAATACATTAAATTAATAAAAAATATTTTTTTTTATGTTATTGTGATAGGCAAACTGGCAGACGTGCCACCTGATAGTAAGTGGTCAACGTCGCCAATGAACAAAAATGGGTTACCTGGGTTGGAACTGGCCCAGGTATTCCATTCGCGTGTTGCCTATCCTGAGACATAAGATGTTAAGTATTGGTGCCAGTAATTACACTGCCTGTCTTGTCCTTCTCACCGAAACACAGCAAAACACCTTGCTTGCTTGTTTCACGACAAAAACAAGCAAGATGGTGGTACCCATGCAGCCGGGAGCACGGCACAGCGCATCCCTCCTACCGGTAAATATAACACAGTACTGTGAGTGAGACTATGTGATTAGTATATAAAACCTATGTTATTCGTATAATAAATCAGTATTTACTCATCATTCGTTGTATCATTACCTCCAACTCTACGATACACCTCGCCATCCGTACATGGCGATCCTGCCAGCGCAGTAAGCGCCCGAGTCGCGCGTGTTTACATTCCAGTGACCAAATTGGGACACTTAGTGACAAGATGCAGTGTTCAAAGTGCAATCTTTATTTAAAGTTCCTAGCAACAACATCATTATTTTGTAATATATCGGAATATTTTGGGTAGAATGGGCACTACTAACACCAAAAAGGAGGTCATAGATCCTCAGAATAGTCACCAAAGAGGGAAATAACAGCGCCGATATTCGTCAACTAACTGTGCACGCCAGTACCACTAATATTATACTAATAGTATTGTTGCTGTTTACTTCATTGGCGTTTTTATACGGTGTCTTTGTTTTATATAAAAAATGTCATCGAGAGTGGATGACCAACAAAATACGAAGAGACAGATTGCGAGTCTCTCTGTGGAGCAGAAGGATAGACGGAGAAAGAGATTTGATGGAGCTTTCTGGAGTGAGGAGCAATAAAAAAGTGACTGAAGATATCGTGTGAGCTGAGCAAAATGCGGATCCGTTTTTATACTAAATATATATCAGTGCGCGTTAAAATATGTAATAGAATTTTATATTCTATATACTCGTGTTATCTAAGTGCGCGGAAAGCTCGTGTATTGCGTAGTGCGCGGAAATATGTATATTAATTAAAGGACAGAGTTAAGACTATATGTAATAGTATATATAAAAATCGATAGTAGTAAATGTAATATCAGTAATAGTAAATACTATATGTATACCTTTAATAATTATGTCTATTACAGTATAACGGTCTATTAGATATCAGAAAGTATTTGATTAAAATCGGTCCAGAAAGGAGAAAGGGTAATATTGTTGATGTCACGTTGGCAGAAGCGGATAAAATATTATGTGAGTATAACGCATTTTTAAAATATTTTATTTCAGTCCAAAATTCTTTCAGTAAATCTGAATGTTTATTAATTCAAGAGCTTTGTGCAAATTTTGACGATTTGTATAAGCAAATTTTAAATTTATGCCCACAAATAACCTGTAAATTAGCAAATATGGCACCTACTACTTCTACATTTGATTTAAAAGTTGCTTTAAATTAGTGCCAGTTTGTAAAGATGACGAATCTAGCATACGACAATTTATTGAAAGTGTAGAGTATTATAAGTCAGAGTTAGACGAAGGTTCGCAGGCCAAGCTGTTGAATTTTGTATTAAAAAGTAGACTTTCTCAGGCCGCGAAATTAAAATTATCTTCTTTCTATTCTAATATTGATGATTTTATTGTAGACATGAAGACACAATTATTGCCAAAAAAATGTGCAACGGCAATTCAAAGTAAGCTTCAACATTTTAGGCAGAATAATTTGTCTATTAATGAGTTTGGTAAGCAGATAACAGAAATGTTTGTCGAACTGACACTTTCGCAATCAAATGGCAATGATGAGAGTTTCAAGGTTTTAAAACCCTTAAACGAAAAGCAGGCTATAAAATATTTTTCAAACGGTTTGAGAAATCGCCGTTTGGGTACAATAATTGCAGCCCAAAAATGTACTTCTCTAAAAGACGCCATACAGTCAGCTATCGATGAAGACGTCACATCACCATCAACTTCAAATGACATATTAACCATGAATTTCAGAGGCACATCGTTTTACAATCGGCCGCAGCGTAGAGGCCGCTCCACGTTCGCAGGTAGAGGTCGTGGGCGAGTTGGCTATCAACTGGCTCACCAGAATCGTCAGCAGGCTCAGGTATGGAGTGGGCCACGGACAAATTGGCGCAGGCCAACTCACACATTTCATGCTAACAGAGGTAGGTCAAATTTCTATATACCAAGATACCAACGCTCGCCCCATGCGCATATACATACTTTGACTAGCTCAGAATCGAAACCAAGTTCAAATACAAGTAATACCACGCAAAAAGAACAAGACGAAAACCAGTTTTTTCGAGACTGAAAATGCAATTTTTTCGTGTAATAGTGTAGGCTACATAAATATTAAATCACTTAATCATTACTCATACAATTTATTAGTTGACACCGGCGCCTCTATTTCAGTTGTTAAGTATAAACATATTCTAGAACAGAATATTCCAATCCATATCGAGAGTAGTTATGTAAATGGAATCGGCGGCAAAGTCCAGGCAATCGGATATGTTTATTTAAACTTTGTTATTGGAAATCATATTCTGAACCATAAATTTTTTGTTTTTAATTCTTTGCCATGTAAAGGTAGTGGTATTCTAGGACAAGACTTTTTAAGCAAGTATAAAGCGGTTTTGAATTTCGGTAATCGGACTTTGTTACTATGGAATAACAACTTGAACATATATTTACCTCTAATTATGACAAACAATAATATAACTATACCGGCGAGGTCGGAGTCCATTCATTTTATTCAGGTGACTGAGACCGATGACTGTTTAGTTAATGCTACAGAACTGCAACAGGGAATCTTTATTGCTAGTAGTTTAGTTAAACCAACGAATGGAAAAATACCCATTCGCATATTAAATACAACTGAGTCCGATTTAGTTTTAAATTCTATTCACCCTACTCTTTATAAAGCGTCTGATTATGACATAATATGTTCGTTCCATCAAACTGCTAACAACGCCGATCGTGTCAGGAAGATATTTTCCCTGTTATCATTGAAACATTTAAATAAAGAGGAACAACTTTCAATCGAATCTATATGTGCAAAATATGCCGATATATTTTTTCTGCCAGGCGATAAGCTAGGCATCACAAAATTATATGAACACACGATTAGTTTAAAACCAAATGTAGCCCCAGTATATGTTAAACCATATAGATTGCCATATGCACAAAAAGCTAATTTAAGGAAACAGGTTGACAACTTATTGGAACAAGGAATTATTGAACCCTGTTCCAGTGAGTGGTCTAGCCCAGTTCTATTAGTATCTAAAAAATCCGATTCTAATGGGGAAAAGAAATGGCGGTTAGTTATAGATTACCGTAAACTTAATAACTGCATACAAGACGATAAATTTCCTTTGCCAAATATTTCTGATATATTAGATTCACTGTGCGGATGCATCTATTACACGCATTTAGATTTAAATCAAGGTTTTTTTAATGTAGGCCTTGAGAAAAATAGTAGGAAATACACATCATTTTGTGCAGATGGGCAGTATCAAATGACTCGAATGCCTATGGGTCTTAAGACCAGCCCAAGTTCCTTTTCACGCATGATGACTATAGCAATGGCTGGGTTATCTTACGATAAATGTCTAGTGTATATGGACGATCTGATCTGTATGGGGCGCAGCCTTCAAGATCATAATAAAAACCTAATCAATATTTTTGAAAAATTACGTAGCGCAAATTTAAAGCTAAACCCTTCGAAATGTGATTTTCTAAAAAAGGAAATTTTATATTTAGGCCATGTGGTGTCAGGTAATGGTATATTGCCCAACCCAGAAAAAATCAAGGTAATCAAAAATTACCCAATTCCCAAAAATATAGATGACGTGAAACGTTTTGTGGCCTTCGCGAATTATTATAGGAAGTTCATTGCTGATTTCGCGGAGAAAGCCTACCATTTAAATCTTTTGTGTAGGAAAAATTCTAATTTTGTGTGGGACGAAAATTGTCAAAAGTCGTTCGAAACTATTAAGCAAAATATTATGTCACCACCAATTCTTCAATATCCAGATTTTTCTGAACAGAATCAATTTATAGTACAAACCGATGCATCTGGGTATGCAATAGGTGCTGTTTTATGTAACTTAGATGGCCGGCCTGTAGCTTATGCTAGTAGGAGTCTTAATAAGGCAGAAAGGAATTATCCTACTATAGAAAAAGAGCTTTTAGCCGTAGTATGGGCCGTTAAACACTTCAGACCTTACTTGTACGGTCGTACGTTTAAAATACGTACCGATCACAAACCTCTCGTATATTTATTTAATCTAAAAGATCCCTCTAGTAGACTGTTTAAATTTAGGCTTATTTTAGAAGAGTATGATTACGTAATCGAGTATGTGAAAGGTAAGGAGAATGCGGCTGCAGACGCATTATCTAGAATAAAAATTACTTCGAAAGAACTGAAAGAGATGAACGAATGCCTGCATGTCATGACACGTGCTCAAAAGAGACAATTACCTAGTGTTCCGTCGGATGATATGTTGCCCAACAACGATTGGCCTGATCAACCAAAAGTTGTGGAAACCTATATCAAACCGAAAGACGCAGTAGAGCTAAGATTTGCTGACAGTAGTAGTTTAAATAAATTTAGAGATGATAGTTTAATAACTTTAGAAAGTAATTTATTATTTTACGTTGCGCAACAGAAGATAATATTTATAAAAAAGCCAGCGTCTCAATCACAAATTACGCGAGCCGAATTTGCGAGAGCACTGAGCGATTTTTGTGAAAAAATTAATGTTGTTGAAGTATACTTTATTAAAAATCAAAATAACTATATATTTGTGGAGAAACTAATAAGCGAAATAAAAAAACACAGTAACTGGAAAGGGCCCAGATTATGTATATTAAAGGATGTTGAGAGAATAGAAAACAAGGACGATAGGAAAGTGATACTAAATGACTTTCATCTTTTGCCCACTAGTGGCCACGCGGGCATCAGAAGAATGTTAACCAATATCAAAAAATATTATTTTTGGCCGGGTTTAGAGACCGATGTCAAAAATTTTGTTAAAAAATGTCCTCAATGCCAACGGCATAAGTATACAATTCAAGTTAAAGAGCCAATGACAATTACGTCGACTGCTCATTCGGCTTTTGATAAAATCTTTCTAGATTTGGTAGGACCTTTGGATAAAGATAACTATGGCTATTGTTATATACTTACATTACAGTGTGAGTTATCAAAGTACGTGTGCGCGTATCCCCTTTACACAAAAACTTCAACAGAAGTAGCTCGTAGTTTTGTAAATAATTTTATACTACAACATGGCGTACCAAGGGAGATAGCTACTGACAGGGGCGCAGAGTTTATGTCGGAAACCATCAAACAGGTTTGTGAACTACTTAATATAAAGAAATTAAATTCAACTGCGTATCATCACCAAAGTATCGGATCGTTAGAAAACACTCACAAAAATCTAGGCGCCTTTTTGCGAATTCAAACTGAAGGAAAACCTGAATTGTGGAGTAGTTGGTTACCGTTCTGGTGCTTTGCGTATAATACGACAGTTCACACGTCGACAAAATTTACACCTTTTGAACTTGTTTATGGTAAAAAGTGTAACTTGCCTAACAATTTGGTAAAATGCGTAGAGCCTCTTTACAACTACGATAGTTACCCGCATGAACTTAAATATCGACTTCAGGTTTCTCAAACTGAAGCGCGTAAAAACCTAGTTGCTAGTAAAATAGAAAGAAAAAGTAGGTACGACAATTATATTAACCCCGTACACTATAAGCCTAACGATAAGGTCTTAATTAAAAATGAAACAGGCAATAAACTTAAACAACTGTACTCTGGACCTTATACTGTAATAAGAGATTTATCACCCAATGTAGAAATTGAAATAAATGGTAAGAGAGACATTGTACACAAAAACCGAACTAAATTTTATTACAATTAAAAATGCAAATGTTGAACCTCTGTATTTAGCTTTTTAACGATAAGAATGATGTAACATATAGTATGTAGATTAATCGCATAGATCAGTGGTACTCGTAGACGAGCCGCGGCCGCGAGACCGTAGGTTCATGTTTGGATTGTGTAATTTATCATTATAATTTTATATTGTCATGTTTATGTTTCCATGTATGTTCAGTACTGTAGAAGTACACAAAATTTAATTATGCCAATATATGCATCAATTATTATATTATTTGTGTCACTAGAAATGTTATTTTTTTTCTATAATATTATTACATTTGTATGTAGTAATAAAATAAAATTATACCTTTTATTTTATTTAGTAATATGGGGGAGATGTGAGAGAGACTATGTGATTAGTATATAAAACCTATGTTATTCGTATAATAAATCAGTATTTACTCATCATTCGTTGTATCATTACCTCCAACTCTACGATACACCTCGCCATCCGTACAGTACCACAGAATACTGGAGACTAACAGCAGTCAATGTTACATACAAGTAATATTCGAGCAACGCACACATAGACACCTCTCACGGATGCGATATCTTGGAATGGTTCGGGACAGTTTTTTCCGTACCAGTCCGAGATATCGCGTCCGTGAGAGGTGTCTATGTGTGTGTGCTGTGCTCGAATATTTTTTGTATGGAATATTGACTCCTGTTAGTCTCTAGTATTCTGTGACTTACACACCCTATATTAATGTGATATACATGATAATATATAAACTGGCTTAGTCTGAACTCCGCACTAAGTCGACTCCGGTCTCAGCCTTTATAAGTCAGTAGTAATCATTTCCGAAAAAATATAAATATATAAACATATAATTTAATTTAATTAAATCAAAGTCAACTAGTATATATATATATATATATATATATATATATATATATATATATATATATATATATATATATATATATATATATATATATATATATATATATATATATATATATATATATATATATATATATATATATATATGTATATATATATACTATTTTTTTATGGCTAAAGTCTGCTCTCAAACTTAAATAGATTTTATTGTTTACTTTGTGGTCGAGTTTCGACTAAAGAGCAATCGCTTACATAAAAATACTTATTAATAATTAATATAAATAATAATAATAATTAAAATATTAATATAAATCCATACTATACTAATATTATAAATGCGAAAGTAACTGTCTGTCTGTCTGTCTGTCTGTTACGCTTTCACGGCCAAACCACTGAACCGATTTGGATAAAATTTGATACAAATATAGTTTGAGACCCAAGAAAGGACATAGGATAGTTCTTATCCCGGAAATCCCACGGGAACGGGAACTATGCGGGTTATTATTTTAGAATTTTTTCCACGCGAACTAAGTCGCGGGCATAGCTAGTATTTTATAATTTCAGACATTATTTTGCGGAAATCACGTGAGTATTGAGATGGAAAGAGATCTATTTTAGACACCAAAGTTATTAATGCTTTACGACACACGGACCGGAGTCGTATTACTGAAGCGCATAGAGGTTGGGTCTGAAAGAAAGCGTCATATATAAAAAAGGTTATGGTCGAACATGTAGAAAAAATGCCATATAAAAGGTTCATAGAAAAAATGTAAAATGCGAATTCGGTCTAATGTAGGTATTAGGAAAGATGTAGGTATTAGAAGTCTGAAGTATGGCGTAGCCGCGTTCCGATCGATATCTATACTAATATTATAAAATTGTAGTTTGTTTGTTTGTTTGTTGTACGCACTAATCTCGAAAACTACAGAACCGATTTGAACAATTCTTTTTGAGTTGGATAGCCTGTTTATCGAGAAAGTTTATAGGCTATATAACACCATGCTACGACCAGCAGGAGCGGAGTAAACAAAGTCCGCGCGGACGAAGTCGCGGGCAACAGCTAGTATAATTATAAAAAATGTTGAATCGTTAAAAGTACCTTTAAAGGTTTATTCAAATAAAACATTTTCTTTTTTTTATAGAAAAAACAGCAAACGAGCAGGAGGCTCACCTGATGGTAAGTGATTACCGCCGCCCATGGACAGCCACATCACCAGAAAGACCTCTGCTGCATTGCCGCCTTTTTAAGAAGGAGTATGCTCTTTTCTTGAAGGTGCCTAAGTCGTATCCGTTTGGAAACACCCGCGCCGGTAATTGATTCCACAGAGGAGTAGTGCGTGGTAAGAAGTGCCTAGACAATCGCACGGTTGTGGATTTCCAGACACAGAGGTGATGAGGATAGAACTTTGAGTTTTGCCGCGATGTTCGATGATGAAATTCAACAGCAGGGATCAATCCAAACAGCTTTAGTTTTTTTTTCTTAATTAGATTTTAAATTTCAGATAATTAGAATGATCGGGTGCTATCTGAAGGTCGTGTCAAGAGTCTTCGCAAGCAGCGGATTTGTATTGAGAGAGTCATGAATGTGGATGAAGAAAAATCCATACTAATATTATAAATGCGAAAGTAACTCTGTCTGTCTGTTACGCTTTCACGGCTAAACCGCTGAACCGATTTGGATAAAATTTGGTATAAATATAGTTTGAGACCCAAGAAAGGATATAGGGTAGTTCTTATCCCGGAAATCCCACGGGAACGGGAACTATGCGGGTTTTTATTTTAGAATTTTTTTCACGCGATCGAAGTCGCGGGCACAGTTAGTAAAGTAATATATGGCACTCGGCTGTCTTTGCCTCACCTGTAAGGGATCTGATGTATATATGTATGTATATGTGGTATATGTAGCAAGTTTTATATAATTATGTCGAAAAGAATTTCATTTGACGCAGTCAGACACAGAGACACAGATGGAATTCAGTTTAATACACTATTTGTGATTTACAAGTAATAAAAATATACATTTATTAACATCGAGTTGTCTGTTGTCGTTAGATCGGTAAACAAGTAACCGACAACAATTGATTTCCCCGAGGGTTTCATAACATGAAAGTGGAAATTCGTATCGTCGGATGTAATCAAGTAAATAAATAGATACGCAATAAGTTTGACATTATCAGTGGATTTCACTGTTTGACTTTAAATAAATGCACTATTTTACAAAAAAATATGTAAGATGGTTGACCCTGAAGGCTATCCCAGAAACTTCCCGCTAAATTGATGTATTTTAGCTCAAATCAAAAACTATACCTAAGCATTAGCAGCATACAATATTTAACGCAGTTTTTTAGCGAAAAAATTTGATTCAATTTTTAAGTCAATCAGTGTATTAGTCTGAAAATTATTTAAAAAAAAATAAGTAAGTTTTCTCTAAATAATCAAATATTAATATTTAAAAAGCTGTTACATTTGAAAACTTGATTCGATTTTGATTTTTGAAACTGAATTTGATGCAGTTTCTTAAACACTAATATTTTGTAGAAGGTTGAAAAATGATAGGTTAAAAATCGCGAAGTTATCGAAAAACACTTTTTTCAAAATTGTTCGTAAACGATAACTCCCGAACCGGTAAACCAATTTTAATGAAATTTATGAATTGGACGCAATTTTTTAAGAAATATGGCAGATTAGATTTTGTACTCAATTGGTTCGTTAATCACGAAATTATATTTAAAAAATACTGTTTGGCTTATTTTTTTTGAGTTTTTTTCAAAATTTCTCTATATCTCTTAGACTGAATTATTTCAAATTTTCAGGAAGTTTAAGTTGAGTGGAATCCAATTGAATGCCATCAACTGCGTTTCGATCGATCAAGCCGTTCAAAAGTTATGACATGTTTACACACACACACACACACACACACACACACACACACACACACACACACACACACACACACATACACACACACATACATACAGACATACTGACGTCATCGTGAAAATAGCTGGAAAAGGTTCCTAGGACCTCAAAACGTAGAGATCTGGTGAAAACTCGATTTTTGAAATCGGGGCAAAATCAGCAACTTGCTTATCTACATACGTAGCGGAATGTTTAGTGAGTGTACGTCACAATTTTTTTTAAACAAACAAATATTTTTACGTGCTGTTACGCGGCCGACCCTGTCTGTCTTTTTAAAAAAAAACTACCGGTGACACTTACTACTTTTATTGTACAATTACACGGTTTTAATTGGACTTCCCAAATATTAATTGTGCAAAGTACCGATCGCGGCGGCTTCCAGAATCTAACTGACTAACTGATGGTATAAAATAATTAATTAAAATTATCAATGTAGGAAAAATGCTGAATGCATGGAAAAATACAGTCTACATAGAGGGATTGCTGATTAAGACCTAACTACCTTGTAATAAGGGTTGTAACAGCTCCCCCTTTTGGACGAAGCTTTATCTCTTTAAGATGAAGCGAAGTGGATAAGAATTAATCGATTATGTTAATATTTAGGAAGTTTTTACATTTGATTTTAGATATAGGAATAAATAGCTTCTTATTATTTGGTAGCTAATTATTATATGATATAGTAATTGTCTATATATTTATAAATTAATATTTGTAGACAATATAGACATAAAACATTTACGAAATAAATTGAAAAATAGAAATTGACATTTGTAAACAATATAGACGTAGAATATATTTACTAATTAAATTGAAAGGTAGAAATTAACATTTATAGACAATATAGACGTAAAATATATTTACGAATTAAATTGAAAACTAGAAATTAACATTTTTAAACAGTAAATGGATATAAACCATCTTCGAATTAGATTGAAAAATAGAAATTAACATTTGTAAACAATATAAACATAAAACATTTTCGAATTAAATTCAAAAATAGAAATTAACATTTATAACCTTTAAAAAGCATTCATAGCGATATAAACATTTAGGAAATATGAAATTAAAATTATTAACTTAAGTCGTTACAATTAAACATTTATAAATACAATATTAGAAATTGAGATTTCGACTTGATGCAAATTTGACGTTAGATTTATTATAGTCTTGTTGCCGAGTTGGCAATGATTGTATAGACATTTTTTCGTCATCTGACGATGAGATGTTTGTCATCTCTAAAGAGTTTGAAATTTTAGACTTATTTCTAACAGACTTTTTGTTATGACATTGATTGAATATTTGAACACAACATCCAGAACTAGTCGATTTCTTATTCGTAATACATCTGTAAACCTTATACAAAAAATATAAAAATAGACACACAATTAAAATATACGTAAATGTTGAATAATATTGGCCATATTTAATAAAATGAGACTCGTTTTCTAAATTGTTTAATTCGTGTTCTAAACTATCTAATTGATGCGTAGCATACTTTAATGAATCAAGATTAATTTTACTTAAGGATATCGGCGATAAATGTGGCAAACTTTTATTAAATATGTCCTTCTTACAACAGTCATCAGCTGTAATATCAAAACGTATGTCTAAAGGAGATTTAATCATAATAGAGTGATAGTTTGTCGGCAATAATTGGAAAGTTTTAGAGTAGCCGATACAATTAGCTGTTAATTTTACAATTCCTGTACCTTCAATAGAATAATCGTTAATCTGATCATCACAACGAATAGTTAACTTATTTGTTTTCGACTGCACAAAAATCCACCTGTTACTTTGTAACTTTTGCCAAATGTCGATATCACCATACAAAATTTTGGCGTTACATTCAGAGGGCAGCGAGAGTGTGACCTCGGTTATAATTTTCGACTCACAATTTGGGCTGTATATACAAGAGTAAACATTTGTTAGTTCACATATAGAATGGTTACTATCTATTATCTTACATTTATCTAAAGTGTCCAGCATAGCATAATGTAATCTATCATCACTTAATCCGATGAATAAATTAGTAGGTTGAATCAAGGCGAAGGTAGTGTGTGAGTCATCGTGAGGTGTCGGTAAGGGTATATTCTTATAAACCATGAACTTGTCAGGTGTGATTAAAGGAATTTGCAATACAAATATTACCTTATTGTTATAATAATAAGAACTAAGTTTAGAAATATCAATTAAGGAATGAATTGTGTCGATATTTAATGCGACTGGGAAGTCTAGTCTTTTGCTTATTTGGTTGCTATGCTTAAATAATTCGTTATAAAGACTTAAGGGACTATTTACACTAGGATGTAGTATATTGACCTTAGAGAATAAAATAGAGTTTAACGTAGTATCTAGTAAATTAGAAATAGTGAGTAAAGAACCTTCAATAATATTAATTAAATTATTTAACTTAGAAATATACAGTAATAGGTTATCAGTATTAGTAATTTGAGATAGTATATTATTCATATTATTTAATTGGGTATTGAGATTAATCTCGTTTTGATTTAGTTTATAAATTGTCGTATTAAAATTATTTATAGTAGATTTAATAACATGTATATTATCTCTCATTAAGTGAAATATTTCTGCCTCACTCTTTTTACAAGACTCAATTGCGGCATCGTATTTTCTAGCATCATCTGCGTCTAAGGTGCCAAAGAAAAACTTTAAGATTTCGCCTCCGAATTCCAAAGATCGTTTTACCTTGTTCGTTTGGCGATCCGAAATAATGTGAGATAAAGATTGTAATTTATTATAATTAGATAGAATTAGAACCTCAATAGGGCTAGATATGTCTTTACACGAGTTTAAATCTTGCGATTGGATTTTGTTACAAAGATTAAGAGTGTCTTGTAATAGATTTGATATTTTATTAAGATAAGGTTCTAGCGAGACTAAATCAATGTGCGTTACAATTTTCCAGTAATCATTATAAAAATTTATGTATGTTATAGGTTCAAAATAGATACCAGGGCTATGAGATATAGGTATAATTTTCGATTCCGCGTGGCCGTGGCTTGTGCCATAACAGCATAATACCCTGAAAAGAGATATATGAAATAAGTTAAGATTTGGCAGGCTTTATCTCGTTAGTATGATGTTTAACATTCTTGCGACCTATTCGTAAAGTGACGTTATGTTTATTATGTACCTTTAATATCTTATAAGGCCCTTTCCATATGGGCGATAACGCTTTGCGAAGTCTGTGGTGTTGTTTTAAATACACCATGTCGCCTGCTTTGTATGTAATTTCACGTGAATTATTATCATAATATTGTTTTGATCTTTCTTTACTGTTGATAAGATTTTGAATAGCTTTTTCGCGGCTAAAACGCATTCTATACTGTAGAGCACGTATGTATTCATTATAAGTAGTGTTACTAGTACTCTCATACAAAGAACTCGGAATTGAGGGCTTGTACCCGAATAATAATTCATGTGGCGTGTAATTTGTCGTACAGTGTGGAGTAGTGTTATAAGCTAGTATAGCTGTAAATAAATAACTATGCCAATCGTTTTGATTATCATTAACAAAAGATTTTAGGTACTCCTTTAAAGTAGCATGTGAGCGCTCTAAGGCTCCGTTTGTTTGAGGATGGTAAGGAGTCGTGAATAACGCTTTAATTTTTAGAATTTCTGTTAGCTGTTTAAATAAATCGGACGTGAATGATGTGCCTAAGTCCGTCAAAATAGTTTTAGGGAAACCAAATAGAGACATAAAATGTACAAGATTTCGGGCGATTTCGTCACTAGTTGCCGTGACCATCGGATAAGCACATGTAAATTTGGTAAGATCGTCTTGTAACGTTAAGATGAATTTAAATTGTTGAAAACCCGCGTCGGGCAGGGGACCTACGATGTCGAGAGCTAGTCTCTCGAACGGCCTAGTAGAGGTGGAAGTGATCTCCATTGGAGCTTTGTTTGATTTTCTTAGGGGTTTGTTGATTTGGCATTGTTTGCATTTTTTTACATAATCTTCAATGTCAGAGCGCATCCCTTTCCAATAATAACTTGCTTTAATACGTTTATACATGCGCTGTGAACCTGGGTGACCAGCGATAGGCGAGTCGTGGTTTTCTTTCAGTATTTTAGGCACTTCTACTGGAGTAGGATAGATTAATTGATTTTTATATATATGTATCTTGATATTCGTATTATGGAAAATATATGAAATCATGTTATAAATTTTAGTATAGGCTAATTTTGAGAACGGATCGGAGAAATCTGATATAGCAAGGTCTGTAATATTTTCGCAATCGATTAGGATATTCCTAAGTTGAATTAATAAGTTATAAACGTCTTTAAAACGTGTCTCCTCGTAATGATGCACTTTGGTAAACAAGAAATAGTAATTTTTGTTTTTATTTTGAACATGTTTGATTGCAAAAGGCTCGCGTTCGGCATTAAGTAAATTATCTGCGTCATCGAGCTGAGATAGTATCTCTTCGCAATGTGGAATAGAATTGTCAAAATCTAAAGAAATTGGACATGCGATAGTATTTAAATTAGAGAGGTGTAAACCTTGAATAGACTCTTCGATCTTAGTATTTGAGATAGGAAGCTGATTGGTGAATTGATCCTTAAAGTATTTTTCATAGGAGGAATTATTTAAATTGCTAACATTGATCGCGTTAACCGGGCATCGAGATAACGCATCTGCATTAGAGTTAAGGCGGCCTTGCTTATAAACAATCTCGTAGTCGTACTCTTCGAGTTTTAAGCGCCACCTGATGAGTCTGCTACCCGGATCTTTGACATTAAATAACCATACGAGTGGTCTATGATCCGTTATAATTTTGAACTTATTGCCATATAAATATGGTCTAAAAGTTTTTACCGCAAATAAAATGGCTAATAGCTCTTTTTCCGTTGTCGAGTAATTTCCCTCGGGTTTGTTTAAAGTTCGCGATGCATACGCTATCGGTTTGTCCTTGCCAATGGGACCTTGAGATAAGATTGCGCCTACGGCATAATTACTAGCATCGGTTGTGACATTGAAGGGTTGTGAGAAATCTGGGTATTGGAGAAGAGGAGCGGTAATTAATTTTTCTTTTAAGAAATCGAACGCGTGTTGCTGTTCCGCGTTCCACTGAAAAATAGCATCCTTTTTTAATAAACAAGTAAGTGGCTTAGTTAGTTTGGCGAAATTTTCTATGAAGCGGCGATAATAGCCTATTAAACCTAGGAACGACTTTATTTCCTTAGGACTTTTAGGAACTGGGAATTGCGATACGGCCTTGACTTTTTCAGGATTTGGAGATACACCTTTGTCGGTGATAATATGGCCAAGGTAAGTAACTTCGTGTCTGAGGAACTCACACTTGTCGGGTTGGAGTTTAAGATTGAATTGACGGAATTTGTCGAATACAAGTTGTAGTTTTTTCATGTGATCATGTAGATTTTGGCTATATATAATGCAATCGTCTAAATATATATAGCAATGTAGGCCTTGTAAACCTGATAGCACAGTGTTCATGAGCCTTTGGAAGGTAGCTGGGGCGTTTTTCAACCCAAAAGGCATTCTGGTGAACTCATAGTGTCCAGACATGCTCGAATTAGTACTTATGGTAAATCCTGTTTTTGGGGCGTCCTTGGGGCTTGTCATGATCTGATGGAACCCACTTTTTAGGTCTAAAGTACTAAAATATTTACAGTGACCAAGTTGGTCAAGGATGTCGGTGATGAGAGGCAGCGGATATGTTTCAGAAACGGTGACATCATTAAGGCGACGATAATCAATTACGATTCTCCACTTTTGCTTGCCTGAAGCGTCTTTCTTTTTCGGAACTACCCAAACTGGGGCGCTCCACGGCGAAATAGAAGGTCGGATGATATTTTGATCTAACATCTGTTTGATTTGCGTGTCGACTTCCTCTTTGTGACACTCGGGAAACCGATAGGATTTTACGTGGATAGGAGGTGCGTCACCTGTGTTTATAGTGTGCTCTATAGCACTCGTAAAGGTTAACGGTTCGCCGTCTATGTGAAAAATATCTGTGTATGACGAACAACATTGTAAAAGAGCTTTTCGCTCTTCGTCGTTTAGATGCGAACAGCGGATAAGGCTTAATACTTTATTAACACGATTAGATTTGGTAGTCGAAACGGAATCAATATTAAAACAGGGCATCAAATCGAAACACTCGCGTTCGAGTGGCGTTAAACTAACATGATAATCCTTGACTTCGATATCATTTTCGGTGGTGTTTAAGACGGAAAGATTTACTTTTATATTCGGTTTAATTTTTACCAAGCAATTAGCAACATAAACACCTTCGCATAAGGTGTGATTTAATACAAGAGCTTCATCGTTATGATATAACTCAGTCGAGTAATTTGATACAGTGCATTCGATAACGCCTTCGGCACGGGCCGGAATGATATAAGTTGGTTGTGTATAAACAATGGGAATAGAATGATTTTTTATTGTCATGGATTTAGAAGAATAATTTATATTTGATTTAAAATAATTGCAAAAATCGCTACCGATGATACCATCATAATTATTTAAATTAATATTATTTTTTGTGACGTGAAATTTATATTTAAATATTTCGTTAGATACATTAAACTCCATTTGAAAGGTACCTAATGTTTCAACAGGATTTTCAGAGCTGTTGATACCTTTTAGCTTGACAATCTCGTTTGAAAGATTTGGAATTTGTAATAGACAAGACCCTTTTATAATACTGATAGTCGATCCCGTATCGATAAGGAAACATAGTTTTCGCGACGCGTGTTTAGAATATAAGTAAGTGTGGGGTAAAGACACCTTTTTGCTATAATCGTTAACTTCGTATATTAGTTTGGAATTGCGACTGGTATTTAAGTTAGATAGGTATAATTCATCCTCAATATTAGATTTATTATTTTGAAAACCTTTTTGGCAATTTATTTTGCCATTAGAAATAGGAAAATTAGGTTCGTTTAATTGAGACGGAGAATTAGAATAATTTAAGTTAGATTTAGATAAAATATCCTTAGATTTAATGTTATGACACTTTTGGCAATCGTTTTTGCGTTTTAAAATAGTAAGACTCGGCTCTTTTGGCTGAGGTATTGATTTAAATTTTTGGCAATTAGTTCTGCCATTAAAAATAGTAAGACTCGGCTCTTTTGGCTGAGATATAGATGTAGCAGAGTTAGTATGACTCAACACTTGTGGTTGAGATGTAGATATAGTAGAACTAATGTGACTCAACTTTTTTGGTTGAGATTTAGTAGAGTTAGTAAGACTCAACACTGCCTTTGGTTGAGATATCGATTTAGTAGAGTTTGTATGACTCAACACTTTTGGTTGAGATATAGATTTGGTAGAGTTTGTATGACTCAACACCGCCTTTGGTTGAGATATAGATTTAGTAAGACTCAACACCGCCTTTGGTTGAGATATAGATTTAGTAGAGTTTGTATGACTCAACACTTTTGGTTGAGATATAAATTTGGTAGAGTTAGCAAGACTCAACGCTTTTGGTTGAGATTTGGATTTAGTAGAGTTAGTATGAAAGTTGGAATGTGGCGTGTCCTTGTGATATTGATTGGATTTTGGCAGACACGGGACCAAAATCCTTTTTAGTTTAAATCATCATGAACTTCATTCCCATAGTCATTTGATTCGTTGTCACACACATGTACACTGGCATTATTAGAATTAGCAGTAGACGTAGCAGGTTGCGCGTTGCCAGCGTTTTCACGGCGTTTCATATTAAATTGACGCTTGCGACATTCTATAATCGTGTGACCAATGTGTTTACAATAGTTACACGTTTTCTCGTAAAAATGGTTAGAGTTAGTATTTAAATTATTTTGCGGATTTATGTGAAATAGTTTTCGAGAATATTTTGGCTCCTTATTTTTATAGCATTCAGAGGAGCTATGCCCTACTTTATTACAGATAGAACACTGTTTTTGTGACCTAGAATTGATTTTGTATGAATTATATAATTTTTCCTCGTCAGTTGCGTATTGTATCGCATCACTGAGGGTAAGGGGATTTTTACACCGGACTATGTTAGAAATTGAGGGGTTCAACCCTAATAAAAATGAATGTAATGCAAGGTCTTCCATGGCTGCTATTCGGCCAGGAAGTTCCTTCTCGTCGTTGCAACTATAGTGTATATCTGACTGTATACGTGTGAGAATTTGTTCGACTCTGAGAGAATATTTTATGACGTCTTCATTTGGTAACTGTTTAGAGTGCTGTAAATCGGACAATAAATGTGTAGCGTGTTTTTTCTCCCCGAAAGTAGATCTGAGAAATGTTTTTAAATCTGCCCAATTTGAGAAAGTTTTTAAACTACATGCTACCTGTGCCTTGCCTTCTAATTGTGATATGATAAATTTACACAAAATAGTTTGTTGATCTGAACTAGCTAAGGACATTGCATTCTCGCAATTTGTGAGAAATGCAGGAAGTGATTCCCTGTCCCCACTATAGGTTTTGATAAATTTGGTTAAGAATGATAGTGTTATTTTTTCAGCCATTTCGATTTTCTTAGATGATTCCGCCTTTAAAGACATCATTATGGTATGCTGAACTTAATACACGACAAGAATATATATCAAAAACAAGTAAAATGTGTTATAGCAAACAGCGGCAATATTAAAATAGAAATAGTGTAAATATAAAATTAACTTAGATTTAGAGTTTGTAAGATTCAGAGTTAGTATGATTTAGAAAATTGCACCTTTTGATCACTTTTTAGAAGTAAAACTTTACGTTTTGATATTTTATAAATAGCACAAAACACTTACAATAGAACGCCAATACACACTTGCATGTCGAGACGTGGGAACCGGTGTCGCGTTGCGGCGATATTTCTTGTAACTAGAGCGGATGGTATTTTCCGTTTGATTTTGTGGTGAGTTAGACCTGGTGATCCGACCGTCTGGAGCGGGCTCAGATGATGACCTGAGACTGACCGTCGTCCTGGTATGAAGTAGCTGGAGCGGGCTCAGATAGTATACTGAGACTGACCGTCGTCCTGGTATGTGGTAGCTGGAGCGGGCTCACGCTGCGGAGCGGAGGCTTACCGTCGTCCAAGTGTCTGATGCAGGCTTAACCTTGGGTCAAGTCTTACTGTCGATCAGAAGACAGCAGGTGGCTTAGGTTCAGGATACCAGCGTCTGCTCTATAACTCCACGTCGTCAGACTTCTCTGGTATCCCACTTCTGACACCAATTTGTTACGCGGCCGACCCTGTCTGTCTTTTTAAAAAAAAAACTACCGGTGACACTTACTACTTTTATTGTACAATTACACGGTTTTAATTGGACTTCCCAAATATTAATTGTGCAAAGTACCGATCGCGGCGGCTTCCAGAATCTAACTGACTAACTGATGGTATAAAATAATTAATTAAAATTATCAATGTAGGAAAAATGCTGAATGCATGGAAAAATACAGTCTACATAGAGGGATTGCTGATTAAGACCTAACTACCTTGTAATAAGGGTTGTAACAGTGCGTACATCAAGTTCTCAAATATATATTGGGATATAACAGTTAGGATAATAATTTCTTTGAAATTTTCTCTCAGGGAAACCTTTGGGCTAAGATTGTAAATTGCCTTAATAGCTCTTTTATTTATTTCAGCAGAATTTCCCCAGAGAAGAATCCCATATGACATAATGCTGTGGAAGTAACTAAAATATACAATTCTTGCTGTGTCGACATCAGTTAATCACCATCACACAGTAAACTACAGTCTTACCTAAGCTTACCTCGGTATATTTAAACATGCGACATTTTAATTTTGCAGCAATTTAGCAGCAAGACCCTGCTACAAAGATACCAATGCATCATTGCCATCTTTGGTGTCTATAGGCGATGGTTCCCTCTTTCTATAAGAAAAGCGATTTGCTTGCAATGATATAAAAAAACGCTGATGTAAAACGTCATTGAGAAAATTAATACGAACTTTGAAAAATAAATTACAGTGGAAGAATGGCTTTTTATCGCATTAATGTAGGTTAATTAGTAAATTAAAAATAGGTTTATGCATTAGAATTCATTTTAAGACTTTGAAATACTAAATTCGCAGATTTCAGATAAGCTTATGATATAAAAATGATGTTCAATAAGGGTTCCGTTTATTTCTTATGAAGAACGAAACCCTGAAAGCAAAAATATTAGTTATACGCTTTTGCTCGTATAAAATCGTTAACATTTTATATAAACGTGCCAATGTATAAAAGATACGAGTATCTACGTCTTTCTCTCAATATCTCTGCCGCAAAGTTGCTCTAAATCAGTCCATGGTTCCACTGTAAGCCGCCCGTTTGTTACCCCAAAGATAAAACTGAATATATTTCGATTCTTCTAAAACCGAGAGCTGTATTAAAGATGGGACCTCTCGTTAGATTTATTAGAATGCCTTGTCGATGTGATTGGACTGCGTTGAGGATATTCTTTGGGCTTTTTGGATTGTTGAAATGTACGATACAAAAATGTTAATATTATTACAAATATACTTACAAGTCGCAGTGAAATTGTCAATAGCCGTTAGATTATAATCTACCAAGGGATTTTATAATTTGGTTAGGTTAGGTTAGCAGTTAAATTATAATATCACTTAGGTAGATTATAATCTAACGGTATTGACAATTTCACTGCGACATATATAAGGTTACTTTTAAAGGTCCAGCTAAATTTTTAAATTCGGAACTAAATATTTAATTGTAAGTGCATTTAACTTTATATTGTAAAACTATTAAGTACAAAATAATATAAAAATATTAATTTAAAAATATCTCACTAAATTTGTGAATTGGATGCAGCGAGTCTTGTGAATGAAATCTGTAATACTGGCAGTACGTCATTTTACATTTACCTGTAATTACGATGTAACCACATGAGTAGATAAAGAGATGTAACTATTATGTAATCTGTCGCTCTAAGAACATATTTTCCGATCACTTTTAATTTACGAAATATTTTAGTTCGAATTTTATGTAATTGAAATTATATCCATGCGTTTTATTTTTTTTTTGTCGAATAAAAATGAAATATTGATTTTTTAAATTATTTTTCTTTATATAAATCGACTATATTATCGATTCTGAACAGCCTCTGACAATTCGGCCGGACCTTTAAAAGTAAACCTGTATAAATATCCTAACGCTAAATCCCTTACAGGGTAGGCGGAAGGAGCCAAGTGCCATATGTCCCTGCAGATTTGTCTGCTTGCTTATTTTTGAGACTTTTTTATATCATAAGAGAGCAAACAAGCATTTCATCATTGGACATCGCGACAAAACTCAACGTTCCATCCTCATCATCTCGATGTCTGGAAATCCACAACTCTTACTGCGCACTACTCCTCTGTGGAATCAATTACCGCCGGGGGTGTTTCCGAACGGATACGACTTAGGGACCATTAAGAAAAGAGCATACTTCTTCTTAAAAAACCGGCAACGCAGCTGCAAGACCTCTGGTGATGTGGCTGTCATGGTGTGGTGTGTAGTAATCACGACCATTAGGTGAGTCTCCCGCTTGTTTGCCTCTTTTTTTCTATAAAAAAGCAAATAACTCTCCTGATAGAAAGAAACAACCATTGTATATACACCACAGATGTTAATGGTGCAATTTCTATCCTTGTGACAGGATCCTAATGCTACAAGCATAAGTTTTCCGGCTATCCTACGATCCAAACCGAACGGATACGACTTAGGGACCTTCAAGAAACAAGCTTTTTCATTTTTAAAAGGCCGGCAACGCAGCTGCAAATCCCTGGTATTGCAGATGTCCATGGGCGGCTGTGATCACTTACCATCAGGTGCACCACATGCTCGTTTGCCCCCTCTACTATATAAAAAAAAATACACAAACTGCGAAGCAGGTCGTAAAAGGTGACCGGTAGGATATAAGTGCCATTACCATTGTAACTACTAGGTGATAGAGTACCGCAACGACTTGCCGTAATAGCGTCAATGCTTGTCACTATCGTGTTTTAGTTTGAAGGGTATAGCAATCCACTATTAACATCTTTGGTGTCTATAGGCAATAGCTTCTTTTTACATCAGGTCATCTGAGGGTTTGTTATCTTATGATATAAAAAACACGTCAGTACACTGATGCTATTGCGTCTCTTGACACCATCTCCAGACATCCGACCAATCTGATTATGGTACGCCAGTCTTAGTGTCTCCCGGTCCTACATATATTCATATTGTATATCTATTTTGTTAATCTTTCATCTGCCATTTTTTCATTTTGCCCGAATCAACGGAGCATACCCTTTCTTATTTAAACACCGATACAGTCTTTCAATCCTAACCTATCTCATCTCTTTTCTTTTTTTTCTCTTTTCTTTTGACAAATTACACTTACTGATCTAACCCCAAAGTAAGCAAATTATTTGCTTGTATCATGGGTGTTAGTCAACGATACTAATACATATAATACATAATATATAAATACTAGAACATATTTAATAAACACCCAAACCCGGAAATACAAACATTTATGCTCATCACACAAATGCTTGTCCTCGTCGCGTCGGGATCTCACCCCAGCCCTGTCGACTACGTAGTCAGGGTCGCTGACCACTCGACCAACGGGGCGGTATCTAGCGGTATCATGAATCATCTAATATGGTAATTCAGTCTTGGTTTCCCACGGTACCTAAATCCATTCGATTTCGTATTATATACAAGAACTAGCGACCTGCCCGCGGTTTCACTGGCGTAGCTTTTGCTCCCGTGGGAATATAGGAAAGTTTTATATACTAAAACCTTCCTCAGAAATCAATCTCTCTAGTAAAAAAACCGCATCAAAATCCGTTGCGTAGTTTTAAAGATTTAAGCATACATAAGAACATAGGGATACAGGGACAGAAAGAGAGAGCGCCTTTTTTTATACTATGTAGTGATTAAAATAATTACAGTTTTCGCTTCAGTATCGATTGCCTTTCAAAGCAAATTTTCAAAATATCTTCAATGTACAGAATTCGACCTCTTACAGATTTATTATATGTTCTATATATCTATATCTTAAGATAGCAAACAAGCAGATGGGTCACCTGGTGAAAAGAGTCAACCATCGCCTATAGATACCAAAGGTGTTTATGGTGCGTTGCTTTCTTGTGGCGAGGTCTAATGCCACATGCATAAGTTTTCATATGTATAGATTTATGTCCCTGTATCCACATCCCTATAGATTTTGATTCCCTTTTGAAATCGCAAAAAATCGCATAATATGTGACATAAATGATCACATCTTTTGATTGCGTTGACTCACAAGTTTAATTGTTTCACAGCTGATAAGGACCGTAGTCCCGAGCATTTGTTAAAAAATTGGTACGTTTACGCATTCCTAAGAAAAAGGATCTTGATAGATGGATAGACGGACGACGAAGTAATCTCTTAAGGGTTCTGTGTTTTCCTTACGAGATACGGAACCCTAAAAACCAAGTTACAACTTTCTATTTATCTGGAACCTTGAATCAAATTTTCACCAAATTTATATGAGACCAAATCGGAAGTATACAAAGTATGCAAAAAAAATATTTTACAAATCCATCTATAGGTATAATATACAGTCTGGAAAATAAAAATGAAAAATGAAAATGAAAAATATTTATTTGCAAGAATGTGGGTGTCACAAACATTTGAATTTCGGTCGATTTCATTATATTTATTACCGGATCGGAACGCGGCCACACACTGAGAAGATCCAGCGGAAGAAACTCAGCGGAATTGTTAAATGAACAAAATGTTACATTTGAATTTGGAATCTGTCATTTTTATATGGTTGCTCATTGTTTTCTCATATTCGCGCCAATACATTCTAAAATATTTTATCATATTAAAATTGGGGTTGTAAAGAGAACCAAATCCCTGTGATTTCATTATACAATGGAGCCAAATATATTTTTTAAAACTCTCCATACGCTTATTATTCAAATATTTATATACCGAGCTATTGATAGGTACAATACTGTTAGTGACATAAAAAAAATCTGGCCATCCACGCAGTGTTCCAACGAAAAAGGCGATCAAAGGATTAATGGAAACAATTTGAAAAAAATCTGTCCGCAAGCAAAAGATTTTATGAAGATATGAAGGGCGATGAAGATAGCATGTCGTGTATTCTAAAAGATGACTTAGGACATCCAGAACCTCCTTTTTGGGAAGTTGGTTAAAACCTGGCATACCATTGAGTCAAATTCAACTATCACGAATACGTTTCGTAACAAAATACAGTTGAGCTTTTCCACATGCCTTGGGCCGTATACAAAATACATAGCATATGAAATTCGGCGAAATGCATCGATATTGCCGAGAGTTTCATTGTTTTGATGTAATATTAAGGGTGGCTTGCACCAAAGTAATTAAATACTTTTTAAACGTATGTTATAACTTTTAAGCCTGACTAAACAAAACGCAGCTGACAGCTTTCTATTGGATTCAACCAAATTAAGATTTGTTGAAAAGTTAAACCGATCCTTCACGAAATTAAAAAAAAATCTAAAACAATGATTTTTAAAAAGCTTTTTACCGATTTGATTCCAAAATCTTATTCATAAACACGATCAAAATACGTTGATTCAATCGCAAATTATGGATGGTGAACATTATCAAAAAATAGTTTTTTCACATAAAATAACCATTAATTCGTCAATCGATTGATTTGTTCTTTAAAAACATTATAGCAACTTATAAATTTGCGTTGAATTTAAAAGAATCAAAATAGTGTCATCATTTTTGGACTTGAAGACCGCAAAACTCATTATAACCTACAACTTTTTATTATTGAAAATATATTTTTTAACAAACTTAAGATTTTTAGATTCTTCAAGCTCAAGTACATTTAACACTTACATTTTAACGTTGTAACATCTTGTTGTAAAAACAAAAACTTGTTAAATTAAACTTTCTTTTGTACCATTGATCACGCGATTACGATAAATATTTTTTTTCATAGGTCTCATAATAAAGTAAAATGGCTGAAAATAAGCAAACTCAACCGCTATTTGAATAACTTTTTAGTAAAAAGTTGTTCAAATAGCGGTTGAGTTTGGGCCAGATTAAAATTTTGTCTAACACACTTAGTTTTGTCAATATTCTACTGTGCCTCGATAAATCTTTGTTCCAATTTAACACTGCAGCGACGGATATCATCGTTAACTCGACTTTTAGTACACAATGCAGTACGTGGAGTGAAGTTCCCGAACCATATTGAATTTATGTACGTTCCAATCCGTTGGCACTATCAAACTAGATTATTTTTGCCTCACCTAGAAATTTATTTTTTATTTTTTTTGTTGTTTTTTTTATTATTTAGGATTTATTCCAAGTTAAGTGTGTTGTTGTGTTACGGTGACTTTGAATATTATAGCTTCAGACAGTAAAAATCTAACAATTGGCTAAAGGTGTCACGATTATTTTCCTGGGTCTGGTACTACTGTCTTTTTATTCATGCCGCAATCGTGTCAATGCTGACTTGTTTCGGTTCGAAGGGTAAGGTAGCCAGTAACCTTATGCTGTAGCATTACCATCCTGCCACTTATAGCTACTTTTCAGTAATAAACGATGATCTTCTGAATCTGTTAGTATTCATATTTATATACATATCTCCACGCCAGATCCCTTACGAGGTAGGAGGAGAGAACCGAGTGCCATATGTTACGATCCTTGCAAATTCGTTTTGCTTTTTCCAAGTTCATTAATCTTTTCATACAAACGAGCTGATTGCGCAGACTATATATATATATATATATATATATATATATATATATATATATATATATATATATATATATAGAATATATTAGATTAAATTTTATTATAGCGAATAAAATTCGTGACCAAATGCAGTTAAGCCATTTTCATAAGCCTCGGGCCTTATCGGCAAGTCACGGTGTATGAAGTTTAGTGAAATGCATCGATACAACTTCTCACGAGATTCGTTGCTCGTAAAATGTGGTTTAATTTTATATTGGAATATGTGTCTAGCTAAAATAGACCTTTTTAAATAAATGAAATAAGCCCGTGAATTTTATTATATTATCTTTATTTCAATTTAACTTTTCATTGAGTAAATATCTATATTATTATCCACATGTTTTTAAATATAATAAAAATAATAGGTACACTGAAACACTACAATTAGAATTGTTGATTACTTAACTTTAATCGCCTCTGTGGTCTAGTGGTCCGGTGTTGGAATTGACCACATGAGGTCCCGGGTTCGATTCCTGGGTCGGGCAATTCAAAAATGTATTTTTTCGGTTTTCTGATAAAAACAAAGTTGCCTGGGATTGAAAAGTGCCCGGTTGGCGATAGGCTTGCCACTTATCACATTGTGGGACTAAGTACCTTCGGCTAATCGTGGGTGCACTTGTTGTGTCTCTGCCTACTTCTTCGCGAATATGGGCGTGAAGATAGTTTAACTTTAAAATTACAAAAAGAGATAAAATATAAGAATAAGGCCATATACATTATGATAATAGTGTTATTAGTGTTAAGCGGAGGCACACGCTCGAATGTTTGTCGCTCCTTGGTTGTTCCTAGATGCACCAGCTAGACTCTGTTCAGCCATCTTGATGACGTCATAGTAGCACAGTGTGGCGTAATAATACTGCCACTACCAATATATATTAATATTATAAACTAGCTGTGCCTGCGACTTTCTAAACTTTCTAAAATAAAAGTAGCATTATCCACTCCTTTTTATATCAACTACATGGGGCACGCTAAAAGTTTTGCACTTCTAGCTAATTGGAACTATTTGAATTTCGAATGTTATATTTTTAAAATGTTGCAACCTTCTTAGTAATAAAAAACACAATTGGCGGGAAATGTTTTTTTATCACACATCCAAGTTCTACGTATGCAACGAAGATGGAATTAAGTCGAAAAGATTTTGGAGCGATGATTTTTTATGATTTTAAAAGTTCTCTTTCTCCGGAAGACTGTGCCGTTCGTCTTACATGCTTTTGGGAGAGAAGCACCTTGTTTGAGCACCGTGAGGCGATGGTTAGCAGAACTTGAGAGAGGTCGAGTTTCTTTACATGACGAATTTCGTGAAGGGCGGCCTTCAACTGCCGCCAACGAAAATAATGTGGCTAATGTTAAGCGGTTAATTGAAGAAAACCCCCGGATTACCTATAAGATAATTCAAGGACTATTGGGGATTGGTATGAGCTAAATTCAGAGAATTTTACACGAAGAATTGAAAGTTCGGAAACTTTGTTGTCGTTGGATCCCTCATGAACTGACAGCGGAGCAGAAGCGGGCTCGCGTGGAATGGTATTCACAGATGCTTTTGAAGTACGACCACGGACATTCTAAAGCTGTTTATGACATTTTCACAGGAGACGAAACGTGGATTTATTATTTTGAACCCGAAAAAAAACAACAATTTTGTGAATGGGTGTTTGAAAATGAGAACAGGTCAACAAAGTGAAAACCCGTAGCTGAGAAAAAAAAATGATCGCGTTTTTTTTCTTAGCTACAGGTCCCATCTGTACAATTCCACTTGACGATCAAAAGAGAGTTAATGCCGAGTAGTATTCTACCATTTGTTCACCCAGGGTGTTAGAAAAAGTTCGCGAAAGACGACCCAAAAGCCGCATTCTCCTACACATGATAACGCCTCTTCACACACGGACAACAAAACAAAGTCATTTTTAGCTTCCGGAAAAGTACATCTCGTCACTCATTCTGCGCATAGCCCCGACCTAGCACCCTGTGATTTCTGTATTTTCCCCAAAATCAAAGATTTGATGAGAGGTTTTACTTTTACCAACTCCGAAGAGGCAGTGATAGCGTTCAATCAGCACGTAGAAAACATGCCTTCAGATATGTGGTCCTCCTGTTTTAAAAAATGGTTCGATCGCATGAAAAAATGTTTGAAATGAAAAGGAGATTATTTTGAAGAGCAATAAACATAATATTTTGGTTATAACATGTTGTTTTTTAAGTTATGCAAAACTTAAATTGTGACCTACGTATCTGCCAATGAAAGTCTCGTCAAAATCGGTCCAGCAGTTTCAGAGTTTAGCCGGAATAAACAGACAGATAGACAAAGATTGTAAAAAAAAAATATATTTTGGTGTATATACCGTGTATACATCCATATGCATTTTGTAAAAAGCGGTTATTTTAATATTACAAACAGACACTCCAATATTATTTATTTGCATAGATGCGAAAGTTTGGATGTTTGGATGGATGTTTGTTACTCAATCACGCAAAAATACTGCACGGATTTGAAATGAAATTTAGCACACAAGTAGATGATGACCTGGAATAGGCTACCGTTTATCCCGAAAAAAACAGGTGGTCCCGCGGGATTTGACAATAACTTTTATAATGCAGCGGATTGCACGGTACAGCTAGTGTACGTAAAGCGAACATTTTGAACCTACCCATTTTTACAAAAATAGTGCGAATAAAAACATAAGTTGTCGTAAGTGTAAAATAATCCGAACAACTTGCTGTATTATGGGCTGGAACCAGAAGGGTATGAGTGTGTAAAGAACGCTGAGGACGACCTTGAGTATTCAGAAATTGGAAACGCTCACGTAGGTATGATGGCGAAGAAGGAAGAATATTAAAAAATAAAATAAAAACATAAGCATTCCCACGGTTGCGTATATCCAACATTTTAATTGCGATCGAAATTGACTTACGTGGTCAAATTTACGCAGGCCATATACATAGCGTATACATAAATTGACCAGATGATTTAGTTTATTGAGTAGTTCTATGATCTGTATAAGAAACATCAGCATAATCAATTATTGGGAGCAACAGGGACTTAATTAAGGTATCTTTAGTTGATTGCGGTAAAGATTTTAGCATTCTTTTCAATTGATGGAAAGCGCGCTATCACTTTTCGGCTAACTTCATTCACTTGGTGAGACCATGAAAAACAACTGACTTTTGACAAAATGAACCCGAGATTCTTAACCTTGGTGTAATATTTAATTGGTTGACCATCTAATAATACTGGTGGAATTTCTTTGAGATCATTACATGCAATATGTATCTTTCGGCCGACAATTGTGACCTGAGTTTTATTTGGGTTTAAAATTAACCCAAATCTTTTGGCCCATTTTCTAGGTCATTTTATTAATATTAGCCCTAAGCTGTGTTGGGTGGAAAGACAGATAAAGTTGGACACCAATCAATCAATAATTTTTATTCAAAATGAGTATGGAACATACATTATTTCATACGAAATTTCATGCAAATATGTCCAGGGAATAAAAAGTTTCATATAAACTTTTATCCCCTATTCCACCTCCTTCTGGGGTTCCTGTGCGTTGATACATCAGTCAAGAGAAGAGTGAACAGATACCTTTTAGGGAAGCGCGTTCCATCTTAGGCCGCATCTTAGCTTACCATTAGGCGAGATCGTGGTCAAGCGCTTCCCTATCAATAATAAAAAAAAGTCACTTTTGCCTTTTATATATGTTTAATCCAATCTAATAAATAATATTATATAATCTAATGTCTAACGGCGGCAAACATGTTTACATATTGAATGAACATTAGGGAACAATGGCATTAATGAAACATTGAAATGTTGCTCATAAAGTCATGCAAGTTGATTCAATAATCCAAAACACGGTCAACGATTGCGGATTAACCTGGCTGTATGCAATGTTTCATGCAACAATGTTTAATTCTACGAAATGAGTAATGCGCTAATTGCTGCTATACTGTGCTCACACGTTGTGTTTTTTGGGGGACAGTCCCGCTTTCAATTTACTGGTCTAAATAATTGTGAACTCATATTTGCGATGTGTGAAACTATCACGTGGCATATTTTAAATCAATTTTTTTATTTATTTTTGTATTATAGCACTCACCCCGTGCTTAGGAAAACTGGAATAACGCAACGCACGCAGGGATTGAACCTACGACCGTCTCCCTAAAGCGGGGACGCTCTACCACTGAGCTAGTGTCGAAAGGCTCGATGTGGCAAAATTCTTCTTTGCTATATGATCGATTACGTCGATTGTACTGATCGCTAGCTATACATACGTGTAACTAGTTAAATGAGTTCATCGTTACAGATGAAATTCACATTTATAATTTTGATCAGTACTTTCGTATTTCTAATTATTTTTGTGTTATAGCACTCACCCTGTGCTTGGGAAAACGGTCGCAGATTCAATCCCTGCATGTAGATATCTTTCTTTGTTGTTTTTAAAGTTTTTCCAATTTTTTATGTTATATGATAGAAAACATGCAGATGGCTCTCCTGATGGAAAGAGAAGCCATCGCCTACAGACATCAAATATGTTAATAGTGTATTACTATTCGTGTGGCAAAGTGATAATGCCACTTGCATAAGTTTATCGGCTACCTGAAACTCTAACCACGATAAACATAAGCACTGAAGCTATTATACTGGACGCAGACGCAGGAATAGTTAAGACGGTGGTACCAAATACCCAGGCGAGACGCTGCGTAACTTCTCCACTTAGGCATAGAAACAGTTCGCCTTTGGCCTGTCAGAACGGCAAATGATTTATTCTTCAAAGGGAGCCCGCACCAACAAATCTTCACGAACACAACTATGATATCTCTTATTTGTTTATCTTAATTGAACTGTAAATAAAATGTACAGTGTACCAATAGGAAGCTTCATGCATAAAATAGTATCACGATCAGCTCATAGTTGGGCTAGCCAAATCGCTAAAAGTGGGTTTATCTTGATGACAGTCTTATATATATATATATATATATATATATATATATATATATATATATATATATATATATATATATATATATATATATATATATATATATATATATATATATATATATATATATATATATATATATATATATATATATATATATATATATATATATATATATATATATATATATATATATATATAATATAAATTCATATTCTACTTTCGTAAATAGTAAAAAAACAAACAACGACAGTAAAAAAACAGTTAATGATAATAATTAAATATATTGCAGTGCATCTTTAGACTTTTTAATGTATCTTTTGTTGTAGAAATACATTTAAACTTAACAAAAATTTGACATGACTGGGTTTAATCCACCTACTTTGACTTAAATCCAGCCAACGCTCTGATGAATGAACTTAATTTACTAACTTAAAAATAGATTTTGGGATCCCCCAACGCCGATGTCTCGGCAGACCCTTGACTGATTGGATTCAAGTTCAGACTATATTTTTTTTCTGTACATTCCTGTGAACCCTTTCAATCAAATATTCAAGCCTTTTCAATTAAACATTATTTATCGTATATATAAAAAGAAAAGTCCTAACTCACTGACTGACATATCAACAACTAGCTTAACCTCTCGAAACTCTGACATGCAAAGGCGATTTTAAGCGCCAGGACTCATCACTCGCTTTTTGGCGGGAATGGCGTCTCAGGCGACTCGATGGAAAAAAAATCTTTTTTTTCTACAACTAAGTCATATTTTATGATTCTGTAAACGACTGTGTATCAATTGATATATTTACGTCTATTAGAGATCAAAATGAAGTAATAGACAAAGTAGTTTTTATATTTACAAGCAAATATAACAAAGTGATGAGTCCTGGCGCTTAAGCGCCAGGACTCATCACTCGCTTTTTGGCGGGAATGGCGTCACAGGCGACTCGATGGAAAAAAAATCTTTTTTTTCTACAACTAAGTCATATTTTATGATTCTGTAAACGACTGTGTATCAATTGATATATTTACGTCTATTAGAGATCAAAATGAAGTAATAGACAAAGTAGTTTTTATATTTACAAGCAAATATAACAAAAATCACTTGAAAAATAATGAATTTCTAAATTACTTTATTTTCGGCTATCATGATATATTTCTTACAACAAATTATCCAAATAGAAAAAATACACGGCCTTCGTAATAAAAACAGTACTTACATGGGAGAAATGCACCGTAAAACAACACAAGATTGAATTTTATACCACTAAAAAACTGCAAACACACTCGCGGTCCGGTCGAATGAACTAAAATAACTGGTACAAAATAAATGACAGTAATAGACTTCAATTTACGAATTTGACATGACAGATATTTTATCATAGATTAAACGTCAAAGGCTTTTTCATACATCATTAGTCTTTATAAATAGAAATTTAAAGTTTAAATTCAAATGCAAGCGGGGTAAAATTTTGCTCTGAGAGTGAACGCTTGACCGTTTTATCATACATATGTCTAATATTTGCCTCTGCGAGAATCGAGTGGTTAAGCGCTTGGAATAAGAAAGCTAATTTTTTTCACAGGGATTATTTTTACAATATAGTAGAGGAATGAGAAAGGATTTTTCGAAATTAATTCCCTAAGATCTTGAAATACACTATTATTACGAAATACTTATTTTACGATCTCAGGAAATGAATTTCGAAAAATCCTTTTATTTAATGCTGAAACCTTACGTGAGTTTTTACATTGATGGCATAATATTTATTTACTCGCGGAAAATACAGAGGTGTACACACAAACATCAAATTGTCCCAGTAGACTTAGAGCACCTTTTTTTATTGATTTCGCATGCATACGAGCGAGTGGGCTACCAGAGTGCTAAGTGTGAGTTTTTCTTTTCGCATTCGATCGTGAGTGCGTTTCGAGTTTACTAGGAATTTGTATGTGATTTGTACAGCGCCACCTAGTGGTAAACTGGTTTCTCACGTTTACCACTAGGTGGCGCTGTACAAATCACATACAAATTCCTAGTAAACTCCAAACGCGCTCACGATGGAATGCGAAAGAAAAACTCACACTTAGCACTCTGATGGAAAGCAGTCACCACTGCCCATGGACATTTACAACACATAGGGTTAGTTGCCTATGAGATGCCAGCTTCTGAGGAATTCGTAGATCCTCCTTTTAAAATCCCAATATCAAAACTAATCGGAAAAGCTGTGTGAGGTAGGCTGTTTCAAAGTTTGACTATTTGTATTAAGGAAGTACGTGCTTCTTTTCGATCGGCTTGATCCTTTGGTCTTGCGAAGAGATGTTGGTTCTCTCTGCATCTTCTATCGCTATTATTTCGGGGAGTGTTCCGAGGGGTTGTTCGGTCTAATACTATTCGCTGATTTCCACCATCGGACATCACACCAAATTCCACCCTCACTATTTAGACGTCTGCAAGTCAACTACAGTTTGATTTTCAAGGCATTTTTTGCCTCGCACGACTGCTCTGTGGAATCAATTAACAGCCGATGTGTTTCCGAAGCGATACGACTTAGGGGCCTACAAAAAAAGAGCGTACTCATTCCTTAAAGGCCGGCAACGCTCCCGCAGTACCTCCGGTGTTGCAGCTGTTCATGGGCGGCGGTGATCACTTACCATCAGGTGAGCCTCTTGCCCGTTTGCCCCCTATTCCATAAAAAACATGCGAATCGAACAGTCGTGGATGACCAAGTAGTCTTCAAGATGGTGTGGCTAGAATCCCTGATTACGGTGCTCAAACTGTTACTGTAGTTTTTAAAATTATCTGCCTCTACCTGCCTGCATTATTAAAATGAGATTGCCTTAATCCTATTGCCTTACTAATCTATAATATCAATATTATACATACGAATAGTTGGATGTTTGGATGGATGGATGAATAGATGTTTGCTATTCAATCACACAAAAATTACTAAACGGATATTGATGAAATTTAGCTCACAGGTAGATTATGACGTAGAATAGCATATAAGTTACTTTTCATCCCGAAAAAATTCAAACATAGACTTTACTAGGCTAACTTTATTTTCAAAAATCAACCCCAAAATTAAGCGGCTGAAATAAGAGATGAAAGTTTAAATAAAACACTAAATCGAGAACGTATCATCTATGTAGTCCATTGAAAAGTTACATTTGGGTTAGCGTTTTTCAGAGGACACACAATTATTCTTTTGATGTGCAGGAGGGTTAGTAAAAGCTTATGTTCAAGTTTGTGGAGTCGCTACTCTTGCTCCCGGCTGCCATCTTGGAAATAGAGGTTAAACAGATTTTTGTGCTATATCTCATAAACTAACAACCCTACAGAAACTTTTATAAGACATTTTTCTATATATTGCAAATTAAATTGTCCACAATTTTATTTCTAGTACTTTTTATCATAAACGGAACATAAAAATACTAAGAAATCTTGATAATGTAACATTTCAATAAAATAATACGCGGTCCTAATATTTGGAAAGAAATGGTCACTGAAATATGCATACATCGTTATCTCCGTTCTCATATAAAGTACTTTGGCTCATTATTTCGGTAATGATTATTTATGTTAATCTGCATATTCGTAGTGAATGCAAAAACATCCTCCATTTGTTTACGGGAGAACATATTTTGTATGTTTTATGCTTTCGTAGATTAAAATGTAATAAGTTTCTACCTGAATTTTAATAAAATTTCGTTATTATTTCAATTTTATCATTGTTTATTGGTTAAATTAAAAAAAGAAGGTTAAACTGAGATATAACCACTGTAGCATTTTAAAAATTATGATACAAGAAAATATTCTCATCTAAATTATTGGTTATATATAAAACTGTTGTTGTTATTATAAAAAACTTTTTATCCCTTTTCAATACATTTATTTGCTCGTGGTCTAGCACAGCGATCGACAACCTGCGGCTCGTGAGCCACATGTGGCTCTTTGGAGTTCGCCTTTTTAGTTCCATACCCAAATATTTTTTATTTAGAAAAAAAGAAACATTTGAAAATTCCCACTTGAATAACAATGCAAAGCCATTACTCCTTTATTTGTTATCATAACAATCGATATATTATAACAATCGATAAAGCCTAGAATACACATGGTACTAAAAGAGCACGCTTGATTGCTTCTAGATAGTACGCTTATTTATAGTATGCTCTCCGAGTATGCTCATGAAAACGCAGATTGCCTGTAAATTATGTTAAATATGGATTGTTTGTTAAAATTAATTTACGTTTCGGAAACCGGCCGTTAGCTTTATATTCTACTGATTGGCCTATTGTACAATTATCACAGGTTAAACAAAAATTTTATTAATTGTTTTTTTGTGGAAAACTTTGGTAGCCCATTATAGTCTGACAATGGCATTTTAATACCGTAAGCGTTAGATTAGCATGGAAAACTATCGGTCGTGGTGAAAAATTACAGTCATCAATACTAATTACCGCTAAATTTGTTAATTGTGGTGAAAGACAGTATCTATTAAAGTTCAATTTATTCTGCATAACTTGCAAGGGAATTATCAGAATGATGTTTTTTATTTATTTTAATATTTTTGCGTCTTGCCTCGTAGTCTCGAGGCTAGTCTGTATGCCTCAGACTAACCCCGAGACTACGGAATCTCGTGTTCGATCCCCAGATTCAGCAGAAGTGTAAGTTTTTTCTCAAAAATTCAAGTCTCAGCATCAGCTCAGGGTCTGGTGGCGGTTTGTAAAAACCTCTAATGTTTTGAATGAGTAGGTTCCTTACACTTGTGGTCCCAGTTATCTTTTTATTTATATCATGAGATAGCAAACATGCAGATGGGTCTCCTGATGGAAAGAGTCAACCATTGCCTATAGACACCAAAGATATTATATAGAGGTCTAATGCCACATGCATAAGTTTACCGGCGACCTTACCCTCAAAACCGGAACACGACAGCGACAAGCACTGACGCTATTGGGGCAGGAATAAGCTGTATCGTTATCAAGTCGCTAAAAATTAGCGATGGAGATCACCACTTTTGCACAAATATCTTTACACCAAATCCCTCACGCGGTAGGCTGAAAAAATTGAGTGCCATAGTACTATAAAGCAAAGCATGGTAACAGACTAACCTTGCTTTGCCCCGTTCATAACTCTCTTCATTCTTATTTTTATTTATTTAGAAAACTAGAAGCACCGTGTCAAATGAAAATTATATTTAGAATGTGCCGTCAACCGATGTACTTGTAATCACAGTGAATTGGAAAGTCGACATTGTAGAAAAGCTTTGTTCTCTCTGCTTACTTCACAAGGGGAATTGGCGTGATAATACTCTTAATGTTACTTCTGTATCTAAAAAATATTAACTTGAGAAAAAGTTATTAACGAAACTTATACACAATAGAAGCTTATCTGTATTCAGAAGTGTAAATCTTCTAAGAGTTTGGGTTAAAAGGCACTCGAAACAAGAGCTTATCTTATTTGTTTTTACCAAAGAATAAAAAGAAATTGAAGCAACTCTAAATTTTTCATTATATTATTGTTATGATTCTATAATTCTATAATTAGTCTCTCGTTGTTCCACACAGCTTCGCTCGTAAATAGATTAACATTTAAAAAAATACTTATCCGAATATATTATTAGATAGTCGTATATGTTGACTAAATTTCGCTAAATAAGAATATATCCGCCACTATTTCTTTTTTTCTCTTAAAGACGCTTTTCTTTTAGGTACATACATCAGTAGTGTTATCTCTTTGAGGTCCATCTTGATACTGTCTCAGTGTGGTGTGGCGACTCTGGTGTTTAGTTTGGTAGCATACGGACACCACGATAGCGCGACGCAACCGCCGCCATGGTGTCCCGGTTAAATATAGCCCAAAGTTTGCGGCATAGCTGAAAGCAAGTGCGGGTTGCGGAGCGGAGAGCCGGAGCGTCTTAACCAAGGTGTGCCAATCGGTTATAGAAGCGGACAGCGGGCTTTACACTGCTCCTGCATTGGTATATAGGTATTAGTCCACGTGTTGATCTGGGCCTCCTTTTGAAGAATAGATCAACTGCCGTTCCACCAGGCAGGTTGTACCAGGCGACCATTTGCTTAAACGCGTCACTATTATCGTGATTCTAGGTGTTAGAGTTCCGCATCGTCTCGCCCGTGAGTATGATACCACCGCCTTACCTATTCCTGCGTCTGCGTCGTGGGACACAACAGCGTCAGTGCTTGTCATTGTGTTGTTCTGGTTTGGAGAGTAAGGTAACCGTTAGACTCATGCATGTGGCATTGTCATCACGCTACAACGATAGCAATGCACCACTAACATCTTTGGTGTCTACAGGCGATGGTTTTTCGTTCCATCAAGAGAGCCATTAGTTTACTATTTTATGATATAAAAGAATAGTTTTTATCACATTAATGTAGATTAATTAGTAAAGTGAAAATATTTTTATTATACTATTTCCATTTCTTTATTTTCTCGATGACAGACCGACGCCTATGTAATTTTGTGATGTTTACGTTAAAATGTCTCACAAATTATACTGTACTTCATGGACGGGCAGTGATGTGCTACACATAATGATTACTATAGGAGCTATATCGATAAACGTAACACGATAACAGACCCGTTTTTTACAAAATGTAAGAAACTAAACTACTGTCGGATACTTTTGTACAAATTTATGAACTATAATATTATATTATATATAAGTATAATATTATATTTCATTACAAGATGTTAAACGTATAAATTCTTGATTGATAATGCCTATTTCTTTAAAATTTGAGGAGCTGTAGTAAAATAAGTAGGTATAGGTATGTACTTGATAATGAAATTAAATAAATATAACGACAGGTAATCTTTATTTATTTATCTTAATCAAAGTCTGATGAATCGTCACATGCTTGCATCTCTAAGTAGTCTGTGATCGTCACTGTCACTCGAAGAGCTCTCACCAATATTTATTATAAGTTCCTGTTCTTGTATATTACCGAATGTCATATGAATTTCCCAATCTCACGCTATAATGTTTTGGGTTCTTTTCACAACTTTTTCCCAGTTTTCGACAGTTACTTCCGCACAAGCATTTTTTAATAAATTTAACATCTTGTTTGCCTTTAAAGGGGCATGGGTATTGTTTCGAGCGGCATGTCCTTTAATTTGTGCCCATATTAGTTCTACAGCATGTACTGACAATGATAAGGCGGAAGTCGAAGAACCCAATGACCACGTTCGGCAGCTATTTCGTCGATAACATATCTTTTAGAGAGGCTTGATGATGAAGTACAGTATTATTTGTGAGACTTTTTCACGTAAACAACACAAAATTACATAGGCGTCGATCTGTCATCGAGAAAATAAAGAAATGGAAAAAGTATAATACTAATATCGCTATTAAAAATTGAGGTTGATGGTAAAAGGCTGAAATTTTAGGGTTGTATGTTTTTTTGCTACATTAGAAAAACAAAAAAATAAAATGTCCAAAAAAAAATAAATATAAACATTTTAGGTTAGAGGTAGACAATTCTTATCACTTAGGGGTATACGATTTTTAGACCTACTGAATATTTAACATAAAAATTAGTCAAGCCGTTTCAGAGAAGTATGGTAACTAACATTGTGACACGAGAATTTTATAAATAAGATCTATTTGCAATGTTTAGTTTTATAAATGTAAATTGTACATATAATTTTTTATTATATTTTAATACTTTTCGACAAACCACGAAAACACGGCTGTGACTTTAAATTGACTATACCATTGTTTACATTTTTGATCGTGAATTACATTTCCAACTATAGTTGATTTCTTAAGTAACTCTTCCATTACTTCTTTTTCCGTGGGCTTTACTTACGTTGGCTAGGCCCTAATAGTATTTGTGTCAAGTCGATACATCAGACTCAGTGACAAATAAAGATGGATGGCGCGGCGATATTGGCAAGTGGCTTCTATCCTTTGTTTACGTGCTCCACGACACTTATTTACACTTTAATATAACGACCTAGCCTAGCTTACATTCGACTTTGGAATGTTAATACCTAGTATTGTTACTATTGTATATGTTATCGCCTCTGTGGTGTAGTAGTCCGGTGTCGGAGTTGATCATAGAGGTCCCGGGTTCGATTCCTGGGTCGGGCAATTCAGAAATGTGTTTTTTCAGTTTTCTGATAAAAACAACATTGCCCGGGATTGGAAAGTGCCCGGTTGGCGATAGGCTTGCCACCTATCACACAGTGGGACCAAGTATCTTCGGCTAATCGTGAGTGCACTTGTTGTACCTCTGCCTACCCTTTCGGGGATACGGGCGTGAAGATACTTTTTTTATTGTTACTATTTCTAACTCGTCTGTTAATGGTGAAACCTTGATAAACTTTTTTTGCATAATCCAGAGTTTTATTTCGCTCGTTTGAAGAACAGACCAACTGCCATTCTGCTAATCAAGTCGTAAAATGCTATCAATTGACCATAGGTGTCACTACCATCGCGGCTACTAGGTGGTAGAATTCCGCAACGTCTCACCCGGCTATTTGGTACCACCGCCTTACCTATTCCTGTCGCAGTAGCGTCAATGTTGTTAATTACCATATTCTGGTTTGGAGGGTAAGGTGCCTTTAGCCGGTATTGTCATTCCGCCACTCGGATAGCAACGCACTATTAATATCTAGGTGTGTATAGGCGAATAGCAAACAAGCATATGGGTCTCTTGATGGTAAGAGTCAACCATCGCCTATAGACACCAAAAATGTTATTGATGCGTTGCTATCTTGTGGCGAGGTCTAATGCCATATGCATAAGTTTACCGGCTACCTTACCCTCCAAACCGGAACATGACAGTGACAAGCACTGAAGCTATTGCGGCAGGAATAGGTAAAGTGGTGGTACCAGACCCGGGCGAAACAATTCAGAACTCTACCACCTAGTAGGCACGACGGTAGTGACTTGCATAGCCAATCGGTCGCTTTTTACGACCTGCCTGGCAGAACGGCAGTTGGTCTATTCTAAATGGAGCCCGGAACCAACACGGGCTATCTAATAATATTAAAAACCGGGTGTACTGGAACAATCCATCGTTTGAATGCATGTTTGTGTGTGTGTGTGTGTGTGTGATGTGTGTGTATGTGCGCGCGTGTATGTATGTACTGCCCCCTGTCCAATCTAATTACTCAATCGATGAGGCTTATATTCGATTTTTGACGAGGAAAAACATTTGTGTAATAGCCATGAATGTTTGTCCAGGTTTGTCTGTTTGTTAATTGTATTACAGTATTTATTAATGTATTTTATATTTGACTAAAATTCATATCACAGGCAAATAATTTGCTTACTTTAGGATTAGATTCCTTCGTGCGGTTTCTTCAGGAATATTTATATATTAGTATGATTTTTAACCCGTAGCTGGAACCAATCAGGTCTCCTTTGAATAGGAGACCACCTGCCATTCTGTCAGGGAGTTTGTGCAAGGCAACCGACTACCACCGTGACTATTAGGATGATCTTCCACTTATAAGTTTTATGTAATGTCATCAAATTTAAACAACAACAAATATAAAGCGTATAAAAATATTTTGGTAAGCGCTTCTGTAAAATTTGTAAAATTTGCGAAAGAGTACGCATAATTCGTTTGTCGGTCCGCGGTTATCACACTTCGATAAAGCTATCTTTGATCCAGTGGTTAGTTGGTTTAGCTTTATATTATAAGTTTCCGGGTTAAATTTACGAGTAAAGTAAAAATCGGTCAAGCGAGAGCCAGATTCGTGCACGAAGGGTTCCGTACCATCATCTTTAAAAAATACAAAAGAAACCACATTTATTGTATACCCCTTAATATTTTTTTTTATTTGTAAGATTTGTTGTTATAGCGGCAAAGGAAAATACATAAGTTATGAAAATTTCAGCTTTCTAGCTATCACGGTTTATGAGATACAGCCTGGTGACAGACAGATAGACGGACAGACAAACAGCGTAGCCTTAGTAATAGGGTCCCGTTTTACCTTTTAGGTACGGAACCCTAAAAATTATAATAAAGCTTCATTTTTTAGAAATCTCAGTTACAACTCAAAGTCTGGGTTCCGTAAAATCTCGCCTGGGTCTGACGCCACTGGCTTACCTATTGCAGCCGCAATAACGTGGGAGCTTGTCACTGCCGTGTCCGGGTTTGCAGGATAAGATATCCATTTAACTTACGTTATGCAATGAGCATTAACATCGCATTTCATGGATTACAACGCACTATTAATATCTTTGGTGTCTAAAGATGAAAGTTTTTTCTTTCCATTGAGATAGCCATGTGCTTGTTTTCTATCTTAATTTATATGTTAATACGCGACGGAAAAATGTTGGACCCCTTTTTAAGACAATTGCGCAAACGGTGGACTATGAAAGACAAGTTAAAGTTTACATTGCGGAGGACTACAGAAAGAGTATTTTATAATAGAATCCATTAGAAATAAATTAAATTAGTAAAAGTAAACATTACACAAACTATATTTATGTGACATACATGATAAATGATAATACACACACATTATTTTCTTCACGGACTCACAAATACTACAACATTGATTTTTACCCCGTGTTGGTTCCGGGCTCCTTTGAAGAATAGACCAACTCCCGTTCTGCCAGGCAGGTTCGTTTCGTGCCGTTCGCCAAATCCTGCAAAAAGGCTCTACTGAAAGCTCAATTTGACCACGTCAGCCGTATTGGGAACAAACTGGCTTCATATCCCTCAGGTAGTAAAGCCTTTTGGTCCCTGACAAAGTCGGTTGAATCGAATTTCTGCCGCCCATCACTCCCTCCACTGCTGAAACCGGATGGGACGCTAGCTCACACCGCCGTAGAGAAAGCGAACCTGTTCGCTACTCTATTCGCGGAAAACTCACGTTTGGATCCCGCCAACGCGAAACCACCCAGTCTACCTGGATGCGAGGTGAACATGCCGGAAATTCGCATCCGCATCCGTCAGATTGAGATTCTAAAACGCTGCGGAATCTGGACGTGAACAAAGCCAGTGGCCCTGATGGAATTCCAGCCATAGTACTGAAAACCTGTGCGCCTGAACTCGCTCCTGTTTTGACCGCCTCTTTCGCCTTTCGATGGCTACTGGAAAAGTGCCTAAATCATGGAAGCTTGCCAACGTGCAGCCTGTGCCCAAAAAAGGCAGTCGTGCCGACCCCTCCAATAATAGACCAATTTGAGTCACGTCCATACTCTGCAAGACTATGGAGCGTGTTCTGAACAGCAGGCTAATGGCGTACCTAGAAGCGAACGAACTACTGAGTGACCGCCAATACGGGTTTCGCCGAAATCGGTCTACTGGGGATCTTCTAGCGTATACCACTTACATTTTGAGCTCGGCCATCGAGAAGCATGGTGAGGTACTAGCTGTCTCCCTTGATATCTTGAAGGCCTTTGACAGGGTCTGGCATGATAACCTTATTGGTAAGCTTCCATCGTATGGTCTGCCTACTGGTCTCTGCGCCTGGATCTCAGATTTTCTAAGTGGCCGGTCGATAAGAGTAGTCTTTGACGGCTGCTCATCCGACCAAATGGTTATAAATGCCGGAGTCCCTCAGGGATCAGTTCTCTCCGCAACTCTATTCCTGCTACACATAAACAATCTGGTGAAGCCCGGTATCTATGGGTACGCAGATGATAGCACTATTGTGGAGAGTTACGTATCCAATGCGCGGGCCAGTACGGCACAGATCCGGTCTCTCAGAGAGACAATGGTCGATCGTATGAACCTGTCCTTACAGGCAGTCCCCGATTGGGGCGATGCTAATCTGGTCAGGTTTAATGCAACTAAGACCCAGGCGTGTCTATTCTCCGCTAAACGGAGTCCGCTCCATCTATCTCCGTCTTTCCAGGGTGTGGCCGTGCCGATAAATGACCACCTCGAGATCCTTGGTATCACGTTAACGCCTACTCTCAACTTTGGTTCGTACATCGAATCTAAAGCCCAGTTGCCTCAAAAAAGCTTGGTATTCTGGCGAAGGTGAGACAGCATTTCAGTCCGGGACAGTTGCTCAACCTTTATAAAGCACAAGTCCGTTCGTGCATGGAATACTGCTCTCACCTCTAGGATGGATCCGCTAAATACCAGCTGGAGACACTTGAGGCCATCGAGAGGCGTGCCAAGAGCTCATAAACGACGATGATCTGGTAGGCAAAAAACTCCAGAGGCTCGCTCATCGCCGCAGAGTGGCTAGTTTATCGGTTTTTTATCGAATACACTTTGGAGAGTGCGCTGCGGAATTGCACGACTTAATTCCGCCATCCCCGTTTTTCTATCGACCGTCGAGGTACACAGAATCTAGGCATCGTTATATGGTGGACGTTCCACGTACCCGGACAAAGCGGTTCGACTCAACATTCTTCATTCGAACCGTAAAGGACTGGAACATGCTTCCTGAGTCTGTGTTCCCGGACAAATTCAATCTGGAGATCTTCAAGAGAAGAGTGAACAGGTACCTTCTAGGGAAGCGCGTTCCATCTTAGGTCTCATCTTAGCTTATCATCAGGCGAGATCGAGGTCAAGCGCTTACCTATCGAATATATAAAAAAAAGGTCGTAAAAGGCGACCGATTGGCTATGCGAGTCACTACCATCGTGACTAATAGGTCGTAGAGTTCTGCATTGTCTCGCCCGGGTCTGGTACCACCGCCTTACCTATTCCTGCCGCAATAGCGTCAGTGCCGTAAACTTATGCATGTGGCATTAGACCTCGCCACAAGATAGCAACGCACCATTAACATCTTTGGTGTCTATAGGCGATGGTTGACTCTTTCCATCAGGAGACTCATCTGCTTGTTTGCTATCTTATGATTAAAAAAAAAATTAGTAAAAGTAACCAGTACACAAACTATATTTATGTGACATACATGATAAATGATAATACACACACATTATTTTCTTCACGGACTCACAAATATTACAACCACGAAGCAAATACAACTGCTCCGTGACTACAACATTGGTTAAACCTGCATATGTCTCAGATGACACCAGGACGATTTATATAGCTTCGGATCTTAAAATCTGAAACTTTACTAAGTTAATTTTTACCTGTCAATCAAACAACATTCGCTAATTTTAGTTCTTTAAAAAATATGGACATGTTTCTGAATTAAATATTATTATTATTGTCATTAAAGTCTATGGTTAAACTTGAAAAGGATTTTATTATTTAGTCAATGGTCAAATTTGGACCATAGATGATCAATAGTTTCAAAAAATGTTTATTTGATTATAACTCGAGTATCGAATAAACTGTCGTGAAATTTAGCAGGCAAGATATTGAGACAAAAAGAATTTTGAAGTTCTATGAGCTATGCCGGTTAATTTTGGCGTTATTAACAAACATTTTTGAAAGGATGTCCAAGCATTTAAACTAATTTAAACAAACATTTAAATTTAATATAACTTATTATTTAATTACGGGCAGGAGCTTTTTCGAAGGGATACGACTTGAGGACCTTTAAGAAAAGAGTTTAAGTATCATCACAAAGTCTATAGATTTTTTCAGTTTACCACGATTTACCAGTTTTCTGGTTGGCGAGATAAGTGACGATCCTCATCGCCGCATTTACCGACACGTTGACGATTATCGATTATTTCTAGCAATAATCGGGACCGAGAGTTTAACGTGCTCATCCGAGGCACGGGAGTGATAATACACCACTCCGCCAGACTCCAAGCTGCTACTGAGGATTTCCGAGAAAACCTCGAAAAAGTCTCAATATCATTTTGCCCAACCCAGGGATCGAATCCGGAACCTTATGGTCTGAGCCAAATAGGCTAACTCTAGACCACGAGGCAGCCGAAAAGAGCTTATTCATTTTTAAAGGCCAACAACACAACTGCAAGACCTCTTTCAAGATCACTTACCATCAGGCATACCTGCTCATGTGCTCCCTCTTCCATGGATACTACTCTCCATTATACTAGTATTCCATGGATAATACTCTCACTAATATGTAAGCTAAAACAATGTAGGTACAAAATATTCATCATATCAAAAATTCAGTTTCATATTATTTGTATTTAACAAAATATGGCTACAGAGTGACTATCGGAATCTATTACAATATTTATCTAAAACCTACAGAAAAAGCTGCTCTTCAAACGGAACGCACATAAAATCTACAATCAAAAACGTATTTGCCGGCCGAAAATATAAAAGAATATCAATCTCTTATAAGAGATCGCTTTCTGAGATAGATCATTTTGGAATATATTCAAACGTCGAAAAAACCTTCCGGGCAATCTCAGTCCGAGTTGAATACATCGAAAACTATTCTGTAACCATTCATGAATAAATGCATGAGCCTTCTCAATTGTTACAATTTTAGTGGTAGAGAAGTTGAGGCATCTATAAACACATTTTATACGAATGGGTTTTTTATAGCAAGGTCCATGGTAAAACGGTTTTTGAGTGAACTAAACATTTTATTTATACAAAGTGTTGGGGTTTATTTTTCTATCTTGAATCTCGGGATCTAGTGCATATTCGGCATCATATGAATGAATGAACGAATACTCTTTATTGTGGACCAAAATTAACAAAATTACAATAAATACAGCTAATAATTATGTATATATAATAATAAATAAATATTCACGGGATAAATTACACTAACTGATGTGACCCTAAAATATACAAATTGTTATGGGTGTTAGTCAACGATACTAATACATAGAAATACATATATAAATACAAGAATATATTTCGTAAACACCCAAACCCGGAAATATAAACATTTATGCTCATTACATAAATGTTTGTCCCCGTCGGGGATCGAACCCGAGTCCCGTCGATCACGTGGTCACTAACCACTCGACGGCGGTCAATCATGGGGTGGTTATGCGTGCACAAATGCGGTCTTATCGCTAAAGAGCGATCTCTGCCAGACAACCTTTAGGTAGATGGAATCTTGTAGTAAATATATTTTATGTAGTAGTGTCATTAAATTAAGTGATCTTACTTTCAAAAATTATCTACATATTTAAAAAAAGCATCTTCACACCCGTATACCCGAAGAGGTAGGCAGAGGTACAACATGTACAGTACCCACGATTAGCCGAAGACAGTTCCTCGATGTAATAGGTGACCAGCCTGTCATCAACCGGGCACCATTTCCAATCACGGGCAACATTGTTTTTGTCAGAAAACTAAACATTTTTCAATTGCCTGACGACCTTTTTGATTCTTGGAATCGAACCCGAGACGTCATGTGGTCAACTCCGATACCAGACCACCATAGAGTCGAATGAAAATAATAAAAAAATCGTAAAATGAATATATTGCATTTCCCATAAAATATGAAATTGTCATCGTGACTAGAGCGTACTAATGGAACGATTTCTTAATTTAGAGACCGTCCATTACACGCTGTATATATTTATACATTTTATCATATCGACGATTAGTCATCCACGACTGTTCGATTTATTCCTGCCTTCTTTATACGAACAATCAAACACCAGAACAGCTTACCTCACATGGTTTTCCTGAGTAGCGTTAATATTGGAATTTTTAAGATGAGGGTTTTTTTTTTATATCATGAGATAGCAAACAAGCAGATGGGTCTCCTGGTGGAAAGAGTCAACCATCGCCTATAGACACCAAAGATGTTAATGATGCGTTGCTATCTTGTGGCGAGGTCTAATGCCACATGCATAAGTTTACCGGCTACCTTACCCTTCAAACCGGAACACGACAGCGACAAGCACTGACGCTATTGCGGCAGGAATAGGTAAGGCGGTGGTACCAGACCCAGGCGAGACAATGCAGAACTCTACCACCTAGTAGCCACGATGGTAGTGACTCGATAGCCAATCGGTCGCCTTTTACGACCTGCCTGGCAGAACGGCAGTTGGCCTATTCTTCAAAGGAGGCCGGGACCAACACGGCGAAAAATACTACGGCAATAAAACTTTTAGAAGCTGGCATCACGTTTGAAATTAATCTTTTGTGTTGCAAATGTTCATGGGCAGTGGTAACCGCTTTCTATCAGGTAGCCCCCTTCCTTGTATGTCCGCAAATACGTACTTTGATATATAAGAAATGAGGGTACGGATATGCTATATCTTTTTAGGTGTAAGCTGATAGAAGCAATTGCAAAATTCCACATCAGATCCTTTACGGAGTAAACCGAGAGAATCATAAAGAAAAAAGGGTATTTTTAAGTGTTGTATATAATTCTATCAGAAAAACTATCTACCCATGTCAAGTGTGAGCTGGACTTTTATATGACAAGTACCTTTTATGATTATCTTGCACTATGTATATTCTGACATGCTTTCGAAGTTGGCGTTCGGGGAAAGGTGAATCTTCTACGTTTGCTCAACACCTTATTACTGAAGGTCACACTTTTGACTTAACAACAAATTTATAATTATTAAATTTTTGCAGCAAAGGTAGAAGACTCAACGCCCTAGAAGCGTTAGAAATAAATCGCCACAAAGAGGAACCAAAACTTTTAAATGACCAAACCGAACTAAATAACTCCCCCCTGTTAAATATTTTTAATGTAAAAAGTTTGAATGAGTAAGGACAATATGTATATACATATACATGAAATGACGATTGAAAGTGTAAAATCTATCAAAAAGTACTGCATGGATTTACTTCAAATTTTGCATGAATATTACTAATAGGTCGGGTCAACATATAGGCTACACATTATCACGCTTTTCGCGCTGTGTCTCGTAAACTAGCAACCATACAGAAAATTTTACCAGACATTAGTATTTGTAGCAAATTACATTGTCTGCAACTTTATTTTTATGAATTTTTATTGTAAAATAGAAAATAAAAAAGTTATAAACAAAAATAACTGAACATTTTTGATTAATTTTCTTTTGGGCGTTTTAACTTTTTCAATTCAACGTCACACGTCAGAGCAATCTTATACACGGTTAATCAACGAATAATTTTCACTACAAATTTGTTTAATTTCATTACCCACCCTTATTACCCTACCTTAATTTTTTAGATGTGTAGGAGGGGGGGGGGGGGGGGCTCCTACACAAGGCTACTAAAACGAGTCGTTTTACTGATACAGGAACCAATATTAGAAAAGGCCATAAATCAGATCTTAAGAACGTAACGCTTAAAACAATATATCGAACGCAGAATAAGTAATACCAAGTAAAATCGTGGATCAATACGCCGTACAAGGCACATCGTTCTCAGTGAATTCTTAACAGATCCATGCATACGAAAGCCAAGATATTGCTTTCGCTGCAATGATGTAAATTCATATATGGATGTCAATGGTCATATTCTTAGAAATTGCTTTGTAACAAAATATCCGAGTTCATCTACATATTAATTACGTGAGGGGAAAACTTTGTACCCCTCTTTATGGCATTTACACGGACGGAGGAGCATGAAACTTGGCAGAGTTAAGGTTTACGTTGCAGAAATCTAATATCTATCTATGTATATAAAAGACAAAAGTGACTGACTGAGGTATCAACGCACATGCCAAACCCTTAGTGCTAGACTGGAAATTTCGCACACGTATTTCTCTTATGATGTAGGCATCCACTTAGGAAGGATTTTTCAAAATTCAACCCCGAAGGGGGTGAAAAAGGGGATAAAAGTTTGTATGAAACTTTTTATTCCCTACATATATTTGCATGAAATTTCTTACAAATTGAGTACAAAAAAGTAATGAATTACGTGTTTAAGCGTTTTTTGAAATTCGATGCCTAAGAGGGTTAAATTAGGAAAGTAGCTTATAAAGAAAGGTTAAATAAGTTCTAAAGTAAATATGCGCGAGTGAAGCCTAGGATACTATTTTAAATTTACAGCTAAAGTCAGTTGTTAAACTTAAATTAGATTTTATTATTTAGTCTTTGGTCAAATTTTGACTACAGGGTGATCGCTAGTTTAATATTTAGACGTGAATTATGAGTATGTGAAGTCTGTACAGGCATTTACGTCTCAAGCAATCAGAAAATAGTAACCATAATAGATAAATAACACATTTCAATAAAACATTTGCTCATGATTTTTTAAATCTACTAGCTGACCCGACAAACGTTGTTTTGCCTGTATTTTTAACTACTCTTATTTTTTTTATATATTTTCTCACCTTTTAAACCTTCCCTGGACTTCAGCAATTAATTCAAAACCAAAATTAGCCAAATCGGTTTGGCCGTTCTCGAGTTTTAGCGAGACTAACCAACAATTAATTTTTTTTATATATAGATAGATTATAGGATAAGGAACGAGTTCGCAGTGTTGGTTCCGGCCTCCTTTGAAGAATAGGCCAACTGCCGTTCTGCCAGGCAGGTCGTAAAAGGCGACCGATTGGCTATCGAGTCACAACCATCGTGGCTACTAGGTGGTAGAGTTCTGCATTGTCTCGCCCGGGTCTGGTACCACCACCTTACCTATTCCTGCCGCAATAGCGTCAGTGCTTGTCGCTGGCGTGTTTCGGTTTGGAGGGTAAGGTAGCCGGTAAACGTATGCTTGTGGCATTAGACCTTGCCACAAGATAGCAACGCACCATTAACACCTTTGGTGTCTATAGGCGATGGTTGGCTCTTTCCATCAGGAGACCCATCTGCTTGTTTGCTAGCTAAAAACATAAAAACACCTAGTGGTCACGATTGTAGTGACACGTATAGCCAATCGCTTGTCTCTTACGACCTGGCATTGCGACGGTTGGTCTATTCTGATAAATACTGATTTTAAAGAGAGTTTGTAAATCAGTTATTAGATGACAGAGTTTTAAGGTAGTAAAGTCTTCTTTCCCTTGAAAAATATACCGTATATATAGAATAAATTTCACGTAATAACGTAGAAACAGAGGAAATATGACTAAGATATTACTTTCAAAATTAAGCTGTATGCTTAACCCGAAACTAAGTTTGTATCTCCTACTAACCGGATATGTAAATAGGGATTTGTGTGGGAAATGAGGGTCAATTCTGTCTAGTTCTTTAGAGATAGTAGTCCAGTAAAAAGTTTAATGAAACCATGATCTGACCAGTTTTGGCGCAATGAGTAAAAATGTGTTCATTAATACTTAAATAATGATATTATGAAAGAAATTCTGATTTAAATTTAGGGGAAAGTGATGAAAAAAATATAAAAAGGGTTGAAAATGCCTTTTTTTAAAATAACTTAATAACGGTAGGAAATAGAAAAAAAAGTTTCAAGTAAAAGTTGTAGAAAAAAAAAATTCTACACAAAAAAGTTCCTCTTCATTTTTTTGTTATCTACTACTACTGTACATGTTGTACCTGTCGTATGACCTAAAGCACTCGTATTTCTTTGTCCTTTTTCAGTCGCCTTTTACGACCTGCCTGGCAGAACGGCAGTTGGCCTATTCTTCAAAGGAGCCCGGGACCAACACTGGGGAAAACAACTCGTGGCTCCAAAATACTACCATTCAGTCGGCTTTATTTATTTTTAGTCTTTGGTCGAATTTCAATCAGTTGAATTTCATCATCGGACATCGCGGCAAAACTCAAAATTCCATCCTCATCACCTCGATGTCTGGAAATCCACAACCGTGCGATTCTCTAGGCACTTCTTATCACGCACTACTCCTCTGTGTAGGGGGGTATTTTCGAATGGATACGACTTAGGCACCTTCAAGAAAAGCGCATACTCCTTCTTAAAAAGCCGGCAACGCAGCTGCAATACCTCTGGTAACGTGGCTGTCCATGGGCGGTGGTAATCACTTACCATCAGGTGAGCCTCCTGCTCGGTGCCCCTTCTTTTCTATAAAAAAAAAAGTTGGCGATCGCTAATTAGTCATTAAAAGACAAATCAGAGAAATAAAGTAAAGTATCATCACACCCAGTTCTCTAGCGGGGTAGGCAGACTAAACCGAATGTCTATAGACATTCCGGTTGGAGTTGTGATGGTTAATATAGTACATAGCGTTATGTAATAGTGCGCTATGTATACTGAACGTCAAACTAGAAAAATATAGTTTATAGTCTATAACGCGCTGTCATAAATAGTTTTTTTGAACAATACACCACACCTCTAATTCCGGTACACCGCGATTCATCGGCTGGCGAGATAACAGGTGATCCTCAACGCCACATTTACCAACATGCTAACGATTATCGACTATTTCTAGCGATAATTGGGACTGACAGCTTTACGTGCATCAGAGAAATAAATTCCTTGAATCGGTTTCATGTTTTTTTTTTATATCGTTAGATAGCAAACAAGCAGATGCGTATCCTGATGGAAAGGGTCAACCATCGCATATAGACACCAAAGATGTTAATGGTGTGTCTATCTTGTGGCGAGGTCTAATGCCACATGCATAAGTTTACCGGCTACCTTACCCTCCAAACCGGAACACGACAGTGACAAGCACCGACGCTGTTGCGGCAGGAATAGATAAGGCGGTGGTACCAGACCCGGGCGAGACAATGCAGAACTCTACCACCTAGTAAAAACTACTCTATAATCTACTACTTAATTTAAGTATCCATCTCTCCGTTTCGTTCTTTCTTATTGCAGTTAAAAAGTTCACTTTTACCGGGTATAAGGTAATATACCTATTATTAGATTTTATAATTGCACTTGTACATAAATTTCACTTTTACACATATTTTTAGTATATTACTCGACCGTTTTCACTTTTTAAAGCATCTTTAGGATGTAATATACTTAACAGCTGCCGGTGATTTACCGGCTACCTTACACTTCAAACCGAAACATGACTGAGGCAAGCACTGATGATATTGCGGCAGAATTAGGTAAGGCGATGGTATCAAACCCAGGCAAGAAGTTGCAGCTAACCTAGTACCACTAGAGCTGTATCCAGCGAATGTCCGACCATTCGGTCAAGATTGAAACACTAAGGAGGAAATTTAAAGAAAGTCAATTAATTTATATTCCTTTACTTTGATACCATTTAGTTAATTATATTAGTTACATATAATTTATATTTTTATGCCCCCAACGCTACTTGGCTTGGAGGCGTAGTAATTAGTTATTACAATGCCAGGAGTCACATAAATTTATCATATATTCGTTAAATCTGCATTTGTAATATAAACTGGACATGTTATTAATTAACAATTTTGTACCCGACAAAAACAGATAAAATTAATTACCTTTTAATATACATTTTAAATTTTCATTAATTAAAACGGAGGAAATTATGTTTAACGTTTCATTGTAATGGAAACATGATCATTTAATAAATATAATAATAATAATAAATATGTATGTTGTATTGTACTGTGTTGTACTGTTTAACGTACCGAATGAGATGCCAAGGTTTAAAAATTACCCGTGAAATGATTTTATTTCATTGGTAAATAGAATATTTCTGTATGTAATTGCAAGCTACGTTGCCAAACTAAGGAATTGTCTTGAAAGACGCATCCATTTAATCCGTGCAATATACCAAGTGATTTCGCTTACACAAGCTACATCAGGGCAATTTATAGTTACAAACTTTAGAGAAGAAAAGAGAGTTTTTTAAAGAGTTTGTAACTATAAATTGTCCTGATGATGCTTGTGTAAGTGAAACCGGTTGGAAATAAATGATAATAGCTTTATTGTGAAACAGTACAAGTGTATAAGTGATAAAATATTACATTAAAATGGAGTTTTACCAAGTGCCGACGATGAAAAGTGTAGAATATACCAAGTGAACTCTTCATGCCCTGGTTTGAGACATAACTGTATAAAACAGTAAAGCTTACATTGAAATGGAGTGGGGATGCTAATATTTTTATATAACATGCACGAGAAATTGATTAAATTAATAAAAATATATATTAGACATACATCGTAATATATACACCTATATACTTTTTTGTATATGATTAAAGTCTGTTGTCAAATTCGAATTTAGAATTATGGTTGAATTTCGACCAGTGGGCGATTGCTAGTTACATATAATCAAATCACATTTCAGAATATACGTATTACTTAATCGACTTCGAAGCAGAAACCCTTGCAATTATGCAAACAAACGTGACCCAGGAGACTTATTTGAACAGTAGAACATCTGCCTGCTTGCAGGCAGTTTGCAAATGTGTTATTGCCTAAACATGTTACGACTGTCGTGACAAAAAAGTAGAATCTTTTTATGTACGATTGGTAATAAGACGTTTGATAAGTGTTATGGAAACATAAAGATTATTTGTAAGTAATAATATTAAAGAAAAAAGAAATTAAGTGTTACAGGATAATATGAATTTCCTCCGTGAGGGTATGAGCCTTCTTTGAACAACCGCTATTCTGTCAGGCAGTTTGTAAAATATCACATTACTCGTCAAAATGTAACAGACAGACAGATAGACTCGCTTTTATAATATTAGTTTAGATGTGGATTTTAAAATTTAGCAATTTATTTAGTTACTAGCTGTGCCCGTGATTTCGTCCACACGTAAAAATTTCTCGGGTTTTAACCGCATAATTCACGTTCCCGTGGAATTTCCGGGATAAAAACTATCGTATGTTCTTTTTCAGGTCTCAAACTTTCTGCATACTAAATTTCATTAAAATCAGTTCAGTGACAATTTCGCATTTATAATATTACTTGTTGCACGATGCAGCCCGCTGCATTATAAAAGATTTTGACGAATCGCGCGGGATTAACTAATTTTCCCGGGATAAAAAGTAGCTTATGTGCTATTCCAGGTCATCATCTACCTGTGTGCCAAATTTCATTTAAATCCGTTCAGTAGTTTTTGCGTGATTGAGTAATAAACATCCATCCAAACATACATTCATCCAAATATCTAAACTTTCGCATCTATAATATTATATTAAATATAGAAGTATGGATTGGCGATTTATAATTTTTTTTTATATCATTTCCTGATGGAAAGAGTCAACCATCGCCTATAGATACCAAAGTTTTTTTTTTAATTTGTTAGTTTAGTTAGATAGCAAACAAACGGATGGGTCTCCTGATGGAAAGAGTCAACCATCGCCCATAGATACCAAATATGTTAATGGTGCGCGGCTATCTTGTCTAATGCCACATGCATAAAACCGGCTACCTTACCAAACCGGAACACGACAGTGACAAGCACTGACGCTATTGCGGCAGGAATAGATAAGGCGGTGGTACCAGACCCGGGCGAAACAATCCAGAACTCTACAACCTAGTAAAACCTTAATTAGTTCACTTTCGCACTTTGATTTTCATATTTATATTAGTACTAGCTGTGCCCGCGACTTCGTTCGCGTGGAAATAATTCTAAAATAAAAACCCTCATAGTTCCCGTTCCCGTGGGATTTCCGGGATAAGAACTATCCTATGTCCTTTCTTAGGTCTCAAACTATATTTGTACCAAATTTTATCCAAATCGGTTCTGTGGTTTGGCCGTGAAAGCGTAACAGACAGACAGACAGATAGACAGACAGACAGACAGACAGAGTTACTTTCGCATTTATAATATTAGTATGGATGAATATACAGAATGTAAAGAAAACCCAGTCTGATCGTCAAAGGCATTATTTGGTAGTTTAATACAAACATATCTGTGTCATTATTTTGTAGATTGATACAAACATTTCCAAAATATCTACTTGATTTAAGGGGAAGTTGCTCAATCACTACATAGTATAAAACAAAGTCGCTTTCTTTGTCTGTCTTTATGTCCTTATGTCCCTATGTATGCTTAAATCTTTAAAACTGCGCAACGGATTTGATGCGGTTTTCTTTAATAGATAGATTGATTCTTGAGGAAGGTTTTAGTATACAAACCTTTCCGATATTCCCATGGGAACAAAAGCTACGCGGGTGAAACCGCGGGCAAGTTGCTAGTTTTAGTAATAAAATGAGGCACTTTTAACTACGATATTTTTCATATTTAAATTTTTTTTTTTTGATAATATCATTAACCTACCTATATAGTCCAGTAAAAAGTTTAATGAAACCATGATCTGACCAGTTTTGGCGCAATGAGTAAAAATGTGTTCATTAATACTTAAATAATGATATTATGAAAGAAATTCTGATTTAAATTTAGGGGAAAGTGATGAAAAAAATAAAAAAAGGGTTGAAAAATGCCTTTTTTAAAATAACTTAATAACGGTAGGAAATAGAAAAAAAAGTTTCAAGTAAAAGTTGTAGAAAAAAAAATTCTACACAAAAAAGTTCCTCTTCATTTTTTTGTTATCTACTTTAGTTTAGCTACAAAAAATAAAAATTAAATTTGTAGTAAAATATGTTAAAATATATAAATATGGGAAAACATATGAAGTAGTGTTAGTACATATTTATGTGATGCGCGCGCTGCATGGTACAGGGCCGTAATAATTCTAATAAGTTTTTAGAATTAATTACAAAGCAAATTTAATTTTTATTTTTTGTAAGTAAACTAAAGCAGATGACAAAAAAATGAAGAGGAACTTTTTTGTGTAGAATTTTTTTCTCTACAACTTTTACGTGAAACTTTTTTTTCTATTTCCTACCGTTATTAAGTTATTTTTAAAAAAGGCATTTTTCAACACTTTTTTTTTATTTTTATCATCCCTTTCCCCTAAATTTAAATCAAAATTTCTTTCATAATATCATTATTTAAGTATTAATGAACACATTTTTACTCATTGCGCCAAAACTGGTCAGATCATGGTTTCATTAAACTTTTTACTGGACTATATATACCTCTTTCGGATTGGACAGGGTTTTCTTTACACCCTGTATAATAATAATATAATTTGCAGTGTGTAAGGAATGGTGTAATATGACCCGTTGCATTTGACCGCCCCGTTGGTTGAGTGCTTAGCGAATCTAAGTACGAATTGAAAGGGCTCAAGTTCGAATCCCGACAGGAACAAACATTTGTTTGATGAGCATAGATGTTTGTATTTCTGGGTTTAGGTATTTATTATTCATATATGTTTTTTTTATATATTTAAAAAAATATGTATTTGTATGTATTAGTATCGTTGACTAACACCTTTACCTATCACAAGCAAATAAATAGCTTACTATGGGCTTAAATAATTTCGTGTAATGTGTTCAGCAACAATTACTTATTTTTTATAAAATAACATGCCATTCTTACGTAGTAATCATGATGGCAATTCCTTTTTTTTTTGTGGCAATGGAAAACTACCGTTTTATATTTTTTTTATTGTTTTCACAACGCGCAATGTAAAGCATACATTGCTCTGACTCACTGCGCCCGACTAATACTCTCGAGCCAGTTATTTATTTTGTGTGATATGTGGCGCATAATAAATTGCTTAAAAATTATTATATATTATTAGTGCTGCTAGTGGAATTGTCCCTCTAAGCAAATTGCTGCTACAGAATAGTTGGCAGCCTCACAGCCACAAATCACCTCAGCCGGTCTCAGTTTCATTTGTTCCTCCGACTAGAATAACGTTGTGTTTATAATGTAACACTTTGTTTTTTTTTTTTTAAATAGGATTAAGTTAATTAAGAAATTATATTTTTTATATCATACTAACTGAATCGTGCAGCCCGCTTCATTATAAAAGTTTTTGCCAAATCCCGCGGGATCACTTGATTCTTCCGGGATAAATAGTAGCCTATGTCCTATTCTGGATTATCAGCTATCTGTATGCCAAATTTTATTCAAATAAGTTTTGTAGTTTTTGTGTGATTGAGTAACAAACAACAACCACCCATACATACAAACTTTCGCATTTATAATATTAATCTAGATGTCATATATATTATTATTGCAGCGTGAATAAGGATTTTAGGTATCACATAAGCGATACGAGTATATTTAGTTAAATCCATATTTAATATCTTAAGGTCCGTACACATTTTTGCAAAGTAACGTAAAATGTAATAATACACAATGAAATAATTGATACACGTAATGTGTCATGAAAAATAACACGCAATGTAACATCTTATGAAATTTTCTCCCCTTTTACCTAGATGACGGCTGGGAGAACCCCACAAATTTTAACTTTAGCTTATACTACTAACCCACGCGGTAAAAAAATAAAATTGCGTCCTCTGACAAACGCAACCCTAAACATAAATTTTCAATGGAGTAATTTCGTTTGATCGACGTTTAGTCTATGTACATCGCGGTCAGATTAACTTGACGCATGCCGTTGATGACGTCATTTGGCGCAAAACGTAACAATGATGTCCAAAAACAATATAACAATAACAGAAAACTATCAAATTATCTACGCGCGTATCGGTAACAAAAATATTGACCATGGCCATACTGACACTTATACTATTAACCGGGCGAGCTAAGGGAAGCCCCCCTTACATTTCAGAGATGCGTCAAATTAACGTCACCGCGTTGTAGATGTATTATCAATAATTAGCGATCGCCCTGTGGTCAAAATTTGACAATAGACTAAGCAATAAAATCTCTTTTGAGTTTAAAAGCTGGCTTTAGCCGTACAAAACTCGTATACAGTCAAACGGGGTGAATAGGAGTGCAGGGGTGAAAAGGGACGAAACCTAAAACCCTACAGAATTGGTTTTATCTCTACGTAATATAAATAATAAATAAATAATAATAATAATCGGGACAAATTACACTTACTGATCTAACCCCAAAGTAAGCAAATATTTGCTTGTGTTATAGGTGTTAGTCAATAATACTAATACATAGATATACATATATAAATACCAGAATATTATATATTAACACCCAAACCCGGAAATACAAACATTTATGCTCATCACACAAATGCTTGTCCCCAGCGGGGATCGAACCCAAGCCCCGTTGATTGCATAGTCAGGGTTGCTAACCACTCGACCAACGGGGCGGGTAATATGGTTCGTCCCTTTTCACCCCTGCACTCCTATTCACCACGTTTGACCGTAAGTACATAATATATGTTTATTTTTTTATTAATTTAATATATTTCTAAAGCAGTGGTCCGGTATCTGGACCACATGAGGTCCTGGGTTGGTATCCCGGTTCGGGCAATTCAAAAATGTGTTTTTCAGTTTTCTGATGATAAAAACATTGCCCCGGATTGTATAAGTTTCCGGTTGGTGATAGGCTTCCCATCTATCACATTGTAGGACTTCGATTTTTTTTACACCATAAGATAGCAAACAAGCAGATGGGTCTTCTAATGGAAAGAGTCAACCATCGTCTATAGACACCAAAGATGTTAATGCGTTGGGTTAATAAAAGCGTCGCTATATCGTCGTAAGCGCCAAATGCTTAGTTTACTGGCTACCTTACCCTCCAAACCGGAGCACGACAGTGCCAAGCACTGATGTTATTGCGACAGGAATAGGTAAGGTAGTATCAAACCCGGGCGAGACAAGGCAGGACTCTACCACCTAGTAGGCACGATGTTATTGACTCGAATGAACAATCGGTCGCGTTTTACGACCTGCGGTCGCCTCTGTGGTCTAGTGGTCCAGCGTTGGCGTTGACCACATGAGGTCCCGGGTTCGATTCCCCGGCCGGGCAAATAAGAAAAGTGTTTTTTCAGTTTTCTGAGAAACACAAAATTGCCCGGGATTGGAAAGTGCCCGTTTGGCGAAGGCTTGCCACCTATCACATTTGTGGGACCAAGTATCTTCGGCTAATCGTGGGTGCACTTGTTGTACCTCTGCCTACCCCTTCGGGGATATGGGCGTGAAGATACTTTTTGACGACCTGCCTGGCATAACGACAGTTGGCCCATTCTTCAAAGAGGCCCGGGACTAACACGGGGAAAAGCCCGGTTGGTGATAGGCTTCCCATTTTTCACATTGTGGGACTTCGTATTTTGGACTAATCGTAGGTGCATTAATGGTACGTCTGCCTGCCTTTTCGGGGATTTAGGTGTTAACAGTTATGTTTATGATACTCTTATAAGCATAATAGGTTTTAAAATGCCCTGATGATACTCTAATAAGTGAAATAGGTTTAAAATCATAGATAATTTTATCGCCTCTGTGGTCTAGTGGTCCGGCGTTGGCGTTGACCACATGAGATCAAGGTTTCAATTCCCGGATTAGGCAATTAAAAAAAAAGTTTTTTCAGTTTTCTGATAAAAACAATATTGTCCGGGATTGAAAAGTGTCCGGTTGGCGATAGGCTTGCCACCTATCACATTTGTGGGACCAAGTATCTTCGGCTAATCGTAGGTGCACTTGTTGTACCTCTGCCTACCCGTTCGGGGACACGGGCGTCAAGATACTTTTTTTAATATATTCATAACTAAATGAGCCCGCGACTTTGTCCGCGTGGAAAATTTTCTTAAATAAAGCAGCCTAAGTTAGTCCTTATTCTCGTGGTTAAAAGAAAGACAGTCCCGAGGTTTAACCCGCATAGTTCCCGTAAGATTTCTGAGATAAAAAGTATCCTATGTCCTTTTTCGGATCTCAAACTATCTTTTTATCAAATTTCATCCAAATCAATCCAGTGGTTTAGGCGTAACGAAGAGACAGACAGACTGATATAGAGAGTTACTTTCGCATTTATAATATTAGAATTTCCATGGGTTCACCCCGGTCTTTTTTTATATATCATAAGATAGCCAACAAGCAGATGGGTCTCCTGATGGAAAGAGTCAACCATCGCCTATAGACACCAAAGATGTTAATGGTGCGTTGCTATCTTGTGGCGAGGTCTAATGCCACATGCATAAGTTTACCGGCTACCTTACCCTCCAAACCGGAACACGACAGCGACAAGCACTGACGCTATTGCGGCAGGAATAGGTAAGGCGGTGGTACCAAACCCGGGCGAGACAATGCAGAACTCTACCACCTAGTAGCCACAATGGAAGTGACTAGGTAGTCAATCGGTCGCCTTTTACGACCTGCCTGGCAGAACGGCAGTTGGTCTATTCTTCAAAGGAGGCTGGGACCAACACGGCGAAATAATATAATTCCATTATGTCAATACTTCTCTGGAAATCTTCAACCAATATCATAATAATTCGTGTCTAATATCGAGGATATTTTTAACGCTCTCGAAATAAGATTGTCTAAATTTAGCCCAGTATTATCCGATACGAATTTGCGTGTTTACGTCTAAAAAGTTACCCTTTGTCGTATCTCCTTGTTTTGAGAGTATTCCCTCGACTGTCGCTTGACAGCTATTGGAATTCTCGATGTCGAGATATCGAGTAACATTCACTTTCATTATCATTTGGAAAGTAAACTGAGTGCTAAGTGTGAGTTTTTCTTTTCGCATTCGATCGTGAGCGCGTTTCGAGTTTACTAAGAATTTGTATGTGATTTGTACAGCGCCACCTAGTGGTAAACTGGTTTCTCACGTTTACCACTAGGTGGCGCTGTACAAATCACATACAAATTCCTAGTAAAATCCAAACGCGCTCACGATCGAATGCGAAAAGAAAAACTCACACTTAGCATTCTGGTGTCAAGGTATTTACATTTACCAAAGCCTAATGGATACATCGAAGTAAGTATTCCATTTTGCCGCATCACTGGCTTTAAGTACTGCTTTATCCTGTAAAAAGCAGTAAGTTTTAATTTTTTGGGCTCCGTACCTAAAAGGTAAAACGGGACCCTATTACTGAGCCTCCGCTGTCTGTCTCTCCGCCTGTCTGTCACCAGGCTGTATTTCATATACCGTGATAGCTAGAAAGCTGAAATTTTCACAAATTATATATGTCTGTTGCTAAATACTAAAAATTAAAAAATATATAAAGTGGGTCACGGTTAAACTCCTGGACCGATTTTCCTAAAATTTGGCATGGAGGTAGTTGAAGAGCCGGGGTCAAACATTGGCTATTTTTTTTCAAAGATCAACCCTTAAAGGGTTGAAATAGTTGATAAAATTTGTATGAAAAGCTATCTTGACGACATGCTAATCTACTCGCGGGCGAAGCTGTGTGAATCAGCTAGTTGTCTACAAAACTTGTATTAATCCAAACCTTTTTTAAGTGCCGTTTTGCCAGGCAGGTCTTAAAAGGCGACCGATTGGCTATACGTGTCACCTACACCGTAACTACTAGGTGGTAAAGTTCCACAATGTGTCGCCCGGGTATATGGTACCACTGCCTTACCTATTCTTGCCGCAGTAGCGTCAGTGCTTGTCACTGTCATGTTACGGTTTGGAGGGTAAGGTAGCCGGCAAACTGATGATTAATTAGACCTCGCCACAAGATAGCAACGCACTATTAACATCTTTGGTCTATAGATGAAGGTTTTTCTTTCCATCAGGAAAGCCATATGCTGACATCTAATCTATAATCTATAAATCGGGACTTTCACTGGCAGATAGCTGAAGTGATAGGGAGTAACTGAAGCTACACTTTTTTGAAATTTTTCTATGCGGACGAAGTCGCGGACTCAGCTAGTTTTGTATATACAAAAAATCAATGAAGGTTCCAACGATTGAGAACCTGTGCCTTTTTGGAAGTCAGTTAAAACCAACGAATATTTCATGCAATTAACAAATAATGGATCGCTTCAGAAACAGTCAAAAACAATTACAGGTACGTTATTGAAGCTATATTAGAATTTCAACTATTTGACCTCATTTACAATTGTACTCTGTGGTAACTATTTACCACAACTAAAATTGATTAGGTGGAGGACACACGAATAAAGTCGATTTAGTATAGGTAAATATCGATAATTTATTGGTTTGTGGGAATTAGAAATTACTATATTGAATTCGATTTCGGGGAAACAAGAGGGATATAGTGATTTTTTTCTTAAAACTTATGAAATACTAAGAAGAAGCCAGCATTGGTAGTAAGGTCTGTAGAAACTATACAACCCGCACAGTGATTAAACTAAAATGTCGACATAGTTCCTAATACAATACAAACTTTCGTAGTCTATTTCAGAATCTTAGAGATTGATTTTGAAAATTTGTCTGTATCAGGGTCTGGGTAATTAACTATGTTTATTCCAAATTTCATCTAAATCAGTTCTTTGGTTTAGCTGTAAAAACATAAGGGATATAACATATCTTCACGCTAGATCCCTTACAGAGACAACCGAATGCCATACATCACGATGCTTGCAAACTCTCTCGTTTCCTCCACATTCATAACTCTCTTTATACAAACACGCCGGTTTCGAATACTCTTGACACCACCTTCTGACAGTACTCGATCAATCTAATCATGGTACGTCTGACTTGGTCTTCCGCGGTACCTACACCCTTTTTCATCCCCACTGTATATCTGTTTTGTTAACATTTCATCTACAAGCTTGCCCTTTCTTATCTTTACACCGACATCGAAACTTTCTTTCAAGCTTAATCTATCTCTCCTTTTAACATTACGAATCCGGTCCATGAGTGTTATGATATTAGTAAGTATTGATAGTATAGATAAATAAACATTGATTGATGGTCTATTCTTTAAAGGGTAGCTGAACTAACACAGGGATATCCTTGCATTTACTAACAATAATGACTATTGATCGATAGATCAACGACTTATACTCAAAGCTTAATGAAACAGTAACAGCCCGAATTCTTTACGATGAAAGAACCCGATACCACAATAAGCCAACCCGAGCGTTAAGCCCAAAATCATGATTTCAACTGTGGTATCCGGGCTTCTTTGAAGAATAGACTAACTGTCATTCTGTCAAGCAGGTCGTAAAAGGCGACCGATTGGCTATACATATCACTAACTTCGTGAGTTCCTCAACGTTTCGCCCGGGTATTTGCTACCACCGCCTTAACTATTCTTGCCGCAATAGCGTCAATGCTTGTCATTGTCGTGTTCCGGTTTGGAGGATAAGGTAATCGGTAGACTTATACATGTAGCATTACCATCCCGTCAGATAGATTGCAGCGCACCATTAACATCTTTGCTGTCTGTATGCGATGGTTTCTCTTTTCATCAGGAGAGCAATCTACTTGCTCGCGATAGCAATTAGATATAATTTTATAAAACCACCTTACCTTTTCCTTACCGCAATAGCGTCAATATTGGTCATTGTGGTATTCTGGTTTGGAGGGTTAGGTAGCCGGTAGACTTATGCATGTAGCACTGCCATCCCGTCCCAACAACCCAACCATTGGCATCCCAACAATTGAATCACTTTTACACGCACAGTATAATTTTAGGCAGAGTAATGCCCTCAACAAGCGATAGAACTACAATGAGCCGAAAACATATTGTCCCCGCTTATTTATACCATTCGTTATCTATTTTGTCCATGGTTATGACGTCATCATCTCAAACAAGTGCATAACGCAGGTGTGCCGCACATTTGGCTGGCTAGTAGTCGTCGTCAAGCGCGGTTGATAACAGTAGTCTTATTATTAACATGCAATCTTTTCCAGATATACAAAATCTTTTAAAATCATGATTTCGGATTGTTATTGATCGTTTCATATGGAAAAACAAATACCTCAATTAATCGACCCGGGTGTTAAGCCTGGGATCAAAATTTCTATGAAATAGGGTAACTACTAAGCAGTCTTAATTTTATAATCGCTTAAATCGATTTTACGCAAAAGTGTGTTCTAAGCCTAACATAAGTCTTTCAACTCGTATCATCCAGGCGCTGTCCTAACTTTCCTGATTTATTATATTACGGCCCAACTATTAATTTCCACCCCTTGTTATCTATCTTGTACTCAGGAGATGACAAGTCTAAAAGTTTAGCTTGCTCATATTGACAACCTCACAAAAATAAGTTATACTTGTTAAAGTTATGTAATAATTTCACATCTTTCGTTTATTTCTTTTATTTTATTTTATTACTGAAATTAAGCTACGTATGTAGGGTTACCTACTAGCCTGGATCTTAGTACTTTATTATTTTCCACGCCTCATAAAGAAAGAGTTGTGGTATTACTCTACTCTCAATATGTCAAGATCAATCATTTTTTTATAGTATAAGATAGCAAACAAGCAGATGGGTCTCCTTATGGAAAGGGTCAACCATCGCCTGTAGACACCAAAGGTGCTAATGGTGCGTTGCTATTTTGTGGCGAAGTCTAATGCCACATGAATAAGTTTTGCCTTAAGCTGTAACTATTGCACCCATTATTCCAGTAATACAATAATTTTAGTACACAATTATGTAACAACCTTCTATAAACATATTTAATACTTTTCTAAACTATCATGACTAATATTATACAGAGAAGGGATTTGATTATTGGTTTGTTTGTTTGTTACGATTTATCTCAAAAACTACTCAACCGATTTTCAAAATTCTATCACCTTTCGATAGCTACAGTATCTAAGAATAAAATAGGTCACTTTTTTATCCAACTAAGCAAAGGTAAGTTATGATTTTTGGTCATGCGAACAAAGTTGCAAGTAAAGGCTGGTAAAATATATTTGTCAAGTATAATATTAAAAAAAATGTGTAAACGGTTGACCCTACAGGTCATCCCTGAAACTTCCTGCTAAATTAAGATATTTTGAACGCAAAAGAGTAAAAACTATAAGCATATATATAAGCACATATATAATTTTTCAGTTCAAACATCTGTTTCTTAAAATGGCAGTATATTGTTTTTTTTAAAAACCTGTATATTTCGGAAACGAAGATCTTACCTTACCTTAATCTGACGCGATTTAGTGTTTCCATGTCACAGATTTTGGAACGAAGTTCCTTATCGCGCGTTGTGAAAGGGGTTTACACGGAAAAAATTATTACGAAAAGTTGTCACGACACTTTTTGCTATATAGTATTGTATGCGCAGAAATATCCAGCCACTTCCCTTTAGCTCGTGCATTGAAAGTGAAAGAGTCTATCTACTATTTGATTGAGTTTACTTTTTTCTAGTGCCAAAATGTTCGACATTTATACAGAATTTCGACCGAATGTCGAATTTCGACCAAAAGTTGAATTTCGACGGACAGTCGAATTTCGAACGAGTGTCGAAATTCGACCGGGTGCCGAAATTCGACCGTGGGTCGAAATCAACCGGGTGCCGAATTTCGACCGTGGGTCGAAATTCAACCGGGTGCCGGAATTCGACCGTGGGTCGAAATTCGAACGGGTTCCGAAATTCGACCGGGTGCCGAAATTCGACGGCGGGTCGAAATTCGACCGGGTGCCGAAATTCAACCGGGTTCAAAAATTCGACCGGGTGCCGAAATTCGACCGTGGGTCGAAATTCTACGAAGTTCCTTATCGCGCGTTGTGAAAGGGGGCTAGACGGAAAAAATTCTTACGAAAAGTTGGCACGACACTTTTTGCTATAGTAAGGTATTGTAAGCTGTGCGGCGTGCGGATGTTTCTCTCTCTCTCTCTCTCTCTCTCTTATAGAAAGCAAGCCAGATATTTTCATTTCTATTTCGCATTGAACAGTGAGTGTGGTGTCGCGACGATTATTTTTGTTGAGTGTATACAGGTTTTTTTGTAAATAATAATAAAAGGAACTTCGTTCCATCCGGGTGTCCCTTGACAACTCTCAAGTTTTTTTGAAAATATATTTTATCTAGATTTTTTCCTACACCATTGATATGAAAAACATTATTAACCTTTTATTTTTCCTATAATTTAGTCTACAAAATCCAATAAGTCCCTACGACGCTCAAGTAACTACCCATTTAGGATTTTGGGCTCCCCTACTATAAAGTCGTGCATTCTTGGATTTTACAAACTTTTTTAAAGTGTTATCGCGCTGATTCTCTACTACCCCACTAGGGAACCAGCGTGATAATACTTTAAGAGTAGTAGAGTTAAATAGAGTTAATCGAACGTCTATATAGTTTTCATCATAATTATGCGATTAAATTACCAATTGTACATTAATTTCACTTTATACTATACTTTATACTTTGATTATTGATTAACGATTTTTTTACCTTACAATAATCAATATATATATATATATATATATATATATATATATATATATATATATATATATATATTAACATTCTAATGATGCTTAAAAAGTGAAACTGGTCGAGTGATATGTTAAGTATCCATATTATATATTATACTTTTAAGGGCAATTGGCCCACTTCTCGTTTCCACCACCGTAACTTCTGTAAACCAGAATCAACTCTCTCTCAATTCTGAGTTGCGAGCTCAGGGTGCCCTGGGGAAAAGCTTAGCTGTCTTGGTACCCGCAACGAAATTAATCAGAAGTATATAGGAGGAGTAGGAAAATACATCCGTTTCATCATAAAAATGCTACGAAATGAGACTTTTACAATCAGGTTAAGCCTGATTGCTATTGCACCACGGAAGTTTGGAAATTAGGGACCTACCAAAATGGCCTACTTAATTTTGCTTCCAGTAGTAAGTATGACAAAATCGCTTGAACGCACGGAAGTTTCCACGTGTTCCCACAAGGTCGGAGTAATAAATTACACCGGATATACATCGGATACTTTCAAGCTTTTGACTACGTTCGTTTTGCCAAAGATTACACTCCCAAAGAATGTGGTATGCAGTTTGTTCATACTTACAATTTGATGAAGAGCATTCGCAAAAAGGAGAAGGGACTAATTTAAACGAGAATAATTTAGTTTTAAAATTACCGTAGCTAGTGAGAAACTGTGCAACACAATGATCTATTTCTATCCAAGTTTTACTTAAACGATCCCGGATGCATGGGAAAAAGTTATCTAAACGCCGTTAGTTGAAAAACACCAACGCGACTGCCACTCATCAATTAATTCATTAGTAACGTCGGTTATAGGATTACAGAGACAACGTATTTTTGTTTGAGCTTGTGGGTTGATAAATTCTAGGTTGGTAGTACATTGAAGCCTGACGCTGAATTTCTAAATCTAATGGTAAGACAATAACACGGGTAAAGCTTCGGAGCTTACAGTGCGATATGCTTTGCATAGAAATATTATATATTATATATTATTATTATTATTATATTATAAATGCGAAAGTTTGGATGTTTGGATGGATGTTTGTTACTCACGAAAAAATTAGGTGATCGTGTGGGATTCGCCAGAAACATTTTAATGTAGGGGGCTGCACGCTACAGCTTGTCTAATTTAAATACAACATCTAAAGGCAGCTTAAAGACACTACAATAATAATTGTAACTTCACGTATAACAAAATACGTACGTACCTCTGAAACTATTTCAAACCAACATTTCAGTATTCAAATCACAGCGGGGCAATAAAAAATGTAAAAACGTTAGTTTGATAAGGGTTCAAACGAAGCGCTCAAAACTTTTCTGATTTATGGGGCGTCGTAATTTCTATGTACTTAGTATGCCGAACTTTCGACCTACAAATATAAATATATCATTTATTGTTGGTCTCCGAAAAATACAACAGTTTTTTGTTGCTTCTGTAGGCCTTTTGTAATTGAAATGTATTTTATTGTATAAGTTTGACTGTACCAAAGAAAAAGTTGCTTTTTTGGTATTTAAATGATTTAAGTACAGATGCGACAATATTGATCCAGTTTTATGGTTAGATATTCTTGCAGCTTTACAGAATAGGCCACCATCTTCCTGCTAGCAAGTTCATAAAAGAAACATGAGAGTGACAGAGCTTTGCAATTTTTCACCTGGGGTTGGTACAACCGCCGTACCTATTTCTGACGCACTAAAGTACTTTTCATGGTCATTTTTGTTTGGAAGATAAGATAGCCGAAAGAAAAAAATTATCATGTATATGTATATTTTTTTATACAGGGTTACTTTTAAATATTTGGCCAAATTATAAAATTAGGAAATAAATATTGAATTAAAAGTGCGTTTTAATAATTATTGTAAAATTATTACAAGATAATATAAAACTATTCTTTTAAAAATGTCCCACAAGTTCACGAATTACATGCATCGAGTCTTGTGAATGAATTTGGTAAAGCTGGCAGTGTGTCATTTTACATATAATTACGATAATAACTACTATATTGTAATTATTTTTGTTTTTATAGCACTTACCCCGTGCTTGCGAAACTTGAAAAACTTTAAAAATAACAAAGAAAAATATCGACACGCGAGACTCGAGCCCGCGACCATCCCTCATACATGCTCTGCTACTGAGCTAGTGTCAACGGGCTCGACGTGGCGAAATTCTTCTTTGTTATATGATCGATTACGTCGATTGTACTGATCGCTAGATATACATACATATAACTAGTTAAATGAGTTCATCGTTACTGATGAAATTCACATTTATAATTTTTGATTAGTACTTTCGTGATTTTTAATTATTTTTGTTTTTATAGCATTCACCCCGTGCTTGGAAAACTTGAAAAGCTTTAAAAACAACAAAGAAAAATGTCGACACGTGAGACTCGAACCTGCGACCATCTTCTTCAAGCCGGGACGCTCTGCCACTGAGCTAGTGTCGACGGGCTCGACGTGGCGAAATTCTTCTGTGTTATATGATCAATTACGTCGGTTGTACTGATCGCTAGATATACATACGTATAGTTGAATGAGTTCGTTGATATTTTTCTTTGTTGTTTTTAAAGTTTTTCCAGTTTTCCCAAGCACGGAGTGAGTGCACAAAAATAATTAGAAATCACGAAAGTACTGATCAAAAAATCATAAATGTGAATTTCATCTGTAACGATGACTCATTTAACTAGTTATACGTATGTATATCTAGCGATCAGTACAATCGACGTAATCGATCATATATTATATGGCAATCTGTCACCTAAGTACATTTTTCTCAGTTAAGTACCTTCCTTTAATTTGCTTGAAGGCACTAATTTGCGTAATTTTAATTATATCCATGCTTTTAGTTTTCTGTGTCGAATAAAAATGAAATTTTGAATTTTTGCAATTACTTTTTATATTACATAAATCGAACATTTTTTTTCTGAATAGCCTCTCAAAATTTGGCGGCACCTTTAAAAGTAACCGTGTATATTATATTATATCCTAGGATAACAAACAAGCTGATGGCTCTCCTGATATACAGCAAAGATATTAATGGTGTGGTGCTATTTGTGTGGCAAGGTATTATTGCTACTTGCATACCGAAATATGACAATGATAAACATTGACACTAATCTATTTTAAGCGAAGCTGCGTTCTTCACTCATTTTTTTGTCATACAGCCATACAAACCTTGAAATATATGTCACAGAGTGACACCCCTAATTCTAATAAGACCTTTCATATTTTCCTCCAATTTACATGATCAAAAGCTTTACGGAAATCTACAAGGCTAATAAGTAAGTAAAGGGTTATTAAATTATATGCTTTGATATTAAATTACCAAAATAATCATGAATATTTCTATTATATAAATAGAATATGTAATTAAAATTAAAATAAATGTTCAATAGCCTATTGATAGTTACTTAAATTTCGTTAGGAATAACTATGACTGAATTGATCTTACAAATGGATGTTATGTAGTCCTCAAGGTATTATTGCTACTTGCATACCGAAATATGACAATGATAAACATTGACACTAATCTATTTTAAGCGAAGCTGCGTTCTTCACTCATTTTTTTGTCATACAGCCATACAAACCTTGAAATATATGTCACAGAGTGACACCCCTAATTCTAATAAGACCTTTCATATTTTCCTCCAATTTACATGATCAAAAGCTTTACGGAAATCTACAAGGCTAATAAGTAAGTAAAGGGTTATTAAATTATATGCTTTGATATTAAATTACCAAAATAATCATGAATATTTCTATTATATAAATAGAATATGTAATTAAAATTAAAATAAATGTTCAATAGCCTATTGATAGTTACTTAAATTTCGTTAGGAATAACTATGACTGAATTGATCTTACAAATGGATGTTATGTAGTCCTCAGGTCAAGTATGTGCTCGAGAGCTTTTGCAGTAAGCTTGTGTCGAACCAATACCGGCCAGCGTTCACTTATACGCCGAATGGTAGATTCTAATAATAAGATTTTTGAGCACATTGATATTTTTATTTCCCAAATTTAAAAACCAAATATTAAAGACACTGCTGCAAACATAATTGTTATCTTTATATATTTTAGAACATAAATAGAAATATTTTTTTTATTTTTTATTTTATTTCAGCTAGATTTAAGTTAAATTAATTTGTTTTGTTATTATATTTATGATCTAAATTACACATTTTTATACTAAATACATTGAAAATGTTATTAATAATAATAAAATATATAATCCGTGGATAGCGCTGCGGGTTGTCCTCCTACATAAAATACTTTAGTTTTTTAAGTTTATAATGTAACTGTTGTCTCAATAAAAAAAATAATTGTAAAACAGCTTTATAATTAATTTACTTACCTTATTAGTTATATTAACCAAAAAACTATTTAGTTTTGTTAAATAAGATACATTTATAATAAAAATTTCACTCAATTTTTATTATGATATATTGATTTAGAAGTCAAACATTGTTTTTCACGGAATTCGCAAGGTTATTAAAAACCGTAACGCCAATTTTTATTACGAACATATAAATAATGCTATTCGTAGAATCATAAACGAATGAATGTAAATTTTTATTGAAAAAATATTGATATTATTTACACGTTTTACTAGTTGCTATTTAATCACGTATTTAACATTACCAGCATATTCGAAATGCTTTGGTGAACATTTTTTATCATGTTAAAATTATTTACTTGCTTTTGCACAAATGTGTACAGGGATAGACTTTATATAACACTAGCTGTTGCCAGCGACACAGTTTACTCCGCACAGCCTATATGTTGACCCGACCTATTAGTAATATTCAATACCTATTAGTAAAAAATAATATTAAAACATTTTTTTAAAATATCCCACTAAACTTAGGAGTTGGATGTACCAAATCTTGTGAATGAACTCTGTAATGCTGGCAGTGTGTCATTTTATATTTACCTATAATTACGATAGTAACTATTACGTAGTCTGTCACTGTAAGTACATTTTTCCCGATCACTTTTAATTTGGTTGAAGGCACTAAAATATTTTAGTTCGAATATTTCGTAATTGAAATCATATTCATGCGTTTTGGTTTTTTTTGTCGGATAAAAATGAAATTTTGAATTTTAAATTATTTTTTTTATAATATAAATCGAACGTAATATTATCGATCTGAATAGCCTCTGAAAATATGGCCGGACTTTTAAAAGTAACTCCGTATATTGAATGCATAGAAACTGATTATTATTGGTGCCTAGATGTTTTCTTTTTTCCTTTTTTTCTGTAATTAAATTTGTTATGTCGACGACTCTCATGGCCCGTAAAATTCGCAAGAGTTTATGTGATATCTTTAATTATATTTTATTCAAATAAATAAATAAAAAATGAAAGCTAATTGTGTGGCGGCGAGACAGATTACCACAAGACAGTAATACCACATGCATTAGTTTACCAGCTACCTTACCCTTAAAAGCGAAACACAAGTATTGACGCAATTGCGGCTTTTGGTCATTTGTTATCCTGATTTAAACTAAAACATTTTCCTCAAAATTTAATCAAGCTTAACAATATCCATTTATAAAGTAATTAATTATTATAGGCCTTGAATCACTTAACCGTTTAATTAAGAACTTCTAACCTTATTTCTAACTTCAAAACTTTTTCCATACAGTATGCCTCATTAAACTTGTTACCTTCTTAACAAGTTTCTTCAGACTTTATTGTGAATTTAGTTTAGGAGTTTTTACCGATTTAACTAAATACACGATAAAGAGACTTTATTGCGTATTTAGTTTAATCGGTTCAGTAGTTTAGGAATCTATAGCGGACAAACTACGTGACACGTAATTTATATATATTAAGATTACCGGTTATCGCCCTATACAGAGAGAATTACAATTACAACACCAAAATTATTTAGATTAAATTAAAATCTTACACGTTAGTTATGTTAAATTTACCGCAACCTGTCACAGCCCCTGTGGCCTAATGGATAAGGCATCGGCCTCCTAAGCCGGGGATTGTGGGTTCGAGTCCCACCAGGGGTACTTCACTGTTTTATCTCTTTATTTATTTTTAAGTATTAAGTATTTTTATTATACTATTTGTAGTACTAAATTTTTTATTTCATATGACGGCAAGCAGATAATTCTTCTAATGGAAAGAGATTATGGCTTATAATCCCAAAGACAGTGCGTGCGGTTGCGAATGCCAGATGCATAAGTTTACCAACTTCTTGATAGGGCCAAACCAACAAAGGGCCTACCTTTGTGTTAATTTAGGTCTTTCTATAAAGAATATACTATTTGCCATGTTGTCAGGCAGTTTGTAAAAGCGAATGATTTTATATATATATCACTGTCATGGTGTCTATTATGTAGTCCGCATCGTCTCGCTCGGGTACGACTTACCTATTCCTGCCGTATTAGCGTCAATGCTCGTCATTTCATTTTATTTCATTTATTTATTTCATTTCACTTTGGGTTGGACGATTTTGAGGGTAAGTTAAGAATGAAAGAAAGAAAAAAATATTTACTTGCAAGAATATGGGTGTTACAAGTTGTTAAAAATTAATTAAGCTACTAACTTAGCCAGAAAATTAAAATATTCTACCATTATGGTATGCAAATATTTAAAAATTATTATTATAATATTACATTTAAAACTTGTATCGTTTTTTAGAATTACTACCGGATCTGAACGCGGCCACATACTATGAATATCCGGTGGTAGAAACTCAGTGAGCTGGTCTTTTTTTCCCTGTTTTATGTACTTATTATTAATGTACAAGAATGATTTTATATCACAAAAGTTTTATTATTTTTATTTATTTATTTAATACTTTATTGTACATAGAACAATTAGAGTAAATATATATAAACATAACATAAGTACAATGGGCGAGCTTATCTCTACTTAAAGAGTTTTCTTCCAGCCAATCGATAAAGGAGATAAAAAAGAAATCAAATAAAGTAGACTTGATGTACAAAAAAAATTAGATATTATGGTTACATAACTAAACTGTATATATACATATATATATATATATATATATATATATATATATATATATATATATATATATATATATATATATATATATATATATATATATATATATATATATATATATATATATATATATATATAAATCAATCCCTATTTTCGTTGATCACGACATCACGCTTGAATGGCTGGACCAATTTCGGTATTTTTTTGTTGTGTTTGTAATTATAAGGAGAAGGTTCTTATAAAAGAAAATATTAAGAAAATTGCGCAAAAAATTAGAAAATTTAAGAATATATATATATATATATATATATATATATATATATATATATATACGCTATCTTTGACGCGTTTTTTAAAAGAATCAAATGTCTGGCAGAGGCGAATCTCACTAGGCAGACAGTTTCACAAACTTACTGCATGTACCGCAAAGGAGTGCGAGTAGGCAGCAGAGTTACTAGGAGGAAAGGAGGAAAGCGCAACAAGGTTCTAACGTTAGAGCGACACGAGGTATCAGGAGAGTGCAAAAAACTAAAAGAGTCACGGAAATATTTAGGTGCTATAGGATTGAAAAGAATCTTGTATAGCAAGCAAAGGATATGAGTTTTTCTCCGTTGTCTAGTAGGAAGCCACCGAAGTTCAGCTCGGAAATTAGAAACGTGATCATACTTTTCATACTTTTCATTCATTCAAGCTTATTTAATAGCTCTTCTGTAGCATCTAGATAACAGGAGTCAGCGTAATCTATTATTGGGAGAATAAGGGAGTGCATTAAAAATATTTTTGTTTTAACAGGTAAAAATTTTTGAAGTGGTTTAAAAGAGTGGAATGCAAAATGCACTTTACGGGCTAGATTATTAATGTGAGTGTTCCAAAAAAAATCAGAATTAAAAGTTACTCCCAGATTAGTAGCGGAAGAGGAGAAAGGTATAGGCGTATTGTTATACGTTAATGTAGGAATGTGACTGTCATTGATGAATTTTTTCATAGGACGACTACCAAGAATTAATGCTTGCGATTTGATTGGATTTACTGATAGACCAAAGGATTTGGGCCAATCATAAATCCCATCTAAATCGTCATTCATGTCTCTGATTGCCTCCGCTATATTCGTGATGCTTAAGTGGCGGTAGATCTGTAGGTCATCAGCATAAAGATGGAATTTTGATTTAATAATGGAAGTAATAGTGTTGATAAATGCCGAAAATGGAAGAGGAGAAAGGACTTCACCTTGCGGAACACCTGCATATAAGTCAATCCAGTCAGATCTATGTTTGCCAGAAAAAGTACATTGAGATCGGTCTCGGAGATAAGATTGAAACCAGTCAAGAGCAGAAGGAGATATATTAAGAGAAGCAAGTACTCTTATTAGCATGTCAAAGTCTACTGAATTGAAAGCATTGCTAAAATCCAAAAGGACAAGTAAATAAAGCTTTTTATCATCAATAGCTTGACGGATATCATCAGTTACTCGGATCAGAGCAGTGACGGTGCTATGTTCTGGTCGAAAACCTGACTGAAGAGGATGTAGAAGGCAATTTCTGCTCAGGAAGACACTTAGCTGTGAGTGAACTATGTGCTCTAATACCTTAGAAAGGAATGGGAGAATTGAAATGGGACGAAAGTGCAAACGAGAAGAAGCATTCGGAATCTTTGGAAGTGGCATAATAAATGCCATTTTCCAAGATACCGAAAAGAAACTTAACGTTAAGGAAAAATTAAATATATGAACGAGTATTGGAAGAAGTTCAGAGGGAATAGGGACAATCATACGTGAGGACACATCGTCACTACCAATAGCCGCGGACGAAATGGAAAGTACGTGCTTTTTGACATCTAATTTATTGACTGGTTGAAAGTTGAAGATAGGGCACGAGGGAAGCGGATTGGAGGCTAAGCTCGCTATAGTGAATGCCTTAGTTACATTGTCTAGAACTATAGGTGGAGTAGAAAAATGAACATTAAGGTCATTTAGATCAACACTAGTGAGTGACTAGGAACTGCTGAATGACCAACGTCAAGGGATCTTAAAATGTTCCAAACTTTGCCAGAATCAGAGCCAGATGATATAATGGTTTCGTGAATATAGCATGACGACACAGCTGATTACATCGATTACGCAACAGTTTATAAGCAGCTAGGTTTTCAATCGTCGGAAACTTCCTTTAATAGCGATTGGCCTTGTCTCTTCTTCTCATAAAAAGCTTAATATCGTCAGTAATATCATAGAGCAGGGTCATGTTTTAATCTAACTTTTCTCATCGGAGCATGTTTATTATAAACATCTAATATAACGTTATTGAAGTTAGCCATTTTATCATTAATATCTAAGTAATTAGTCACAGCAGACCAATCAATTGAATTGACATCGCCTCGCAACACTTGCAGGTCTATATTTTTATAGCAATGACGCAAAACATAGACCTTTTTCCTCTTCATCGTACGGACTTTATATGACATAAATATAAGGTCGTGATAGGAAAAACAGGTGGGTAGCTATCCATGAGTACTATCGCACTCAGGGCGTGAAACAATGATCAAGTTGAGAAGTAAAGGAGTGGCATTAGGAAAATGGTGAGTTGGAGAGAGAGGAAGAATATGAAGATTCACAAAGCATCGATTAGTTTATTACTACGGTGGTAATTTTTTATGAGACATGTATTGAAATCACCTAAAAGGATAATGTGATCGTAAAGAGGGCGCAAGTTATTGATTTCATCATCCAGGGTGGGGAAGTAATCAATAAGGAGGGAAGGACTGTAAAATACTGCTACAAGAACATTCTTATAGCCGAGAGAAATTTCAATAAATATATATTCAGCAGATGCACTATAGGGATTTGGAGATAGTGAAACAATTTTGTGGGAATACTCAGATCAAATATATATAGCCACACCACCTCCACCTTTCCCGATTCTATCACTCCGAATCAACTTAAAGAAAACTGGTAAGAGGAAATCAAGATGGCATCAATAGGAACGTCACTAAAGGTTGAGAGAAGGTCAGAATAGTGAGAAGGAATACTCTGTGCGTTAATGTGTTAAAATTTTTCGATATAGGAGAAAATATTGAATTAATTTGATCATGCAACGACTGCCCGGGAGAATCATCACTACCAACACTACAAAAATCATCGTCAGAACAAGAGAAATACTTATCATCAATAATATTTTCACTAATAACAAACAAAACAAAAATAAGGATATTAAACAAAACAAAAAGAAGGATATGAAACCAAACAAAAATAAGGTTATAAAACGAAACAAAAATAAGGATATTAAACAAAACAAAAATAAATATATTAAACAAAACAAAAATAAAATTATAAAACGAAACCCAAATAAAGATATTAAACAAAATGAAAATAATAATAATAAACAAAACAAAAATAAGGATATTAAACTAAACAAAAATAGGTTTCGAAACAAAAATAAGAATATTAAACAAAAGAAAAATAAAAATATTACACAAAACAAAAATAAGGATATTAAACAAAACAAAAATAAAAATATTACACAAAACAAAAATAAGGATATTACTTAAATAAAACAAAAATAAGGATATTAAACAAAAATAAGGCTATAAAAAAAACAAAAATAAGGTATTAAACAAAACAAAACAAAGGATATTAAACAAAATAAAAATAAGGATATTACAAATGAAAAAATACCTATACTTTTTTTATATCATACAAATTACAGAGCTTAGCCATCACGACGTAAAAGAAAAACAGAAAGACAGACTTGCATTAATAATATTAGTATATTAGTAATGATCACATATAACTTGAAAATAAACTTTTCTTCCCTTTCTAAACTCTCATCTCATTCATCTTCTCAACTCATAATGTCACAGATCTAATTTACTAGGTGGTAGAGTTAAAAGTGAAACCAATCGAGTGATATACTAAAAATCGTCAACACTATAATATAGATGTGATATACTAAACTTCGTCGGCACTTGTATTGGTGAAATTCCATTATTACACAATTATCACAATGTAATGTACTACATCTTGAAGATTGTTAAAAAGTGAAACTAATGGAGTGATATACTAAAAATAAAGTTTTAGTGTGAAATTAAAGTACAAGAGATTTTGAAAAAACACTAAAAAATTTTGGTGAAACAGTATTTTTTAATATAACTTCCAGATTTATGTACCGATTAAATACAAAAACTAATCAGCTCTTTTTATCAAAAAACTAGGTCTAATACATAAATTGCATCAAAATTAGTTGATCCGTTTGGGAGTAATCGTTGACAAAAAATGTTGATAAAAGTGTTTTTTCGAAATTTTTCAACTAATCATTTTTTGGTATTGTACAATATTTTAGTACTAAAAAAACTACGTCAAATACCGTTTCAAAAATCAAAATCGAATCTAATTCTCAAAACTTATAGCTTTTCAAATATTAAAATTACGTTGTTTTTAGCAAACTTACTTAATTTTTTTAAATAACTTTCAAGCTTTTCTCCTGTAAAAACTGCATCAGTTACCGTTAATTTAATCAAAATTAGTTAATTTGTTTGGGATTTATCAATGAAGAAAATTAAAAATAAAATGTTTTTTGACATCGCATTGAAATTTTGCAACCTATCGATTATGTAGCCAAAGCAATATTTTAGATCTCAAAAATTGAGTTGGATGTCATTCAAAAGATCAAAATCGATTATCGTTTGCATTATATTATAATTATAATATATTATAATTATAATTTTTACTATTTTGAGTTTAAATTATCTTACTGTAGCAAGAAGTATCAGGGATGGCCTGCAGGATCAACCGTTAACAGATTTTTTATTATATAAATGGCTTTAAATTGTTCAAACTGTAGCGGACCACTGTAGCGTGGTGTGTGCCGTCGGTACCACTAGGCGATCACAGCGGTCCGCTACAGTGGTGACTCCGACGTGACATGGTCATAAAGAGATAACCCACGCGGTTAGTGAGAGATAACCGTCGTGGTTAGACACTTAGGATGACCGACATGGTCATAAAGAGATAACCCACGCAGTTAGTGAGAGACCGTCCGTCCGTCCGTGGTTAGGCATTTGATGGTGGTAGCTGACGGAAGTGCTGGCTACCGCCAAAGTACTGCCGGCCCAGTGAAGCGTACTGGTGGCTTGACCAATCTTCCAGACCTGGTCCTCTTCTCAGGTGGTACCAGAGCTGGTGATGATAGTGGTAGCTGACGGTAGTGCTGGCTACCGCCAAAAACGCTCATATCTATATTGGATTTTTATCATTTTAAGTATTTTACTATTATACAAATTAAATACGAGAACAAGTGTAATAATTATAAATAATAGGTGTCGTAGCTACTGATATCTACACTTATCATTCTGTACGGTGCTTTGAAGTACGCGTTTTAAAATTTAAAATCCCGTATTAAGAGATATATTTTTATTAAGAGACTAGCTGTTGCCCGCGACTTCGTCCGCGCGGACTTTGTTTACTCCGCTCCTTCTGGTCGTAGCAAGATATGATATAGCCTATAACCATCCTCGATAAACAGGCTATCCAACTCAAAAACAATTATTCAAATCGGTTCAGCAATTTTAGAAATTACTACGTACAACCAAACAAACAAACTACAATTTTATAATATTAGTATAGATAGACTAATGCATTTTTAATATTTTTGGGTGTGGTCTTAAGTTGTTTAGTGAAGGTTTTGAAAATAAAATAAGTTGTTGTTTTTTATAAAACATGTGTATTTTATGAATACAAACAATTATGTTTTCGGCTTTTCTTGTTTTCAACGTATAAATAAATAACGCCGACTTGTCTGATATGAATGTAAATGCAAAAACAGTTACATATCAGTTTTTTTTCAGTAAAATATTAAAAAACTTAAAATGCTTAAATACTATTATCAACTCCCCAAATTTAAAAACTCATTGTAAAAAAATTTTTATAATTATGCATAGAATTATTTCAAGAGGGATTTGAACATTGATTATTAATTACGCTCTTCTGGAAACCTCAGTTTTTGACATGTTATTTTATACGTAGAAACCGACAAAACATTTAGCAGTCAACTTGTATATTTTAAGTTTTACGTGTAAACAGTCAGGTAACATTTTATTCCGGTTACACATTCTATCCGGTCAGATAGCCATTAGCCATGTAATCCACGGTTGACTTAACATCTGAACGCCTCCATATTCCACAGGGCATGTAAAACCATCCATTAGGGGAACGGAAAAGATTAATTAACAATGTGCTTCAGGTTGGAAAATGCGGTATCATGCAACCCTCAACGAGATATAACGTCTAAGTTTTTTCAGACAGTAGGAAAGCAAATTAAAAAATCTGTAAACAGTTGACCCTGCAGGCTATCCCTAAAACTTCCTAAATTAAGGCATTTTAAGCTCAAAAGAGTTAAACTATAAGATTTTTTCAGTACAAACATCTATTTTGTTAAAAATAGCAGTACATTGAATTTCGAAAAGTTGTATATTATTGAAACCACGATCGATTTTGATCTTTCGAATGGCATTCAATTCAATTTTTGAGGTCAAAAATATTACTTTAGCTGAATAATCGATTCGGTTCGAAAATTTCCAAGCAGTGTCAAAAAAACATTTTTTTCAAAAAATTTCGTTATACAAATTCAAATATGAATGATAAAATGATAAATCCAAACCAAATTGACCGATTTTGATCTAAAAAAAGTATTTGACGCAGTTTACAAATGAGAAAAGCTGATAAGATTTCTAAGAAATAAGTATGGGTTTTAAGTAAGTTTGCTAAAAACAACGTTATTTTAATATTTGAAAAGCTGTAACTTTTGAAAATAAGATTCGTATTTGATTTTTGAAACGACATTCGACGTAGTTTTTTTAGTACTAAAATATAGTAGAATACCAAAAAATGATTGGTTGAAAAAATTCGAAGTTATATCGAAAAAACACTTTTTTAAAAATTTTTCGTCAACGGTTACTCCCAAAAGGATAAATCAATTTTGATGCAATTTATCTCCTGGTTCAACTTGTTTAAAATTTTCAGGAAGTCTAAGTTGTGTAGAATCCAATCGAATGCCATCAACCGCGTTTCGATCCGTCCAGCCGTTCAAAAGTTATGAGATGTTTATATATACACACACTCACACACACACTCACGCACACACACACACACGCATGTTTATATATACACACACACATAAAAATTAAATACAATCAGCTATACTGACGTCATCGCGAATATAGTCGGAAAAGGTTCCTAGGACCTTAAAACGTGGAGATCTGGTGAAAATTTGATTTTCGAAAATCGGGACAAAATCAGTAACTTCCATATCTACATACGTAGCGGGAAGTTGAAAACTCCCCTGATGGAAATGGATGATAATATATCAATATATTAAATGAGAACCCATGGTGAGTTTTCCACTAATATTATAAATGCTAAAGTAACTCTGTCTGTCTGTCCCTTCTTCACGTCTAAGCTATTACACCGATTTAGATGAAATTTGATACAAAGATAGTTTAAGATCCGAGAAAGGACATAGGATAGTTTAATCTCGAAAATCCCACGACAGCGGGAAATATGTGGGTAAAACCCCGGGGCTGACTATTTTTAACCACGAAACGGATTTAGGATAAATTGGTATGAAGATATAGGTATTGAAACTTAACGTTGAATATATTTTTTTATTTAAATACTTTATTGCACAAAAATGGTACAAAGGCTTAATACTATTAAGCATTTTCTCACAGTTTAACTTTCTTGATGCTGAGAGAAAAAGCTTGGGTAGTGCATAATAAACTAATTATGGGCTATCAATAAAACTAAATACTAGATTCTAAATTAAGGAAGTAAGCTACATAATAACATTAGTGTTAATAATACATACATTCCATCCAATAGTTAGGTAAATATACAAAATACAATAGCTCTTATTCCGAAAATCCAACGGAAACGACAGTTATGTCGGTAAAACTCCGGGACTATGTTTGAAATTTGTCGTGGAGATAGTTTAAAACTAGAGTCCGACCGAAACTGGTTTTCTGGCCGAAACCAAAACTGAAACCGAATGTTCGGCCGCGGCTTTAGTTTCGTCCGAAACTAAAACCGAAACTCACGTGGTCAAGGATAAAATACCTTAAAATACTTAAATTTTGTGCATTTTACCCATTATTGTGCATTAATTAGGTACATGAAATGAAAAAACTATATGTATAGAGTCAATTATCAACTGCTAGCTTCTGATGTATCGTAGGAGCACCAGTTGATTAGTGACCGTCAGTACGGTTTTCATCGTGGACGCTCAGCTGGTGATCTTCTGGTTTTCTTAATACATCGTTGGGCGGAGGCAGTGGAGAATAAGGGAGGGGCAATGGTTTGGATATAGCGAAGGACTTCGATCGGGTATAGCATAAGGCACTTCTCTCCAAGCTCTTATGGGGTACCTGGGAAATTGTGGAATTAGATGACCAGTTTTTTGATGGATCGGAGTATCAAGGTCGTTGTTGATGGCGCATGCTCTGACCTTCAACTCGTCAATGCTGGTGTTCCTCAAGGCTGTATACTATCGCCTACACTGTTTTTTTCTGCACATTAATGACATGTTGCGATCTAGCAACATTCATTGTTATGCCGATGACAGTACAGGTGATGCTTTGTATTCCGGCCGTAGTGGAATTTCTCGCGAACACATGAACGAGTGTCGAAACAAACTTGTGTCAGAAATTGAAGAACAACTTTCCGTAGCTTCGGAGTGGGGTCGATTAAATCTGGTTCAGTTTAACCCTATTAAGATATAAGTCGACGCGTTTACCGCTAATAAATCACCCTTCATCGTATCTCCTCATTTTGAAAATACTTCCCTGAAAGCTTCAGCCAGTATTGGAATACTTGGAGTCGTCATATCGAGCGACGTTCAGTTCCGCGGTAACTTGGAAGGCAAATCTAAATTAGCCTCTAAAAGGCTGGGAGTTCTTTGCAGGGCTAGGCAGTATGTCACACCAGCCTATCGTTTAGTGCTTTATAAGGCACAAATCCGGCCTTATATGGAGTACTGCTCTCATTTATGGGTGGGGGCTCCTCAGTACCAGCTCCTTCCTTTTGATCGCATTTAATGTAGGGCGGCTCGACTCGTCGATGATGAGACTATTTCGAATCAGCTTGATTCTTTGGCTTTACGTAGAGATGTGGCATCACTATCATGGAGAATGTTCCGAGGAGTTGTTTGGATTAATTCCTGTCACCGAATTTCAACATCGAACATCGCAACAAAATTCAAAGTTCATCCTCATCATCTCAATATCTGGAAATCCACAACCGTGTGATTCTCGAGGTACTTTTTGCTCCGCTTTGCTCCTATCTGGAGCCAGCTATCGGCGGATTTTTTTCCGAACGGATACGACTAAGGACTTTCAAGAAAAGAGCCGACTCATTCTTAAAAGGCCGGAAACGCAACTACAAGACCCCTGGTAGTGTAGTTGTCTATGGGCGGCGGTAATCACTTACCATCAGGTGAGCCTCCTGTCCGTTTGCTCCCTCTTCTATAAAAATATTTTGTCATAATCATTTAAAAAAATATATTAGGGATTTTTGTTATGTTTTCATTTATTAATCATTACTTTGGTTTGTATTCGTACTTAGGAGAATCATCAGTCTCTTTTACAAAATAATCATTACTATTCCTTTAAAATCGTTTAATTTTGATAATCCTTTTAGTACTTGCCTGTGTTCCACGTCATAAAATTTTGGTAAATGCAGTTTCAGTCTGTGTACTGTTTATTTTTTGGTTCGTAGCTTCCTAACGAATAGGGCTTGCTACATATCTTGCAAAAAGCTTTTGGAATAACACTGATACATTTGTCGAAGTACTACCAAATCGGATTTTTTTCTCTTTGAGATATTTTAGTCTGAACAAATAAAACTGTAATAACCCTAATGCGCCAAAACTACATTAATAGGTCATTGGAATGAAAAAATAATATTGAAATAAGTTTACCTACACAACGTCATTTAACAAACTAATCACTCCAATTTTTTCATTTACAATCTCTTTTCTACATGTGATTTGATTTGCTAATAACAACGAAACAAATTTACTGACTCAATGTTAAAATATATAAATCAAGTACAGAAACGAAACAAAAACTTACATGTAATCAGTTCCATCAAAACATAACTTCTGTTCTTCTTCATAATAATAAATGTTTGTGTCGGGCGCTCACGCGCTGAGTAAGTTGTGTTGCTACAGAGCTTTCCGAACGTCACATGACAAATCTCGAACAGGGCCGACAAGGTCCGCCAAAGCGTTGCCGCTAGTAATGAAGTCAGGCGAGCGCGTTTGACAACTTCCGAAGTCAGTTTCGTTTCGGCAACAGTTTCGGCCAATTTCGGCTGAAACCGAAACTGCCGCCGAAACTTGGTTTTTTGGCCGAAACCGAAACCGAAACTGAAAATTCGTTTGGACACTATTTAAAACCCAAGATAAGAGATAAGATATAAGATAGTTTATACATATAGCAAGAAAGGCTGTTTTACATAAACGTAATATTCATTTTAGCATTTGATGACATGTTCAACAATTCTCGGGCGAAGCTGCGCGGGTCAGCTAATCAAAAATAATGTTGACTTATAAATATTGTTATTTTCATTACTTCATTTAACTATTCAGGAATCACGTATTATCACGTATCGCCTCTGTGGTCTAGTGGTCCAGCGTTGGCGTCGACCACATGAGGTCCTGGGTTCGATTCCTGGGTCAAAAAAAGTGTTTTTTCAGTTTTCTGAGAAACACAAAGTTGCCCGGGATCGGAAAGTGCCCGGTTGGCGATAGGCTTGCCACCTATCACATTAGAGGGACCAAGTATCTTCGGTTAATCGTGGGTGCACTTGTTGTACCTCTGCCTACCCCTTCGGGGATATGGGCGTAAAGATACGTATTTTCTTTTCAACATTTAAATATAGAACAGCGTTACTACTCCCGTGTCTCGAATGAGCATTTTCGCCGTGTTGGTCCCGGCTTCCTTTGAAGAATAGGCCAACTGCCGTTCTGCCAGGCAGTTCGTAAAAGGCGACCGATTGGCTATCGAGTCATTACCATCGTGGCTACTTGGTGGTAGAGTTCTGCATTGTCTCGCCTGGGTCTGGTACCACCGCCTTACCTATTCCTGCCGCAATAGCGTCAGTGCTTGTCGATGTCGTGTTCCGGTTTGGAGGGTAAGGTAGCCCTTATGCATGTGGCATTAGACCTCGCCACAAGACAGCAACACACCATTAACATCTTTGGTGTCTATAGGATGGTTGACTCTTTCCATCAGGAGACCCATCTGCTTGTTTGCTATCTTATGATATATAAAAAAAAGACCGGGGTGAACGGAAAAATCGCGAAAGTGACGTAACCTTTATTACCATCTCTTTACATTGGTAAATAGGAATCTACTTTTCTTACAGAGGAATCGGTATGACAATGTTTATTTATTTAACATGTAATTTAAAATATAAAAGTGGGCTTACGTAATTTGAAATTGTATTTCATAGTCAAAAGGTAGAAAATCCACTGACAGTTAAATTTACACAGTTTTAGTACACCGTAATTTAGGCCGTCAGGCCTACATCAAAACGATTAAAGTCAGCCAGAGACCGCAATCGAAATTCATCCAATCCCTAACTTAATAAAGTAAGCTTAGTTGAACAAAATCCTGAATGATAAAGTAATTTCGGACGTAGCACTGATATCGCAATGGTATATGTATTTACTAGTAAAGTTTTGTCCACACGTGTCACTTTATTTTTTGGTGTGTCAGTTTTCTATGTATCATGTAGAAAAAATAGCATATGTACCTGTGTTAGTCTAAAACTCATTATAAAGAATAGACAATATATATATATATATATATATATATATATATATATATATATATATATATATATATATATATATATATATATATATATATATATATATATATATATATATATATATATATATATATATATATATATCAATCTTATGATGATTTTAATACCATGGGCTTACAATGGAATGCGAATACATCCAAGGTATTTGAAGAGAAAGTAATCAGAACGGGTGTAAATTTGTAATTGACGATATAGTGTTGGAACAAGTGGACGAGTATGTATCTTGGATATACTTTTATCGGGGATGGAAGAAACGCCACTGTAATAAAGAAGAGTGTATGTGAGGAACAGAGTCAGTGTAGCTTTAGGGAAACTATTTAAAAGTACTATCCAAAACCGGGATGTCTGTCTTGCCTTGCATGTGTCTATGCTGTCCCCGACGTTATTGTATGGAAGTGAGCGCTGGGTATGACAGAAAGGGCATAAAAGTAGGATTAGCGCGGTCGAAATGAGAACGTTACAAAAAATCTGTGGTGTAATAATCGCGGATCACGTTTTTAATACTTATGTAAGAGACAGGTTGGGATTAAAAGCAATATCGGTATAAAAATGAGATTGTTAAAAAAATGGAAAATAAACTATTAAAAAACATATATACAATTTGAATGTGGATTTATGTATGTAAATAGGTATCGGGAGAGACCAACCGTGATCAAATTAGTCAGCTGCTGTCCGAAGATGGTGTCAAGAATCTCCGAAACCGGCGTATTTGCATGAAGAAGAGTTATGAATGTGAAGGAAGCAAGGCAAGTTTATCTGGATTATAATTTATGGTACTCAATTCTTACAACCAATCCCGTAAGTAAGTAAGGGATTTGGTGTAAAGATATATATGTATCAATTTAATTTACAGCGTAGTAAACAGACAGTACTTTTAATGGAAAGAAATAACCATCACATAAAGATATAAAGATGTCTATACGAGATGATCCATGATTAATACTTTTCATCCATCATAATTTTGAAGTTTCACCATTTGTGAAGTATTACTATTACGGCAGTAACAGGCAGGGTGGTGATACCAGAGTGCTAAGTGTGAGTTTTTCTTTTCGCATTCGTTCGTGAGCACGTTTTGAGTTTACTAGGAATTTGTATGTGATTTGTACAGCGCCACCTAGTGGTAAACTGGTTTCTCACGTTTACCACTAGGTGGCGCTGTACAAATCACATACAAAATCCTAGTAAACTCCAAACGAGCTCACGATCGAATGCGAAAAGAAAAACTCACACTTAGCACTCTGATCCGTTGTGAAACTCTGCCATCTAGTATTATGTGGTATGTGGTAGTGAAACGTATAACCAGTCGTGCGCCTTTAGAGAAATTTTTGGCAGAATGGCAGATAGTCTATAAGCATTGACATATTATTACTATGGACGTCAGGTCCGCGCTAAAAAATATCTAAGGCAAATGAGCTACAAAACGCAAAAAGAGCTACAATTCCGCTTTAGTCGAAATTAAACTTTGATGTAATGATTTAGGGTTTAAATTACCTCGTTAATATATTTATTCTTGTAATGTGTAACTGGGACATTTTTATCAGGATTTTAGTATGAGACCCGATGTCCCTAGTAATATGTCAGTGTCTATAATAGTAATAAAAGACGTTTCTCAAATTACTAAGTTGATAAGACGTATATAGCCCTAGATATACGTCTTTTCATTGCAGTACCACGTATTTTCTAAGATTTTTTTTACTAAAGAGAAAATCAAACTTAATTTATTTAATTCATTTTAATTATTTAATTAAAATATGTACATGGTTCCGACATGCCAAAGTTAAATACAAATTTTTGCATTACAAAATTATTATTTTGTTTATTTTTATGCGTACAACGAAATTTTTAGTTTAAAGAATACAAACTGTTTTTTCTATTTCGAACTTTACGTAAAAACGCCCTTTATCCTTATGACGGCAGTATTCTTAAAAGAGGGCTGGGATCCACAAGAGGTAAATATTTAATGTTTAAATTTCAGTAGTCTAAATATTTAGTCTGGATAAAAGAAGCATTGTAAAATAATAATAAAAAAGCTAGAAGTAAATTTATTACAAGAAATCCTAGATAGACTCAATAGAGTTTAAATTGTCTGAGAATACAAAGAGCACTGATAAAACAAATCGCCAAGATTCTTTATCTTGTTTACGAACAAGGTAATGGCTTATTCTCTTTGTTTTAGTTTAAGTAGTAAATTAATGTACGGTATAGAGATATATTACACTAATAATGTAAGTTCGAAATTTTTGTGTCCGTGTAGGCTTGTTAATGTGTATCTTTGATTTGTAACATTTAACGCCAAAGTGGCTAATTGTATATTCAAAACAAAAAACGAATGTGTGCATACGAAAAATTGCCCAAAACCAACGCATTTTGTAATATGCATTTCATTTTACATCAAATTAGTAATTTCTTTTAAACAGCAAAATGTGTCACGAATTTTTTTCACGTCACGACGAATCTATAAGGATTATAAATGATTGAATTCAGACAAATCATATTAATTATATATAGTATATAATTCTTGCCATTAACGTTTTAACAAATACTACAACATAAATTTTATACGTTTTTGTATGTCTTCATAAAACACAGCTTAATTTTAACAACTTATTAGTAAATAAATAAACATTATAAGACTGACTATCTAGTGTCTCTCACTCACAGATTATGTAGACGTCATTTGTTTTTTAACAGCGACATCGATAATAAAGAAGTTACTGATTTTGCTCCAATTTTTGAAAATCGAGTTTTCACAAGATCTCCACGTTTTGAGCTCCTAGGCACCTTTATTGACTATTTTCAGGATAACATCAGTATGTCTGTATGTGTGTGTATGTGACTTCGTGAAATAATTTACTTAAACTTCGTGAAAATCTGAACCGATTCGACCTAAGAAGGTTTTGAGAAATTTTGACAAAACTTCAAAAAAAAATTTCATTGAAACTATATTTTTTTTAAACTGCTTCCAGATTAGAGCATCAATTAGGTACAAAATCTAATCAGCTCTTTTCCTTAGAAAACTGCATACCATACCGAAAATTTCATCCAATTTGGTTTATCCGTTCGAGAGTTATCGTTGAATAAAAAATATTAAAATTATTGTTTATAACAGTAAACTTACTTCATATTTTTAAAGTAACTTTCAGGATAATAAACCGATTTACCGATAATATACCGATTAAATAACTAGTTAGTTCTTCTAATAAAAAACTACGTCAAATGTCGTAAATCGAATTAAAATCGGTTGATTCGTTCGGGATGTCAAAAATTTTTGAAACAAGTTTTTTATTTTATATATTATCGTCATTTTTAACTCATCAAATTTGTAGCAAGTAAAACAATATAGAGCTCAAAAATTGTATTTTACAAAAGTGTCTCCACACCAGTATCCCTAAATAATTAGGCAGGTACCCAAAATGTGCACCCACCACAGTCCTGCAATGTGATAGGTGGCAAGTATATCGCCAACTGGGCACTTTCCAATCCCAAACAAAGTAGCTTTGATAAGAAACCTGTAAAAATACAATTGCCCGACCCGGGAATCGAACCTGGGACCTCATGTGGTCACACTGACACCGGATCAACAGACCACAGGGACGATAAAGGTGTTTAATCCCATCCGAAAGATAAAAATTGGTCTTCATTTTGATAAAATGTACTTCTTTTTGCACTAAGTATAATTGTTACAACCTTCAGATTGTTAAAATCCTTGAACTATAGTATAGTTTTCATCGCTTTGAGTTTAAATTACCTCAATTTGGCGGAAAGTTTCAGGGGTGGCCTGCAGGGTCAACCGGGTTACAAATATTTTAAGAAGACACAAAGCTTTTCTTGTTTATACAACTTTGTGTGTTTTAGGTAGATGATTCATAACTGATGCTTGAAAAAGAGCCCATACAAATATTTTTTATCGCTTTGAGCTTAAATTACCTCAACTTGGAGGGAAGTTTCAGGGATGGCCTGCAGGGTAAACTGGGCTAAAATTTTTTTTAGGAAGTCACAAAGCCTTTTTTTTATTTATACAACTTTGTGTGTTTTAGGTGATGATTCATGACTTTGCCTTGAAAAAGAGCCCACATAAATATTTTTTATCGCTTTGAGCTTAAATTACCTCAACTTATCAGGAAGTTTCAGGGATGACCTGTAGGGGAAACCAGGCTACAAATTTTTTTAGGAAGACACAAAGCTTTTTTCGTTTATACAACTTTGTGTGTTTTAAGTAGATGATTCATGACTTTTCCTTGAAAAAGAGCCCACATAAATAATTTTTATGGCTTTAAGCTTAAATTACCTCAACTTATCGGGAAGTTTCAGGGATGACCTGTAGGGTAAACTGGGTTACAAAACTTTTTAGGATGACACATTGATTTTCTCGTTTATAAAATTGTTGTTTTAGGGTGAGATGATTTATGACTTATGCTTGAAAAAGAGCCCACACAAGTATGCGGGAAATGTAACAAAAAAAAATGTCAGAAAAATAATACAAATTGGTTCATAACAACCGAAATCTGTACAAATAAATAAAATTGGAAAATCTGTTTGTAATATTAAAATAACCACTTTTTACTCAATACACATGGATGTATGCATGGTACATATACCAAAATAACACATTTTACAATTTTTGTCTATCTGTCTGTTTGTTCCAGCTAATATCTGAAACATCTGGACCGATTTTGACAGGATTTTCACTGGCAGATAGCTTATATATAATAAGGAGTAACTTAGGCTACTTTTGTTTTAGAAAATTTTCCACGCGGATGAAGTCGCGGGCGCAGTTAGTTCAAAATATAGTATTGGTATATCTCTGAATGCTAATGAAATGTTCTCATGAAAAAATTATAAAAAATCTTAAACCATACCATACACATATAGCAGGTTGCCAGTCTTTCAGGCTAGATTATGTTTTACATAAGAATTTCAGCAATGCTCCTCAGCTTTTTTTCAGAAATCGGAAATCAGAAGTACTCTATTCAATAAAACTTTTTGCAAGTTATTTTGACGCATTAACATTTTTTAAACTACTACCGGATCGGAAACGCGGCCACACACTGAGAAGGTCCGGCGGTAGAAACTCAGCGGGCTTGTCTTTTTTCACATCATTTTATAAATAAGATTATATTACGTTTAATTTGTAATTATCTAATTGTTACAGTAATAATAAAGATTTCCGATATGAGGAGCAGTTAATCCCATGCTTTCCAGTCATCTAGGTGTTCAGATATTTTATAAAAACCTTTTTTACACAGTTTTGTTTAAAAATGTGACATGACAATATTAATTTCTATGTATAATAGTAGCGCGACATATCAGATTATTTTATATTACAAATTATATATTACAAATTAATATAAAAATACCTCTAAGTTTCCTGAAGGTTAAACGCTGTTAAACGTTATATATAGCTATGAAACAAATTCCACGAAATGACACTTTTCCTCCGAAGATAACATATTTTTATTTATTTCTACAATACAATACAATACAATAACTCTTTATTGTGCACCAAATGTAAATGACAAAATATACAACACACATGACTATTTCTACATATATTAGATACATAAAGGCGGTCTTATCACTAAAAAAGCGATCTCTTCCAGACAACCTTAAGGATAGGATAATAATATATTCTAAAAGTGGTGGTAACCACGAGTACATTTATAGTTTTTGCTTCTAAAAGAAATAAAGATAACATTCCAATAATATAAAATAACAAAAAATAAAAATAAGCAAACAGATTACTGGTAATACGTAAACTATACTTACATTACATAAAATGGATAAATTACAATTAAATTTTTATTTATTTCTAATGAAATAAATAAAAATATAGTTATATTTAACTAGTAAAAGATAAAGTTTATTTTATCTGATTTTGCAAGTTTTCCAACTCATTCTTAGTGTACTAAATTGTGTACTCCAAATATATCCAATAACTCCAAAATGTTGAAAAATGATGCATTAAAACTAAAATCTTCCATTGAGTACAAATTGATATACCTACATAAACTAATAACATGCATTTTTTTTGTTGTATTAATAGTTTGCTTTTGTTATTTACTGTATTTGTTTAGTGTTATGTGGTAAATAAAGCAATTCTTATTCTTATTCTTATTCAATCAATTTGAAAAGCTAGTAGAAATAATTAACAAGTTTCACTTAGTGCTAATAGATTGATAGGTATATTAATTATTAGGTAAGCATTAACTAGTGAAGTAAATTGTGATATGGATACATACAAGTCGTGATATGGACGCATTTTATGTTGATGCTATGGCTGGCATGCGTACTGTTATATATAATAATATTCATAATTTATAATAATTATTTATTGCATTAAATATGATTCAAATACATTCGAAATTAAAGTATCGATTTCCAAACTTATATATAAGACTTCGCGGAAATTACAAATAAGACTTCGCTGAAATTTTGCAAATTAAATATCTTAATTTCGTCTTTGAAATTAGGTATTTTGTCTTCACAAGCATGATCAAAGCAATAAGGAATCTAACGTCCAGAGCATTCGTAACAGATATACTATCTGTTTTATTATTATTAAATAAGATTAAAATTCGCCCGTGTTGGTCCAGGCTCCTTTGAATTTAAGACCAACTATCGTTCTGCCAGGCAGGTCGTAAAAGGAGGCCGATTAGCTATGCGAGTCACTACCATCGATCTGCATTGTCTCGCCCGGGTCTGGCCCCACCGCCATACTTATTCCTGCCGCAAGCAGTGCTTGTCACTGTCGTGTTCCGGTTTGAAGGGTAAGGCAGCCGGTAAACTTATGCATATGGCATTAGACCTCGCCGCAATAAAGCAACGCATCATTAACAACAGTAAGCCGCATTTTTGCTCAGTGGATCGGCTAGTTGAATAGCGCGCACGCGCACTCCATATTTTGAATACTAATTTATTAAATAAAGAAATTACGGATGAAGAACTATTATAATTTTAGTTTAAGGTTACAAAAAACTGTATAATTTGCAAGATCTACGTTATGGTGATGAATAAAGGACAATAACATTTGGAAAGAAATACGGAAATGCACTGCGTTGCGACGCGACCCGCTCCGCTCCGCTGCGGCCTGTCCTAATGTAACGGAATGAGTCCTTGCCGTGTTGGTCCCGGCCTCCTTTTAAGAATAGGCCAACTGCAGTTCTACCAGGCAGGTCGTAAAAGGCGACCGATTGGCTATCGAGTCACTACCATCGTGGCTACTAGGTAGTAGAGTTCTGCATTCTCTCGCCCGGGTCTGGTACCACCGCCTTACCTATTCCTGCCGCAATAGCGTCAGTGCTTGTCGCTGTCGTGTTCCGGTTTGAAGGTTAAGGTACCCGGTAAACTTATGTATGTGGCATTAGACCTCGCCACAAGATAGCAACGCACCATTAACATCTATAGGCGATAGTTGACTCTTTCCATCAGGAGACCCATCTGCTTGTTTGCTATCTTATGGTATAAAAAAAATGAGCACGTAGGCATCGGTCCTGACTATGACAAGAAATAATCGACATACTTGATCAAGTCTATAAAATGCGGCGCTGAGGATCAGCACTCATCACGCCAACTAACAAATCGGTGAATCGTGGTGAAGTGAAGTATATAGACGTTCTGTTTATTCTCCCTTCCTCGCATGGCAGGCGGCCGTGATGGCACATACAAATATTTATTTGTGCTTTACTATATTAGAGACTAGCTGTTGCCCACGACTTCGTACGCGCGGACTTCGTTTACTCCGCACAGCTCCTACTCCGTAGGTGATAGCGTGATAATATGTAGCCTAATTGTTGACCCGACCTATTAGTAATATTTATGCAAAATTTGAAGTAAATCTATGCAGTACTTTTTGAGTTTACCCCGGACATACATACAGACAAACAGGTAAACAGACAAAACGACATCGGACAAAAATTCTAAAAACTATATTTTTAGCTTCGATATCGATTGTAGGTCACGCCCCAAGTATTCTTTTAAAAAAAATCCATGTACAGTTTTGACTTTCCTACGATTTTATTATATGTAAAGATTAAATCAAGTATGACACATTTTGTCTTAAGCAGTTAGAATTATTAAATAATAAAATGCCTTTTAATTTTGACAATTTTTAACCGATAACAAAAATATAGTAATATACGTGTGTGTGTTTGTTAAGCTCATGGACTACAATTGTATGTAATTTATTTATGGGTTTATATTTTGGATGCATATTATATAAAAATAAACAAATAAATATATAAATATTCACGGGACAAATTACACTGACTGATCTAACCCCAAGGTAAACAAATTATTTGTTTGTGTTATGGGTGTTAGTCAAAGAATATCAACACATAGAAATATATATATATATATATATATATATATATATATATATATATATATATATATATATATATATATACTAGAATATATTTAATAAACACCCAAACCCGGAAATACAAACATTCATGCTCATCACACAAATGTTTTTCCCCGTTGGGGATCAAACCCGAGCCCCGTGAATCGCGTAGTCAGGGTCGCTAACTACTCGACCAACGGGGCGGTAACAAAATATTAGCTTTCTGCACTTTTTCTCCACATAAATTGTACCAAATTTCATCCTCCTCAGTCCGCACAATTTTCAAGGGAACGAAATTTTTTCGTTTAACGTGTTAATGTGTTGGTCCGATTCCTTTTTGGACTATCTATCTGTTAATCCATCTGACCGTCATTCTATCAGGCAATTCGTAAAAGTCGAACTATTGGTTATACGTGTGACTTCCACTGCGACTACTAGGTAAGTTCTTCAACGACCGGGTATATAGTACCACTGCCTTACCTATTCTACAAATAAAAGCGACAATGCTTGTCATTGTCGTGTTCCGGTGTGGAGGGTAAGGTAGCGGATAGACTTATGCATGGAACATCACTATCTCGCCACAGGACAGCAGGGCACGTATAAGGTGTCTTTTTTCCTTTTTCTTTTTTGTGTTTCTCTTCTCATTAAGAGAGCCATCTGCTTTGTTTCCTGTCTTATAAGTAATAAATGTTTGTTATCCATGCTAATTATATAAATGCGAAAGTCTGTCTGTCTGTTACGCTTTCACGGCTAAACCGATGGACCGATTTTCATGAAATTTGGCATGGACATAGTAGAAGATCCGGGGTCAAACATAGGCTAATTTTTTTAAATCAGTCCCTGGAGGGCTGAAATAGAGGATGAAATTTTTAATAAAAGCAATTTGGACGACTTACTAATGAACTCGCGGGCGAAGCTGTGTGGGTCAGCTAGTCTTATATAAAAATATAAGTATATCATAATTACATTTGAGCGTTTGTAATCTTTTGTATCTTATAGCATCATGTCAATCGCATCTGCTCGGGAGACAAGCTTTGAAAACCGGCCAATAATACTAAAACGCCTTTTTTGCTAATATTGTGGCCGACTTACACACCGTAGTTCTTTGATATTTACTTTAATAAATAAATTCATACTAAAAGTATAAATGAGAGTCTGTTTGTCTCTTATGATTTCACAACAAAGCCGTTGAACTAATTTTAATGAAAGTTAATAAAAATTCATAGTCAAACATAGATATTTAAAAAAAAAACCTTAAAATTTGTACAAAAAACTATATTGACGAGATGTTAGTTGCTTGGATCAGGCTGTCTCGCTTGCATAGTTCTTTAAATATTTCAAAGACGCTCCTGTAAATGTCCTTACCACTACATGGGTGATTCCGTTCTAACTGTGATATTCAATGTCCTGTATTGTTTGTTCTCACAGGTCGTTAATTAATAATTAATTTATGAAATTTTTGTACTTATTGGAAAATAATGAACATATTTCAACATTATTTTCATATAATATAACTTGCCACTTACAGAAAACTTACAATATATCACTTAAATATCAATACCGTGTCATGTCCATTTCTAGAATTTATTTATAAATTGTTAGTTTTTTTGTCGTAATAAATGATTTAAACTAATTACCTCATAAATTCTAATGTTTACGACAAAAAAACTAACAATTTATAAATAAATTCTAAAAATAGACATGACACGGTATTGACATTATATCACAGTTAGAACGGAATCACCCACATATTCCATATTTTTTTAATAATTGGTGCTATTAAACACGTATTATTATTAATGTTCAAAAATGCTATCAACAATAGATAACAATTCAGACAAGATCCGATTTACTTTTTATAATCTCAAATTTAAAATAGTTTTGTTAAGTTCACCAGTTATCATAAGATAGCAAACAAGCAGACTAAAGGCGAAAGAGACGTGCCAACATAGGAGCGAGTTAAGGCGCACAGGTTTTTAATACTATGGCTGGAATCCCATCAAGGTTACTGGCTTTCCCGATCCCAGTCCCTGGGGCTCACGGAGCCCCTGGGACTGGGATTGGGCGGGGAGTAGACAGATACAGATTTCACCAGACAGTGATCAAAATTCCAGAACTTCCAGAAAAAAACTTCCAGATTTATGTACCGATTGAGTTCAAAAACTAATCAGCTCTATTCCTCAAAAAACTACATCTAATCGAAAAATCGACTTATCGAAAAATTTTGAAAAAAGTGTTTTACGACATTTTAGTACTAAAGAAACTACGTCAAATGCCGCTTCAAAAATCAAAATCGAATTTAATTCTCAAAACTTATAGCTTTCAAATATTAAAATTACGTTGTTTTTAGCATTTTTTTTTAAATAATTTTCAAGTTAATTCACCGCTTGACTTAAAAATCTTATCAGCTTTTCTACTTTAAAAACTGCGTTAAATACCGTTAATTTAATCAAAATCAAAATAAATAAAATTAACTACAGATTTTAGTCGTAAAGAAAAAAGTACGCATGTGTGTACATTATCATGTGTGCCACATAAATGTAATGTATATAATGCTTATTTGTATTAATTCAATATATTTCTAATGTATGTTATTAAAAAATATTAGGTCACTGCAATACTCCGCAATATAAACTTGAACTATGTCCAATTCCATACTCTATCGTTCGCAATTGTCGTAAAGAGGTACAAAGTTTTTGCTTCACGCTTATAAAGATATTGAGAAATATTTTATAGTAACTTGTTATGTTACTATGTTATTGCTCATGTATTAATTGCATTTAATATGAGAATTTTAAGATTACAATAATAGAATAATTATTGTTTTTTATATCTATTTTTGACGCTGTATATATACTTCTAATTTCTGCCAGATCATTGCTATTCTAAATTTTGTTGTAATTAAGCAATATTTTTTTCATAAATTATTATAGGTTAGCAATCAAGAACATGGTTTTCCTGATGGGACGAGATAATCATGGATTATAAACACCAAAGTTGTTAATGGTGCGTTGCTGTTGCGTTAATTAATTGCCAAACGCATATGTTTAACAGCGACCATACCTTCCAAACCAACACGACATTAACAAGTAATGAAGCTATTGCGGCAGCATTAGGTAAAACGCTGATAACAAAACACAGGAGAGACGCTGCAGAACTCTACCATCTCTTTTACAAACTATTGTTACGAATAATCTAGAAACGTGTAGAGTTGGAACGTTCCTCCTATTGACAAACAAATAGTTGACCTAAGCGATACCATAATGAACTTTGTGGTATATGGCATAAGGTTGAAAGTAGCGTGTACTAGGATTTATGAATCATAACTTGTTTACAATAAGAAGTGATTCATTATTTTCCGATGCATTTAGATTTTTCTGAATACAGGTAGAACTTTACCCTGGGTATAAATAGCGATGTGTTGACGAATGTACGGCAGTTTTTATCAAACGATCGAGAGCGATACTTGAAGCGACCCGTGCTAAGCGAGAAGTGTTTTATTGTGTAGTCGGTGTTAGTACAGTGAGTGACTAGTGTTATTCAGAGTATTTAAGTATTACATTGTGTTGTGTTGTGTTGTGTGTTTTTGTATTGTAAATACATGGATTTAATATAAGTGGTGTTTTCTTACAATTACGAACCCGAGGTACGTAACACTATTTTACACACGAACATTGTCGTTACGTACGTACCTCAACCTGTGTTAAAATGCCACATACATACGTTTACCGACACCTTACCCTCCGAACCGGCACACTACAGCGGCAAGCACTAACAGTTGCGATTGGTGACATGTAATATTCCCTCTACTTACGACGAATGATGTATCCAACATGGTAGCAAGTAAAATTAATCTTTTCAGTGAAGTGGATAATTTTTATCTTTTCAATCTTATCAATGATGAAAAAATGGGTCGACATAATTATATCACGCAGCTTGTCTTAAGCTAATCTTCTCACATATTAAAATTCCCCCTGTTGATCTGGTTCCCTTTAAAGATTAAACCATCTGCCGTTTTGCCAGGCAGTACGTAAGAGGCGAACTATTGACTAATGCAAGTCACTATCATCGTGGCTACTAGGTGGTAGAGATCTGCATTGTCTAGCCCGGTTCTAGTACCACGCCTTACCTATTCTTTGCGCAATGTCGTCAGTGCTTGTCACTGTTGTGTTCCGGTTTGTAGGGTAAGGTAGCCGATAAACTTGTGCATGTGGCACTAAGATCACGCCACAAAGATAGCAACGCACCACTAAGATCTTTGGTTCTATATACGATGGTTTTCTCGTTCTAGTAGGAGGGCCTATTGCTTGTTTGCTATCTTATGATGTAAAAAATCTGTGTATAAACAGAAGCACTATCACTAGATGATTATGTCGAAAATGTATATTTCTTAAAAAAACAATTTTGTTCATAACGGTGTGAATAGCGGTTTCGTAATAGACCTCTCGCGACCCAACCGGAAATTACCTTCTAGGTTGATGTAGAGAAAAATTTAACGTTCGGTTTATCTGAGAACGCACTTTGGCAACGAGGAATGACATTCATGTACGAACATTACCCGCGATTGCCGGTTACGTATCGGAAGTATTTGCAGTTTGGTGTGAAATATTTGCCAAACTAAACTGCTAAATGTTACGCGGATATTGAATAACAAACCTTGGTATTTTATATGGATACCCATTTGAGTACAACTAGTATTTATAATATTTAGTATTTTTATATTATATCTTAATACAACATATAATATAGCATGTCTTAATATAATTAATGCTAATATTGTAAATGTGAAAGTCTATTTGACTGATGTTAAACTGCTTAATCCGATTTTAATGAAATTCGGCAAGATAGTCAAAGATTTGGGAGTAAACATTAAATAGATTAAAAAAAATCAGCACCTGAAAGGCTAAAGATAATAAAGATAAAAAATGCAGGACAGCTACATAGCATCTTAATTTATGAATCACATTTTTCTTTTAGACTTCCATTTGTTGAATTTGACGCAGGGGCAATTTGTAATAGACATTATATTTACTTTTATCCGGGGTACAGGCATTCATTTGTACCCCGGGTGGAATTTTGCACTTACATCAATTGTGATTTCTGGAAGATATATATGTTTATATATATATATATATATATATATATATATATATATATATATATATATATATATATATATATATATATACATATATTCATATATAAATTTATATTAATATAATAAATATTAATTTACCAAGCAAATATAATTAATATTTGAGAGCGTAAGATAAACGTACAAAGCATAATTCCGTTATTCTAAAACCAAATACTCGTCTCATATTCAATAAACAAAAGAATATTTAATGAAGTTTCGTCTAAATATTTGTTTTTAATTTCCAAATAATGTGTTACATTTAGTAATTAAATATTCGTGTTAACTTTTGAACTATGTCTTTGGCTGAAGTGTTGCTATAGCAACGCTGATACATAAGGAGAATACAGAGGGAGAGCTCGTAGAGAGAATAGGGAATAAATACTTACATTTATTTCCAAATATTTTACATTTAGTAATTAAATATTCGTATTAACTTCTGAAGTATGTCTTTGGCGTAAGTGCCATAGCAACGCTGACACATAAAGATAATGCAGAGGGTGAGATCGTAGAGAGAATAGGAAATAAATGCTTACATTTGTTTCCAAATAATGTTTTACATTTAGTAATTAAATATTCGTATTAACTTTTGAACTATGTCTTTGGCTAAAGTGCCATAGCAACGCTGATATATATAGAGAATGCAGAGGGTGAGCTCGTAGAGAGAATTAGGAATAAATACTCACATTTTATTAATTGCGTCTCAATGGACTACGCTGCATGTCTGCTAAGCATCGATCTCTAAAAAGAACTTATTCAATACTTTTGAGTTTAATCGTCTGTGACAGCCCCACAAGGGTACAAGATGCTGTTAGGCGACTTGTCCATCTCCCCCGTATTCTCCGGTAGATTTGCATCCGTTGCAAGAAGTTCAGAACAAATACTTGTGTATTTTCAAGGGTGCGCAGTGGTAAATGTGCAACATTGACCTTCATAAAGATCTCGAATTGCCGAGCTTAGCTAGGCATTTCAAAGATATTTCCAAAAGATATTTCGACCGTACCAACTCACATCCTAACCCACTGGTAGTGACCACGGCAGAAGATATCTCATATCCTAATCCCGATCCCAAATTACTTAGGCCCCGTTACGTTCTCATCGATTCTGACGACCCGATATCTCTGGTCAACGGTATAAACCGAAATGCTACACACATACACACTTGATATCATCGACGCCGGCAGCGACGAAGACCACTGTTTCGCCCATCTGCAAACCGTATCCAAGGACAAGGATCAGCCAATGAACAAAATAATGCCACTAACCCTCATAACCCTCATATTGTCAATTATAACCCCACCCTAAGCCGAGGATTGGTCTCATAGGAAGAAAGCCGAGGATTGGTCTCAAAGGATAGGAAGAAAGATATGGGGTGTAATGCGTACAGCCCCATATCTTTCTTCTGGCTCTCTGGCCTTGGCTGAGTACTCTGCTCACACTCGCGACTGCAACTGCCGTGAAGCTGTGAAGGCTCTTAAGAACAGCAGTAATTCAGACATTCCGAAAAAAAAATCAATCGTCGTACAAGTGCCATCGTTGATTCGTTTGGATGCCTTCATCTTTTTGCGTTCTCGACTTCTTCATGAGGTTTATGGGTATTATTAGATTACTATTTCCAAATCCTTTCAGACGGTATGCGTTGTTTGTATTTGGATATGGCTTTTTAAAGATTTTTTGGCTGATAACAATTTTTCTTTGAATTTATTATTTACTAGCTGACCCGGCAGACGCTGTTTTAATAAATATATTTACAACAATATTTCTCTGCTACAAAATGGATGTTATTATACATATAAACCTTCCTCTTGAATCACTCTATCTATTACAAAAACGTATCAAAATCCGTTGCGTAGTTTTAAAGATCTAAGCATACATAGGAATTAGGGACAGACAGCGGAAAGCTACTTTGCTTTATACTATGATATGAAGTGAAATGCTATATATATTTGCTATAAACATTTAATTTAATTTTTCAAATTATACCCAATAAATGATTACAAGAGCTTTCGAATAAAACGTAATTGAATTTTATAGTTGCTCTGAGTCTGAAGATATACTATATGCAAAATATGCATCGCAGTGAAATTACCTGAAAATGGCGGCGCTTCCTACTCCACTCCTCACAAAGCATTTTAATCACCGTGTAGCTTATCAAATTCTTTGATTCTTTAGCTATCCAGTGATATAATTAGATTTTAGATGTTGGTGAAAGTTATGTAGCTACAACACCAAACCGTATCCTCAAATTTTGTTATCATCAGATTTTTGATCTGTCCCTCCTGTAAAGGCAAATATAAAGATGTATTCACGTAAAAAAAGTCGCCAGATTTTCTCAGTGTGTGACCGCGTTACAATCCGGTAGTAATTCTATAAAATGATACAACAGTTTTAAGTGTAAAATTGTGATATTACATAATGATAATTATTAAATATTTGCGCACCATGTCATGGTAGAATATGTTGGTAACTTATATGTTGTTGTTGTGTTGATATCTTGTAACACCCATATTTATATATAATATTTTCATTTTAATTCATATATAAACAGTTAAAGTAAAAAGATTTTACTAATGATCAAATAATAAATTATTTTTACTATCTCAATATACGTTTAAACTTTTGACTGTGTCCTTTGAAATTGTCATGGCAAGGATACCACAGAAACTTAGGGAGAAAACCCTTACCGAGCTTTATAAGGGGAGATTACGAACAATACCCATTAGATTGAAATGATTAGATTATACTTGGGAAGAACGAATTTATACATTTGTCTATAGAAACATTGATTAACCAGTGTATTCTTATCTCCTCTGTGTTCTAGCGGTTTGGTGTCAGTGTCACAGTGTCACTCCACATAAGGTCCTAGTTTCAATTCCCGGGTCGGGCAAGTCCAAATATGTTTTTTAAGTTTTATGATGAAAACAACGTTGCCGGGGATAGAATACTTTTTTATAGAAAAGGGGGCTAACGGACAGAAGCCTCAAATGATGGTAAGTGATCACTGAAGCCCATGGACAACCACACTATTAGAAGATTTGCAGTTGCGTTGCCGGCTTTTTAAGAAAGAGTTGGCTCTTTTCTTGAAGGTCCCTAAGTTGTATCCGCTTGGAAAAACCGCTGCCGGTAATTGGTTCCACAGAGGAATAGTGCGAGGAAAAAAGTGTCTCGAGAATCGCACAGTTGTGGATTTCCAGACACCGAGATGGTGAGAATGAAATTTTGAATTTTGTCACGATGTCCGATGGTGAAATTCTGCGACAGAAAAACAGTTCCTCGGAACACTCCCAATGATAGATCCGATATGCAGAGCGAAGCCACATCTTTACGCAATTCCAAAGAATCAAGCCGATCACAAATTTGTTGGCGATAGGCTCGCCACCTAATACATTGTGGGACTTACGGCCGGTATCCGAAACGCATGATAATTTTAATTATAAAATATATATTATAAAATATCAAACAAGCAGGTGGGTCTTCTGATGGAAAGAGCCAACCATCGCCTGTAGACACCGAAGGTGTTAATGGTGCGTTGCTATCTTGTGGCGATGTCTAAAGCCACGTGCATAAGTTAACCGGCTACCTTATCCTCCAAACCGGTATACGACACAGACAATTTGTCTGTGTTTAACATATTTTTACAAGCAAATGATCTGTTAAACACAGTCATTGCTTGTTAAAATTAATTTGCATTTCGAAAACCGACCGTAAGTATATTCAGGTAATCGTAAGTGCACTGATTGTACCTCTGTCTACCTCGCCTAAAATAAGGGCGTAAAGATAAAATACCATTTTTATACAATATCACAGCTTAGAAGAATTTTGAGGTTTTTAAGTAATACACGATCAACTTCTAAAATGTACTTGGAGAAATTTTTCATGAACCTTTGGTACGGATATATTTTCGTCATTTACATTAAATAGGTTAAATGTTCAGTACAATACAAACCCTCTTCTTAGTCCGCATTAATGTAATGTAGAACCAATTTACTAATGTATTTTGCTGTATAACGCGGCCATATCATATTTTACGTTAACTTCCCGTTCGTTCCCCGTGTTGGTCCCGGGCTCCTTTGAAGAATAGCCCAATTGCCGTTCTGTCAGACAGGTCACACGAGTCACTGCCATAGTCACAACTAGGTGGTAGAGTTCTGCATTGTCTCGTTCGGGTCAGGTATCACCGCCTTACCTATAAGTTGAAAATAAATCCATATATTTAGATCTATGACCCCTTGAAAAAAATTAAATTTCGAAGTTTTTTTTGTATATCTTTAGAAAGCAAACAAGCAGATGGGTCTCCTGATGGAAAAAGTCAACCATCGCTTATAGACAACAAAGGTGTTAATGGTGCGTTGCTATCTTGTGGCGATGCCTAAAGCCACATGCATAAGTTTACCTTACCCTCCAAACCGGAACACGATAGAGACAAGCACTGACGCTATTGCGGCAGAAATAGGTAAGGCGATGATACCTGACCCGAGCGAGACAATGCAAAACTCTACCACCTAGTAGTGACTATGGCAGTGACTCGTATAGCCAATCGGTTGCCTTTTAAGACCTGCCTGGCAGAACAGCAGTTGGCCTTTTCTTTAAAGAAGCACAGGACTAACACGGGGAACACTGTGTTACTTCTGTCATGACTTCTAAATGGTAAGGTTCTGTAATATCTTGTCCAGGCTCACTTTTCTATTCCTGCCATAGTAGCGCTAGTGTTGTTCACATCCGAATTCCAACTCCGAGGTTAAGGTCGGAACACTATTTTTTGTTATATTCTTTAGTGTCAGGGCAAGATTTATATATAAAAAGGATATCACCTCACATTCTTTTGACCGCCCCGTTGGTCGTGTGATTAGCGACCCTGACTACGCAATCGACGGGGCTCGGGTTCGGTCCTCGACGGCGACAAGTATTTGTGTGATGAGCATAAATGTTTGTATTTCCTGGTTTGGGTGTTTATTTAATATATTCCAGTATTTGTATATGTATTTCTATGTACTAGTGTCGTTGACTAACACCCATAACACAACCAAATGCTTACTTTGGGGTTTTATCAGTAAGTGTAATTTGTCTCATGAATTTTTATTATTGTCCCTTTATTTACATTTTTCTTTTATTTTATATTCATTTATAATTATAACATTTAAAAAAATACGATATTATAAAAAGAAATACATATATTTATTATTATTATAATTATTATTCTACCAGACAGTTCGTAAGATGAATAATTGGCTATACGTATCAATAGCATCGTAACTATTAGGCGTTACACTTTTAAAACATCTTGTTCGGGTATATGGTACCACCGTCTTATATATTCCTGCCACAATAAAGTCAATTCTTGTTATTGTCACATTCCATTTTGGAGGGTAAGGTAGCCAGTAGAGTTATGCATATGGCATTGCAATTCCGCCATAATGTTCCACCAGGAGTGCATTCAGCTTCTATACTATCTAATTCATTACAGGATGTTATTCTAAATGAAAGATTTTATCTCAAAAAAAAAAAGTATCTTCACGCCCGTATTCCCGAAAATAAAGTCCTACAATGTGGTAGGTGGCAATCCCATCGCTAACCAGGCACTCATCCAATCCCGGACAATGTTGTTTTTATCAGTAAATTCCAAAAAAAACTCAATACATTTTGAATTGCCCGCTCCGGAAGTCGACATGTGGACAACATTGACACCGGATCACTAGACCACAGAGATGATTTTTCTCATTTTTTAATTTTTTTTTTATATTATAAGATAGCAAACAAGCAGATGGGTCTCCTGATGGAAAGAGTCAACCATCGCCTATAGACACCAAAGATGTTAATGGTGCGTTGCTATCTTGTGGCGAGGTCTAATGCCACATGCATAAGTTTACCGGCTACCTTACCCTCCAAACCGGAACACGACAGCGACAAGCACTGACGCTATTACGGCAGGAATGGATAAGGCGGTGGTACCAGACCCGGGCGAGACAGTGAAGAACTCTACCACATAGTAGCCACGATGGTAATGACTCCCGTAGCCAATCGGTCGCCTTTTACGACCTGTCTGGCAGAACGGCAGTTGGTCTATTCTTCAAAGGAGCCCGGAACCAACACGGGGAAAAAGTAAAGTACCCTTGCAAATCCGGGGTAGAATGTTTATTTTTTCATAAAATACAATGTGAAATATTTGTATAAACCTTTTTGACATATCAGCTTATCTCCGCAATAAATTATTCCTTTTCACGTTACGAAAAGAGGCAATTACGATCTTCTACCTGTATGTCGGCGGTCAAAAGGCTCCATGAAAAGATTAGCCAAAAGGCCGAATTATAAATCTGTCAGGATAATTAAGAGGGAATTCCGTGTAATACGCAATATAACGTTAGTTAGTCGAATTAAGACCTCAGATCAGCAAACCACCTCAGGATACTTGCTTTTAATCTCATTTATACACAGATTAATCTTTAAACAGAGACGTCTTTTCAACCGACGAAAAAACGTTTAGTTTAAGATGTATGTATGTAATGTCGTTGTAATTAGAAAATATTTGAGTATATTCAACTATTTAGGCTTCTAAGTTCTGAATTTCTTAAGTGTATGTGTGTTTTTATGTTTATATATTTGTCCACGAATTTCTCGGGAACTACTTTTAGTTCCCGAGAAATTCGTGGACAGTGATTCTACCATTCATATTATCCATACAGACTCAAGGCGAGACCTCGAGAACATACTAGTCCAGTAAAAAGTTAAATGAAACAATGATCTGCCAGTTTTGGCGCAATGAGTAAAAAAGTGTTCATTAATACTTAAATAATGATATTATGAAAGAAATTTTGATTTAAATTTAGGGGAAAGGGATGAAGAAAATAAAAAAAGCGTTGAAAAATGCCTTTTTTTAAATAACTTAATAACGGTGGACAATAGAAAAAAAGTTTCAAGTAAAAATTGTAGAGAAAAAATTTTAACACAAAAAAGTTCCTCTTCATTTGTTTGTTATCTGCTTTAGTTTAGCTACAAAAAATAAAAATTAAGAAAGTAAGTTAGCTGGTAAACTTATGCATGTGGGATTAGACCTCGCCATAAGACAGCAACGCACCATTAACATCTTTGGTGTCTATAGACAATGCTTGACTTTTTCCATCAGACCCACCTGCTTGTTTGCTATCTTATACTATAAAAAAAAATGCTTTTTGTAACGTAAGATTAATACTTTTCTGTAAAGTTTAGAAATTAAAAAATTACAACGCAGATGTTAGCACTATGGTTTGACCAAATACTAAATAATAAACCAGAAAACAAGTACACGTACACGTACATGTACACGTACACATACACATACACGTACACGTACACGTACACGTACACGTACACGTACACGTACACGTACACGTACACGTACACGTACACGTACACGTACACGTACACGTACACGTACACATAAAAAAGGAAAATGTATCGATCGCGAAAAACGTGATCTGGTGAAAACACGATTTTCAAAAGTTGGGACAAAATCTGTAACTTCCTTATCTACATACGTAGGTAGCGGGAACTTGACTAAGTTTGTTAAATTCCTTAAACTGCTTTTCTTATTTCATTGGCATTGCACAAGATTTCACGGAAAGTTACAAATTAAATAAACTTTCTTGTCTTAAAAGTATTCCCATTCTTATTGGTTTTTGAGATAAATTTGAAAGAAAAATACGCTTAAGTAGCCAAATATTATATTCGTTATATATTAGGCGGATAAATTCGTTGATTCCAGTTGTCATTTTTTCAAACACCGCTTGTCATTAAAACGTAAGAAATGAGTCATATAATCTTATAATCTATTTTTTTATATCATAAGATAGCAAACAAGCAGATGGGTCTCCTGATGGAAAGAGTCAACCATCGCCTATAGACACCAAAGATGTTAATGGTGCGTTGCTATCTTGTGGCGAGGTCTAATGCCACATGCATAAGTTTACCGGCTGCCTTACCCTCCAAACCAGAACACGACAGCGACAAGCACTGACGTTATTGCGGCAGGAATAGGTAAGGCGGTGGTACCAGACCCGGGCGAGACAATGCAGAACTCTACCACCTAGAAATCTATATATACATATAATAAAATCGTAGGAAAGTCAATGTATGTCCGGGATAAACTCACGAAGTACTGCATGGATTTATTTCAAATTTTGCATGAATATTACTAACAGCTCGGGTCAACATATAGGCTGCATATTATCACGCTATCACCTACGGGGGAGGAGCTGTGCGGAGTGCACGAAGTCCCGCGCGAATGAAGTCGCAGGCAACAGCTAGTATTAAAATGTTTTCATTGTGTTGGTCCGGATCCCTTTGATCCTCGTGTTGGTTCAGCTTACTTTGAAGATTAGACCATCTGCCGTTCTGCCTGGCATTTTATAAGAGGCAAACAATTGGATAGCCAATCGTTTGCCTCATAAAACTTCTTCGATAACAACCACTCTTTTATTTTATTCATCATCATTCCTGCTATAATGGCATCAGTGACACTATCGCGTTTCGGTTTGGAGGTTAGGATATCTGGCAAACTTATGCATGTGGCATTAAGGCCTGCCATACGAATAATAATGAATCATTCACTATCGTCTTTTGTGTCTAAAGATTATGGTTTATCTCTTTTCATCTAGAGAGCCATCTGCTTGTTTGCTATCTTATAATAGAAACAATATTACAATAATAAAATAAATAAATGTATTTTAATTTATTTCATATCAAACAATCATAATATAGATATGGATATTATTAACCATAAAATAGAAGTTTAATGCCTACAGACCCGTCTGAAAATAATGAGCAAATATCTTTGTTTAAGCACGCCCCACAAAATTGTTCTATCAGCACTTTCACGTAAATTCCATAATTTATGCTCCAGACCTTATCCACCCATATTCCATAGTGTGGACTATTAACTTACTAGCAAAATATACCCGTCCTTTGTGGTTTAATATAAAGCCTACGCGATTGCGAATAATTCTGGAGTCATTAAAATTGTACTCTGTGTTTTTTCATTTGTAGTAGTAGAATCTTCACGCCCATATCCCCAAAGGGCAGGCAGAGGTACAACAAGTGCACCCACGATTAGCCGAAGATACTTGGTCCCACAAATGTGATAGCTGGCAAGCCTATCGCCAACCGGGCACTTTCCAATCCCGGGCAACTTTGTGTTTCTCAGAAAACTGAAAAACACTTTTTTTTAATGTGCCCGACCTGGGAATCGAACTCGGGACCTCATGTGGTCAACGCCAACGCTGGACCACTAGACCACAGAGGCGATTTTTCATTTGTACTTTGAAATAAATAATATTCACTAAAGCATGTGTATATTTTTTTATAATATTAGATACATGATTATGATGAGCCTTATTGTGGCAGGCACTATTGTGGCAGGAATGGGTAAGGCAGTGGTATCATATTATGTCGAACCGGGCGAGTCATCGCGGAGCTGTAATATATAGTGGTCATAACCTATTCTTTAAGATACCCGGACTACCATGATTCTTCTTCTTCCCGTGCTGGGCCGGGCTCCTTTGAAGAATAGGCCAACTGTCGTTCTGCCAGGCAGGTCGTAAAAGGCGACCGATTCGCTATACGAGTCACTAACATCGTGGCTACTAGGTGTTAAAGTTCTGCATTGTCTCGCCCGGGTCTGGTACCACCGCCTTACCTATTTCTGCCGCAATAGTGTCAATGCTTGTCACTGTCGTTTTTCGGTTTGGAGGGTAAGGTAAACGGTTAACTTATGCGTGTGGCATTAGACCTCGCCACAAGATACCCAAGTAGCACGTTAAGCTGTATATAGGCTGCATTTAGGTTCATTTTTAAACTTAAAGCTGTATACGAAGCCGTACAACGGCTGTAGAAACGCTTCTACAGCCGATATAACACCAAAAAGGGCCCCAAGTTATACAGCTTATTGCGTTATGTAGGCTGCACAATAGTTGTACAAGCTGTTATAGGCTGTACAAGGGCTGTTATTTGGTGTATAAAGAAACTATAACACTAAGGATACTCTCTTGTAACTGTCTTGTACAGCTAAGAGTTAAATAGGCTGCACAATAGCTGTACAAGCTGTTATAGGCTGTACAAAGGCTGTTATTCGGTGTATAAAGAAACTATAACACTAAATATACTCTCTTGTACAGCTAAACGTTCTTAATAGGTGTTTGAAAATGATAAAAAGTAAGAATCGGTCTTTGATATTGTATAACATTAATTATATCACATATTGGAATCTGCAGACGCCATAATTAAAAATATATTAACAAACGATAAATTCTTGGACTTGGAACGAAATGAAACGGTGTATTCAAAGTGCAAATTATAATTTATTGAGAAATTATATATGATTTCTCTCAAAATATTCACGCGCCAACGAAATAATCGAGATAACACAAATAAAATCATTGCAAAATACGGTAAGTGTTTGTGTTTAAGGTTAGAATATACAAGTGTTTATGGTACAATATTGTATATAAAGGCATAATGATCATAATGTAAGTTGCTTGTCAAGATATAGCTTTAGCTATTGCTAAATCTATCTTTTATTTAACAATATATTTCTTTAATGTTGTTTTTAATACACAATAATGGCGGCGTTTTGTTATACAGCCTAAAGTGTATTTGGAGTGTGATATACTGCAAATAGCTGTACTGAATCTCTTTTTTGTTCTATTATACGGCTAATGGCTTTTAATTACCGTCCAAATACACTTTAGGCTGTACTAAGTCCCTATATAAATCTATTGTACAGTAATTGGCTTTTAATCACTTAACTTATGTTTAGAGATGCGTACAAAAATTGAAGAACCCTAAATACAAAACATATGTTTGTCACTTGATTTCGCTATTGTGTTGTATTGTTGTCGGTCGTTTGACTTTACAACTAAACCAACTTATTGTTAACTATAACTTATGAGACATGTATTTCAATCATGTTTTACTTAATTTTTCAGGGAAATATGCCTTATAAAATAATAAAAACAATTGAGAGAAGCTAAAACCGTATTTGTATCGTACCCAGTTTGTGGGAGGATAGAGGTGAATTATAATGACCAAGAAAACAACTTGATATAACTAAGTTGATCAAGAACGAAAAATCAAGCCCTTTAAATATTTGTCTATCACAAAAATATTTTTAAGAAGAATACGTTATTTCGTGCTCGTGATTTAATATTATTAGTTCTTCAAAGAGAAACACATACTCTTTTGCCTGTAATTGTATCTAAGTATATAATATTTTTAAAACGATTGTAAGTATACATATATACAGGTTGTTGCAAAAGTGGTACAGTAAGCCGAAAGGCGGTGGCTCAGGGGGTCATTCTTAACACCTTTTGTTTAACGACTTTTGGAAATTCGCGAAAAAAATATTGATTCTCCATAGAAACTTTGTTGGTCACGTGACTTTTCACAATGGAAAAACAAAATTTTTTTCGGGAATTTTCACAAATCGTTGAACAAAAATTGTTCAAAATGACCCCCTGAGTCACCCCCTTTCGACTTACTATACCGCTTTTGTAAAACTCCGTATAGTACCAAGTTCAAAATAAAAAAATACATATTTTCTCAGTGTAATGATTTTTATTTCTCTTTTTAACTCTTTTTTTATATATTCTTTGAAGAATAGACCAATTGCCTTTCTTCCAGGCAGGTCGTAAAAGACAACCGATGGGCTATGCGAGTCACTTCCATCGTGGTTACTAGGTGATAGAGCTCTGCATTGGCTCAACCGGGTGTGGTACCACCACCTTATCTATTCCTGCTGCAAAGCGTCAGTGCTAGTCACTGTCATGTTCCGGTTTGGAGGGTAGGGTAGCCGGTAAACTTATGCATGGGGCATTAGACCTCGCCACAAGAGAGCAACGCACCATTAACATTTTTGCTGTCTGTAGGCGATGGTTGATTATTTTCATCAGGAGACCGATCTGCTTGTTTGCTATCTTATGACATTAAAAAAAATCAGTTATTGTAAATTATCAACCAAGTAACCTTAATGAAGAAGATAAGCCTAAAAAGTAATAAACCAGATAACCTACAATCACTTTTTAATGTTTTTGTTACGGAACCCTTTTCCTTGAACATTAATAAAAATGACGATTGTAGGTTTACCTGAATTAGTAATTTTTCAGCTTTATCTTCATCACGATTACTTGGTTGGTAATTTATAATATTTAAATATTCCTTTTCAATCTTTCTCTTGATTTTTTTCCACATGATATCAACTATGCAGATATAAAAACAGCAAACAACAATTTTCTCAGTAATACAGCCTTGAGCTGTACTATAGCTGTATATGCAGATTTTTTAACACCATTGGCTGCATAACAGTCTACAATTACGCCATAAATATTAGCTGTAGAACAGTGATTGCACGTCCCATTTTACAGAAACAAGCGTTGAGTGATACTATAATAACACTTAAAGCTGTAATAAATTCCCGTGCTAAACAAAATACAGCTAATGTACAGCTTTAAGTGTTAAAATCAGCCTAATGAGTTACAAATTGCTTAAAGCTGTACAGTAGTGTATTAATATTCAGATATAACGCCTAAAGCTTACGCGGAACTCTAAGAAAGGCCTTGTACAGCATTAGGCTGTATAAAAACTCATAAAGGTCTCTTATACCGATAAAAGCATCTTTTTACACCATTGTACTGCTGCAATAGAACTTTAAGTTCTATATGAGCTGCTTTATGGGTATTAAACATGCTTGATTGCTGCTTGGGTAGCAACGCACCATTAACACCTTTGGTGTTTATAGGCGATGGTTGACTCTTTCCATCAGGAGACTCATCTGCTTGTTTGCTATCTTATACTATAAAAAAATGCTTTTTGTAACGTAAGATTAATATTTTTCTGTAAAGTTTAGAAATTAAAAAATTACAATGCAGATGTTTACACTATGGTTTGACCAAAGACTAAATAATAAACCAGAAAACAAAATAGTATCTATATAGAATATATTATTAGGTGAATGGAAAACTTTGGACGCCTTTTTTGAGACAATTCCGCGAACGGTGAAGTATGAAATTTGGTATAAAGTTTACGTTATGGAGGACTGCAGAAACTTAATATTTTTAAATAAAAAAGCATTGGAAATACATTAAATAAATAAAAATATACATTACACACACTACATTCATGTGACATACATGATATTACACACTCATGCATAGATACTATTTTCTTTTAAGCTGTCAGTTGTCAAACTTAAAAGAGATTTTATTATATTTTATACAATAAAATCTCTTTTAAGTTTAATCTATGTAAGTAATCTATGTTTGAAGTCTATGGTCGAATTTCGGCCACAGGCGATCACCAGTATATGTAAATATGTATTTATTTCAAATTAACGGTAGTGTGCATTATTTTTTTATTAATTTAATTAGTTTTAAGAAAAAAATATATCTTTATGGCTGTATCCCGAAAAGATAGACAGAAATATAAATATTGCACCCACAATACGCCGAAGATACTTAGTCCCATGATGTGAAAAGTGGCAAGCCTATCTCCATCCTAGCACTTATCCAATCCTGAGCAACTTTATTTTTATCAGACAACTGAAAAACACATTTTCGAATTGCCCGATCCGGTAATCGAACCCGGAACCTTATGTGTTTTAATTCGTTATAAGAAAATTTAGCTAATCGGTTGCTTTTTACGACCTGCCTAGCAGAACGGCAGTTGGTCTATGCTTCAAAGGAGCCTGGACCAATACTGGACAAAATAGCTTTCAAAATTTTTGAAATAATTTTTAAACCGGTTCGGAAATTTCAAAAATTACTTCATAACAACAAAATAATAAACTTACAAATTTTATCTCTTTTTAATATTAATGTGGGCTATCTGGGAGATATTTGGAAGGAAGAACAACGCATTTTCTTTTATTCCATAAGGTAGCAGCCAAGCAGATGGTTCTCCTGAAGAAATAACCATCACTTATAGACACCAAAAATGAAAATGGAGCATCGCTGTTTGAGGGGTGCTGTTGGTTTTTTTTTATTTCATAAGATAGCAAACAAGCAGGATGGGTCTCCTGACGGAAATCGATACCAAAGATGTTAATGGTGCGATGCTATCGTCTTGGCAGCTTCCAAATCTCTCTCGAGGTCCTCAGAATGAATTTTTAAAACTATTTATTATTAAAAGACTTCAAGTTTAGTATAACTTCAATTTATTGGGCATTTCGTCCGAGCCCGCTTTAAAACAAATTACATCTGACAAATTATAAAAAGACTAAACAATCTACCAAACTATTCTAAATACAATTTAAAATGGAACAAAGAAGGTGTTACATTATCTCGTGGTAAGATCTAATGCTACATGCATAAGTTTACCGACTACCTTACCCTCAAAACCAAAACACGACACTGTTGCTATTGCAGCAGGAATAGGTAAGGTGGTGGTACCAGACCGGGGTGAAACAATACAGAACTCTACTACCTTGTTGCCACGATGGTAGTGACTCGCATGACCAATCCGTCACCTCTTACGACCTGCTTAGCACAACAGTAGTTGGCCTATTCTTCAAAGGAGCCAGGACCACTATAGGGAAATCCCACATGCAAAAGTTTACCGGCATACTTACCCTCCATACTGGAATGTGATAGGAATACATGTGCGAACGTTATTACGGCAGGAATTTTTCAACCGCAACACGAGATAAGTAGCATATTACCATCTTTACTTGGTTGACGTCTTGCGCACTATAAATAAAAGGTTTTTTTATTTCATAAGATAACAAACAAGCAGATGGGTCTCCTGATAGTAAGAGTCGACCATTATCTATACACACCAAAGATGTTAATGATGCGTTGCTATCTTGTGGCGAGGTCTAATGCAACATACATAAGTTTACCGGCTACATTACCCTCCAAACCGGAACACGACAGTGATAAGCACTGACGCTATTGCGGTAGGGATAGGTAAGGCGGTGGTACCAGACCCGGGCGAGACTCTACCACCTAGTAGTCACGATAGTAGTGACTTGCGAAGCCAATCGGTCGTCTTTTGCGACCTGCCTGGCAGAACGGCAGTTGGTCTATTCTTCAAAGGAGCCCGGAACCAACAAAAGAAGCCGGAGAAAAAGGTTTTTTCATTTACTGTTCGCATTATTAGCGGTACGTTTTGAAATTCTTTGCCAGAACAGTTTTTTTTATAGAATATAGCTTAGAAATTTTTAAAGACATGTTGCCTCGTATTTGTCTGGGCTCCCGTGAAAATTACATCTGTCGTTCTGTCGAACAATTCGTAGGAGACAAAAGATTGGCTATGTGAGTCACTAATATTATGGCTACTAAGTGGAAGAGTTCTGCAATGTCTCGCCTGGATGAGGTAGCATACCTTCCTGCCAAACTAGAGTCCGGCACTTTCGTGTTCCGGTTTGAAGGGTAAGGTTATCGGTAAACTTATAAATATAACATTAAGACCTCGCTACAAAGATAACAACGCATCATTAATGTATTTGGTGTCTATAGGCAGTGATTGTCTCTTTACACCTGGACAGCATCTGCTGGTTTGCTGTTTTATGTAATAAAAAAGATGTAAACGGTTGACCCTGCAGGCGATCCCTGAAACTTCTCGCTAATCTAGGTATTTTAAGCTCAAAAGAGTAAAAAAACCATAAGCATAGATTTTTTGAGTTCAAACATCTATTTTGTTAAAAATGGCAAATATATTGATTTTTGAAAAGCTGTATATGTTGGAAACGATGATCGATTTTCATCTTTCGAATAGCATTCAACTCAATTTTTGAGATCTAAAATATTGCTTTGGCTAAAAAATCGATAGGTGGCAAAATTTCGAAGCAATGTCAAAAAATCCTTTTTTCTAAAATTTCTTCATTGATAATTAATACATTCCAAAAAAATTGGCCGATTTTAATCTTATTAACGGGATTTGACGCAGTTTTTTAACGAGAAAAGCTGATAAGATTTTTGAGTCAGTCGTTAGTCTGAAAGTTATTTCAAAAATGCTTGCTTGTAATTTTTGAAAATTAGATTCGATTTTGATTTCCGAAACGGCATTCAACGTAGTTATTGTAGTACTAAAATATCGTAGAATTCTTACCAAAAAATGATTAGTTGAAAAATTTCGAAGTTATGTCGAAAAGACACTATTTTCGATTTTGATGCAACTTGTGCATTAAATATAGTTTTTTGAGGAATAGAGCTGATTAGTCTTTGCACTCAATCGGTAGGTACATTAATCTGGAACTTATATTAAAAAATACTGTTTCGTCAAAATGTTTTTGGGGTATTTTCGAAATTTCTCAAAATCTCCTAAGCCGACCTGGTTCAAATTTTCAAAAAGTCTAAGTTGAGTGAAATCCAATCGAATGCCATTAACCGCATTTCGATCGGTCCAACCGTTTTAAAGTAATTAGATGTCTACATACACACATACACACACATACACACACACACACACACACACACACTAATACATACTAGACAACTAAGACATACTCACGTTATCGCGAAAATAGTCTGAAAAGTTTCCTAGGACCCCAACACGTGGACTAAAGTGCGTATCGGGTCACGCGCAATATAGAGTTCCGAAGTTGCTCATTAAAATAATGCAGACTAAGAAACGGGTTTTTATTGTTTCATACTATGAACTTTTAGCTATTTAATATATATTAATATAGCTATTCAATGTCAATGACACACATATATATATATATATATATATATATATATATATATATATATATATATATATATATATATATATATATAAAAACTTCTCTTGAGTACATTTTACAAGTTGATCGACTATTACTCAAAACCTTATAAACCTTCTAAGCGTGATAGTTTTCCTTTTAACGATGTACGTCCACACAATGTACGCGAAAAAAAGGTTCTCCGAGATGTCGTGCAGACGGACGGACGGACGGACGGACATAGCGAAACTATGAGGATTCCTAATTTACTTCGGAACCCTAGAAAAGTAAATAAGCATAATTTGAAATTAATCGAATCTCTGTTTTAAGCCATTTGTTTTAATATCATCAAAATGTATTTGTAAATTAGGAAAGCAACATTAATTAGCAATGAGTGTTATTGAATCATTTGTGGTGTCGATGGTCAAATATATTTCAATTTGAAAATTGCGTTGCGTTGCTATGTTTGCTGTTTATTTATTAAATGCCGTTTGATTAGCTTAGATTTAATGCGCTGTAGTAAATCATATTATAGATGAATAAACTGTTTAAGCTAATCTCACACTTACTATAGGTGATTAAACAATTTAAATCCGTCTCAAACATGATGTAGGTTATTATACAGTTTAAATCCATCTCACACATTTTCCCCCGTCTTGGTTCCGGGCTCCTTTGAAGGTTGAAGAATAGATCTACTGCCGTGATGCCAGGCAGGTCGTAAAAGGTGACCAATTGACTTGAAAGTTTATTAAATTTATTTACATAGGGTTATTATGTGTTAATGAAATAAAAAATGACAAAATAAGTACCTAATTAAAAGTGCAAATAATTTTCATTTTATGAAATAACTTTACATTTTATTACTTAGTAGTTTTATTTCAGTAATGTCCTGAGCATGGTTAAATATTTTTTTAAATATGGCTTTTGTGACCGCCACCTTGTTTTATTCCAGTCAATACAGGACTATATTGACTGGAATTGGAATAAAATATGAGACGTGAATTAAATATTATAAATTATTTTAATATGTTTTATGATTATAAGTAATAATATATGCGAACTTAGCTAACAACAAGCCAAGTGTTTTTGAGAATAATTATATAAGTTTATTTATTTTTACTTTGATTAGATATTATTTGGTGTAACATGCTTTTATATTTTTAAATTTTGATTGAAAATGAAAAACTTTTTAAAAAGGATTTTTGTACGTATAGTTGACTATACTAACTTTTACGATTTGACGACAGAAATATTAGATAAATTCGAAAGGTGCCAAGTCGCCCGATCGGGCGAGTTTTTGTCGGGCGAGATGACGAACAACCCTGCATAGTTTCGCCCGGGTCAGGTACCACCGCCTTACCTATTCCTGCCGCAATACCGTCAGTGCTTGTCGTGTCGATTGTCGTGTTCCGGTTTGGAGGGTAAGGTACTCAAATTTTATCGTGTCCATGTTTGTCCGTCTGTCCGCCCGTCCATCCGTATGTGACAGTCATTTTATTCGGAGACGAAGATAAAATTTAAAAAAAAAATGAACTAACTCAAGAAACAAAACTCGGTATAATTTTGAACAATAAAATTATTAAAGACCCACACACATAATTGAGGGACGGAAAAATCTTTTTCGATAATGCATTTGCATGATTTTTAAAATAATAATATTTTGCGAGTTATTCGCTTGTGAAGTAGTTAAGTAAAAGCTTTGGTTTGCCACAATTCACCGCTTTGTCACCCAACATGATGGTGATTATCGCCCTTACATTTTCAAAAGTTAATTGCTTGTTTCTGGCGAAAATAAACATCAAAAACTCCAGGTACTTTCCTAGGCCTCATATTATCATTTCTACATAACGGCCTCATATTATCATTTCTACATTACGGTCAATACAGCTATGCGTTGCGCGTCAAGCGACGCGAATTGCGGCATGGCGAGGAATGAGCAACTAAAATATTCTTTTTTTTTTAAATATTCACGGGATACACTTACTGATCTAACCCTAAAGTAAGCATATTAATTGCTTGTATTATGGGTGTTAGTTAAAGACACTAATACATAGAAATACATTTATAAATACTAGAATATATTTAATAAACACTTAAACCTAGAAATAAAAAGATTTATGCTCATCATATAGATGCTCGTCCCTGTCAGGGATCGAACCCCCGTCGATTGTGTAGTCAGTCACTCGACCAACTGAGCGGTCAAATAAATGTAGGAAATTGTAAGAAGTACGCCACAACTATCGGCGACGCGAATTGCGGAGCGACTTGCGACGCGGAAAGACGTGCGACCGTGACGCGCGCTGTGATGAGCGAATAAAACAAAACTGCTAGTCTAGCTAGTACCGAGGTAGTCACAGCTCAGGGTAGAGCCACAGAATACTTAAGAGACTAACAGAAGTCAATGTTACATACAAGTAATATTCGAGAATAGCACACATAGACACCTCTCACGGATGCGATATCTCGGACTGGTGCGGAACAAACTGTCCCGAACCATTCCGAGATATCGCGTCCGTGAGAGATGTCTATGTGTGCGTGGCTCGAATATCACATGTATATAGATTGACTACTGTTAGTTTTCAGTATACTGTGGTAGAGCGCCCGGCAAAATCGGGAGACGCATTTGACATTCCGTAACTAAAATATAAGTATTTAGTTTTTTCCAGTGTGGAGTTTGATTATGTTCATGTGAGTTTTGCATATTGGACAATTTTAAAAATACGTTTACCGCCGACGCCGCCTCGGTCGTAACTACTAACTAGTCAAGCTGTGGCAATCCCAGAAAATCATGCGACCCGGTACGTCACATCTCGCGTCGCAGGTCGCGTCGCGGGTAGCTGTGACCAGGCCGTAATGCCTACTAGATAAAAACAAATAATTGACTGTCACTTCGGGCTAGAACTGAAATATCCATTTACTAGTTTTAACTTTTATATACTACAAAAAAATAAACAAAAGCTTTGTATCCATGACATTATATCCCCGTCAAATGGATGACAACCAAAAACATTTTTTCTTTATATAGGAAACGGATATTATATGTTTGGATTAGTAGATACATAGGTATACTTCATTTCTATTGTAGGAGCTGTCCCTACATGATAGTGATGATGGTTGGTGATCCGCAGCTGCTGATATACGGGAAGAAATGAAACCCGTTTGACTGCTAATTGATCACTGATTTATTATGATAATTATGCTAATATTTATATGATACAAATGATGACGAGAGTGGCTGATATGCTGACCAGTGCATCTGGGGCGGATGTGTAACTGGAAGGTCACGCTGATGAGGCGGACGTGGGGTTGCAAGGCCACACTGAACTGACCATCTAGAACGTACGTGTGATTGCGAAGTCACGCTGCAGGAACGGGCGTGCTGTCATACTGAACTGATCATCTAGGCGTACGTGCTATGGGAAGGTCACGATGACCTGAACATCTATACTATTGTGACAAAAATATAGGTTTTATGTTACAGTTGACGAAAATTAATTGTTAGATACAAACCGCCTCCAACTCAGGATCGATTTTATTCAATCAAATGTAATAAGCGTGTAAAAGGCTTTTCTTATTTACATGTCTAGATGAAATAATTTTCTTCCCACACGGTTCCAAAACAATTTCATGTACAAACTGTTATATTTAATTATTTCTTTCAGTTCGTTGCCTTCTGATTATTCAAATGAAACTCTAAAAGTTTAATTAAATCACGTCTATGAAATAATGAAATAGAAATGAAATAAAATTTATTTCTCAGAATACGGTTACAGCAAAAAATATGCAGTTATTAAAATTAAGAAGTACCACGCATTCTACCAAATGGCATGCAATATTAAAATTTACAAATTAGTCTAGGAAATTTAGTTTTTTTTTTTAATATCATTAGATTAGAAACAGATGGTTTTCTTGATGGAAAGTAAATCATCGTCTGTAAATATCAAATATGTTAATAATGCGTTGCTATTCAGGTGGAGGGATGATAATGCCACATGCATAAGTTTACTGGGTACTTTACTCTCCAAACCGGAACACGACAATGACAAGCGTTGACTCTGATGCGGCAGGAGTAGCAAAGCTTAAGTAGACTTAAATTCAGCAATTCTCAAACCTTATTAATTATTATTAATCATCTAGACATGTACGTATATTAATGAAATATAAAGAAATTACAAAAATATTATAATTAGAGAGTTACAAGTATTTAAATATGCAAGAAATTTAAATATGATAGGATATGTAAATGGGAAGTATATAAATAAATAACCAAATTTTACCGCCTCGTTGGTCGAGTGGTTAGCGACCCTGACTACGCAATCGACGGGGCTCGGATGCGATCCCCGACGGAGACAAGCATTTGTGTGATGAGCATAAATGTATGTATTTCTGGATTTAGGTGTTTTTTTAAATATATTCCAGTATTTATGTATGTATGTATTTCTATGTTTTATTATTTACAGTTTACAGACAGTTTACAGACAATTTACTTAAGATTTATTATTGACAAAACTTCTAAAAATACGTTTTGAAATTACTTTTACAGTATTCAACATATTTATTTTGTAGGCAAGATATTACCTACTTTAAAGATCAAAAATTACAAGCCTATAACTCAATTTAGTTTTAGGAATGGCCTGCAGGGTCACCCGGCTTACAGATTTTTATATTTGATGCACCTCTTAAATATATTAGGCACGTTCTGGTTTTTAGGGTTTTTACTACAATATGCCGTGAAATACGATTGCACTGTGCAATTTGGTTTTCCCCGTGTTGGTTCCGGGCTCCTTTGAAGAATAGACTAACTGCCGTTCTGCCAGGCAGGTCTTTAAAGGCGACCGATTGGCTATGCGAGTCACTACCATCGTGGCTACTAGGTGGTAGAGTTCTGCATTGTCTCGCCCGGGTCTGGTACCACCGCCTTACCTATTCCTGCCGCAATAGCGTCAGTTCTTCTCGCTGTCATGTTCCGGTTTGGGGGGTAAGTTAGCCGGTAAACTTATCCATGTAACATTAGACCTCGCCCCAAGATAGCAACGCACCATTAACATCTTTGGTGTCTATAGGCGATAGTTGACTCTTTCCATCAGGAGACCCATCTGCTTGTTTGCTATCTTATGATATAAAAAAAATTACACTCCAATACGTCAAATCAACCTTAGCTTTACCTTCCAGATGATTTCTAAATTAAACTGTTCTGGATATTTTGATACTAAGTATAATAATGATGGAATATTATACAAACTACAGAGCTACCAACAATATGAGTTTTCTTGATACGAAAGTGTGTTTTTACTTTTGTTTTTGTCACAAAAATTAATCTGATGACCCACGGAAACACAATATTTAAAAATCGAAAACGTAATAGGGATAATGAAACAACAATAATTCATACAACGTTTACTCCGTAGCACATTTATGCCATTCCATAGCACGTTTCGTGTATTTCAGAAACCTGCATCAAATCTTCAACAAATTATAATGGTACCACGCAATAGCTATCTCCCAAAACTTAAAGTAACTTAACAAAATATACAAATATGGTATTCCCTTACCATGCTTGTATATTTTGGAGGCATGCGTATTTGTAAAAAAAACACCAAAAGTTATTTATAACAAATGCTGAAATCACTGGTAAATCATATTTTAGGTTTTTTATATGATAAGATAGCAAACAAGCAGATGGATCTCCCGATGGAAAGAGTCAACCATCGCCTATAGACACCAAAGATGTTGATGATGCGTTGTTATCTTGTGGCGAGGTCTAATGCCACATGCATAAGTTTATCGGCTACCTTACCCTCCAAACCGAAACACGATAGCGACAAGCATTGACGCTATTGCGGCAGGTATATGTAAGGCGGTGGTACCAGACCCGGGCGAGACAATGCAGAACTCTACCACCTAGTAGCCACGATGGTAGTGACTCGATATCCAATCGGTCGCCTTTTACGACCTGCCTGGCAGAACGGCAGTTGGCCTATTCTTCAAAGGAGGCCGGGATCAACACGGCAAAAATTAAGAAATTATATGATTAACGAAAAACTAAATATTTTTACAAAAAATGTGTTTTTTACTTAAACGGAAAATATTGAGCTTTGCAGGAAACAAGTATTCATTATGTGAAATGTGCAAATACCCTGATATAACCACCATACCAATTAACCTTTACTTTTACTACTACTGGTAGTACTTTTAGGTATACCACAAAATACCTAAAAGTACTATCGTACAGAAGATTCATCCCCTTACAAAAGACAGATTTAGGTATAAAGATATACCTAGATTCGCCAGCGTTTTTGCTTGTAGATGGATAACCTACAAGCAAAATTGAATCATATAACCGAGCGCAAACCGTGTTTTTTTGCGCGCCCAAGTTTTATGACCGAGCTGCGAACGTCGGGACGGGGCTGTCACTTGCCAAGTGATTGTATCTAGTTGATGTTGTATGTGCGAGCGCGACGTGATCATAACTATCGTGTGAGTCGAGAGATATCCCACTGCCATACGTCGCCCGGGTAGCGAGCATGCCGTATATAACCAAACTGCAGAGAGGCACCCCCCTGGCTATACACAATTTTTTATAAACTACATACATATTATAATTACAATAGTTTATGTTTGGATATTTAGATGACTGGATGTTTGTTATTCAATCAAGTCAAAAAAAAATTGACCGATTTGATTGAAATTTGGCACACAGACGAATGATGACCTAAAATAACACACAGAATTGTAATTATTTAACTAGTTATACTTTGCATCTTTAATATTTCCTAATTAATGCCCTAAGGACTTACGGAAAAGTTAATTTTAGAATTGAGTAGTGTGCCGGGAGTCACACTTTGCCGGATGGCCGAATGTAATGATTTAACTTGTTTGTAATGATTTTGTTCATCAAAATAATATGTTTCAATTGTGTTATATTAGAATAAGTGACAAAATATGGCAACACTAGGCGTCATCTTCCTATTCTTTAAAGTTGTAAAAGCTAAACGGCGTGACAGAACGCGGCAAGATGGCGCGTAGTGGGGCTTACGATATGAGAGACCTCATTTTCAGCGACAGACGGTTCTTAGCTATGAGCTCGACAACTTGTCTATAATTCTAATATTAACCCAAGCCTATAATTGTAATGTTAAAATAATCTGCAAGAAGTACATTAAAGAAATTTCAAGCTTTTATTATATTTTATTCACGAAAGAATGCTTTTCATTCCAGAATGTAACTTGTTACTATAAGATTTAAAAAAAACTTTTGGTCCATTTATTTTGAGGCGTGTAATAATTACATAAATTAATAAATTATTAATTTATGTAATTTATTAAATAATATATAATAAATTACATAAATTCATTTATGTAATTTATTAATTAAATAATATATAATAAATTACATAAATTCATTTATGTAATTTATTAATTAAATAATATATAATAAATTACATAAATTAAAAGGTGCCATAAATTGAGACGTGCAAGTAGTGACAAACATTGACGTACGCAAACTTTTTTATCATAGTAGTATGATTATTACATGAAAATTCAAATTCATGAAGTGGAAATATTGAGGTTTTGTATTACCACGTCATTAGGATTCTCGCCGGCCGTGGAATCCAATTCTGGGAATTATTTAAAACGTGGCTGGCTGTAGTAATTGCGGATACGTATCACATTAAATATTCATACCACAGTTTTGGTAAATTAATGCTGAAACCCTTAAACTACTGGATATGTTATGGTGCGGTCCTTATTGTTATTGCTTTATTGTCTCATTGAGTGCGAAAGTTATGTATTGAATGTTAATGATTACTAGCTAATATCTGTGACTTTGTTCGTGTGTGAAATAAAATAAATAAAATACTAAAGTCAATATCTAAATGATACAATCAATGCATATCAATCAAGCCAAAGAAAATGGTAAAGTCATCTCTATAGACCCCGTTTGAACCTTTTGCCATAGTGATGTTAGCAGTATTTGGAACAATATATCTCTATAAGTGCGAACGGAGATTATTATTTTGACATATATGTATGTAATATTGTTAGAATCAGATAATATTCATTTGATATATAAATTTCGTAAGCATACGTACATATGTTTGTATATTACTCATACGTTCACGTTATCATGGTAAATCATAATATTATATCATCACAATCATAATATTATAAATGTGAAAGTTTGGATGTTTGGATGGATGTTTGGATGGATGTTTGTTACTCAATCACGCAAAAACTACCAAACGGATTTGAATGAAATTTGGCACACAGGTAGATGATGACCTAGAATAGCATATAGGCTACTTTTATCCCGGAAAAATTTGGTAATCCCGCGGGATTCGCAAAAAAACTTTTATAATGCAGCGGGCTGCACGCTGCAGCTAGTTAGTTATATACTTAAACTCTTTTCTAAAGAACACTAGAGATTATGGTTTTGTGCGTCCCTTCTTAGTCTTTCGGAGTGACGAATATTAGTTAAACTAGAATAATTTTCCATATTTTTTAAATTAATTAAATAAAATATATCGCTAGGAACTATCATATAAAAATATTGAGACTAATTTGGTTGAATTCTATCATCATAGTTAAGTATTATCATTGTATAAAGCTATAATTACACTGGCGTTAAAACAGCAATAAATTTATGTATTATAATTTTCATTATAAGTATCAAAGAAAAATTCTTCCTGTTTTTGTAATTATTTTTTTGTTATTTTAAGTATTTAAAAAGTGTCTGGCAAAATCTTGGCTCAGAATTTTGTCAATCTAACTTATATTTCCTAGATAAGTAGTTGTCCTAAATACACCCAATGACAAGATAAATACCTAAGCACAGACTACAAAAGAGCGAACTACGGGAGAATTTGAATGTTTACGTTAAACTTACCTAAATTCCAACTCTATTTAGCTACTATTCGCCAAGTTTAAAAATGTTTATTAAATGCGAATAAGTTAAGGAGTTTATATAGAATCTTACGGAATATATTAAACTTTAAGGTAATAACTAAGAAAAAACGATGTATGAAGTCTCACCCGTGTTCTTTTCGCCTTACGTATACTAACTACGTAATATAATACCAGCGATCGCCTGTGGCCGAAACTCGACCAAAAACTTAACAATAAAATTTCTATTAACTTTTGACACCTGACTTTAGCCGTAAAAAAATAATATTCATGTGTATATTATCATGTATATCACTTAGTAATGTCTAAGCCTTTTTATTTAAAAATATTGGGTTTCTGCAGTCTTCCGCAATGTAAACTTTACCTGAGCAAAATTTCAGATCGCCTCGTTCGCTCAATTGTCTTAAAAATGGGTCCTAAGTTTTTCTTTTACATATTAATATAACATAGGCAAACCTCAAAGCTCCGTCGCTCCTAGGCTTGACTAGTCAATCTTCAAGTCTGATTTAAAGTCTTAGTCAAAGTCCAAATAAATTATATTTTTCGGCCTTTGACTAAAAAATTTTCGTCAAACTTAGGAGAGACTAATTTGGTCAGTCATACGTCAAAACTCAATTTTATCAAATCGGGGTTTGACCAGTTAAACTACAATTAGGTGTTAGAATACCTTACCCTCATATATTTGAATGCATTTTAACTTTTAAGTAACACAATTCCCTGCGTAACTCTGTCAATTCTACATCTAATTCGCCATTTTTCCGTTTTTTCACTTTGAGGCTTTCTTAGCCTTGAGATGCGTTGAAATATACGGAGGTTAGTTTTAAAACTTTTTTTAATTAAAATAAAAAAAGTATTCTTTATTCTGACACGATGAGGCATTATGACATTTAGAATGGCACAATACTTTACATTTATATAACTTTGAAGAGCATTTTTATTGCAGTGAGATTTCATAAAGCTTAGGTCCCCAAATTTAGAATTTTTTGCACTGATTTCTCTCATAGTCTGGTTAAGAAGTGCTTTTTAGGTCAAAACTTTTTCCAATTTTCCAAAAATTATGATTTAGGTGTCATTCGATTTGGAATGGCACGTAGAAACTTTTTGAGAAAATTGAAGGGCCGCTCGCAATAATTGCAAAAGTTATAAACAATTAAGTGAAAGAAAACGGGGGTTTGGTTTTCACAAATATCTCAAAAACGACTTGAGATATTTGAGAAAGAGAAAAGGAAATTTCCCAATAAAAGTCCATATATCTGGAACTATAGGATAAATATTTATTATTTTCTCAGAGGGTTGAAAATACGCTCGAAAACGGATACTCCGGCTTGCGCAAGCCACGACAACTTTGGACTTTTCTTCAAAGGAAGCAAAGTCCGAAGTTGTCGTGGCTTCGGACTTTTAATGAATAAATATTATTTTAACTTATTAAATGTAAAAATTAAGAAGTAAAAAAATTCATGTGCCTACAAGATAGATCAACAAACAATAATCTGTCGGCAAAAACTTTTTATCACGATTTTTCAATTATCCGTTAATTAACTAACAATTTTTTGTAGTACCAATGTTAGCATTGAAAGTATGATAATCGTTAAACTATAAATCTGGATTTTTTCCTTTCATCGAGCTATTTGACAAAGGCTTTAAAAAAGATTCCCGTTGGAAAAAATAAAACAAATGATAAATTTCACTTAGTTATTAACAATTATGAAGCGCGATTAAACTTTTTTTTTTCATAATATTACTATTGTTTCGTTTTTTAATGATCAAAAGCTATCTAAAAATGATTTGTAATCATTTTTAGATAGCTTTTGATCATGTAGGTGGTAGAGTTCTGCATTGTTTCGCCCGGGCTGGTACTACCGCCTTACCCATTCCTGCCGCACATAGCATCAGTGTTTGTCACTGTTGTGTTATGGTTTGGAGGGTAAGGTAGCCGGTAAACTTATGCATGTGGTTTTAGACTTCGCCACAAGATAGCAACGCACCATTAACATCTTTGGTGTCTATAGGCAATGTTTGACTATTTCCATCAGAAGAGCTGCTTGTTTACTATCTTATATTTTAAAAAATGTGTTTATGATATGTGCATATAATAATAAAAATATTAGCTTTCTGCACACCTTCACCATAACTTAAGCTGTGACAAATTTTATACCCTCGTTCGCGTAACCACCATAAAAAGAGGTATAAAAGTTTTTGTTTCATGTATTAATATAAAGATATATTAAAAAATAAGTACAGTTCAAGATTCGTAAAATCAATTCCATTTGTATTTAACATTCAATTACATTTCGAATTTGTGGCGGGAAACCTTTTACATGATCCATTTAATCAATTCCATTGGATCACGGAAATCTTTATCAAATGAATGCCGATGAAAAGCAGAAATGTTAAAAGGCATCGTTTTGTTTTAGGCCTTTTGTTTTTATGTGTTGATTTAAGTAGGGTGAGTATGACTTAATTCGGTAGTAAAACTTCGTGGAAAAAATGTTTCACAGTATCTATATTAATATTTTAGCGAAAGTTTGAATGTTTGGATTGATGGACGTTTGTTACTCAATCACGCTAAAACTACTGCACGGAATTGAATGAAACTTAACACAGGTAGATGATAACCTGAAATAGCACATATGTTAATTTAAGTAGGGTGAGTATGACTTAATTCTGTAGTTAAACTTCGTGGGAAAAAAGTTTCACAGTATTTATATTAATATTTTAGCGAAAGTCTGGATGTTTAGACAGATGGACGTTTGTTACTCAATCACGCTAAAATTACTGCACGGAATTGAATGAAACTTAACACAGGTAGATGATAACCTGAAATAGCACATATGTTAATTTAAGTAGGGTGAGTATGACTTAATTCTGTAGTAAAACTTCGTGGGAAAAATGTTTCACAGTATCTATATTAATATTTTAGCGAAAGTTTGAATGTTTGGATTGATGGACGTTTGTTACTCAATCACGCTAAAACTACTGCACGGAATTGAATGAAACTTAACACAGGTAGATGATAACCTGAAATAGCACATATGTTAATTTAAGTAGGGTGAGTATGACTTAATTCTGTAGTTAAACTTCGTGGGAAAAAAGTTTCACAGTATTTATATTAATATTTTAGCGAAAGTCTGGATGTTTAGACAGATGGACGTTTGTTACTCAATCACGCTAAAATTACTGCACGGAATTGAATGAAACTTAACACAGGTAGATGATAACCTGAAATAGCACATATGTTAATTTAAGTAGGGTGAGTATGACTTAATTCTGTAGTAAAACTTCGTGGGAAAAATGTTTCACAGTATCTATATTAATATTTTAGCGAAAGTTTGGATATTTGGATTGGTGGACGTTTGTTACTCAACCACGCTAAAACTACAGAACGGATTTAAATGCAACGTAGCACACAGGTAGATGATAACCTGAAATAGCACATAGATTACTATATTTCCCGTAAAAGTGAGCTGTTCCCGCGGGATTCACTAAAATTTTTATGGCGCGTTGCACGGCTGCAGCTAATATTTTGATACATTCAAAAAACTAACAAGTAAATTAATATTTTAGTATATTAAAAAAAATAATAAGTAGATAGCTCTTCTGATGGGAAGAGACAACTATTGCAAGAGAACATCAAAAGTGTTAATCGTGCGTTGCTGCATGCTATCCTTGTGGCAGAGTGTTATTTATTTATTTAAAAAATATGCATAATGTACTCTTGGGTGGACTTACACTATACAACCAGAACACGACAGTACAATCATTGTGCCAGACCCGTGCAAACCATTGCAGAATCCTACCACCTAATAATACCCACGATATTTGTCACTCGTAATTAATCATTCGCCCTTTACAAATTGCCAGATAGAGCGGCAGATGGTCTACTCTTCAAAAAAGGCCCGTATCAACGCAGAGAAATTGTTTTTTTGTTATTTAAATTAATCATATAAAAAAAAAACAATTTTTTTTTTGAGTTTATACCTGGATATAAGCCATCTTACAATTGAAACTGATCGTTTTCGCTGCGGTCCCACTTTCGATTCATCATATTAAGAGGACGATGTTTTAGGCAGATATTGTTCTTGTGCTACATACAAAAATGTTATTTAATCATACAGATAGTATCTCTATGTAATTAATCAGAGGTAAAAGACGTTTATATCGTACTAATGTGACTAATTCATCGAATAACGAAAGAAGCTATGAAATTGATTTTTCGCCATGTCGCCAAGGCGTTGTCAACATCAAAAACGTGCACTGTCTATTTCTATCGGAGTAAACGAGACCCCACTATCAGTGTAACTGGGCGGCCAGGTCTCATAATGAATAAATATTGAAATGAAAAGTGTAGATTATTTGTCAAATTCTAGCGGTTTAGGTATGATTATGATGACTTCATATTTAATTGCAGACTCATACGTCAAAAAAATAAAGATATAGAACCATTAATGATGATTTTAAGACCAGTTTTTGAATTATTTTCTATCGACCCAATTTTTTTCAATTATATATCGAGTCCAGCCACGGTCCTTGACATAATATGATGAATATTAACATATATTTTTCGTGATGTGCTATAACAAATACCTAGTTTTTCTTAAAAAACTGCTTACAAAATATCAATTTTAACAAATTTGGTCTTGTCAGTCTCCTAAATAAATAAATATCGCTGGACAAATTACACGAATTGATCTAACCCCAAAGTAATCAAATTATTTGCTTTTAAAATGAGTTAGTCAACGATACAGAGAAATACATTTACATACAACGATACAGTAGGGTGTACGGTAAAATTCGTAAGAATTTATGTTTACACTCTTGTGTGCATGTTTTATTGTATTTGTTTTTGTGTGGAAATAAATAAATGAAAAAAATGAAAATAAATACTCAAATTTATTTTACAAACATTCAAACTCAGAAAAACATACAACTATGCTCATCACACAAATACTTATTCTTGTTGGGAATCGAATCGAAGCCCCACTGATGTGTAGATAGATTCGGTTGTTGAAATTTAAAAAAAATCCAACCGTCTAGCACTAATTGATGCCTAGAGGTAAATATGATAAAAATCTAGAGACAACTTGTGTCACTAACATTGTGATTTCTTGAACGGGTCCTGGTGCCAATGCCTTCTGGTGCCACTGTCACTGTGATATAGGGTGCTTTTTCGTGTCGTTTTGTGATATGGAGAGTAAGTTACGTGATATTCCAACTCTGGTAGAGTTTGAATATCACATATTGCAATATATCCTGTCAAGCAGACAAAAAAAAATTCGTAAAAAGCAAACGATTGACTAAAGCTGTTACTACCATCGTGAATAGTAGGTAGTAGAGTTCCGTAATATCTCATCTGAGTTTGGTTTACCTCTTACCCATTCCTGCCTTATCTATCCCTGTCGCAACAGCATCACTTTTGTGTTCCAAGAAAAGTAAGCTATGCGTATATAGTATTGGCATCCTGTCATAGATTGCTAACAACACACCATTAGCATCTTTGGTATGCAAGGCGATAATTATCTCTTTTCATTAGTAGAACTATTTGCTTGTTTGTAGACGTATAAAATAAAAAAAAATCTGCCTAAACAGCTCCGTCTTCTAGTTTATTAGTTTAGAAAAATTGATATGATTTAGTTTTTTGATATAGTATTTGATGCAATATTTAAGTAATAAAATATTGTATATGGTCAAAAATCTATTGCTTAAAAACTGTCGAAGTTATATCAACATAAAGTAAAATATTTTCTAAAATTTTCTATCAACGACAACTCCCAAACATTAATATTATTAACGGACTTCGATTAAAATTAGCGGCATTAGACTCATTCTTTAATGAAAAACACTTAGATTTTGTACTCAATCGGTGTATTATTAATCTGAAAAAAAAATTATTTTTTGTGTGTTTTTGCTAGTAGTAATGATATTAAAAACTAAAACTTAGTGTCACCCTATGATTTATGATTCAAATAATTTCCCTTCGGCGATACACTGCAGACACATTTTTCTTCTTGAATGGAACCAGGTCAGACTTAACGCTGAGTATTTTACCAGTGTATTCATCCGAATAATAGCTTACAAGTGACATCAGTCATTCAGCTAATATTTCAAAGCATCTATACAAATATTAAGATGCGTATATTTTGGGTGTTAATATTCTATCAAAGTGGATTTAAATGAAGTTTGGTGTAAAGGTGCTGTATTCATATCAGAATCAATACATGAGCTACTTTTTATATCACATAAAAACATAAGTTTTCCCCGTATTGGTCGTGGGCTTCTTTGAAGAATAGGCCAACTGCCATTCTGCCAGGCAGGTCGTAAAAAGCGACCGATTGGTTATGCGAGTTACTACCATCGTGGCTATGTGGTAGAGTTCTGCATTTTCTCGCCCGGATCTGGTACCACCGCCTTGCCTATTCCTGCTCAGTGCTTGTCACTGTCGTGTTCGTATTTGGAGAGTAAGGTAGCCGTTACACTTATGCATGTGGCACTAGACCTCGCTACAAGATAGCAACACACCATTAACATTTTTGGTGCCTATAGGCGACGGCGATTTCCATTAGGTTACCCATCTGCTTGTTCGCTATCTTATAATATAAATTTAAAAAAATAAGTGGGCAACCCGCGCATCTAAAGAAAAATTGGGTCAGAAGTTTAAAAAATAGCTTACAGTTCAGCAACGTCTCGTTCGGGCTTATGTATGTATATCTGCCTTAATTATTCCTGCCGCAATAGTGTCAATGTCTGTCCTTACTGTTCCAGTTTGGAGGTTAGGGTGATTGCTAAACTTATATAATATGTGGCATAACCATCTTGTCTCAAGGATAGCAATGTACCATTAACATCTTTGGTGTCTACATAATTGAGAAAATGTGAAATTCCAGCACTTAGTAGCACCATAGTAGTGGCTCGTATAGCCAATTATTCGCCATTTACGAACTACGTGGTAAATTGCGGATGGCTTATTCTTAAAAGAGGTCCGGATTAACATATCGAACAATAGCTGAGTATCGTTACCTATTAACGATACCCGGCTGTCGTTAGCAATAGCTGATATCGTTATCTATTAACGATGTTCGATATCGCAATGTGGTAAAAAAAGATTCAGACTTGAACCTAATTAGCCGAGGGGTTGCCGAGTAAACCCTATGTTTATAGATAATTTTATTGAAACTACTTTACAATACACTTGTACTTTTATTCCACTATAAGTATCCACTACATTATTAAAGTTAACCGACCGGTTTCACGTTTTAAAGCATCTTCAGGACGTAATATTGTATATGTACTCCTATTTAATATAGGTTACACAATATTACGTCCTAAAGATGCTTTAAAAAGTGAAACCTGTCGATTAATTTAAATAATTTAGTGGATACTTATAGTGGAATAAAAGTACAAGTGTATTGTAAAGTAGTTTCAACAAATAATAATGGAATTTCACCAAATGTCGACAATTGAAAATGTAAAATCTGTTATAAGATAAAAAAATATTGTGTAACCTATATTAAATAGGAGTACTTATACAATATTACGTCCTGAAGATGCTTTAAAACGTGAAACCGGTCGATTAATTTAAATAATTTATTGGATACTTATAGTGGAATAAAAGTACAAGTGTATTGTAAAGTAGTAGTAGTACTGCTCTCACCTCTGGGATGGATCCGCTAAATACCAGCTGGAGACACTTGAGGTCATGGAGAGGCGTGCCAAGAGGCTCATAAACGAAGATGATCTGGTAGGCAAAAAACTCCAGAGCCTCGCTCATCGCCACAAAGTGGCTAGTTTGTCGGTTTTTTATCGAATACACTTTGGAGAGTGCGCTGCGGAATTGCACGACTTAATTCCGCCATCCCCGTTTTTCTATCGATCGTCGAGGTGCACAGAATCTAGGCATCGTTATATGGTGGACGTTCCACGTACCCGGACAAAGCGGTTCGACTCAACATTCTTCATTCAACCGCAAAGGACTGGAACATGCTTCCTGAGTCTGTGTTCCCGGACGAGTACAATCAGGGGATCTTCAAGAGAAGAGTGAACAGGTACCTTCTAGGGAAGCGCGTTCCACCTTAGGCCTCATCTTAGCTTACCATCAGGCGAGATCGAGGTCAAGCGCTTACCTATCTATCGATAATAAAGAAAAAGGTACATTTTTGTATTGCCCGAACCAGAAATCGAACTCGGGACTTCATGTGACTGGCATCGACACCGGACCACTAGATCACGGAGGCGTCTAAACAAGGTATTGCATTTATAAGATGCAGTCTAAACATCTAATACTATGGCATTACGAGTTCACGGTTCGATTCAAATGCTTTTTATACATCTATACTCTATACAAATAAATAAAATTGGAGTGCCTGTTTGTAATATTAAAATAACCGGTTTCAACTACGGATGTACACGGTACACATACCAAAATAACATTTTTTCCATTTTTGTCTGTCTGTCTGTCTGTTTGTTCCGGCTAATCTGTGGAACCGCTGAATCGATTTTGACGGGACTTTCATTGGTAAATAACTGATATAATAAGGAGTAACTTAGACTATTTTAAAAATAAACCTACGCGGACAAAGTCGCGGGTACAGCTAGTGTACAATAAAATATAAATGTCAAAGTTTTATTTGCTAATATGTTTGTTTGATTGTCTGAATAATACTTCCAAATCATAATATCAGAACTAGCTTTGCAGTTTTACGGTTTTATTGCATGTAAATTATCCTATTAAAAGCAGCAGAATACTTTGGAATTGGGAAAAATCTCTTGATTGTTATTCGATCCGGTGAGTGACCTAGACGGAGAGTTCAAAGCGTCTGTTAAATGAGTCTACCTGCTAATATCCTTTAATGTGTCTGGCAGACATTGATAGCTGTTGAACTTACAGAGTGCTAAGTGTGAGTTTTTCTTTTCGCATTCGATCATGAGCGCATTTGGAGTTTACTAGGAATTTGTATGTGATTTGTACAGCGCCACCTAGTGGTAAACGTGAGAAACCAGTTTACCACTAGGTGGCGCTGTACAAATCACATACAAATTCCTAGTAAACTCGAAACGCGCTCACGATCGAATGCGAAAAGAAAAACTCACACTTAGCACTCAGAATGGCAAATGAGATCTTGCGTTAGATTTTTTCGAATACAGTTTTACTGGATACTAGCTGTTGCCAGCGACTTCGTCCGCGCGATCTTGGTTTACTTCACACTGCTCCTCCCCCGTAGGTGATAGCGTGATAATATGTAGGTATTATGTTGACCCGACCTGTTAGTAATATTCATGCAAAATTTGAAGTAAAAAAGGGCAATGGGCCCACCTCTCGTTCCCACCACTGTAACTTCTGTAAACCAGAATCAACAGCGGCAAAATTTGAAGTAAATCCATGCACTACTTTTTGAGTTTACCCCGGACATACATACAGACAAACAGACAAAAATTCTAAAAACTATATTTTAGATCATGCCCCAAGTATTCTTTTAAAAAAATAATCAATGTACAGTTTTGACTTTCCTACGATTTTATTATATGTATAGATATTACGAAGAGATCACAAAGGCACAACCCGTGCTCTGTAAGACGCTACAAATTAAAAAAAATTATGAGAGTCGAGTCGTTATTAATAGGCTGGCGTACGCTGAATCGGGATGAAATGCCATGCGTACTATTTTGCCAATTCTTGACTTAATATGTGTATTTCTCGAAATGCAACATGACCTAGCCTCCCAACTCATTAAGATCTGAACAGGACATGGATTTTTGAAAGATTCTGTTCCTTGCCACCATGTGGTAATCTAGAAATTTCAGCTGAACACACTCGGGAAAAGTCAGTCCAGTTTAGATGGAAGAACCTAGTGCACCATTAACATCTTTGACACACACTGTAGACGATGGTCGTGTCTTTCCTTCTACTTGTTTGCTTAACATAAACATGTCAGACTTGTCTTAGTACTTAGTATGTATTATTCAGCCAAGAAAGTACCGGGAAACGATTAATAAAATACAAAATTTTGTTCATCTAAATTTGTTTTATCCCCTTTACAGTATACTCCTTAAACGTAAAATCCGTAAACGTCACTCTTACGCCAATGTACAATCATTAAAACACTTCTAGAGTAGTATTGAGTGTAGGAAAATATAAATAAATATTCACGTGACAAATTACACGACTGATCTAATCCCAAAGTAAGCAAATCATTCGCTTGTGTTACGGGTGTTAGTCAACAATACTAATAGAAATACATATATAAATACTGGATAGATTTAATAAACACCCAAACCCGAAAATACAAACATTTATGCTCATCACACAAATGCTTATCCCCGTCGGGGATCGAACCCGAACCCCGTTGATTGCGTAGTCAGGGTCACTAACAACTCGACACTAACGGAGTGGTCAAAAAGAAGTGGACTGGAGCCATATCTGCCGAATAAGGTTGTTGCTCGGTGGTATTTCTTGAGTTTTGATCCAAAATTTATTTGAAATACGGATGGACTGGCAGACAGAGAGACAAATATGACGAAATTATAAGGTTTCTGTTTTTGCCATTTGACTACGGAACCTTAAAAATCAAATTTCAAAGTAATCCCTCATTATGTCACACAAGAAACACTTTGCAATATATTTTGTTAACTAGCATTGTGTAGGGTCTTGTTACGCATAATTTGTTATCGTATCTATCATAATACAATCATCAGTCTTATGCTTGTATGATATGTAGTACAACAATCTAAACACGGGACTAACTACTACAATCTACTTTCAACCCTCTGTTTATCTAATATTACTCAGGGTAAGTAATCCCCTGGAATCCTGCGATTCGTGTCGCCTGATTGTCGAGTTAATTATGCAGATGCGACAGGAAATTAAGATGTGTTTGTCTATTAACTAAATATCAACATGAATAATTAAACTAATCTTTAAACAGTAGTACTGTATATATATATATATATATATATATATATATATATATATATATATATATATATATATATATATATATATATTATATATATATATATATATATATATATATATATATATATATATATATATATATATATATATATATATATTTCGTACTGCCTTGCGAGATTTATTTGTAATACGCCTATACATGTGGTTTATTATAACTATTTAGTTAGTAAAGGTTATTTGTTATATACTATTATTTTTTCACTAATATATTAATATTTTTTATTTTAAATTATAAGATAGCAAACAAGCAGATGGGTCTCCTGATGGAAAGAGTCAACCATCGCCTATAGACACCAAAGATGTTCATGGTGCGTTGCTATCTCGTGGCGAGGTCTAATGCCACATGCATAAGTTTACCGGCTACCTTACCCTCCAAACCGGAACACGACAGCGACAAGCGCTGACGCTATTGCGGCAGGAATAGGTAAGGCGGTGGTACCAGACCCGGACGAGACAATGCAGAACTCTACCACCTAGTAGCCACGATGGTAGTGACTCGATAGCCAATCGGTCGCCTTTTACGACCTGCCTGGCAGAACGGCAGTTGGCCTATTCTACAAAGGAGGCCGGGACCAACATTATTTATTTACTATGTTTGAAACACTGAGGATATATATAATGTAACTTCACCCAGTGTTTAAAAAACTGACTATCGTGTTTGTCAGACAAGACCCTTAGAATGCTGTTGGGACCTTCACGAATTATTCTTATTGCTTATGCTGTTTTTTTTAACTATATGTCTATGTTTAATTTATTATTAAAGTAAAAAAAATATTAAAGTAAAAATGTACATCTATGTTAACCTTCGTACAGAGTATAACAGTTTATGATGCTCGCAACGTTTCAAAAGAGTACAATTAAGCACACAGAAACCTCACAGAATTGTATTATTTTCGCTTGCGTCTGCATTTCGTTCGTGGTCCTGCTTTATTTACTTCCTTACGAACTGTCAGAAATAGGAAAATTCATTGGATAAAGTTTTTATAACGTTATACAAATTCCGAAACGTTTTTCAATGTATACATAAATACACAATCCTAGAACAACTATCAATGGGTGGATATTACCTCTCTTGCTAATGTTTATTGAATATTTACAAATTCTAGATAAGAAAGAGCCCTGTGACTGTACTGTTTAAACTGGCTGTGACAAATAAACATTGAACAGAAGACAGCTGTTTATTTCCCTGTATTGGTCCCGATTGTATGACTTAACACCGACAGACACTACGTCGACAGACTAAACACCGACAAGACTCTTCGCCGACAGGACGCTTCGCCGACAGGACGCTTCGCCGATGGGACACTTCGCTGACAAGACACTTCTCTGTCAGGGCATAATATAACGTATATATATAATCAGATACTTACTTTGGAAACCGATTATGCTTTTTTATAATCATACAATTCATAAAAAATAATGATCTTGCATTGATTTTAGTATAACAACATTAATAATTTATATGACGTTACACCATTATAACGTACAAAATCATCAAACATTAATTATTGTAAGATGCGGGCTTAAGGGGATTTATAAAATTCCCGTACTCCTTTGAAGAATAGGCCAACTGCCGTATGCCAGGTAGGTGGATAAAGCGACCGTTTGGCTATGCGAGTCACTACCATCGTGGCTACTAAGTGGAAGAGTCCTGCTTTGTCTCGCCCGGGTCTGGTATCACCGCCTTTCCTATTATTGCCGCAATAGCGTCAAGGTAGCTGGTAATGTACATGTGGCATTAGACCTTGCCACAAGATAGCAACGCACCATTAATACCTTTGGTGTCTATAGGCGATGTTTGACTCTTTCCATTAAGATACCCATGTGCTTATATATATATATATATATATATATATATATATATATATATATATATATATATATATATATATATATATATATATATATATATATATATATATATATATATATATATATATATAAGCCTTAAGTGGCTTTGTATGAGAAATATTTTACCTACCTTTCATTCCTTTAACCAAAATGGACTAGCGCAAAAAAGTATCTGCAGTAAATTCTCCTACCATTTAGTAGGAAGCTGTGATGAATCACACCAGTGCTAGACAACTAAATAGTAATTTAGTTGTCTAGCACTGGTGTGAGTATTCATTTTGAGCATAGTTTCGGTACTGAATCAGGATTCAACCTACTGGCTGAGCGGGAGATGCGGGAGAAAATTACTTCATTTGGGTGCCTCTTGGGCAATGCAAGACACGTCTTGACGCATACTTCGCCGTGACGATTTTTTTGATCAAATTTGTGGAGGCCCCCAATTTTTCAAAAACTTTCATAATGTAGCGAGCTCCAGCGTGCTGCTGGTATTATATAATGCTAGTAAAGAGTATTTTTCATACGTTCCTATGCTGTTGTCTTTTGCCCTGTATTGGACCGGGCTCCACCTACCATTTTGCTAGGCAGTTCATAAAAAGTGATCGATTGGCTACAAGCCACAACAATCGGGAATAAGTAGGTGGAGGACCGCGACGTCTCGACCGTGTATATGGTTTCGTCGCCTTATCTATTCCTGCTGCTGCAGTGTCAATGTTTGACATTTTCGTGTTCCGGTTTTATGGTTAAAGTAGCTAGTAGAATTATGCATGTGGTATTACCATCCCATCACACGGATAGCATCGCACTATTTACATCTTTGGTGTCTATAGGCAATGGTTTCTCTTTCCATCGGACAGCCGTCTGTTTGTTTGCTTTCTAATGAAAAATAAAATGTAATATAATTTCCTTAAATAATTGACAACATTTTTAGTTTGTCACTTAATAATAAAAGCTTGTATATTTTATTGTAATTTTAACATTACATTATAATCATTTAATTTTAATAGATTCGCGGTTAATAGTTACGTTTACGTTACTTCACATAAGGAAATCCCGTTCTAGTTACAATCGTCAATCGAAGAGATTCCGGCTTAATATTTGTAGAACATGAAGGTAAAGCCTTGTCGTTATTTGATCGTGGAAACAGATCGAGGGATTGGGCACCGTTCAGTTCTATAGACGTTTGCTTGCCAATTGAGAGATTACTCTTCATAACATTGCCTATAAACTATGAATCTTCAAAATGTTTCTACATTTGAAGTTACATGAAATCAAACTATATCAACTTTGATGGGCTAGCAGTTTGGATTGTATTTGAAAAAAAAGTGAATTTAAGCTTGCTTATATACCTTGGTAGGAATGAAAGAGTCAGTTTTAAATATGTCGAAGTCTCGAAAACTTACTCGCCGAGTTGGTACGGGCTCCCTTTGAAAAACATACTAGGTATCTGCCATTCTGTCAGGTAATTTGTAATAGCCAAAGTGACTACAAGGTGATACCAACGCCCAGTGGTCCGGGCCTTGTGCTACCGATTTAACTATTCCTGCTGCAATAGCTTCAGTTCTTGTCACTGTCGTGTTCCGGATTGAAGTAAGGTTGCCTTCCTATCCTTATAGCGATGCATCATTAACATCTTTGATATCTATAGGCGATGGTTGTCTCTTTTCATCGGGAGAGCCATTAGCTTCAATAATGGTGAATAGTGGACTAGGATAATTTTATTTTGCATACACAAAAATAAATTGTAAAGCTAGTATGTAAGAGACCAGAATACATGCTGGGTATATAGTAATTTCTCACATATTAGTATTTTATATGGCCTTTGTTTGCTCTGATTTTCAATATGACTCAGCATGCTATACACAAAATTTCTGGGGCGATACTGGGGAATGACCTCTCACTCGTCTAACAAAGCTTTTGACGTGTGATTCGAGCAGAACTTCTTTGTCTCAAACATATAAATTGGTATAGTTTCAACATAATATTCTACCGTAATATGGAGTACAAATATTTAATAGTTTTTTATTATTTTTATTTATTTTTTAATGTCTACAATATTTTAGGCATTAAAAATTAGTAAACAATTTACGTATTTTCGCATATTAATAAGATTAATTTATTTAATTGAAATTTTATCAAATTAATATACTAACATTACATAATACGATATATTTACTTATTTTTATAGCAATTGTGGCTTTAATAATAATTTTTTTATATAACACACATACATCATAATATATTTTATCTAATAGATTAATAATAGTCAGGTTTTAGATTCAAAAAGGTTGAATTAAAAGGAATATAATTGTATAGATTGATTGACATACAATACACATTTTTATAAATATTAAGTTTCTGCTAAGGCACATTTAATTTTTCACTATTCCTAAAATATGAGTTGCCAGTGACTTCAGCATTTACTTTAAATAAATATTGGCGTTTTTTAAATACTCGTACTGCAAAAATATACGAATATAGATAAGGTAGTATTTTAAGAGCCTTGGAAAATAGTGTAATTGATTAACAGTAGTGTAACTGATCAAATAGATTAAACGTATTCATGATACGCTAGGCTTTTCACTTACCTACTTCTCTAAATTTTCTAAATACATAGAAAAAGTTTTTATCGCAAAAAGATTCAACACGTAATTATAATATTTTTTATATTTTGCTTCGTCCGGGTTTGGTACCATCGCCTTCCCTATTCCTGCCGCAAAAGCGTCAGTGCTTGTCGCTGTCGTGTTCCGGTTTGGAGGGTAAGATAGGCGGTAAACTTATTATTAGCATTAGACTTCGTCACAAGATAGCAACGCACCATTAACACCTTTGGTGTTTATAGGCGATGGTTGACTCTTTCCATCAGGAGACCCATCTGCTTGTTTGCTATCTTATAATATAAAAAAAATACCAGTTCCTATTTGCCCATCAATGGCTATATATGTTATTTTGCAAACGATTAAAATATTTTACAAGTTTTGATTAATTGTAAAGCCTGACTTATGTGCATTGCAATGCAGGTTTTGAAACATAAATCACTTGACTGTCCTACACCCCTGAGTGATTTACATAACTTTTGATACAAGCAGGAAAGTAGATTGAAATTTGAATAGCGAGCGGAGGTCAGTTCAAACGGAATTCTGTGTTGAATTCTAAATTTATATGTAAGACGAAAAGCGGGATCACCGCTTTGATTGAGAGAAGTTCTGATTGGTTATAAAACGCGAGTTTATTATACATGCTATAGTTTAAACTAAAATTGTTTACGGCGAGGCATCGCGAAAAACGGGAAAAAACTGGTTTGCTTAATCACGTTTTTTTGTATTGATTGTTAAATAACAATTTTACAAAAATTACACGGTATACCTGAAAATATTATCTAAAGAATGTGCTGACTTATCACATGATCGAATGTATTTTACTCGATCATATAAAATTCCGAAAATAGGCTAAAAAAATCTCTTAAACAAATAATTTGTTAATATTATTTCTAATCTTCCACATGATTTTTATATGGTGATATTTAGTTGTAAATACAAAAAAGAATGTGCTAAATTTTAGTTTTCAGCTGATGTCCTATATTTATTTATCCGAAAATTGACACGTCTCCTAGCGGTTTCAGAACATATATCGCCGCCCATTTTCTATAGAATTGACGTGCGTCGAAATACCTCGCCTTAAGAAGCATATTCATGATACTTAAACGACTAGAAAGCATGATTTATCAATTTCTTATTATTACTGTAGTATAAGTATCATACGCCCGGTTTCCTTGCGGGATAGGTATGCAGAGTAAACCAAACGTCTAAGGATTTTTCGATTCAACACGATTTACTTTTATATCGGTTGGTGAGATGAGTAGTGATCCCGTCACTGCATTTTACTTGTTTTTTTTTTTTTATATTATAAGATAGCAAACAAGCAGATGGGTCTTCTGATGGAAAGAGTCTACAATCGCCTATAGACACCCAAGATGTTAATGGTGCGTGGCTATCTTGTGACAAGGTCTAATGCCACATGCATAAGTTTACCGACTACCTTACCTTCCAAACCGGAACACGACAGTGACAAGCACTGACACTATTGCGGCAGGAATAGGTGAGCCCCCCCCCCCCCCCCCGGCTCTCTGGTCTAGTTTAGGTCTAGGGGCTCTGAGGTCTAGTTGTCCGGTGTCGGTGTTACCATATGAGTTCCAGGGTTCAATTCCCGGGTTGGGTAATCTTTTTTAGTTTTCTTGTAAAAACAGCGTTGCCCGGGACTGGATAAGTGTCCGGTTAACGATAGGCTTACCACCTATCACACTTTGTAAGACTAAGGTAACTTCGGCAAATCGTTCGTACACTTGCTGTACCTCTACCTACTTCTTCGAGGATATGGGAGTAACGATATTTACTTAATTAGTAACATGACCATTAACTATCGTTTTCGTTTATCGTACAGATTTTTACCAGTCAACTCTATAGTAGTGGCAAAAGAGAGGAGAAAAATGTATCGTAAAACTATTCCATCTCAATTTAACAGATTAGATTGAAACTCTACGTTGAGTTAACACAGTAAAAAGTATAGCCGATGAGGGAAAATAATTGTGCCGCAGATTATCTTAAGTTTTCACCCTTTGATAAGTTCTTTCTTTATGTTGCGTTACTTTTATAAATATAATAAACTAGCTGTGCCCGCGACTTCGTTCGCGTGGAAAAAATTCTAAAATAAAAACCCGCATAGTTCCCGTTCCCGAGGGATTTCCGGGATAAGAACTATTCTATGTCCTTTCTTGGGTCTCAAACTATATTTGTACCAAATTTTATCCAAATCGGTTCAGTGGTTTGGCCGTGAAAGCGTAACAGACAAACAGACAGACAGACAGACAGACAGACAGACAGAGTTACTTTCGCATTTATAATATTAGTATGGATAAATATTCACGGAACAAATTACACTTACTAATCTAACCCCAAAGTAAGCAAATTATTTGCTTGTGTTATGGGTGTTAGTCAACATTATTAATACATAAAAATACAAATATGCTTGGAACCCGAGCCCTTTCGATTGCGTAATCAGGGTCGCTAACCACTCGACCAACGTGGCGGTACTTTTATCTTTCCAGTGCGAACAGTAATGATACAAGAGATGTGAAACTTACTGTTGACCAAGTCGAAAGGTCTTAGCAATATTTAGGCTATTTTTTTATCGTATCATAAAATAGAGAACAAGCAGATGGGTCTCCTGATGGAAAGAGTCAACCATCGCCTATAAACATTTTTATATATTATAAGATAGCAAACAAGCAGATGGGTCTCCTGATGGAAAGAGTGACTTATCGCCTATAGTCACCAAATATGTTAACGGTGCGTTGCTATCTTGTGGCGAGGTCTAATGCCACATTTATAAGTAGGTGTATAATGTATGATGACCTGCAATAGCACATAGTGTACTTTTCCCGAAAAAATGAATTGTTACCACGGGATTCACCAAAAACTGTTATAATGAAACGGGTTGCACGGTGCAGCTGAATACATAAAAATAATTCATAAAAAAACGCCCAACGTAAAGATCACCCTAAATGTCTCAAGTGTAGAAACCATTTTTATTTATTTATTTAACTTTATTGTACACTTTTAATAAATTTGTACAAAAAGACATAATGCCTATTGGCATTCTCCCCAAGTCAACCTTTGGGCTAACAGAAAGTATGTAAACGGTGCTTCAGAAAATATACGTCATATAAGAACATAGATCTTAATAAATAAATGATTTGTACAGCGCCACCTAGTGGTAAACGTGAGAAACCAGTTTACCACTAGGTGGCGCTGTACAAATCACATATAAATTCCTAGTAAACTCGAAACGCGCTCACGATCGAATGCGAAAAGAAAAACTCACAATTAGCATAGTAGAGGAGACAGTAGGAGACCGTCCTTCACCGATCTGATAACCAGATGAAACGTATATTTTATCAAATATTATTTATAAACAAATATGGCTATAATTACTTGCCTATCCAAAAGTGCTCATGGCCATTTTTAATTAAATTGACTTTAATCGTTTTTTTTTCATCACTTTCATACTTTTGATAACCAAATGAAATTTATTTGACTGATAACTTTTAACACACAGAATATGCCCAGTTAGGCTTGCCTACTCATTTCTGTGCATGGCTACCTAGCAAGCAGGTGTGAACAGGTAAGTCAATATAGGTGACACCATCGATCTGCTAACTTATCGAAAGTTATATCGAATTTTAGATTTTTTTACAAAATCAGTCACATAAACTTGCCTGCAAAGTTGTACTCAAAGTACTGTTGCCAAGCTAAAAACTTGCCATGAGCACTTTTGGATAGGCAAGTAATTATAGGCATATTTGTTTATAAATAATATTTGATAAAATATACGTCTCATCTGGTTATCAGATCGCTGAAGGACTATCCTATGTCCTTTCTTGGGTCTCAAACTATATTTGTACCAAATTTTATCCAAATCGGTTCAGTGGTTTGGCCGTGAAAGCGTAACAGACAGACAGACAGACAGACAGAGAGACAGACAGACAGAGTTACTTTCGCATTTATAATATTAGTATGGATAAGATTTTTTACATTCCTACCAGTCACCAAAACATACATAAGAAATTAAAGTGGCAAGACATATTGACCAATTTTTAATTGGTCTGTTTACTTTTTTATAGGGTTAAAGCCGGATAGTTGCCCCCGGGGGATACATACCCCGGTTTGAATACTCCTTGTTACAATGATAGGAGGCATTAGCGCTTTACTATTTACTTCAGTGTCCCCCTCCAAGGCCTAAATGCCATATGGGAGGTCAGAATAGATGCATGCATTTTATCCGTATGACCAACATTCTTCCGCGACAAAAGCTTGACGAGCTTCGAAATAATATTGGTCAGTAATTTCTGTTGAATATTTTTGTTACTGATTGTGGTTTCAGTCAACTTCTTGCTTTTTTGCGTGCATTAGAATTTAAATATTGAATATATTTTATTGTTAAATAGTTTTTATTTATAACGAAAATAAAAAAGGTAAATATCCATATCAATAAGGATAGCCGCCTTATTTTATTTTATTTTTTTATAGTAGAGGGGGCAAACGAGCAGATGGTGCACCTGATGGTAAGTGATCACCGCCGCCCATGGACATCCGCAATACCGGGGGTATTGCAGCTGCGTTGCCGGCCTTTTAAGAATGAATAAGCTCGTTTCTTGAAGGTCCCTAAGTCGTATCCATTCGGAAACACCCCCGAGGGTAATAGATTCCACAAAGGAGTTATGCGAGGTAAAAAGTGTCGACAAAAGCGCACGGTTGTGGATTTCCAGACATCGAGGTGGTGAGGATGGAACTTTAAATTTTGACGCGATGTCCGATGGTGGAATTTAGCGGCAGGCATTAGTCCGAACAACTCGTCGGAACACTCCCCATGATAAATACGGTAAAAGATGCAGAGCGAGCCTACATCTCTGCGTAACGCCAAAGAGTCAAGCCGATTAGAAATAGCCTGGTCGTCGACGAAGAGGGAGAAGCTGGTACTGGGGAGCTCCGGCCCAGAGATGCGAACAGTACTCAATGTGAGGCTGAACGTGTGCTTTATAAAGTTGAAGGCGATGGGACGGCAAAAAGTACTGTTTCACTCTGCTGAGCACACCGAGCTTTTTGGAGGCTAGTTTAGCTATGCCTTCCAAATGACCGCAAAATTGAACGTAATTTGATATGTCGACTCCCAGGATTCCATCACTAGCTGAGGCTGTCAGGAGAGTATCCCCAAATCGAGGTGATACGACAAAGGGCGTCTTTTTAGCCGTGAACACGCAAAGCTGTGTCTTCTTGGAGTTAAAAGTGACCAGGTTTTGACGACCCCATTCCGAGACATTGGTAAGTCGATTTTCGACTTCAGACACAAGCTTGTTTCGGCACTCTTTAACGTGTTCCCGAGAAATACATCCGCATAGCAATTTATGTTGCTAATTCGCATCATGTCATTGATATGCAGAAGGAACAGTGTCAGTGATAGCACGCAGCCTTGCGGTACACCAGCATTGACAAATTTAACATCCGGCTTTTACTCTACTTCTGCCCCTTTTCCCCGTGTTGGTTCCGGGCTTCTTTGAAGAATAGACCAACTGCCGTTTTGCCAGGCAGGTCGTAAAAGGCGATCGATTAGCTACACGAGTCACTACCATCGTGACTACTTAGGCAGAGTTGTGCATTGTCTCGCCCGGGTCTGGTACCACCGCCTTGCCTATTCCTGCCGCAATAGCGTCAGTGCTTGTCACTGTCGTGTTCCCGTTTAGGGGGTAAGGTAGCCGGTAAACTTATGCCTGTGGCATTACACCTCGCCACAAGATAGCAACGTACTATTAACATCTTTGGTGTCTATAGGCGATGGTTGACTTTTTCCATCAGGAGACCCATCTGCTTGTTTGCTATCTCATGATATAAAAAAAATCTGCACCATTAGCTGCAGCGTGCAGTCCGCTGCATTATAAAAGTTTTTAGTGAATCCCGCGGGAACAACTCATATTTACATGTCATTTTTTACATGAGTATCTTTCATTCAAATCCAATCAGTAGTTTTTGCGTGATTGAGTAACAAACAGCCATCCATCTACATATATACATAAGTGTTTACATAATCAATACTAGATTGAGTCTTAGCTGTAATAATTTTTCATTATTCTCTAATTCTTATTTTTTCAAAACATTATAAAATAAAAGTCAACAAATCGTAATGACGTTCAATTAATTTATTCTTAAATAACATCTTACAATAAAATATTTACATAACTTTTTATATTGAAAACTAATTTAAAAACAACATGTCTAATAATCACAAACTTATCAGATCTTAATATATTTTTACACTTATTAATATACCATTACAAAGTATACTTTGCAAGATTTAGCTCAAACTTTATTTTCTCTAATTGTCTACTTATTAATTTTTAGTATTAAATGCAAATAAATGCACAATATATAAAAAGAAGGCATACTAAGGTTAACGTAATAGTTTTATTAGACAAAGAAAGATTTGAACGAACTACTAAAAATATAGTATAAGTTAAATGCAATAGATTTTGATTTAAAGTTCATTTTTCATAATTAAATTATCAGATTGTTGTTTATTTTCTGGTAATTTGATAAGATGAATATACAATATTAATCTTGGTTGGATTGTTTCTAATTATGATGGTTCAAATTTTAAATAACTATTAAAAAGTTGAAATAGATCAGTGAAATTTATTTTAAAAAGATATTTTCCTTAAATTTACGTAAAAATGGGTTCATTTTGTAGTCATACAGTTTGCAACTTAGTTTTTTGCTAAACAAGCATAATGCACATGGATAGCGAATAAACAACTTAGCACCGTCACTACACATCAAATGTGTGGGTGACCTTTGCCGAGTTCGCTCCAACTAATATTTGGAGGAATTCCCCCTTAAGGATTTTACATATTATATTATGCAATAGTGAACAATTAAAATGTATTCTATTGTATTTTATTAGTTTATTTGTCCATTTATTTTTAACAAATAAAAATAAAATTTATTTACAGTTAACAATATTATTCATCTAAAACATTCATGCTTCATTCATTTAAACATTTTAATCCAAAATTATTAGTAATAATATATCTAGATATTCTCATGTACCAAATACACATGAATAACTGATTGAAAACTGAAATCGACTTTTAACAATAATAAAGTCTTGCGTATATATTTTGTTTCCTCCATATTTGTTTTGACATAATATAATAAATGTTGATGTTATGTTCTTTGAAATATTTCCGATATTTACTACTAAAGACTCTTTCTTACAGTTAGTGAAATATGTATACTTACTTATACACATAAAAACATCGATAATTATACAGATAAAAACCACTTTTACATTGCATAAAATAGGTAAATTAGAAATCGTAAAAAGAAAATCTAATTGGATTTTTTCATTTGGGAATTACGATATCTTATACATTTATTATCCAAAGCAGAATGAGATTAATCAAAGCAGAATTAGAGTTCACTGTTATGACTGCTTTTAATTCAGTGGACTTGAACAATATAAATCCTTATTGTGGCGTCACAGGATAATCCGCCATCTTTTCCCTAAAACGCGGAGATAATAACATATTTGATGGTATAACAAAAGGTCTATAAAGTTCTAAAGAGGAGCTCATATTTTAGAAGTAAACAGTCTGATTTATGCAATCACATCTCTTTTGTAGAGCACAGTTTACAGCCAAGCTATAATCGAACTTAAGTACTTGGAACAGGGACGTTAAATTTATGACTACTTTACGAGTGAGTGAATTATATCATTCATTATTTGTTCAAATCTAAGGGTGCGTTCATAGTAGGAAATTCTTGTGCTAAATTTTTTAGTCTCTAAATATTCAACATTTATCTGAATATTAAATCTAATAATAGCTTAATTTAAAAGAGGTTTTTATTCAGAATAATAATATTAAGTTTATTTTAGTTAATGCAATATATTTGATTTTTTTAGTTTTATTCAAATTAACTTTTATAAGCACTTTTGACATTCCTATATTTTATTTTAATGATGACAATGAGATCGAAAATTATTTGATGATATTGAATTCCGGTTTTAGTTGTTCGCGGATATGTTAATAATTAATAGTCCGTGGCCGTGATTTGGGACCATTTAATGTATGAAGGCTACACATATTTCTGTCATTCGTACTAACATTAAATTTAAGACTAATGTGGTGTTATTCAGGTCAAAATATTTCCTTAAATTTTAGGAAAATTGGAGGAATAAGCGCGATTTTAAAAAATCCTTTTTAAAAATTACTTTTATAAATAGAATAATTTTATTACTTTTTTAATAATGTCATCAACCTACCTATATGCCCCTTTCGGGTAGCACTAAATTTTCATTGCTCACAGCTGTAAACACCATATATTTTTATGGTGTGCTCCAATCCACGTGGCGAGATTATACCACATGCGAGCTACCTTACCCGTTAAACCACAATACGTCAGTTCAAATCATTCTCCTTTTACAAACTGTCTATCAGTATGACAGATGGTCTATGTATATTGTATTAATAAACTCTTGTCTGCATACATCTTTAGAAAAGATCATCCTATAGTTCATATTCTTTCTTTGATATGCATTCACGTCTACATTAAAAGTAGGAAAATATTTGCGTTACAATATATCCTACGTTACAAATGCCACTCGCATTTTAAATGAGATGTTTCTGTTTTTGTTACACAAAAGAATATAAAACATGGTATCGCGTGAGGTTTTATTAAACATTCTAGTTTTTATGGTTTATTGTTGGTTATAAGCATATTCAAATTATTATTTAAATATGCATATATTTTATTAAGATTTTCAAAAAGTGTTGCTTTCATTGAAAAAATTTGTACTGGATATTTTTGAATAATCTCAGTAAACATCAGAATATCGTTACATAGTATAAAACAAAGTCGCTTTCTCTGTCTGTCCCTATGTCCTTATGTCCCTATGTATGCTTAAATCTTTAAAACTACGCAACGGATTATGATCCGGTTTTTTAATAGATAGAGTGATTTAAGAGGAAGGTTTATATGTATAATAACATTCAATGTATTGTAGAGAAATACTGCAATTTTTGAGTTTTCTGATGTCATGTCGTAAATAATTATATTTTTTTCCGCTTACATTGCAAACGCAGGCTTAACCTTACGAGATTTATCAAAATAATGTACTTAGTACATATTTCATCATATTTGTACATCCTAAAAAGGTCTACAGAAAACTCCGCGATGGTATATGTCTATCTCTTATGGATAACCCACAATAGCATTTTTTTGTCATTTACTTTTTACGAGAAATAATGGCTTTTTTCGAAGCAATTTTAAGCAATACAGTACTAATCCTTATCCAATTAAATACCTTAAATATATTGTTGATTTAATATAGATCAATATGGCTGTTTACAGCATGTAATTTAAATGAATATTTTCGAAATTATTACAGATTTAAAATGCAGGGGCATAGCGGTTCTGGGTTTACGGGCCTATGGCGGCGCGCGCGTGGTATGTTCTGTTAAACCGCCGCGCTGGGAAACGTGGTAATTTTCAGATAAATAAATATAGGACTGCAGCTGAAAACCAAAATTTAGTACATTTTTTTAAACTAAATATCACCATATAAAAATCATGTCGAAGATTAGAAATAGTATTAACAAATTATTTGTTTTAGAGATTTTTTTAGCCTGTTTTCGAAATTTTATTTGATCAAGTAAAGTACATGCTATCATGTAATAAGTTAGCACATTCCTTAGATAATATCTTCAGGTATATGGTATAATTTTTTTTAAATTATTATTTAACAATTAATGTAAAAAAAACGTGATTTAGCAAACAAGGTTTTAACTTCCCACTACGTATGTAGATAAGGAAGTTACTGATTTTACCCCGATTTTCGAAAATCTAGTTTTCAGATGTCCATGTTTTGAGGTCCTAGAAATCTTTTCCGACTATGACGTCAGTATGTCTGTATGTATGTAATTGTGTGTGTGTGTGTGTGTGTGTGTGTGTGTGTGTGTGTGTGTGTGTGTGTGTGTGTGTGTGGGTGTGTGTGTGTGTGTGTGTGGGTGTGTGTGTATGTATGTATGTAAACATCTCATTACTTTTTAACGGCTAAATCAATCGAATCGATTGCGGTTGATGGCATTCGATTGAATTCCGCTCAACTTAGATTTCCTGAAAATTTGAACCGATTCAGTTCAGGAGATTTTGAGAAATTTTAAGAAAACAGCAAAAAAAATTTTGACAAAACAGTATTTTTTTAATATAACTTCCAGATTTATGTACCGATTAAGTACAAAAACGAATTGGCTCTATTCCTCAAAAAACTATGCCTAATACATAAATTGCATCAAAATCGGTTTATCCGTTTGGGAGTAATCGTTGACGAAAAATTTTGAAAAAGTGTTTTTTCGACGTAGCTTCGAAATTTTTCAACTAATTATTTTTTGGTGTTCTACGATATCTTAGTACTAAAAAAACTACGTCAAATTCCGTTTCAAAAATCAAAATCGAACCTAATTCTCAAAAGTTATAGCTTTTCAAATATAAAATTTACGTTGTTTTTAGCAAAGTTGTTGTTTTATGATGTAACTGTGACAGCAATAGGTAGGTAGTGGTATCATAAACCCAGCCGAGACCTTGCGAAACTAAACAATTTAGAAATCACGATTATATATATATATATATATATATATATATATATATATATATATATATATATATATATATATATATATATATATATATATATATATATATATATATATATATATACTAGCTGTTCGCGCGGAATTCGTTTACTCCGCTAGCTCCGCAGCTAGCTCCTCCCCAGTCATAATATGTAGCCTATATATAACCCGACCTGTTAGTAATATTCATGCAAAATTTGAAGTAAATCCATGTAGTACTTTTTGAGTTTACCCCGGACATACATTGACTTTCCTACGATTTTATTATATGTATATAGATGACGGGTTTAAAACCTATTTCTGTCAATTTTCTTGGCCACTCTCTCCTCTTAAACACTTCAGTTATATTGCCTTGAGTTTAATGCACGATTGAACATTGTTATTGAGGTACTTAAGCAGTCAACTCTATCGATTGGAAGGTTTATTTAGATACTTCACGCTATATTGCATCGTTAAGGCTTTCCATCAACTCCAGTTAATTAGAACGGGCTCCTTTGAATCCATTTTTTTGTTTCAATTCAGGAATAAAAAAGACGCTATTTATTTAATACTGCCAAATGAAATATAAATGCAACATTTTATTAAAAATCTTTTGAGAAATGGTCGTTAATTACATCCTCTTTCGTTTAAACGAATTGTTACCTTTAAATGGATCTGATAAATTAATTAGCAAAGTTTTTTACATCACTTTTTTACATGGATGGATGGATCTCCTGATGGAAAGAGAAACCATCGCCTATAGACACCAAAGATGGTATTGGTGCGTTGTTATTCCTTACCCTCCAAACCGGAACACGACAATCACAAGCATTGACGCTATCACGGCGAGAATGACTAAGGCGGTAGTACCGAATACCCGGGCGTGACATTACGGAAATCTACTACCTAGTAGTCACGATGGTGACAAGCATTAACGCTATTGCGGCAGGTAAAGGCAGAGGGTACTCACCTAAGGGGCAAGGGGACCTAGCGAGATGTTGCGGAATTCTGCCACCTAGTAGTCGCGGTGGTAGTGACACGTAATAGCTAATCAATCACCTTTTACGACCAGCCTGGCCACTGAACGGCAGTTGTTTGTTTTTTATGTAGACGCACTACTTTGTTTGTAAAATGGTAATTATTTACTTTATTATTCTTCGCTTGAATTACTAAATCTTTTCCCAATAAAGCATTCTGACTGTCCAAAGCATGTAAGTGTAATAGAAAATGCTATCATCACATATGTAATAATACCTTTTGGGTGTGGGCGATCGGTCAGTTTCATTGACGTGTAGGGTGACAATAATTATGCGACGTTATTGATATGTTTAGTTCTACCGATTACTCGAGTTTCCGTTATAATTCCGTTCTGATAGTTTATGTTTTTTGAATTGTTCATACTAGCAAAAAGAAGAGCAAACTAGCTCTCAAATTAACATATTGTATGGTCTTCAGAAGTATGGGTTCTAGGTATACAAGATATTAATACAAGATATTTTTATGCATAAATATAAATTATACAATTGACAAACGATTGCACATACTGAAAGAGTGTCTTCAGTATTCGATTTTGATGACGAATGTGTAAAAAATAGATTCATAAATTATGATCTAATTATGCAATAAAAATACTTATGTGTTGATACTCGCGCATAGGTATCGAAGTTCATTGTTTATAGGCGTGTACTAGTCTCATTTACATGCAGGGTATATACTCTGAATATTACTAATTTCGTCGTAGTTAACTACATAATAATATGTAGATAAGCAATATTTTTTTTATTATTAGTCATATATTATTATGACCATTAAATGTCGTGTCTTTTAATATGTACATTATTTTACCAATCAATTTGTACATTTTGATGCTGACGCTAATGATTTTCAATAAATCTTATTTGATAATATATTCAAATTGTTAATAAATTAAAAAGAAATTTTGTCATGGTACATGAAAATATCTATAAGATGTCGTCTAAAAACCAAACAAAACTGCATTTCTTTATTACAATTGAAAAGGTTTGCATCTACTTAAAAATAATACTTATATAATTTAACAACTAAATCATTTGCTACATTATCAAGCTTTAAAATGTCTTATAAAACTTATAATTAAATACAAGAAAATTCAATCCGCCCATGCAACTTCAGATTCTCGAAGTATACCGTCGTAATTACATTTTATAAACTTGGTGCGTGTTATGCAACAATACGCCAACTTCATTTACTACTATAAATTATGTAACTGATATCTGTAAAATAACCTAGACTTTTATTTATGTAGATGAACCACTACATCTAAAATTTCAATTCAAAGTGGTATATTTGCAAAATGATACTTTTGGATCCTCTTTTACAATTCCAATACCTTGGCAATCTCTAGACCAAACTGGTTCATGTGTAAATTTTAAAAAAATGTTTTTCTCATTAATTTTTCAAGATTTATACACACATACATAATATTATATTGTACATACACACATACATATAAAGGGTACAGAAAAAAAGAAGCTCATTGATATTTTGATCGTTTTTAGTAATCAATAAATGAAACCTTAATAAATTTAAAATAAATTGACATTAAATTCAAACAAAATATTCGTTAATGGGCTTGTCATTTGACACAAATACTGCAATCTATAAGTTTTAACTTGATTAGGCAAGTAATGGGAACATCTAATGCTAGTTCGAAATGTTATTAGTTCATTTTATTCCTGAAGCTGTTTTATTTAACTAATTTACGCGAAATCAGCTATTTCTATTTTGTTTCACTATACATTATTGTTTTGGCTATGTAATAATGCAGTCAATGGCATGATTGATTTAAAAAACGATAATTTAAAATTCAAAATCCAAATAATATTTTATTCGACGTAGGTACACATAGGAACACTTATCGACGTCATTTATAAGCAAAATTATACATGACAAGTAATCAATAGTTATAAAATACACTAAGGTAAAATACAGAAAAATGAGTCAGCTAAAGAGAATTCTTTGTCTACAGAAATGACTTATACTTAAATATTTTTAAAATAACAATAAAATTTAAGTAAATGTAGAAGCAAATCTATACGTATAACAAAATCGTAGAAAAGTCAAAACAGAAAACTGTACATTGAATATTATATTATAATTCATTAATTTTTTAATTATTCATTTAATATTATTAATAGTCGATGAGCTTTTTTCCTATTCCTTAATATGTACATACATATATACAAACAATATATATACATACATACATACATATGTGCATACAAACACTGATTGTTACATGCCTGTATGTGTGCATAAATGATATACATGTATAAATTTTCGATGGCCTGAGGTAGTGATTTCAACAACAATAACAATATATCTTTATACCAGATGTCTTACTCAGTAGGCAGAGAGAACCGAGTGCCATATATCACGATCCGTGCAGACTTATTTCGCTTTCTCCACATTTATTATATTCTCTTTGTACAAACACGCCGCTGGTTGCGAAAACCTTCGGACAGTACTCAACCAATCTGATCATGATTTAGTTTCGGTCTTCCCCGATACTTACATCCCTCTACCATCGCATTGTGTATCTGTTTTTTGTTAACATAATTTATACTTTCCATCGTCGGCACTTGGTGAAACTCCGTCATAATTATTGTTTTAAATTTTACACTTGTACTGTTTCACAATTCACTAATTATATATAATATATACTTTTTTTATTTAAATAGCCAACCGGTTTCGCATTTTACTACATCATCAGGGCTAAAACTTAAATTGTCAACAAATACGTTGTGTTAGGAATTGTTAATAATGGTCGGTAGATGTGAAATATTGAGTTTGATAGAAAATATTAATGTTGCCAACCATTATTTTCAAATCACCACAGTACGAAGATACAAAATGAGGCAAACTACAAAACAAAAATTATACAAAATTACAAATGAAATCTAAACTAATAACGGTCATACGGTAATAATATGTCATTGGGTTCAAAATGTCAAAATGTTCAGTAAATACTATTGTTTTGTTAACTTTTTATCTACCATCTTTTCTATACATCCGAACCAACGGAGCATGCCCGTTCTTATCTTTGCACCGACATTTTCTTTCAAATCTAACCTCTCTCTCACTTCAACTACATCCTCATCTCAAAATATGTAATCAATAGATTCTTCCATATTTTAAAATTATATTTATTTTTAAGGTTATATAACAATTAAATAATTGAAAATTCTAACAGATAAACAGCTAATCAGCGGTTAAACCACGTATGTTCATGGGCGTACCCAGGTCCTGGGGGGGCAACGGGGGAGGGGGGGGGGGGGCAAATTAGTTAACCGCAACCGAAACTTAAGCTTCTGTTTTAGTCCCGACAGGGGCAACTGCCCCTCCCCCCACCGTCGTTACGCTCATGCGTACGTTATTATGTCTAAGTTAAATACTCGATTAATACTGATGATTAACCAATGTTTTGTCTATAGCGTACAATAAATTTATTTTTAAACGCCACTTACGACTAAACCATCTCATTAAAACTTAACTATCAGTTAATGAACTCAAGGTCTAAATAAGATAGTAGTTTTTAATAGAAAACAATCACGCGATATACTGAAGCTGTTAAAAAATAATACCGATACGTTAAGTATTTTGAGCACAATCGTGGTACATCCATACATACAAATCACAAAAAAATATTTTTTATATAGGTATATAAAAAAATATTTCTTGACAAACATTTTTTAAAAGTATTCAGTGTGTCTATACGAGGGTTATTCTTTATATTTGTGTACTTATTGTATTTGTAAAATTTGAATACAACAGATACAGTGTAAGTACAGAAGAACGCTTGACCTTGACATGTTGAAAACTGAACACTACCTCAAAGTTCCATTTCCAAAATAAGCCCAAAAGAGGGTTGATAAAATCTATCACAGTTTGAACGAAACTAACAAGACCTTATAATAAATAAATAAGGCGCGTATTATAAATAAATAATGTTATAAGCAAACTAGAGCCGTGAGTTTCCCACAAGAGATTATGTATTATAATATAATCTCTTGAGGGTTTAATATATCAAAAAGGATTATTTATAGGCATTGGAATTCTCCACGAAAGGGGATTGTCATTAATCTATGTGATGAAATTAAAAACAAATCTTGTATTTCAGCTCGCTCGATGGATTTTAAAATCGGCTCGATGGATTTTAAAATTTAAAATTTATGTGATATAGGCCAAATGATAAGGTATTCTATGTGTATAATTTGACTCATTTTTTTCTGCGGGTCTAGACAAGTGGCATAAACGCTAGGAGAATAGAAAGATAAATGTACGGACTTGACGTAAGCGTTCGATTATGCTTATGTCAAATCCATACATTTATCTTTCTATTCTCCGAGCGTTTATGCCACTTGGCTAGACCCGCTGTTCTGAAATGGTAAGACGAATATGTGTACATTGTATTTTAAAAAAGTAATGACAAAACCACATAATATATAAGGTTTTTAATTTTTCACTTTTAAAATTTAATTAATTCACTTTTAAAGTTTATATTTTTACTACGTGTTTATTTAAATCATTGATATAAAAAACCCAAGATACACAATCAGTATCTCAAAAACGTCCTCCAAAAAAGAGCGCACAATTCAGAATTGTGCGCTCATTTCAAATAGAATCGCGTCGGTCGCGACAATGTCAATTTTATTACTTTTTGTACATTGCTTTGTAAAAACAACTATAAATCTTGCGCTTAAGGTTGAATATGCAAAGACATATGTTTTTGCCACATCTATAACTATTTAAATGAAATTAGGGACACTTTTGAATGTCAGTTTTGTTCGGGACTGTGCATCTTGGGTTTTTTATATCAATGATTTACGTAATAATAATATGATCTCTAGTTACAGCTGTTACATTGTTACACAACACCGTGAAAGTAACTGAAAGTGTACTAGCACCCCATCAGCGTTACGATGACGCTGAGCAGTGCAGCAGACAGAGGATACTGCAGCCGCAGCTGACCGCCATGCTGCATTGCCGCTGGGTGCTCACCTGGGAAAGAAAATTTCATGAAATACTTCCAGCAACTAGATAAATTGGTAAGATAAGTCATTTGTATCCCACGCTGTGAGACTAGAATGCTCTCCAGAAATATATTAGGGATAATCCCCCCATATTCTCTATCACACCGGGTTCTTTTCATCAACATAAATCCGCCATTCGTAGTAGTAACCATTAGCGACTAATTTAATTATAACGAGGTGTTCCACAAGTTATTTGGACTTTTGGTAATTTGACATGAATAGGAACATATTTAGCTTACGCCTCGTAAAAAATATTACTACTCCTAAATAAAATGAGTCTAACATAAAATTAATCATATCAGTGAGCCATAAAAGGAATATACGAAATTTTGCAAAAAATTAAATGTACAGAATATACTCAGTCAGTGTAACGATCATTTGACTAGAAAAACTTTAAAAATAACAGGGAACAATATCGACACGCAGGATTTGAACCTTCAATCATCGCCCTAAAGCCGGGACGCTCTACCGCTGAGCTAGGGTCGACAGGCTCGACGTGGTGAAATTCTTTTTTGGTCTATGATCGATTCTGTCGATTGTACTGATCGCTTGGTATACATATGTATAACTAGTTAAATGAGTTCATCTTTAGAGATGAATTTCACATTTATAATTTAGTGCTATAACACAAAAACAACCTAGTCTATCCTTGTCTATCTTTGCACTTATCTCTCTATAAGTAATCATTTCATCTAGATAGAGCAACCGGAACCGCAATTATAATAAATTAATATTAAGATACAGTAAACATGAGAATAATGGCCCAGTTTCCGGGAAACATACGAATGTGTATAATTACGAATTCCTTATTAAATTGTACGCAATATATATAAAATTAATGATTATTTTACTTGAATAATAGCGAAATTAGTGACGAAATTTGAACATTTGAAATAAAAAGAAAAAATAATACGCCCCTTTTTATTCAGATAAAAGTCTGTTTTATTCATTATCGTCAAATAAAATTCTTAACTTATTCCCTGAGCTAGTAGACCTAATAATTGCCTGAATAAAAAATGTATAATAAATGTATTTTATATACTCGTTTTGAAGAAAAATAGATTCTATTCTATTCTATACATAGCTTCGTGCTTTTTTTCCCACTTCTGAAACCAATTATTTACCAGACAGAAGGAAGGGATACTTGAGTCTAACAAAAATTAGCACTTTAAAGATTAATATTTCATAAACGAATCCCTTGATCGAAATATCTTTTCACAAATTTTTATTTGTTTTCATAAGACGGACGAATCGACGGATATAGCATAACTATAAGAGTTCCTAGTTTACATCGGAACTCTAAAAAATATGACTAGAAATCGAATACTGCACTTTAAATCTAAGCCAAAGAGGTTAAAATTGTACGAATAGTTGCATATAAAACCGAGGAAGATTTTTAGGATAATATTTTATTTGGAAGAACATGAGCGAAAGAAACCCCTTAATGGAAAGGAATATGTTCTATGACAAAGTAAAGGCGCAATATGTATTATTTCACTATCGTCTATTTATACCGTAATTGTCGCGGTCTTTAAGTACACACGCAAATATCTATATTAATACACGGGGCACACTAAAAGTTTTGCACTTCTTTCGGAACTATTTGAATTTCGAATGTTATATTTTTAAAACGTTGCAACCTTTTTAGTAATAAAAAACAATTGGCAGGAAATGATTTTTCAATTGTTTTTTTATCACACGTCAAAGTTTTACGTACGCAACGAAAATGGAATTAAGTCGAAAAGATTTTAGAGTGATGATTTTTTTATGATTTTAAAAGTTCTCTTTCTCCGCAAGACTGTGCCGCTCGTCTTCAAAATGCTTTTGGGAGAGAAGCACTGTGTTTGAGCACCGTGAGGCAATGGTTTGCTGAATTTGAGAGAGATCGAGTTTCTGTACATGACGAATTTCGCGAAGGGTGGCCTTCAACTGCCGTCAACGAAAATAATGTGGCTACTTTTACACGAAGAATTGAAAGTTCGGAAACTTTGTTGCCATTGGATACCTCATGAATTGACAGCGGCGCAGAAGCGGGCTCGCGTGGAATGGTGCTCACAGATGCTACTGAAGTATGACCACGGAAATTCTAATGCTATTTATGACATTGTCACAGGAGACGAAACGTGGGTTTATTGTTTTGAACTCGAAAAAAAACAGCAATCTTGTGAATGGTTGAGAACAGAACAGAACAGGCCAATAAAAGTGAGACAGGCGAGAAACGTTGGTAAAAAAATGATCGCGTTTTTTTCAGCTACTGGTCCCATCTGTACAGTTCCAATTGAAGATCAAAAGAGTGCTAATGCCGAGTGGTATCCTACTATTTGTTTACCCAGGGTATTAGAAAAAGTTCGCGAAAGACGACCCAAAAGCCGTATTCTCCTACACCATGATAACGCGTCTTCACACACGGCCAACAAAACAAAGTCATTTTTAGCTTCCGAAAAAGTACATCTCGTCACTCATCCTGCGCACAGCTCCGACCTAGTACCCTGTGATTTCTGTACTTTCCCCAAAATCAAAGATTTGATGAGAGTTTTTACTTTTACCAACTCCGAAAAGGCAGTGATAGCGTTCAATCGGCACGTAGAAAACATGCCTTCAGATCTGTGGTCCTTCTGTTTTAAAAAATGGTTCGATCGCATGGAAAAATGTTTAAAATGTAAAGGAGATTATTTTGATAAAATAATATATTCAGGTATATCGTGTAATTTTTGTGAATTTGTTATTTAACAATCAATACAATAAAACGTGATTTAGCAAACCAGTTTTTTCCCGTTTGGCCCGATGCGTCACCTTAAGTAAAGACGCAATACATATTATTTCACCATCGTCTATTTTTGTCGTAACTGTTGTGGTCTTTTAGTACACACACAAATATCAATACTAATATTATAAATGCGGAAGTAACTCTGTCTGTCTCTTCTTCACGCCTAAACCACTGAACCGATTTGGATGAAATTTAGTACAAAGTTCGAGATCCGAGAAAGGAAATCCCGAAAATCCCACATGAAAGGAAATCATGGGTTGAAACCCAGGGATTTTTATTTTAGAAAATTTTTCTCGCGGGCGAAGTTGCGGGCGCAGCTAGTTCACAATAACGAGGAAATCACCTGACCACAGAAAATGCGACAAAGTTACATTTATAAAATATAATTGTAATAAATTGGAAATTTTCAACAAAATTCAAGAGAGTGTGATATTGGGAAAGTGATGAATACGTTCGATCACATTGTCCAACACAGACATATACTAATATAAAACATTAAAGAAATTGGTGTTAAGTTCCAGTTTGTATACTGATTTTCTATACTATTTTCGTTTATTTATTTTCTCGATGACAGATCGACGCCCAAGCAATTTTGCGTTGTTTATGTTAAAATGGACGGGCAGTGATGTGCTACACATAAAGATTATTATAGGAGCTATATCGATAAATGTAAAACGATAACAGACCCGTTTTTTTACAAAATGTAAGAAACTAAAGTGCTGCCGGATACTTTTGTATAAATTTATTAACTATAACATTATATTATATATAAGTATAATATTATATTTCATTACAAGATGTTACACGTATAAATTCTTGATTGTTAATGCCTACTTATTTACAATTTTCGGAGCTGTTGTAAAATATGTAGGTATAGGTAGGTATGTACTTGACAACGAAATGAAATAATTATAACGACAGGTAATCTTTATTTATTTATTTTAATCAAAATCTGATGAATTGTCACTGTCACTCGATGAGCTCTCCCCAATATTAGTTCTATAACATTGTACTAGCAATGATACGGCGGAAGTCGAAGAACCCAATGGGCAATGACCACATTCGGCAGCTATTTCGTCGATAACATATTTTTAGAGAGCCTTTTTTTATTTTAAAATATGTGAGTGGTTACGCAAAAAGGGACCTGAAGGGATTGGAAACGCTTTTTTTTTTGATAAATTCTGATTATATGGTCCTTCATCTTTGTTTTGTTCTAATCAAAATAATTTTAGGTGCCGTAGTTTTTTTTTAATGATTTTTTATGTAAGCCGAGGCAGTTTTGAAAATATTACACCTTATACACAGCGCACACTAGTTTCTTTTTCTAGCGCGCACATAAAGACAAGTAAAAGACGAATAAATAAGTCACCAATAATACAGCTATCGCAAACACGTGCTATTTCTCACTGACGAAGTCGCTCACTAACGACACTAACATAAAACACCCCGCGCCTCTCTCATTTCGACTCAACATTTTAAACGTGATTTACTCGAAATCAATTATTTTCCCTTGAGGTCCCTTTTTGCGTAACCACTCACATATTCACTAATTGTAATTTTATAAAGTACTATCCACATTTTCGCCATGACGTTGGAGTTAGTCAATTATCTCTTGTCTTTTATTGGCCTGCATCGGCATTTTATCAATATGTCTGGAGTGATATGTAGCATTGTCCATAATAATTATGGACGGTTTTTCCAGAGATTGCACCATTTCTTTAAACCATCCTTCGTAAATCTTCGCGTTCATTTCTTCGTGATAGTCCACTGTTTTTTTTATTTAAAGGCTAGTAAAGCATCTAACATGAATCCACATATAGATTCTGCATGGCATATTATATGGCATTCATCTTTTCTCATTATTATTGAACTGTTGGAAGCGGTGGTGTCGTCAGTCCAGTTCTTAGATACTGTGTGGTTTGCATTTAACCAAGTCTTGTCAGTAAAAATAACATTTGACCAATCTGATATCTTTTTAGCTTCATTTAAAAATTCGCAGCGAACCATAGCAGCATCGTGATGTGATGGAGCGTCACGTATTTCACATATTTAATATATTTTATGTTTGTCCGACTTTTTATAAGAAAGTGCAATTTTTTTCAAAAACAAGCTTAATGACGATGTTTGGCCATGAAACAAACTATATTCACGTAAAAAAACAACAAGTTTTTTCAGTGTTGGAATTTCTTTGCGCAAGTAATAGTCATATGACAGCGAATAGCATCAGCGTCGAAGTTGTCAACCGATGTCAGACGTCGTGGTTGGCGTTTTTCCATTGGCGTACGAAGCTTATTTTCCTGCATGTTACTTGTACCGTAAGCTTCGGTAGTAATTTTTGAAACACTAGGTCCACTAATTTCTAATGCAGTCACAATACGCTCTCGCACTCGTGATAGTGGTAAAAGGTGGCCCGCATTTTGATACTCTGTTTCAAAGTAATTACGAACCTTGATCATCAGTTCTCTCGCCTGCCTTTTTAGAACAGATCCTTACGCTGGGCTGCAATCAATACGGAGGAACACAAAATATACAACATAACGTATGGATAATGTGAAAAAAACTCAGCAAACAGATATGTAATGACTAGCACGACCATGTTTTTACGAGTGACAGATTAAAACAAACCCAAAATGGCGCTGGGCCATTGAGTGTTCCCACCTCGAAAAAATATATTTGAATGTTTTTATTATATTTGATTTTGTTCAAGATATAATAAATATATGCGATCGATATCATAACTTATTTGGTCACAACACTACAACTATCAAATTAGAGCTGTCATCGAGAAAATAAAGAAATGGAAATAGTATTGTAATGATAAACAAGCGTCTAATATACTATAATAGAACGACGAGTCAGTCAATCGTAGCTTACAATCTACATAGGTTATATAACTAATTTTTAAACTGGAAAATAAGCAATCCATACTCTAAAATGACGGAGTATAACTAGTCAATGTCAGGTTAAATTGCAAGTCACGAATTTTTATTGCAACTAGAGTTCATAAGACTTTTACAAGCCAAAGCTTTATAAAAGTCCCTTTTTACCTTTTTTATGGTTTTTAACAACAACAAAAACAAAAAAACATTCTTAATATCTTGAATCTTTATATTACATATTATGTTATGAACTTTTTGTATAAACATAATAAATTACTTTTATGGAGCTACCCCCATTCAAGAAGTAAATTTGGCAAGTGCTTTACATTGTTCGAGATCATTTGGACATAATCCAGTAGCGTGGTCCGGCTTGCGATCACCGGTTTCGATAAATTTTATGTTAGATTAATTTAACTTGTGTTCAGCACTAACGATTAATTGCTTAGCTATTAACGATGTTTAACGATAACAACTCACCAATAACATCTTTGTTGTCTATAGGCGATGGTCGTCTCTTTTCACTAGGAGACCCATATGCTTATTTTTTACCACTGCGCACCATATCTTTGATTTTCTTTTTCTTTTAGATATAAGTTTGTTAGCATAATCTTTTATTTGTTTTTTGTTTAATTTATAATATATTTGTTTTATACGGTAAATGTCCATTAATAAAAATTAATAAATAAAAAATTTCTTATTCATATTCGTATATTATGGTAGAATGTGCTGGTAACTTTATTTTATTTAACTAATTAAATATTTTATATTAAACTTTATTTTATTTAACAAATAAAAACTAATTTTTTGTCGTATTGGACCCGGCCTCCTTTGAAGAATAGGCCAACTGCCGATCTGCCAGGCAGGTCGTAAAAGGCGACCGATTGGCTATCGAGTCACTACTACCATCGTGGCTACTAGGTGGTAGAGTTCTGCATTGTCTCGCCCGGGTCTGGTACCACCGCCTTACCTATTCCTGCTGCAATAGCGTCAGTGTTTGTCGCTGTCGTGTTCCGGTTTGGAGGGTAAGGTAAAACTTTTGCATGTGGCATTAGACCTCGCCACAAGATAGCAACGCACCATTAACATCTTTGGTGTCTATAGGCGATGGTTGACTCTTTCCATCAGGAGACCCATCTGCTTGTTTGCTATCTTATGATATATAAAAATATTAACTTTAACGCCCACATTCTTGCAAATAAATATTTTCCATTTCATTTAATTTCATTTTCATTTCATTATCATACCCTATGATTAAAATAAAACATACATAAATTTATCCGGTACTTTACCCTAATAATTTACTTGTAATTTTTAAAATACTTACCACTTAGTACATGAACAAGAACAGATCTTGGATTTGCGTTAGCTGGGGCACATGTATAGCGTCCAGAATCTGGAGCCTTGGCTTTCTGAACTAGGAGATGAGAAGTGGTCATCTCTCCCTTTTCGGTGATGACTGACACGCCACCTCGAGGCGAATCATAATTGATTTCCTGTAAAAAAAACGGTTATTAATATTACAGGTAACTTAGTACAATATTTATACATATAATAAAATCGTAGGAAAGTCAAAACTGTACATTGAATATTTTTTTAAAAGAATACTTGGGGCGTGATCTACAATCGATATCGAAGCCAAAAATATAGTTAATAGAATTTTGTCTGTTTGTCTGTATGTATGTCCGGGGTAAACTTAAAAAGTACTGCATGGATTTACTTCAAATTTTGCATGAATATTACTAATAGATCGGATCAACGTATAGGCTACATATTATCAAGCTATCACCTACGAGAGAAAGGCTGTGCGGAGTAAACGAAGTCCGGGCGGACGAAGTAGATGGCAACAGCTAGTAGTACTTAAAGTGTGTTTTTATTTTTAAATCAGCTTCCCAAAAAGAAAGAATTTATAAAATAACAGCCGAATTAGACTGTTATTTTTATGTTTGTTACCTCAGAACTTGGTCAGTGATAAACTGATTTGGAAAATTATTTTTTTGTTACGTAGAATATTTTTTTTACTTGGTTCGATATACATTTAGTGAAGATCCAGTATTTCAGAAATAAAGTAGATTGAAAGTTGATTCTTACAATTCTACCGCTTTTAAATTAATAACAGTGCAACTGTTTTTTTTGCCTATTGATATATTTTAATGATATCATGATATCTAGAAATTATGAAATTATGAATTTGAAAATTATCGCCTCTGTGTGTGTTTTTTTATAGTAAAGGGGGCAAACGAGCAGGGAGTGCACCTGATGGTAAGTGGTCACCACCGCCCATCAACACCTGCAATACCGGCGGTCTTGCGTTGCCGGCCGTTTGAGAATGAATAAGCTCATGTCTTGAAGGTCTTGAAGTGGTCTACTAGATAGGCTTGCCACCTATCATATTAATTTTTTTCAAATAGGTGTTACCCAAATGAATCTCACTTAAAAACTTTAATTATCTTACACTTAATTAATTTAATTTAAATAAATTTAAAAAAGTATATTTAATTTGTCTTTAAAATAACCTAAAAAATAATTAAAGGATTTGGAGTATTTTTTACATATTATTTTTTGTCAAATTTATGCCAAATTATGTATCACATTTTGGCAATTTGGCAAATTCTTAATTTATGTTTTCTAAACGAATAAGTTTTAATGAATGACGTTTAATAACCTAATATCTTCTACTCGAAAAAAATAGGTATGTAATAATTGTTTTTGACTTTTAATTGTTTTTTTGCTAATAATCTTAACATTTTTGAATACAAATTCAATAGGTTTTTAAATGCAGCAATTTAAAAATCTATTTAAACAGCTTTATTTTTCAGATTTAGGTATGAAAAAATTGCAAAAGGATCTGCATAAACCGAATTTCTTAAATTTTATGACAGTATTGCCCGTTTCCAGAATACTTTGCTGTATCACCTTTTTACAGTGTACTTTTTGCGTAATAACCTGTATTACCGTTTTTATATAGCAAGAAAGAATACCTGAAGCTCAATTAATCACTGAATAGTAAAAACTGAACTGAGACACCGACCCATGAACAGCGTCCGATTCCGTAGTTACCTGTCTCAATTACACAACTAACCACTTCATATTATCTAACGTAATTGTACGAACGTTTTTCTTTTACTTCCCTAAGTGAATTTAATGTATTAATTTACTATTTGTTGTTAACCTTTAAGGACTGAAATAACTGTGATAATTTTCTATTTGAAATCACCAAAAATATTAAATGCTTTCGACGGTGGGGACAGTTTACTTTAAAACATAGTTATTAAAATCTGACATTTTAAAATAAACAATCCAACGAAATTTCTTACTATGTGATAGAAACGATAAAAAAAATCATCTTTACGGGGGATATAGGGGAACATTGTATTTCAAGAAAAAATATAATGTATTGCTTTTACTAACTTAAAACTTAATAGTTCCAATCCAGAGTCCCAGAAATATTTTAATAAATATTTATTAAGTATGTCTGATAATATCCCATAGATTGCGCAAGAATGCTCCGGTGGTGATAACAGTTTTAACGCCTTTTTTATCTCTAGACGCCTGATGTACAGCATAAATGAACAAAACACTTTACTTCACAAACAATTCTGTTAAATATTCACACCCAACACATAAATCTACTTTACAGGAAGTTTTGTGTCTTAACATTAGGTATAATCTATATTTATATTATAAATGCGAAAGTTTAGATATATATAAATGGATGGATGGATGTTTGTTACTCAAACACGCCAAAACTACACAACGGATTTGAATGAAATTTGGCAAGCAGGTATATGATGACCTGGAATAGCAAACAAGTTACTTTTCATCCCGAAAAAAATTAGTTGTTCCCGTGGGACTCACCAAAAACTTTTATAATGCAGCGAGTTGCAGCTAGTTGAAACTAAACGCACTGAATCCAGTTATTTTGTTAAAAAGAATAGAATAGAATAGAATAGAATAGAATAGAATAGAATAGAATAGAAAAGAATAGAATAGAATAGAATAGAATAGAATAGAATAGAATAGAATAGAATAGAATAGAATAGAGTAGAATAGAATAGAATAGAATAGAATAGAATAGAATAGAATAGAATAGAATAGAATAGAGTAGAATAGAGTAGAATAGAATAGAATAGAATAGAATAGAATAGAATAGAATAGAATAGAATAGAATAGAATAGAATAGAAGAGAATAGAAGAGAATAGAAGAGAATAGAAGAGAAGAGAAGAGAAGAGAAGAGAAGAGAAGAGAAGAGAAGAGAAGAGAAGAGAAGAGAAGAGAAGAGAAGAGAAGAGAAGAGAAGAGAGAAGAGAAGAGGAGAGGAGAGGAGAGGAGAGGAGAGGAGAGGAGAGGAGAGGAGAGGAGAGGAGAGGAGAGGAGAGGAGAGGAGAGGAGAGGAGAGGAGAGGAGAGGAGAGGAGAGGAGAGGAGAGGAGAGGAGAGGAGAGGAGAGGAGAGGAGAGGAGAGGAGAGGAGAGGAGAGGAGAGGAGAGGAGAGGAGAGGAGAGGAGAGGAGAGGAGAGGAGAGGAGAGGAGAGGAGAGGAGAGGAGAGGAGAGGAGAGGAGAGGAGAGGAGAGGAGAGGAGAGGAGAGGAGAGGAGAGGAGAGGAGAGGAGAGGAGAGGAGAGGAGAGGAGAGGAGAGGAGAGGAGAGGAGAGGAGAGGAGAGGAGAGGAGAGGAGAGGAGAGGAGAGGAGGGAGGGGAGGGGAGGGAGGGAGAGGAGAGGAGAGGAGAGGAGAGGAGAGGAGAGGAGAGGAGAGGAGAGGAGAGGAGAGGAGAGGAGAGGAGAGGAGAGGAGAGGAGAGGAGAGGAGAGAACAGAACAGAACAGAACAGAACAGAACAGAATAGAACAGAACAGAACAGAATAGAATAGAATAGAATAGAATAGAACAGAATAGAATAGAATAGAATAAAAATGATACACAAAACATTAATAAAGATACCTAAAACAATTAAGCATATTGTAGGTTCTTAACTATATTTAGCTTAAGAATAAAACTAAAATTATAAGTACGTAATTAACCTTAATACCATTTTAGTATCACTTTAGGGAAAGGGTTACTGACTCAGCATTATGTTACAGTGTAGACTGTAACGCTGGTATTCTGTCAGCACCTTGCTGAAAAGAGCAGCGGCTATATTTACATGTAAAATATACAGGTAAATGTGACTGGATTAATTTGCATTGTTCTGCTATATATGCAGAAGCGATAGGTAATAATTTTTTTCTGCTGAGCAGTTTGTGGATTGATAAAAGCTTAATATGTTATTACTAAAGTACCAGCTAGGTTTTTAGGGATCCTCGCTAGTGGTGGGCGTTTAATGAACGAACAGTTTTTTTAGACTGTTTCTTTAGCGTGAACGAATAAACAGTCTAACGTTATTTGATAAACTAGTCTATGAATGAACTATGTAACGCGTCTGTATAACGTTCGCGTATGGACTGTTGGTTTCGTGAAACGTTTAGCGCAACTAAAATAGGTGTCATATTCACGGCGCCGCCGACGAGTGGATTGGTACTCGAAAGTGGCCATAATATATGTACATAAAATAAACTTCTAAATACGCCAGGTTCATGTATTAAATATACATAAACCTGGCCTATTTAGGAGTTATCTAATATTTTTCATTAAAAAAAAAAATATAAATATATCTAATATTTAATTTTTAAATAAAACATTTTTAAGTATATAAATTTTATAATCGTAATAAACCTGCCAGTCCTACGCCTGGAAAAAGTATGAAGGGCAGTTCAGTTCATTTCTATAAATAGTTAACCAAGTAAATAATAATCTTCGTAGAACGATAACTACAACGTAACAATCATATTCAGTCTAGGAAGTAAACTAGTCGAAAATTAAACAGTTTTTTCAACTAGTTTATCGTTCACGATAAACAGTCTCGTTGCGTCGACGAAAAATACGTCAACGACCCACCACTAATCCTCACTCTATAAAGTTCATCCATCTGACACAAGACTGTTTCTTTTGACTTGTTATAGGTAGACGCATGAAATTTTCACATATATATCACAGACCATATGCATACTAATAGACACGCCATTCGGAAGGAAACGTGTCGCCGTGCATATGAGCAAACGCTCCTATCACTGTCAAAAATGTCATACATTTTTAGGTATATAGCATCGAGAAAAAATAGAAATAAACCATATTGTACTGTTTTATCGTACCGAATGAGATGACAAGGTTTAAAAATTGCCCTCGGAATGATGTTATTTTAAGTAATATAACTCTGTACTTCTGTGTGTAAATGTAAGCTGCACTGAGAAATTAAGAAATTGTCTTGAAAGGTGTATTCATTTAATCGGTGGTACATATCATACATATTTGGATCACTGAAGATTTTCAAATTGGAAGCTTGTGTCCACTATATAAAACATAACTAACATATGTTATAATAACCGCATAAGTAGTATTATATACTAGCTCAGTGTTCCGCAAAGTGTGTGCCACGGTACACTGGTGTACCGTGATCATTAGTTAATGTTCCATAGAAAAACATTTTCTCAGATAATTATTTTTTGCGTGAATATAAACATACTATACATAAACATGTATCTTTACGTACGTATCCCCAAAGAAACAGGCAGTGATACAACCAGTGCACCCACGATTAGCCGAAGATTCTTAGTCCCACAATGTGATAGGTTGCAAGCATATCGCCAATTGACCACTTATCGAATCTCAGGCAACGTTATTTTTAAAAGAAAAAAAAACACATTTTTTATTTACCCGACCCGGTAATCGAACCCAGGACTTCATGTGGTCAACACTGACACTGCAGCACTAGACAACAAAGGCGATTAAAATAAAGTAATTTAAATTTATGGAGTACCTCTAGAATTTCGTGAAATGGTAGATGTCCCTTGAAAGCGAAAAGTTTGCGAAACACTGTACTAGCTGACCCGTGCGAAGATTTCGCATGGCGCCATCTAGCGTTTTTCAAGTATAAAACTCTATTAAGATGTTTGATGTATCACCCACAGTTGGTGCTCCAGTCGATGGTTATAAAAATTATATTTAAATAATTTTTTTTATTAAAAAAATATTTTTTTCGCATTTTTTTCATATTTTTTGCCCAAAGTAGAAAACATAAGCTTTAACTGGGTATTTTTTTTTAATTTTTTGGTGAAATAGTTAAAGAAATAGAGTCACTCCAGGAAAAAACACCTTTTAGAAATAATATATGATGATGATTGTACCTAATACTTGTTGATTGCATTTGTAATTCTAAAGTTAGAGTGAAGCTAAGTATGAACACAGTATCAGAAATCTTCACTCAATTCTCATGCAAATACGCGATCGCTGGTGAAACTGGTGAATAGAATGAAGTTTAAAATAATGGTGATTTTGATAGTGGTAATGATGATGGTAATGATAACATATATACAAAAATATGAACGCTGAGGCGTGTTTATTTAAATTTTGTAAATTATAAAAATTGTGGGAACAAAATTACATGTAGGTTGTTCGATCAATCTAATTGAAACATGGCCTTAAAATTGATGAAAGCTCAAACAACGATTACTTTACGTAGATAATGCTGACCACTCTGAAATTAATGGACTTGATCTAGCATTTATAATGATTGTTTATTGGGGTTTGGGTCGCTCATTTTATGATGTCAATTGGAAGATTAATGTAAAAGTTCTAGTATGTCTCGTTTCATTAATGAAAATTCTTTAATGGTTGAGAATATAATTCGTTGGCTTTTAAATACATAATATTGCAAATGCGAAATTCTATCAGTCTCTTTGTCTTTTTTTCGATTTCACAACTCAACCGCTGAACCAATTTTGATAAAATTTGGCGACGGGATAGTCAAAGCTTTAAGGTCAAACAAAACGGTTAATTTAAAAAATAAACTTTTCAGGGGCTGAAATAAGGATGAAATATTCTAGAAAAAAAATTAAGACTGAAAAAGAAAAAGAATAAATATGTAAGCACACACATCTATGCATGCACGCACGCACGTAAGCATGTTATAGTATGCATACTTCAGTAGTTAATTGGGTATACCTATCAAATATGAAATGAAAATAGAATTAAATTGGTCGAGATTAAGTCATTACAGATAATATGTGGTGTAATAACTTCCAAGCAACGTAATATATAACATTTTGTAATATTGAAATGAGAAGAAGGTTAGGACTGGAAGAAAGCGTTGGCAAAAATGAGAAATGGTAATATTTGTTGGTGCAGATTGCGAATATGCATAAAGTATGACAGACAAAAGGTTAAACAATCAGATATGCAACGTGATATGTGATACAATGTGATAGATATAGAAAGATGAACCGGGAAAGATCTCGATCTTGATATTGTCAGTCTTGACTGACATACTATAATCAGATTGATTGGTGGCTGTCTAGAGACGTAGAAAGAGTAATTAATAAGAAGAAATAAGACAAATACTATCTGCATAACCCGTAAGTGATCTTGTGTTGAGACATATATCATTAAAATTTTATTTTGTTGAAGTTAAAATGTTTAAGTAGCAACATAAAATGCGGTATCATCAAGTCTTGACGTCAAACAGATATCATTTAAACAAACGTCCCTGGGATGTGCCCTAGCAGCATATATTGTGAAGTATCTTGACATCAATTTTATTGAGGTTGAGTCCGCTTTGATATATAATATGAAACTATCTCCCAATAAAACGAATATTTTCTTCGTATTCAAAGTTCTCTTGAAATTGAATTTCAAATATTTTATCAATTTTAATAACTATTGTCTTTGATTATTTTGATTTTTAATAAAGCTTGTTTTTTAATTAGTTATCTTTTCACTAGTCGGGAAAGATTTTTTCTTATTTTTTATCGTTTGATGTTACATTATTATAATACTACCGTGTACATCTGTTTTGTCTGTCTGTACATTCAATATATTTGATTAAATTTTGTGATGCTGGATGCTGGAACCACACTAACGGGAAACGTCAATATATATCTTCGTGATAAATATGGCGTCATTTACTGGCGCGTTAAATAACAGTGGCCACATTGGTACAGTCAACAATGCCAATTCTTGGCGATAAAATTTCCACTAATATTCCTTGAATTCAAGCAAAATAGACATTGACGGCGCTAGTCCATGTTTGATAAGTTTAAACTTTTATTATGTGAATATATTTTATCACTACCGATTAAAAAAAAAGAACGTCAAGCGGAAATATGAATGTAGTTGTCAAATTGTTACATGAAGTCGAGGCTACACCTACGGTAAACGTCCGTCATCGTGATAATTAACGGCATTTCCTTTGAGTGTCGCCCCAGCATGATAAAATTCTCACACACAAACCCACACTTTTTCTTTTCCCCGTGTTGGTTCCGGGCTCCTTTGTAGAATAGACCAACTGCTGTTCTGCCAGGCAGGTCGTAAAAGGCGATCGATTGGCTATGCGAGTCACTACATCGTGGCTACTAGGTGTACTGTCTCGCCCGGGTCTGGTACCACCGCCTTGTCTATTCCTGCCGCAATAGCGTCGATTCTTGTCACTGCCATGTTCAGGTTTAGGTAAGGTAGCCGGTAAACTTATGCATGTGGTATTAGACCTCGCCACAAGATAGCAACGCACTATTAACATCTTTTTGTCTATAGGTAATGGTTGACTCTTTCCATCAGGAGACCCATCTGCTTATTTGCTATCTTCTGATATAAAAAAAACACATAGAAACTAAACTAAATTAAATAAAACTAATAGAAACTAAACTAAACACATAGAAACCCACACATACAAACACACGCATAAACCCAAATACACAGACATACACACATATTTGTTAATACTAAGTTGCCTTATTTAATTTGTAACTGGATTATGTTAGCACATGAGACAGGGTTAAATCTAGTTTTTACAGGGTTTTAGTTTTCCCTGTATTAATTCTACTCATTTTTAGGGTCCATAACCAAAGGGTTAAAATGGAACCCTATTACTAAAAGCCCGCTGTCCGTCCGTGTGTCCGTCTGTCTTTCACAATGCTGTATTTCATAAACCGTGATAATAGTTGCAATCCACAGATTATGCATTTCTGTTGGAGTTAAAACAATAAATACAAAAAACAGTTTAAGAAAGTATCTTCACGCCCATATCCCCGAAGGGGTAGGCAGAGGTACAACAAGTGCACCCACGATTAGCCTATCGCCAATGTGATAGGTGGCAAGCCTATCGCCAACCGAGCACTTTCCAATCCCGGGCAACTTTGTGTTTCTCAGAAAACTGAAAAAACACTTATGTGCCCGACCCGGGAATCGAACCCGGGACCTCATGTCGTCAACGCCAACGCTGGACCACTAGACCACAGAGGCGATATTTATTCTAGGCGAGGCGAGAGTTTATTCTGTTCTTATTATTTATTTGAAATTTGTAAGGGGGTTCCCATACAACAAACGGGATTTTTTTTGCGGTTTTTTTATAGATAATGGTACGGAACCCTTCATGCGCGAGTCCGATTCGCAATTGGCTTGTTTTATTTATTATTATTATTTGTTCTTTTTTATAGGATAATGTCTTTGTAATTTTTATAAACTAAAATCAACAGTACTAAACTCCCGATGAACACCACATTGCGAACTTACAGCTTCTTACGGAAAGGCTTAACTGTCTTAAAATATAGAATCAAATTAATCATAAGTATTTAGGAAGAGTAGAAATTATTTCTGCACTGACCTATCGATGGAATCGGTCATATAGCAAAGAATTTCGCCACGTTGAGCCTGTCGACACTAGCCCAGTAGTAGAGCGTCCCGGCTTTAGGGAATGGGTCGCAGGTTACATTCCTGTATGTCGATATTTTTATTTATTGTTTTTAAAGTTTTTCAAGAGTAGAAATGTATATTTCTTTCCCTTTAAAAGTAATTGAAAACAAAAGATTAAATAGTATAAGTATAGAAAGACTACGAAATTAGACTGAAGAACAATGAGGTTAAGCCTGATTGCAATTTCGTCACAAATGTTTTTAATTGTAGGCCATTCTAGAAAGTTTGCACCAGCTAGAATGGCCTACTTAGTTTTGCTTGTAGTATTGATAAAATGGTTTGAAGGCACGAAAGTGCAAACAATACGCAGTACGATTGTTCGCACAAGTTGAGAGTAGTGTCATTAGGTATGCAATTGGTAACGAAAACCCTCGCTGACCTATAAAAGGCATGTAGGAAAGTTGATAAGATAATTAAGAGATTCTATATGTATTTATCTTATCTTTTTTATCGTCTCATTGGTCTAGTTGTCAGGTATTGGCGTTGACCACATGACCATATGAGATCACACAACAAATTCAAAAATTTGGGTTTCCAGTTTTCTGAGCTTGTTTCTTTCTTTTTATAATGATTATGTTAAGTAATAGTGAATAACTACATAATTAAAATAGTTCTATAATCGATGTACATATAAAACAATTCATGAATTTTAATTATTAAAATTAATGAATTGTTTTATATGTACTACTGTGTGTAATATAATAATAGCTAATTATTGAATTGGCACCAACTGTTAAGCATTCTGTGATTAATAAACAAAAGAAGAAGAAACATTTAAAAATACTTTTATTTGAATTCCAGTAAATGTGTAATTGAAAACGTTCAACTTCATTTCAGTATGGTGAAATAACTTTCGATACGTTTCCACTCGTCGGAATTTCATTTTGAAAATCGAATGAATATATTTGTTTGTATCCAATAATACCTCTACCAATTTTCAATCTGAATCTTTATACGTAATAGTGTGACGTCATAAAACTTTATTTTTCACTAACACATAAATATATTTAAATCAGATTCTATACAGAGTTAGCAGGTTAAACCAAGTACCTTATAAGATGAACTTTGCAAGTTTGTATTATTTTGCACACATACATACATAATTCTTTTCATACTAACATATCGGCGGTGATTTTATGGTTGATAATACTTTTAATCTATATAGAAAATAAAAATTTAACGTATTTTTTTAACGAAAAATCCTGTACTTGTTAACTTATATCATTATTGTTTGTGAAAAATAAAAACTGACCAAAAATGAAACCCTGCGGCACGCCCATAGTGAAAGCAGCACCAAGAGACGTTTTTACATTAACATTTTTAAGTCTTCCGTTTACGTAAGAAATTAGTGTCCAAAGTCTTAATTCTACCTCTTTAATGGTTTTGATTATGACGTCAGACCAATTTCGTTCTCTTTTTTCCTTTTAGCACAAAACAAGTAAAGATCTAAGTTTTCAAAAACGTGCAAAAATTCCAGATAGTAAAATTAAATTTGTCCATTGATGCTTCTATGGTCTAGTGGTCTGGTGTCAGTGTTGACCGATTCGAATTTATACGTTCGATTTCCGGATCGGGAATTGCAAAAATGTATTTTTCAGTTCTCTGATATAAACAACGTTACCCGGGATTGGATAGGCTTGCCACCTATCACATTGTGGGACTAAATATAATAGTTTGTTGTACCTATGCCTATATCTTCGAGGATACGGACTGTTACATCCCTATTTTCCATGCAATAATGCTGAAGTGCATATAAGCTGGATAGTCAGCAATATATATGTATAAATACTCGCTGTTTCCCAAATATTCTTCAGTTAGATATTCTCTAGCCTAAACGCTGCCCAGCTACGGACCTGGTTTCTGCCCGCCGGCCTGGACACAGCGAATAGACTAGTGATATATCCATACTCCGGGTCGCTATAACCCTTCACAAGGGAACCGCGAAAAAGTGTGATCCAAGTTAGAGTGTTCATAGTTAAAGTCCCATTAGTTAGTAATTGTAGAAAGTGAAATAAATAACTTGTGTTCCGAAAAAGTGCTTTTTTTTTATAAGTGCTCGGAGGCGCAACCTAACATTGGTGTCAGAAGAAAAGGGGATTGATATTCCCTTGGTCGCCTACTCCTGACGACGACCATCACCTCTACAATAAGGGCTAACTAAGCGTTTGGCCACCTGCTGTCTCCGCCGTCTCACTGACGCTCTAGAGATCGCCGCCGACACCGTGGACTCTACGTTACCTGTCATCTAAGCCGCATAGTGCGTGAGGGTTATCTGCCCAGCACCAGGCTATACGCTGCCAAGGTTATAACGAAATATTTGAAAACACGTAAATAACTCGCACTTCGCATCGACCCGTAACTGCAACACTGCAAATTCCATCGCCGCATCACCTCACCAGTAATAAGACGCCGCTGACTCAATTCCATGTTCTACATACTACTGTTATCGTGAGTGTTTGCCTGTATTATAATAATTTATTATTTTTGCCATAATTTTGCGTTTGGATTATTTTTTCATTTCAAGTTTCAATTCCGTTTTATACAAATTCCAACCTAAATCTTATCAAATATATCTTCACGCAGTATCACTTATACCGTAGTTAGAGAGAGAAACCATTGTGTCTTATCGAATATATCTTCACGCCGTATCACTTATACCGTAGTTAGAGAGAGAAACCATTGTGTATTTCAATACTTTACTAATCCTATCGAATATATCTTCACGCCGTATCACTTATACCGTAATTAGAGAGAGAAACCATTGTGTATTTCAATACTTTACTAATCCTATCGAATACATCTTCACGCCGTATCACCTATACCGTAACTAGAGAGAGAGGATTAATTGTGTATTTTAATATTTTGCTATATAAACGGCTTAAAAATGGTAAATGAAACTAGCAAACTTGAAAAGAAAAACGTCCAGTCGACATCTAGTTTACCAAGCGTGGGTATGGAAGAGCTAAGTTTCTCTATTCTCACGAAATTTGTCAAGTCATTTGATGGGGATAAAACAAAATTGTCTCCTTTTCTAAAAAATTGCGAAAACGCATTAAATTTAGCCTCTCCCTCACAACAAAACATTCTCTTTAAGTATATTTTGTCCCAATTAGAGGGCAAAGCCGAAGCAGCTTGTTCTCTAAAAATATTTGATAATTGGCATGAATTTAAACAGTTTCTAAAATCAACATTTGGGGAAACCAAACATCGCGACCATCTATTACTAGATCTGCAAAATTGTAAAATAAAACCAGGCGAATCCGTTACCCAATATAGTTTACGTTTGGAAACTTACCTAACTCGATTACAAACAGACATAACACATTCGACTCAGGACGCTAGCGAAATAAAAGGCCGGATTGCCAGTACCGAAGACCTGGCACTCCACACATTTTTATTGGGGCTCCCTGGTGACATCTCTAATATTTTGAGATGTCGAAACCCATCAAACCTGCATGAGACTATAAACCTTGCTTGCCAAGAGGAAAAGCTACAAAATTATATAAAATCCTCGCGGCATGAAACAAAACCTAGATGCAGAATATGTCATAGGGTAGGACATTCAGACAAAAACTGTTATCAAAACAGACCACAACGTCCTATCCTTAATCTTTCCCAAGGCCCATCGCATAATCAACACCGTCCTTTTCCTAATGCATTAAATAATCCACCAGTTGTATGTCGATATTGCAAAAACCTAGGCCACGATATTAGTCAATGTAAGAAACGGCAATATAATAATTCGCGACAGAGACATATTCCTAATTCTCAACAACAAATTAATAACTTCACAGAATTAAGCAATAACGATAACGGAAACAATTTTACCTATAATCCCCCTGATTCTATTTATACAAATTCTCATCTAAATGACGCTGATCTAAATTTAAACTAAAGATGATTCCGGTTCCGCGTCGTACGGAATCACCTAAACAAACCGACGCTTTCGATGCATTACAAAAATCTAATAATGTTGTGAGGCCCACTGTGCCTGCTAATTATACTAATTATCCTAAATCTAATATTGTTACTACATCTACTGTATCTTTTAATCCTACTATTCCTGAGAAACCTGAGGATTTTCCTAATGCTAATTCTACTAAATCAACTATACCTACTAAATCTACTAATCCTACTAATTCTACTAAATCTACTAATTCTACTAAATCAACTATACCTACTAAATCTACTAATCCTACTAATTCTACTAAATCTACTAATTCTACTAAATCAACTATACCTACTAAATCTACTAATCCTACTAATTCTACTAAATCTACTAAGTCTACTAAATCTACTAAACCTACTAAATCTACTAAATCTATTGAATCTACTAATTCTAATTCTTCTAAATCCACTAAATCCACTGTATCTCTTACATCTACTAAATCTACTAAACCTACTAAATCTATTGAATCTACTAATTCTAATTCTTCTAAATCCACTGAATCCACTGTATCTCTTACATCTACTAAATCTACTAAACCTACTAAATCTATTGAATCTACTAATTCTAATTCTTCTAAATCCACTGAATCCACTGTATCTCTTACATCTACTATATCTAATAAACTCACCGACTCTACTATATCTGACATGTGTATCGAAATCCCTAAATCTTCTATATCTAACAATACTCAACTAATTATGAATAACCCAGACAGTTATTCTAATATTTATGAAATTCATTATAATAATAAAACACATTTGCCACATATATATGTTAAATCAAAATATTCAGATAAATTGTTAGTTTTATTAATCGATTCGGGTGCAGGTATATCACTAATAAAACGATCATCATTACAAATTCAACCAGAATTAATTCGCGAAACCATACAATTTAAAGGAATCGAAAAAGGTACTAAATATTTGAATAGTCTTGGTCATTTTAATTTAGATTTTATATTATCAAATAATAATACTATTCTTAGTAAATTTCACTTAATACCTGATTGTGTCAACATAGAATTTGATGGTATTATTGGAAACGATTGCCTTAAGTTTCATAATTGTAACATAGATTATAAAAATAAAACCTTAGAGATAAACAATTATTTAATACGAATTTATTTTACTAAGCCTAAATATACTGTTCCAGCTCGATCCGAAATGGTCATTGAGTGTAATGTTTTAAATCCAGAAGTAATAACTGGTTACATAAATAAATGCGAAATTCAAAAAGGCGTATATTTATCTCGCTGTCTCGTAACTATTAAGGAAAATAATCACGTCAATGTTTCCATTCTAAATACTAATAATAATGATGTTTTAATTAAACCATTATGTTTAGAATTAATTCCTCGTGATTTATTAAATAACTCATCGGAACCTATTAATTCTGTAAACTTTACTAACTCAAATAATCACTGTTCACCTGCAGATAGGTGTTCAAATGTCTTGAAACAAATAAGAACTTCACATCTTAACCGTGAAGAATCGGAAGCTCTACTAAATCTGTGTTCAGAATATTCTGATTTATTTTACTTAGATGGAGATACTTTAACTTGTACAAATACTGTAGAACACGAAATTAAAACTACTAGCTCACAACCTATCCACGTTAAGACATATAGATACCCTGAGTGTCATAAAGAAGAAGTCAATAAACAAATACAAAAAATGTTAGATCAAAAAATAATTAAACCTTCTAACTCTCCTTGGTCTTCTCCAATCTGGGTCGTCCCAAAAAAGCAAGATGCTTCTGGCCAAAAGAAATGGCGCATAGTAGTTGATTATAGAAAACTCAACGACATCACTGTTGGAGACGCCTATCCTATTCCCAACATTACAGACATACTAGACCAGTTAGGACATAGTAAATACTTTACCACTCTCGACCTGGTGTCAGGTTTCCACCAAATTAAAATGAGTAAAGACGACTCCCCTAAGACAGCCTTCTCCGTTCCTAACGGTCATTTCGAGTATACAAGAATGCCATTTGGCTTAAAGAATGCACCTGCGACCTTTCAAAGACTTATGAATACTGTTCTCTCCGGTCTCCAAGGTCTGCACTGTTTTATTTACCTGGATGACGTCATAATATATTCCCACTGTCTCATTTCTCATATTGATAAACTCAAGCTAGTATTCGAAGCACTCCGCAAACATAACCTCAAGTTGCAGCCTGACAAATGCGAGTTTCTACGACGAGAAGTCGCATATCTAGGCCATGTCATAACTGACAAGGGTGTGTCTCCTAACCCCGATAAGGTAAAAGCCGTGTCAGAATATCCTACACCAAGAACTCCAAAAGAGATAAAGTCTTTTCTTGGCTTAATAGGATATTATCGTAAATTTATAAAAGATTTTTCTAAGATTACTAAGCCCCTAACTTCATTATTAAAGAAAGATACGGAATTCAACTGGACAGACAAACAGGAAGACTCTTTTAACAAACTAAAACTAATGCTAACTAATGCCCCTATCTTACAATATCCAGATTTTTCAAAGGAATTTATACTCACGACTGACGCCTCTAACTATGCCATAGGAGCTGTCCTCTCGCAAGGCGAAATTGGAAAAGATTTACCTATCGCATTTGCATCCCGAACCTTAAATCGTGCTGAAGGAAATTATAGCACAACAGAGAAGGAACTGTTAGCTATAATTTTTGGTACTAAAACTTTTAGACCGTATCTATACGGTAGGAAATTTAAAATAATAACGGATCATCGTCCCCTTATTTGGCTGTTTAACTGTAAGGACCCAAGCAGCAAATTAGTAAGGTGGCGCTTAAAATTAGAAGAATACGACTACGAAATCGTATATAAAGCGGGAAAACTAAATAGTAATGCCGATGCTCTCTCCCGTCCTCCGATTCATGCAATTGACGATATAGATACCATCACCTATGAGACCTTTATGCGTAAAAGATCGAGTCCAACGGTCTACGACACGATAATCACTGAAACAAATCAAAACCTTTTAAAAACACCGTGCAAAGCAATTGCGTATCCAACGTCTGTCGATCTCGATAATTCAAACCCCTATTGCGAAGACATACTTAATCTATTAGAAGACAAAGAATCATTCTTATCATCCGAAAAGGAATTATATACTGTCAAGTCTTCTACGATAAAAGACAAAACGTTTTTTCACATGTTCATAAAAGTCCATCACTTTGATTCCGCTAGCTACAAGGACATATTTAAGGTCCTTAAGGACTTAAGAAATAACCTTATAATTTTTCATTCTGAATTAAATGAAATTGCTATTTCCGACTTTTCCAATCCCTTTGATAATTTAAGATTTATTTTAATTTATGATATGATATCTTTTATATTTCATAATACTGGTATCAAGATTAATGTTTATCACAACAAATTGATTTATCCTAATCCAAGTGAAATACCCACCATACTTAAAGATAATCATGATTCACCTATTGGTGGTCATATGGGTTCTTCACGCCTATATAATAAATTAAAAGAATCCTATTACTGGAAAAATATGAAAAACGACATTGAGACATATGTAAAACACTGTCCCAAATGCCAACAAAATAAAGCATTACGCGCTTGCAACAAAGCCCCTATGCAAATCACTTCTACTTCCTCTGAACCTCTCCAAAGAATATCCACCGATATAGTCGGTCCCTTACCTGAATCCGGTTCTGAAAAATATAAATACATCGTTACCTTTCAAGATGACCTAACCAAATATTCAATGGTTTATCCTATTACTAATTCGACAGCTGAAAAGACAGCTGACTGTCTAATTCAATTCATTTGCCACTTCGGAATCCCTAAGACCCTTTTATCCGATCAAGGTGTTCATTTCATTGCTGATGTGTATAAACAAATAACATCTTTGTTTAAAATTAAACACCTTTTTTCTACTCCTTACCATCCCCAAACTAATGGTGCTCTCGAAAGAAGCCATGACACTCTGAAAGAGTACTTGAAATCCTACGTTAATGACAATCATAGTGACTGGCATAAATTCCTTCCAACTGCTATTGTCTCCTATAATACATCAGTACACTCATCCACAAATTTTACTCCCCATGAGTTACTGTTCGGCTGTAAACCTCATATTCCTAGTTCCCTCTATGATATTGATCCAACAGTAACATATCCTGACTATGTCAAAATGCTAAAACAAAAACTAATTAATACTCGTAACATAGCCAGAGAAAATATACTTCGAAGCAAAGAGAAATCTAAAATCTATTACGACAAAGACACGAGAAATGTCTCTTACAAAGTCGGAGATATGGTTTACTTAAAACAACATCACAGATTACGGAAAGCTCTATCCAGTATATGGAAAGGCCCATACAAGATAATTAAGATTCACAATAACAATAACGTCACTTTACTTATAAATCGTAGACATGTAAGACATCATTTCGATGAAATCAAATTAGCCCATAACAAACCAATTTGCTCATCGTCAAATTCAAATACGGCTATGGCTCCCTTAGATATGCCTATTTTAGATTAATTAACTTTTTTAGCGATTTTCTTTATATTTTAGATGTTATATTATTTTTAACTTTTTGTTTACTACATATTTACTATAAGCAACTCATTATATATTATTATAAGTTCTACTATTTCTTCTTTTAACAATACTATTTCCAAATTAAATTCAAATGAAAACATTCTTAATGATAATATTCAAAATCTAGGGAAAATTTTAGACACTGTTTCGACAAATGCCAATAAATTAGAGGTAGTTTCTCATCTATAAATGGTGTTCAGTGCCTTGGAAAGCTCTCTAATGAGAGTATCATTTTAGTTTACGAGATCTTATTGATGCTATTCTATTTGGGAAACAAAACATAGTTCATCCATCAATACTAAGTCCTATGCAACTATATAACGAATTAAATTCAAAAAACAATGATGTTATTCCAAACCTTCCGTTACACTTAAATCTTGATAATGTTCATAAAATCGTAGATATTTCTGAAATTTCTTCTTTCATTAGCGATAATAAACTAATTTTTGTTATTAAGATTCCTCTAGTTGCATCTTTTGTAGATTATACACTGTATCATATTTATTCGCTACCAACCCCACATGATATCCATAATCCTAATACTTTTGCTTTAATTAATCCATCCGCAAAGTTCTTGGCAATAACACAAGATAAATTATTATATTCCACGCTACAAGACCTAAGTGAGTGCAAAGTGATAAACGGCAATTACTATTTGTGCAAACTAGGAAATATACAATCTAGTGTCGGAAATCCAATTTGTGAAGTGATTATTCTAACCGAACACGTTAAAGGTATCCCAAACTCTTGTAACTATAAGACTGTTGTTGGTGAAATAGATATATGGCAAAAAATTAATAATAATATGTGGATATATGTGCAATCAGATGTAACAAAATTGTCTATTAATTGTAATGGTAGTATTAATGATTATGATATAATTGGCACAGGCATTATGAAATTGCCAAAATATTGTAAGGCTTATCATAAGTTATTTCAGTTCATTCCATCCCAGGAGTTTGAAATTAAAGTCTATATTCCACATCCAAATTTTAACATAATAGAAGATGATTGTTGCTCAAAAACAAAGTTGAATCAAACTATACCATATCTGTCTCCTGTTAAATTATCAAATGTAAACTTAGATTATTTGCAATATGCTTCTCATAAATTAAATCAAGGCGATGACGACTTAACCAGGATCGAAACTCAACCATACCATATTAAATATAGCTATTATTTTAGTATAATAACTACTTTGTTATCCGTTTCTGTATTTTCATTTTGTTCATATAAACTTTATAAATGCTTTTGTTGTAACAAGAATAGAAATACTTCATGTTGTGTTAAGATTATCAACAACTGTATAACGAAACCAAAATCAAATGTTCATGCCAGATCGAGTATCGAAATGTCTAATTGAGACTATGATACTGGAAGTACTGATTCAAGTATTACGCCCAAAAGGAATCTTGAATTGTTGTAAATTTTATTTTTTATTTTGCTCTGTCTATTACTATTTTGATGTGTTTAAATTAAGTTATTTTTAATTAAGGTTTATAAATGATTTTCTTTATTGTAATAAGTATTTGCTTACATTTAGTTACTATTTCTAGTTCTGTTGAAATAAAATTTACTAAATCATTGTTTTCTATTTCGTCTATTCAAATGTTTTTTTCTATTTCATGTTTTTACTATATTGTTACATTTACATTTAAAGTTTGATAACTCTTAATTGCTATATTTTACTATTTCATTTCGATTTTGTGATTACTTTGAATTGTATAATAATTAATGATAATTAATCTACGCTGTAATTTTCTATGTCATTATTTTTTTATATTGTTATTTTAATTGTTTCTATTTCTTCTTAATTTGGATCATACTCACATTCTATTTCTATTTTCCGCATGTTCCGTTCTAAAGGGGGGAGGTGTTACATCCCTATTTTCCATGCAATAATGCTGAAGTGCATATAAGCTGGATAGTCAGCAATATATATGTATAAATACTCGCTGTTTCCCAAATATTCTTCAGTTAGATATTCTCTAGCCTAAACGCTGCCCAGCTACGGACCTGGTTTCTGCCCGCCGGCCTGGACACAGCGAATAGACTAGTGATATATCCATACTCCGGGTCGCTATAACCCTTCACAAGGGAACCGCGAAAAAGTGTGATCCAAGTTAGAGTGTTCATAGTTAAAGTCCCATTAGTTAGTAATTGTAGAAAGTGAAATAAATAACTTGTGTTCCGAAAAAGTGCTTTTTTTTTATAAGTGCTCGGAGGCGCAACCTAACAGGACGTGAAGATACTTTTTGAGAAGACACATCTAAGTCTTAAGTAATTCAACAAATATCTTTGCTTGTAGGCAGTTTACCATAAACGTTATGTTAGACTAATTTGCAAAAACCACACGTAATACAGAACAATAGTTTTTTGTGAGGTTCAGAAAATAAATAAACAACAAAAAAATTAAAATACGATAAGATAGATCGGGCGCTGCAGGTGTGTCAAGTGTTTTTATTACTTCGCGTTTGTATAAAAAGATTCATGAATATTGAGAAAGCAATGCAAATTTGAAAGAATCGTGACGTACGTAAACAGTATACACTTGGTTCTTTTACCCTATCACAAAAGTGATAACAAGATATATAAACATTTATGTAAAAAATACGTGCAATGCAATATGGTAGCTTTTGCATGATGATCCGAAAAATAAACGTAAAGATCGACATACAAAATTCAAAAATTCTTAAACGATACACAAACTGAATTTCTACTAAGAATTTTTTTACAGCTAAACGATTGGAAAAAACATCCATCGCCACCAAAGATGTAAATGGTGCCCTGCTATCTATATGTTTAGTAATATGCACTGAAACATATCACTAAACATTGCAGAACCCTTCCAACTAGATTTTCCTATATAACATACTGTAATTGTTTTACTAGAGGAAAAACAAACAAATGTATTTGTGGTTCATACAACTGAGAAGCGTGTGACATTCTCCAATATTAGAATGTATTGTAAAATATTCCTCAAATATGTCGCTCAAGCAAGTAACAATTTTCTCCCTCGAGGGATAATACAATACTAACCCTGTTTTAAACTGGAGCGTTTGATTCAACAAACGAATTGAATCATTTTATTTTCTCGAGGTTGCAATTCACATTGGCATTGTTTCAAATAAGCCTTTCTTGTAAATCTAGAACTTTCACGATGGTGTTCGCCAAATGTTCTGCATCTCTGATTGCGTAATTCCGTGATAACTTGTGAAGTCAGGTGCATAATAGATGAACTAAATAAAAGACATTCACTTTATCAACGTTCGTATTGTGATTGGCCTTAATTCAACATAGAATTTCTGGGTATATTATTATAAATCCAAATAATTTTTCCTATTCTATTCTATATATCATGTTATAAAGAACAGAATATATGTTTTTTAGTCCTTGGGATAGCACTCTGTTTGGTAAATGATCAAAACAATACCTAAGCATAGATTTTGAGCTCAAAATGTTCATCAAACTAAAATTTGTAAAAATTACAGTATTTTAATTTTTGAAAAGCTGGTCATTTTCAAAATAATGATCAATTATGATCTTTCGAATGCTATTCAATACGAATATTATTGTCCATGGATATTATTCAACGCAATTTTTGAGCCTAAAATATTTTATTAGCTACAACATCGATAGTTTGAAAAATGACGAAGAAATGTCTTCGAAAAAACAAAGAAAATCTTCTGGCCCGAATTGATTTCAGTTTCAAAAAGTCTAAGTTGAGCGGAATCCAATCGAATGCCATCATCCACGTCTCAATCGATCAAACCATTAAAAAGTTATGTGATATTTACATACATACACACACACACATGCATACATACAGATATACTGACGTTATCATGAAAATAGAAGGAAAAGATTCCTAGGAACTCAAAACGTGGAGATCTGATGAAAACTCGATTTTCAAAAATCGGTGCAATATCAGTAAGTTTACATACGTAGCGGGAATTTAAAATGTATGTAAAAAGTATGTAGTCTCAAACTAAATGCTTAAAATCATCGGTATGGTATTTTTGTCAAACAACACATTTTTCAAGTTATGTATTAAGGTATCTTGGGAATACACAAAAACTAATTAGTATGTTTTATCAAGAAAAAATCTTATGGATTGCAAATATTAAGCGCAGTAGAAAGTTGTTAGAAGAAAGTTTGGTAGAATCGCCAAAAGGGAGCCACTCATGAAGTTTCATGTATGTATTCACCATTTAATAAATAGTGTGATGTGCTGTGGACTATTATTTAAAATAAACTTTGCCTGTAAATCTACTACTTTTACTGTTTGCCAAATATTTAGCATACATAATTCCGTAATAGCTTGTGAAATCGGGTACATAATAAGTAAAATAGTCACAAAATGTATAAACTGTACAGTTATGTATAAACTGTACTGTACAGTGTTAAAATAGTCACAATATGTATAAACTGAACAGTTTTTGAAATGGAATTGTCTTAGTTTAATTAAAAAATTGACATCTTATTATGTAAATTTAATTGTTTATGTTAAATGTTTGTGCATAATATGAAGTACTAAAAAATATATTGTTACGTCTAATCTTGCCTAAATAAAGTTAATTTACGAGTGCAAGATAGCTAGTAGAATTATACATTTGGTGATCCATTTTTACAACACTGGTAACAACACAACATTAATATCGATGGTTTTTACACGCGATGGTTTTATTTTTACATCAGGAAAACCATTAGCTTGTTTGTGATCCTATGATAATATAAATAAACCGTATATAGTTTTTTAAATACATTCACAAACTGGTTAATATTATTAGCACTGTTATTAGCGCTGTTAATGTCCATAAACCTGACTTATTTTATCACAATTTAGTTCATCAAATGGTCTCAATTTAAAGCAAACTATTTATTTATCAAACAAAACTCTTGATAAAAATCCACATGGGTTATAACAATTAAAATCTTTAAAAACCGTAAATGTCGTCAAATGCGATTGTTCAGTGAAATGGCTATTTATTATCGTTAAGATAATGTCCTTTTCCTTTTAAGCAAGGCCCTAATAGAAATCAACGATAAATCACCCGAAGTACTATGAGCTCTAGAGTTGAGCTAGCCTTGAAATTTTAGCATTTAAATTGTAATGGAAATAAATTATATGGAGTTAACAATCCTGCTCGCTGGTATAATGAAACTATTTTGTAGCGAGATAACTATATATACTTACGAATTTTCTTATTTTGCTGCTGAACCTAAAAAATAGTTTTATGTAGTATACATAAAACTAATTTTTAGGTTCCCTAGCAAGACGGTAACAAAGCCTATAAATATGATTCCGCTGTTTATATTTGAGTCTATCTGTATTTTTGTCGGTAAGTTATGCATGTGGAGTTCCAGCCCCACCACAGGCATAGCTACGCAATATTGAAATCTTTGGTATTAGAGGTGAAATTCATTTAATTTACTGTTTTCCGTGAACTGTTTCGTGTGTTCACCGAAAAGCCACCGAAAAGAAACGGCAGTTTAATAAATGGATAGAACTCATTGAAAGTCAGAAGAGCAACAAAGATCTCAATGGCACAATGGGTTAGGTGACTTTTGAAAAACTGTTTAACACTTTAGCTTGAGTGAGTGTTATAACACAAAAATAATTAGAAATACGAAAGTAATGATCAAAATTATAAATGTGAATTTCATCTGTAACGATGAACTCATTTAACTAGTTAAAGATATGTAAAAACCTCTAAAAACAACAAAGAAAAATATCGACACGCGGGATTTGAACCTGCGACCATCTCCCTAAAGCCAGGACGCTCTTCCACTGAGCTAGTATCGACAGGCTCGAGGCGGCGAAATTCTCCTTTGCTATATGATCGATTACGTCGTATACCTAGCGATCAGTACAATCGACGTAATCGATCATATAGCAAAGAAGAATTTCGCCACGTTGAGTCTGTCGACACTAGCTCAGTGGAAGAGAGTCCCAGCTTTAAGGAGATGGTCGCAGGTTCAATTCATGCGTGTCGATATTTTTCTTTGTTGTTATTGAAGTTTTTCACTTTAGCTTATTAGGCTATGTTAACTCTTTTTTTTAAATTTCAAGTTTTAAATTTAAAATTAATGTTTATCTCGAAAACGCTTTGAACTGTTACGGCGTATTGTTGTGGCGTAAACTTGATGCAACAAGCATAGGCTTATCTGGTACCTCAATATCTAATCGCCTCTATGGTTTAGTGGTCCAGTGTCGGTGTTGTTCACATGAGGTCACGGATTCGAGTCCCGATTCAGCCAAGTCAAAAAATGCCTATTTTCAGTTTTCTGATAAAACAATGTTGCCTGGGATTGGATAGGTGCCCAATTGGCGATAGGCTTGTCATCTATCATATTGTGGAATCAAGTATCTTCGGCTAATCGTGTGTGTGCTTTGGGGATACGGGCGTGAAGATACTTTAATTAATCTCTAATTTGGAATACGATACTGACAAACAATGAAGTTATTTCGGTAAGAAAAAGTAACGCAGTGGTACCAAATTCGGTCAAGACGTTATAGTAATCTGCAGAAACTTGACACTTATAAGAAGAGGAAGACTTTAAAAATATACAAATTGGTATTTTCAAAGATGGTAAATAACAAAACATCGGCCAAGTTCTAGTCAGACTCGTGCATGAAGGGTTCCGTACAACTATCTATAAAAGGTATCTTCACACCCGTATCTCCGGAGAGGTAGACAGAGGTATACAAAAAGTACGCCCACGAGTTAAAGATACTTAGACCCACAATATGAAAGGTGGCAAGCCTATCACCAACCGCGTACTCATCAAATCCCGGGCAACGTTGATTTTATCAGAAACCTGAAAAAACACATTTTGAATTGCCCAACTCGGGAATCGAACCCGGGACTTCAGTAGTCAAACCGACACCAAACTTCTACACCACAGAGACGATTATCTGTAAAAATGATAAAAAATCACATGCGTAGATATTGTAACCTGTCTCAAATATTTATTTTATTGTATTTTTTGCTTCATGTTATAGCGGAAATAGAAATACATAATCTGCAAAAATTTCAATTGTCGAGATATCACGTTTTATGAGATACAGTCTGGTAACAGACAGATGGAAAGACGTACGGACTGTGGAGTATTAGCAGTAGTGTACCGTTTTTACCCTTTGGGTATGAAATCCTAAAAAAATAGATTCATATTTACCTCATCATTATGAGTCCATCGAATTGCTGGCGGCGGTTCTGGCGAGTGCTGAACCACGCAGGTTAGGTTTATGGTGCTACCCATGTTGATGAACAGCTCTGGTCCACCCAGGATTGTGGTGAGAGGCTCTGTTTGAAAAAAGAAAAGGTTGACTTTTGTAAATTACAAAATGTTGCTACTATTTCACTTAGCCCAGTATAAACAGCAGTAAAATAAGTTTATACTCGATCGCGTGAATTAGTAGTAATTTTCAATTTCTTATACCTAATACAGGGAACTCGAGGAAACTTAACGAGATGAAAGGTAAAAAAGAGTTTTAAAAACAACAAATAAAAATATCAACACGAGGGATTGAACCTGCGACCGTCTCCCTAAAGCCGAGACGCTCTACCACTGAGCTAGTGTCGACAGGCATTGCTATATGATCGATAACGTCGATTGTACTGATCGTTAGGATTACATACGTATAATTAGTTAAATGAGTTCATCGTTACAGATGAAACTCACATTTATAATTTTCATCAGTACATTCGTATTTCTAATTATTTTTGTGTTATAGCACTCACCTCGTGCTTTGGAAAACTGGAAAAATTTTAAAAACAACAAAGAAAAATATCGACACGCAGGTATTGAACCTGCGGCCGTCTCCCTAAAGCCGGGACACTAGTGTCGACAGGCTCGACGTGGCGAAATTCTTCTTTGCTATCTGATCGATTACTCGGGTGATTGCTATAACATAAAAAATAATTAAAAAAGAGTTACGTGGTAGGTAGAGTAAACCAAACGTCTATAGACTTTCCGGTTCACCGCGATTAACCGGTTTGTCATCCTTTTAACCTCATCGACGCATTAAACGCAATGTTAGCTATTATCGACTATTTCTAGCGATAACCGGGACCGGCAACTTTACGTGCTTATCAGAGGCATGATAGTGACAATACACCCCTCGGCCAGACTCCGACCTGCTACTGAGATTTTAGAGATTGAGAAAAGCCTCGAAAAAAATCAACTACACTTTTGCCCTACCCGGGCATCGAAACCAAGACCTCGTGATCTGAACCGAATAGGCTAACCTCTAGACCACAAGACAGACAGAGGACTCAATGACGTATCTATAAGCTGTAAGGATAAACACTGTTATCACTAAAACCACAGGTACTTGACTTAATTATAAATATGTTTATGTGAATTTAAAAATAAAAAAAATGTTATTTTTTTTAAATATAAGAAAGTTTCTGTCCGACACCGTCCGTAAATTCATGGACTCTATGCGCAAAGGGCGCTAACTTGCCACACTGGCCGTCCGTTTTAACTACCTACACAATATTCTACAATGTTCTCGCGCTCCGTCCACTTTGGCGTGCACTTGTATAGGGTGAAATAATTTTGAGGAAAAACGGAGACTACTTTAATTTTTTTTATTGAATACAAGTTTTATAAGTGAAACTAAACCGCTGATTTTAAGGATAACAGTGTTTACACTAACATCCTGTATATATATAAAATCAATCCCTATTTTCCGTGGGCACGGCATCACGCGTGAATGGCTGAACCGATTTCGCTAATATTTTTTTGTTGTCAGGAGAAGGTTCTTGTAAAAAATATTTAAAAATTTGCGCAGAAAATTAGAAAATTTAAGAATACTTAACCATATAGTGGTTATATGGTATAGTTCAATACCCTTTCGACAGCCTGGAAGGACAATACCATATACTTATATAAATTACGTGTCACGTTGTTTGTCCGCTATCGATTCCTAATATGTATGGCAAAAAAACGTTTGCCGGGTTAGCTAGTTTATTTATAAAGACTCATTGATGCTTTAGATGGTAGATGAGGTAATATAATGACTATCTTAGATAATGAGGCAAAGAAAATTCCAAAAAACATTAATAATACAACTCTAATTGACATCATGCCATCCATCTTACAAAGTAGCATATTATGTAGCACATGCCAGCGTTGCGTAGCTTTTACATCAGCACACCACAGTGATAAGCACTGACTTTATTCCAGCAGAAATAGGTTAAGTGGTGGTATAAATACCGCGTGAGACCTTAAGGCCTAACGCTAAAGTGTGTGGCCGCGTTCCGATCCGGTAGTAATTCTAAAAAATCAATACAATTTATAGTTTTAAATGCAATACTATATAATGATATTTTTTTAAATATTTGCACACCATATATTGGTAGAATATGTTGGTACCTTAATTTATTTTTAACAACTTGTAACACCCATATTCTTGCTAATAAATATTTTCTTTCTTTCTTTCTTTCTTTCTTTCTTTCTAAAACTCGTGCAGGCGCACGGTCGCGCACGGCGCACGGTGTGTATAATGAAAAATAGTATGGGCAGCGCAGGCGCGTGCGACAGAGCGCGGACCTCAAAGTGTGTTTTAGCGTTAGACCTCAAAGTCACTAGCGCGTGACTATTTGGAGGTAGACCCCTAAATAGTCATGTGTTAGTGACATGTATGACAATCACGTTTTACTCCTACAACTGGCTTACCAGGAAGTTAAATGATTTTGAATGATGAATTTCTTGAAAAGGAGCTTGGATCAGCTGAATAAAACTTTTGATGAATAATATTTGTGAAACAATACATCACCCAATACTTGCTGATATAATACTAACTTAACAATAATTAAAGTAATTTAAAAAATCAAACCGGCTACAATATCTGTTTATTATGGGTATAAGCCCATATCTCAAAACTACTGAACCGATTTTAACAAAATTTAGAGTGTTCCCTAAGTTGCAATATACTTAATTTAAATCAAAAAGGATCATCTCTAAGTCTTTTGGTTTCCGAGGTGGACAAACATATAAACATATATATACTTATGAAATTAATCACACATGCTTGAAACCCCAAATACGTCATAATACTCAAATATTATAAAATTCCAACAATACTACATACATACATATTAAAATAATAACTTTGCTTCTTTAAAGTCGGTTGATAAAATACCAAAGTTCAGGATAATAATGTACGAAAAAATATTACAAAAAGCAACTAGGCTCAAACTATTATTATTGGTTTATAACATAACTTTTGAGTAATATTACTACGATATATCATTTTATGGAACCACTCCAAGAAACCCTTCACTTGTAGGTGAAATATTGGACTAGAAAAATGACTGGAGAATACAAACCTTACAATATTAATAGCTATAGATTGTCTATAGAGAGGAGGAAACATATTTTGGCGCTACAGAGATGGAAAACACTCTTGTTTGTTTACGAAAATGTACGTTATTAATCTATATATTCCTAGCGATCGCCTGTGGTCGAAATTCGATCAGGAAATCTATATTAATTAAATTAAATTACATTAAATTAAATAATATTATAAATACGAAAGTTTAGATGTTTGGATGTATGTTTGTTACTCAATCACGCAAAAACTACCACACAGATTTTAAGGAAATTTAGTACACAGATAGATGATGAAATGGAATAGCACATAGGCTACTTTTTATCCCGGAAAACTTAGGTGATCCCGCGGGATTCGTAAAAAACTTTTATAATGCAGCGGGCTGCACGCTGCAGCTAGTAAATAATAAAACCTCTTATGTGTGACAACTGACTTTAGCCGTCAAGAAACGTGCCTGGTATACATGTGTGTATTATGTTGTGTACGAGTATGGCACATGAATGTAGTGTGTGTAATTTTTATTTTTATTAATTTAATAGGTATATTTTTATTTTTTAATGCATTTTATTTAAAAATATTAGATTTCTGCAATCCTCTGCAATGTAAACTTTAGCTGTGCTAAATTACATAGTCCACTGTTTGCGCAGTTGTCTTAAAAAGGGGTCTAAAGTTTTCCATTCATGTATTAATACATAGATTACATTTAGCGAAAACTTTGAACCACTTTTCACAACTGCTAGTACTAAAACTAACAAAGCAAATTAAAAAATGAAACCGCCCCGTGGTCGAGTGGTTAGCGACACTGACTACGCAATCAACGGGGCTCGGGTTCGATCCCCGACGGGGACAAGCATTTGCATTAGCATTAGCAAACATAAATGTTTGTATTTCCGAGTTTGGGTGTTTATTATATATATTCTAGTATTTATATATGTATTAGTATCGTTGACTAACACGCATAACACAAGCAAATAATTTTCTTATTTTGAGGTTAGATCAGTAAGTGTAATTTGTCCCGTGAATATTATATTAATTTTGACACAGTTAATGTTTATATGAAGAAGTGCGGAAATCTATTTTAATATAATATGCATAATAAATTTATTAAATTAATAAAAAAATATATAATACACACTACCAAGCGAATAATTCACATGAATAAAATATATTAATATCGCTGGACAAATCGCACAAATTGATCAGACCCCAAAGTAAACAAATTATTTGCTTGCGTTATGGGTGTTAGTCAACGATACTAATACATAGAAATACATATATCTACATACATACATAATACACACCCAGACCCAGAAAAACAATCATCTATGCTGATCGCATAAATGTTTGTCGCTGTTGGGAATCGAACCCAAGCCCCATCGGTTCGTAATTAGGTTTGCTAACCATTCGACCATTGAGGCGGTCTAATATTGTTTATAGGTAATCTATTATATGTACTTTTTTACTAGGTGGTAGAGTTCTGCATTGTCTTTCCCGGGTCTAGTACTACCGCCTTATCTATTTCTGCCGCAATAGCGTCAGCGCTTGTCACTGTTGTGTTCCGGTTTGGAGGGCAAAGTAGCCGCTTAACTCATAGATGTTGCATTAGACCTCGCCACAAGATAGCAACGCATCTTTGGTGTCTATAGGCGATGGTTGACTCTTTCTATCAGGAGACTCACCTTTTTCTATGCAGAACACTACCATCTAGTAGCCACGATGTTAGTGACTCGCATAGCCAATCGGTTGCGTTTTACGACCTGCCTGGTAGAACGACAGTTGGTCCATTCTTCAAAGGAGTCCGGAACCAATACGGGGAAAACATTACTATGATTATCATTTTATCTAGGTGTAGAGTTCTGCATTGTCTCGCGCGGGTCTGGTACTACCGCCTTACCTATTCCTACCGCAATAGCTTCAATGCTAGGCACTCTCGTGTTCCGGTTTGAAGGGTAATGTAGCCGGTAAACTTATGCATGCGGCGTAAGACCTCGCCTCTAGATAGCAACGCACCATTAACATCTTTGTCTATATTCGATGGTTGACTCTTTCCATCAGGAGACCCATCTGCTTATTTTCTAATTTACACTATAAAAAAATTTTACCTTAACGTTAATAATATTATTAACTAAGCTCAAACTACTATTACTATTGGTTTTAGGTTTATAACACAACTTTTGTGTAACCTTACTACGATTATCGTTTCATCTAACCAATCTAAGGGAACTTAGACGAAATATTGGACTAGAAAATTACCGGGTATATGTAGAATACAATACATAAAATAATATTAATAGCTATGGATTGTCTATAGGGAGAAGCAAACATATTGGGGCAATTCTGAAATGGAAAACACCCAAGTTTGTTTACGATAACGTACCTAGGTTGTTACATAAACGTATCTACTTGGATATATTCTACACTTTCTATCGTCGACATTTGGCGAAATTCCATTGTTATTAGACACTATTACTTTTGGACTTGTGATTAAATTTCACTTTTATACATATATTTTTGATATATTACTCGACCGGTTTCATTTTTTAAAGCATCTTCAGGATGTAATATACTTAGCTCCGTTAGTTAAGTATGTTACATGCTGAAGATGCTTTTAAAAGTGAAACCACAACCGGTGTCCTCCTGAATCTCTGAAAATATCCTGAATATCTTAACTCCGTTAGTTAAGTATATTACATCCTGAAGATGCTTTAAAAATTAAAACCGGTCCAGTAATATATCAAAAATATACTATACCGTGATCCCACGAACAAACTTTTTTTTTTATTAATAACAAGGTGAATTTTTGTCAACAGCTTCGTTTGCATGAGACAACCGTCTTTTCTATCTTCGAAAAATCTCGAATCGGGTAACTAATAAAGATAGATAAAAAAGAAAAGTTTAGAGTGTCGGACTATGAAAAGTTTCCACTTTACGTGTAGGATAATGTTACCCTTGAACAACAATAATAATTAACAAGCTGTTGTGACAAAATTAGGTTGTTTTTAAATTGATTAATATCAATTTAAAAACCTCATAATTCCGAAACTTCAGAGTTGAGGACTCCTTAGAAAAACCATCGAATATGTATGACAAAAGTTTCAACGTGTTTTTCATAATAATCAAGAGATTAAAGTTGAAAAATAATTATTGTTATTAACATATATTTTTCCTTCACCGAATAAAAATTTTGCGAAGCCCCATAACTTAATTAGTCACCCGATTCGAGATTTTTCGAAGAAAGAAAGTTGGGCGTCTCCTCAAAACGAAGCTATTCATAAAAAATCAGCTTGTTATTATTCAAAAAAAAGTTTGTTCGTGAGACCACGGTCCATAGGTTTAAAAGAGACATTTAACTCCGTTAGTTAAGTATATTACATCCTGAAGATGCTTTAAAAAGTGAAACCGGACGAGTAATATATCAAAAATATATGTTTAAAAGTGAAATTTAAATACAAGTGCAATAGGAATAATGTCTAATATCTACTTGGGGTTTTGTGGCACCGTTGGTCCGTACCCGCTGAAGGGTCATAGTGATGGAACCAGTGGGCCAACTTCTTGTCAGGTGACGTCATTACTGTGGAGGTCGATGACGTCACACAAAGACAAGTAAGGGGAGAAGGAAGATCTTCCCAGCCAGGCAAGGTGTACTGCCTGGGGACCAAAGTCCATTTGAGAAAAGTTGAAACTTGCACATAGTGTTACAAGATAAATAATTGTGATATCGCGATTCAGGATTCCATTTTGAATTCCATTTTTTCCATTTGTTATTGATTTTTGTCAATTTTTAATTATTTTTTCTTGTAGCGTTTGTGATTTTTCTGAGCCGCTACAGTTTAATAGTTTGTTTGCTTCAGATCAAGTAATTAGATTGCCGGTATTTTTTTTATTTTTCAACTCACCTCTGTGTCTTTTTTAATTTTGAATTACACAAAAAAAAAATTCGACATCGTTTTTTTTTAAAATATTTTTTACATCAGCTACTCAATGCGTATGACCGCCACGCCTCGGCTTCTTATAGGCATTCTGGGGCACACCGTATAAAGTAGATTAACATAGCCGCCGTTTCCGCCGTGTTGGTCTCCGCCTCCTTTGTAGAATAGGCCAACTGCCGTTCTGCCAGGCAGGTCGTAAAAGGCGACCGATTGGCTATCGAGTCACTACCATCGTGGCTACTAGGTGGTAGAGTTCTGCATTGTCTCGCCCGGGTCTGGTACCACCGCCTTACCTATTCCTGCCGCAATAGCGTCAGTGCTTGTCGCTGTCGTGTTCCGGTTTGGAGGGTAAGGTAGCCGGTAAACTTATACATGTGGTATAAGACCTCGCCACAAGATAGCAACGCACCATTAACATCTTTGGTGTCTATAGGCGATGGTTGACTCTTTCCATCAGGAGACCCATCTGCTTGTTTGCTATCTTATGATATAAAAAAAGCCATTGAGACGGTTTTTAACCGACTTAAAAAAAGGAGGAGGTTCTCAATTCGGCCGGTATATTTTTTTTTGCGATTTCTCCGAGGTTCCTAAACCGAATTACGTGATTCTGTTTTGTTTGATGCGGAATAATTTGGAATTGGTCCTATAAAAATTTGATTCAGGTAGACCGAGTAGTTTTTTCATAAAACGTTCATCCCCACTTTAAGCCTTTTAGGAGTTGATAATTGAAAACAAAATATATGTTACACCACGGATTTTTATTTATTTCTATTTTCAATTTCATTAAAATCCGCTGAACGATTTAGCCGTGAAAGCAACAAACAAATAAACTCGTTCTCGGGTTTATATATATCTAACTGACACAGCAAACGTCGTTTTGCCATGCAAAATAATTCTTTGAGAATAATTGATTAAATAGATTTTAAACTTGAGAGTGGATGGGGGGAGGTCAATTGAGATAAAAACTATATTATCTTGTACTAGCGACCTGCCCGCGGTTTCACCCGCGCAGCTTTTGTTCCCGTGGGAATATCGGAAAGTTTTATACACTTAAAAACCTTCCTCAAGAATCAATCTATCTATTAAAAAAAACCGCATCAAAATCCGTTGCGTAGCTTTAAAGATTTAAGCATACATAGGGACATAAGGACATAGGGACAGACAGACAAAGCGAGTTTGTTTTATACTATGTAATGATGTTGGACCAAACAATAGATATCTACAAAATTACATTTAAATCGGTTTAGTAGTTTCAGAAACCATCGCGGATAAACAACGTGACAACGTAATTGACCGCCCCGTTGGTCGAGTGGATAGCGACGACTACGCAATCGACGGGGCTCCGGTTCGATCCCCGACGGGAAAAAGGATCTATGTGATGAGCATAAATGTTTGTATTTCCGGGTTTGGGTGTTTATTAAATATATTCCAGTATTTATATATGTATTTCTATGTATTAGTATCGTTGACTAACACCCATAACACAAGCAAATAATTTGCTTACTTTGGGGTTAGATCAGTAAGTGTAATTTGTCCTGTGAATATTTATTTATTTATTAAATTCATGGGACAAATATTCAGGGGACAAATTACACTGACTATAGTGGAAACGGAAATTCATAATTTGCTTTATATATACCATAGCTTTCTAGCCATCACGGTTTATGAGATACAGCCTGGTGACAGACAGAGAGACAGACAGACAGACAGCAGAGGCTTAGTAATAGGGTCCTGTTTTACCTTTTAGTTACGGAACCCTAAAAAGGGCCCGGCCTTACACGTGGAAAATCTATAGTAAATGAGTAATTTCTGAATTTCTTAGACCCAGTAGTTTCAAGTCGCCTCTGTGATCTAGTGGTCCAGCGTTGGCGTTTACCACATGAGGTTCCGGTTTCGATTCCCGGGTCGGGCACATAAAAAGTGATTTTTCAGTTTTTCTGAAAAACACAAAGTTGCCCGGGATTGGAAAATGCCCGGTTGGCGACAGGCTTGCCACCTATTACATTTGTGGGACCAAGTATCTTCGGCTAATCGTGGGTGCACTTGTTGCACCTCTGCCTACGCCTTCGGGGATATTGGCGTGAAGATACTACTTTTTTTTCAGTATTCAAGTCAAGTCAATTATCGCATATTGTTTTAAATTACTTACTTCAAAAACCGATTATCTTTTATACAAATTTCGAGCGCAGTTAGTTTCAAAATAATACAAAAGAACCGGATATTTGTGAGGGTTCCGTATAAATTTGCAGATAAACATTATTATTGAATGATCAGGAATTGAGTCCCGCAGTTTTTTCCGAGCTTTTCCCGAAATTCAGTTTCCAAAACCTATGCACCTACTTTTATGAAAATATATATTTTTTTAATTTTTATTTTATTTTAAACATTTGTACTGTTTCACGATCACAAACTATATAACTTTCTTCATCCAAGCACGTGAATTATGTAGACTTTTAAATCTGCCATATAGAAAATTTCAATTTGTGTGCATATAACAAAACTTAACCAAAATGTATTAAGATTTTAAAGTTAAACAAATATTTCAACATTTTGCACTCGCAATTACGCGACTCGTCAGTCATTTAACTGTTCTTTTAACTGTCTCCACTAGTACGCGTAATTGCAAATGCAAACATCTCAAATTCCAAACAAAAATGTCGAAAATTAGATGCTCCTTTAGCCAAACCGATAAGAATATATATTGTCGTATGATTTTCCGAACAATATAGTCATTCCTAATCTTCCGCGTTAATTTGGGCCCATCTCTTCACACATCTCGCCACACATTATTATTAGGATTACAACATATCGTTAACATCTTTGGTGTTTATAAGCGATGGTCATATCTTTCTATCATCAGATTCATCTACTAGCTTACTATCCTATGACATATAGCAATATATAAATAGTTTAGTGGCCCGGTGTCGGAGTTGACTACATAAGGTCCCGGATTCGATTTCCAATGTGGGCAATTTAAAAATGTGTTTTTCAGTTTTTTGACAAAAACAACGTTGCCTGGGATTGGAAAAATTGCCCGGTTGGGGATGGGCTGGATACCTATCACATTGTGGAACTATCTTCGGCTAATCGTGGGTGCACTTTTACTTCTGCCTACCCCTTCAGGGATACGGGCGTGAAGATACTTTTTTCTTTCAGCATATTATCTCAGTAACTATATCATCGATCCGTTGGTAGTTATAAATTTATTGACCCATTAAAAACGACTCAAAAACAGTAGAACAATATTATTTCATTTTTGATTTCATAAGTTTTTATTAATTTCCATTCCAAAGTTAATTGAAACTTGTAAATACAGGTTTATGTTAATAACCAACGTTCGATATTGTAAACAAACAAGTGTGTTTTCCATTTCAATAATACCAAAACATGTTTTCCCTGTAGACAATCCACGGCTATTAATATTGTGTGTTTTGTTACCTAAAACCCGTTGTTTTTGTAGTACAAGGTAATATTTCATCTTCAGGTGAAGGGTTTTAAGGGATCCGTACATCAAACGGTAAAACGAAACTATTATATTCAACGGATGATAAAAACGTATGTCAAAGCAACTTTTCTCCGACATTATTAGAACAAACATCGCACTTATTGAATTGATAAACTACATGAAATTTGGTACACATTTTACGACAATAGATGACCCAAATAAGAATATTACATATTCTTATTTGGGTCATCTATTGTAATTGGGTCGTAAATAAATAGATTTTAAACATGAGAGCCACTTTTGACCATTCGTCATGAGATTATCGCTTTTTAGCGTTCCGTAACACAAAAGGAAAATACGGAATCCTTATGATTCCAATAACCACTTTGATGTCTGTCTGTCTGGTCCCCCCACCTGTCAAGACCCTTTAGGGAAACGCAAGGAGGTATCGAGTTAAAAATTAAAACAATTCATTAATGAACCATTTACAGTTACTTAAAGCTGTAAAAAAATTGAATTTTTAATTTAACGTAAGAAAATAAAGTCGTTTATGCCGTAGAAACGCATATTTCAACACTCTCAAAGAATCAAAATTTATGACGTAATTATTAAGTAATATTGGCGTATACTACAAGTACAGGGAAAAATCTGAAAACTAATATACTAGCTGACCCGGCAAACGTTGTTCTGCTTTTTAACTACTCTTATTTTTTTATATATTTTATCACCTTTCAAACCTTCCCTGGACTTCAACAATTAATTCAAAACCAAAATTTGCCAAATCGGTTCAGCCGTTCTCGAGTTTTAGTAAGACTAACGAACAGCAATTGATTTTTGTATATAAGAAGAAGATAAGATTAGTGACTGAATCATAAAAAAATATATAATTTATACTCGCCATCGTCGGCATTTGGTGAAGTGGATACTAATTCCCTCTGCCTAGCCAAAAGAGGATAGATTATGTTGGTTTTGGGCTACTTTTGAAGAATCTGCCGTTCTACCAGGTAGTTTGTAAGAGTCACTGTCATTGTTGCTACTATGTGGTAGAGTTTTGCATTGTCTCGCCTGGCTCTGGTACCACCGCCTTATTTATTCCTGCCGCAATAGCGTCAGCGCTTGTCACTTTCGTACTCCCGTATGGGGGTTAAGGTATCCGGTGAACTTATGCATGTGGTATTAAGACCCTGATCCAAGGATAGCAACGCATCATTAACATCTTAGTGTCTATAGGCGATCTCTCTGCTTACCCCGCAAGGAAACCGTCTTTATGTTACTTTTCCTTTAATCAAATATAACTTTAGTAGACATTAATATTTCCTTTTAATTATTTATATAATACGTTGTACAAAAGGCAGTTTTAATGAGTCTAGTATAGTCTTCCAGCCATTCTATGTACGTGTAGATAATACAATAGTAAGCTCTTTAGTATCACGATAGAATATGTAAATTATAAATGAGTAAGAATAATAGAGGACTTAATATAATTAAGTCTGCTCGCATCTAACTACTTAAATTAATTTCAGTATTGTAAAATGCATTTAAATATTTAAATAGTTTAATGCAAGCACTCTCGGCACTTTTCACCTCACACTACTTTGTTGTGGAATCAATTACTGGCAGGGGTGTTTCCAAACGAATACGACTTAGGGGCCTTCAAGAAAAGAGCTTACTCATTCTTCAAAAGCCGGCAATGCAACTGCAAGACCTCTGGTATTGCTAATGTCCATGGGCGGCGGTGATCACTAACCATCAGGTGCACCTCAAAATTAAAGAAATCTTGTTTTTTTTTTAAACTAGTTGTTCGACTAAATTTTGTACCATTTTAGAAATTACAGAACTGAAGCAGTTGGTTCGAATAACCTTTACTGTGACACCAGAATTTTTGGCGATCAGAGTACTTTGCCATAATTTAAGTGGGCTTAGAACCCGCTCTAAGGATGTCTGCTGTGAGACCAAACCTCAGCTTAGGGAAATAATTTGACAGTAAAAGGGAAAGTAAATGGCATCAGGATTTCCAATAAGAAGAATAGATAATGGTCTCGAGTGTTTACGGTGAAACAGAGGGATGAGTCGCTGCCGGCGGCGATGCTGCCGTGTGTGTATAAAGTGTGATGTGAAGGCTGTGGATCATCAGGTTCGGATAAGGCTACTGTCAGAAACACAAACTAAACGTCACTTATAATCGTCATGTAATTTTTTTTTTATATCATAAGATAGCAAACAAGCAGATGGGTCTCCTGATGGAAAGAGTCAACCATCGCCTATAGACACCAAAGATGTTAATGGTGCGTTGCTATCTTGTGGCGAGGTCTAATGCCACATGCATAAGTTTACCGGCTACCTTACCCTCCAAACCGGAACACGACAGCGACAAGCGCTGACGCTATTGCGGCAGGAATAGGTAAGGCGGTGGTACCAGACCCGGGCGAGACAATGCAGAACTCTACCACCTAGTAGCCACGATGGTAGTGACTCGATAGCCAATCGGTCGCCTTTTACGACCTGCCTGGCAGAACGGCAGTTGGCCTATTCTACAAAGGAGGCCGGGACCAACACGGCGAAAAATACGGCGAATAAATAACGACCTATGTGATAGAGAAACAGATAAAAATATATTTTATTTTTATTTTTGGAACGAAGTTCCTTATCGCGCGTTGTGAAAGGGGGCTAGACGAAAAAAATTCTCACGAAAAGTTGTCACGACACTTAAGTTGCTATAGTAAGCTATTGTAAGCTTTGCGGCGTGCGCATGTGTCTCTGTCTGTCTCTTTCTCTCTCTCTCTCTCTCTCTTATAAAAAGCAAGCCAGATATTTTCATTTCTATTTCGCATTGAACAGTGTGGTGTCGCGGCGATTATTTTTGTTGAGCGTATACAGGTTTTTTGTAAATAATAATAAAAGGAACTTCGTTCCATCCGGGTGTCCCTGGACACCTCTCAAGTTTTTTTTTTTAATATTTGTTTATATTATATTTTTATAAATATAAAATGTTGTAAGTTTAAAATAAGAATGTTAAAAAATTATAAATATTACTGCATATTTTAATCTCGGTGTATAGCTTACCTTACGTATTAATGCCCATGCTATTTTTTGTAGCGGAAAAGCGGTGTCCTAACACAAGTGCACATGCACTTACAAGGTAACGCCAATCGACTTGTGTTAATTATTAAAAAGTTTGTAAATAAAAATATTTGAATTTGAATATTCTAAATGCGACACAGTGTTCACAGGGCTGCCCGCTTTGAATTTAAAATTTCCAATGTTAGCGTGTTGGCTATTTTAAAAAATATTATTCGTAATCCAAAACGTATATTTCGAAATTTCGAGCCCACGTTCACCCGTAGTGTTGTATAATGTAAGTATCTTCACGCCCATATCCCCGAAGGGGTAGGCAAAGGTACAACAAGTGCACCCACGATTAGCCGAAGATACTTGGTCTCACAATGTGATAGGTGGCAAGCCTGTCGCCAACCGGGCACTTTCCAATCCCGGGCAACTTTGTGTTTCTCAGAAAACTAAAAAAAACGAGAATCGAACCCGGGACCTCATGTGGTCAACGCCAACTCTGGAGCAATAGACCACAGAGGCGATATTGTATGTATAATGTAGAACTTTTAAAATACAATGTCGACTTTTATCTCAAATCAAAGGAAAATGTTGTATGTAATTATTTTCCGTGGGTAACTTAAAAACAGCATAAAATTTCCCGTTCCATTTGCTTGTGTATTTTTTCTCCATTTTAAAGTATAAAAGTATCTTCACGTCCATATCCCCGAAGGGGTAGGCAGAGGTACAACAAGTGCACCCACGATTAGCCGAAGATACTCCATTTTAATTTCTAGTTATATGCGTCTTTTAAACTAGCGAGGGTAGGATTGTAACTTGAGAATTGTTTCCCAAACTACTATAACTACTTACACTTAACTAATAAACAAAATATTACAAAGGGATTTACCGACAACAGAGAGGTACATTCTGTGTCCGATAGGTGGCGTTGTTCCGACTTGGCACTCATAGATTCCGGAGTCGCGCCGCTGCGGGAACCTTATCTGTGGATGTTTTATGTGCATTAATGGTCAGTGGAAAATTGGCTACGAACTTAGGCAGTAAATTATGTGGATGCAGACAACAGCGGGTACTTAATGGCTAAGAGACTCCACCTGTGTTTCATGGATGGATATAATCTGATATTACGCTGTATCGTAACACATTACATATAATGAATAAGTACGTTTTAATTTAGAACTATTTATATGGAGTAACAAAAAAATACTATCTCATTTGTAAGAGGTAAACAGGTTCTTTAAAAACAGTAACCAAAATAATCATAAAATATATTCCATACTTTCCATCGTCGCATTTGGTGAAATTCCATTGTTATTAGACACTTTTACTATTCCACTTGTACATAAATTTCACTTTTATATATATTTTTTAATATATTACTCGACCGATTTCACTTTTAAACATCTTCAGGATGTAATTTACTTAACTTGCTTATGCTTTAAAAAGTGAAACCGGTCGAGTAATATATTAAAAAAATATGCGTAAAAGTGAAATTTATGTACAAGTGGAATAGTAAAAGTGTCTAATAATCATAATATAATGCCACATGTATTAATAAATTAAAAATAATATGTTTGTACAGGTTCTTATTAATTTCCCATGTTAACCCTACTACGATAGGAATAGGTGAGGCGATGGTACCAAACACCCAAGCGAGAAGTTTCAAAACTCTACCACTTAATATCCATGACGGTAGTAGCACGTGTAACCGCTTGTTCGTCTGTTACAAACGGCATATCAGGATGGCAGGTGGTATATTCTTAAATAGGCACGAAGCATCACCGGGATGTGACAATTATTTTTGTTTTTATAGCACTCACCCCTTGCTTGGGAAACTTGAAAAACTTTAAAAACACTAAAGAAAAATGTTGAAACGCGAGACTCGAACCCACGAACATCTCCCTCAAGCCGGGATGCTGTGCCACTGAAATAGTGTCGACGGGCTCGACGTGGCAAAATTCTTCTTTGCTATATGATCGATTACGTCGATTGTACTGATCGCTAGATACACATACGTAAACTAGTTAAATGAGTTCATCGTTACAGATGAAATTCATATTTATAATTTTCTAAATTATAAATGCGGATTTCATCTGTAATGTGTAATATGAAAATTTAAAATAAGAAAACTAATTTCTTTAGAAGAAGGCCTATCTGTTTTTTGTTGACTTGTGTGATCAAAGAACAAAAAGTTAGAAATAATTACAAGTAACTCTACCATACAAACCTTTGTTTACAAGGATATCCATAATAGGAATATCCATAAAATATATAAACATATAAAAATATATAATTTTGTGATAGTACATATCACGAAATTTACGTCTTTGAACATAAATGAAATGGAAATTAAAAATACACACTTTAATTAAAACAAATAAACACATAGACACGTAATTAAAAAAAACACTAAATAAATGCATAAAACACAGAACATTAAAGGAATAATAAAATTTGAAAAATCCAAAAGCTTGCATCTCATAACGCTCGTTTTAAAAAAACAGTTTAAGTAACAAGTTATTGATCAATTAATTTACTGGAAGTTAATATTCATTTTGCTATTTAAAATATTGTTGTGAGTAAATAGGTAAAAGGAGCTTATCCTATTGCTTACTACCGTCACATAAGGTAACGTTTAAGACATTTAAAATCAAAACTCTTTTAGTTCTGAGTATCACGGAAGAAAACCCTTGTTTATCAATGCTCAGAAATGTATGCTACATTTTTTATAAATTTCTCATTATAAGACGCTAATCAGCTATTGTGATGTATGAAAATTTGGTGACGGTCTTTAAATAAAACAGATATCCGCAGTTTATGTCCAGAAAAATTCTCGCCCATGACATGTTGAGAATAGAACACTCTATGCGGCGTGCAACATTATTGAACATAATATTTATTTATTAATTATGTAATCTAGTATTTATAAATGTTAATAAAACCTAATATTTAACTCATTATTATTTTTAACAATTCTTTTCATAGAAACTAAACGTTAAAAAGATTTGACCATTACTTATCGGCACCAAATATTAATAATGTGTTACTGTCCCGATGGAAAGATGTACTGTCAAAAGCACAAATTACCTTACCTTCCAAATAGCCAAATAGTTACTGTTGCTTTTGCAAGAAAAAAATCACATAGAACTCTACAATCTAGTAACACCTAGGTCGAGTGTTTAGCGACCCCGACTACGCAATCGACGGCGCTCGGGTTCGATCCCCGACGGGACAAGCATTTACGTAATGAGCATATATGTTTGTATTTCCGGGTTTGAGTGTTTATTAAATATATTCTAGTATTATATATGTATTTCTGTGTATAGGTATCGTTGACTAACACCCATAACACAAGCAAATAATTTGCTTACTTTAGGGTTAGATCAGCAACTGTAATTTGCGCCGTGAATATTTATTTATTTATATCATTGTATAGTAAACAAGCAGATGGCTCTCCTGATGGAAAGAGAAACCATCGCCTAAAGATACCAAAGATGTTATTGATGCGTCGCTATGCGTGTAACGGGATGGATATGCCACATGCATAAGTCTAGCGGTTACGTTACCCTCTATGCCGGAACACGACAATGACAAGCATTGACACTATTACGGCAGAAATAGGTAAGGCGGTGGTACGAAATACCCGGGTGACACGTTTCGGAACTCTACCACCTAGTAGTCACAATGGTGGTGACACGTAAAGCCAGTCGGTCACCGTTTACGACCTACCTGGCAGAATGGCAATTGGTCTATTCTTCTAAGGAGCTCACCTTACGCAGTATAATTAATATAATTAATCACTAATTTGATATAATTACCTCATACATAATAATAAGGATAATAATCGTGTTCTCGAATATAATATGTGCTCTAAGTGCGTTGTAATTAGCAGTGTAAGCACTCGAGTATAATTGGACTGCAATAATTTCTTATAAGATAGGGTGAAGTGATTTTATATTGTACTAGCTGACCCGGCAAACGTTTATTTATTTATTTATACTTTATTATACACTTACATAAGTAAAATTGTACAAAAGGCGGACATAATGCTAGTTGCATTCTCTCCCAGTCAACCTTTGGGCTAACAGAAAAAGTCGTGTGTAGGTACAAAGAAAATATGGATATATAAAATTTAAATAAGGATACATCTTTATATAAGTAATAATACATAAATACTACTATGAATAGAACATACTAATATAATACACTTATACTTAAACGGGTATACTAATATTAAGTAATAACATAGACTACATAAACAAATAATATAAAATAAATACATACATACTATAATATACTTAACAATACTTAAAATGAAAACATTATGTATTAAATAATTATCGTAATTTTTCAACAGCCAATTTATTTATATCTAAATATTTTTTATTATATATATCTAAATATCTCATTATATAAAATTAAAATATATCATTGTTAAGTAAACGATCGTGTACTTTCTTTTTGAATAGCCGCTTGTTACTGGACTGTTTAGTAGATAAAGGTAGTTTATTCCATAATCTAGATGCACTCAAAAGAAAAGAGTTTGAAATAAAATTTGTGCGATGAAGCGGAATAGAAAGAGTTTGGGAAGCAGACGATCGAAGACTTAAATTATGGGTGGTTGATAAAAATTTAAATTTAGACTTGAGGTATGCAGGGGATAGGGGATGATAAATAATAGAGTACAAAGTGCATAAAATCCTGAGCTTCCGACGTTGTGGTATTGCCTTTATATATATATATATATATATATATATATATATATATATATATATATATATATATATATATATATATATATATATATATATATATATATATATATATTTATACCGTTTTCGAAATTAAAGAAATGAAGCAGTTGGTCCAAATAACTTTTACTGTGATACCAGGCTTTTAGCCAAATCAGTTTCGATCTCTCTGCTTACCCCGCAAGGAAACCGTCTTTATGTTACTTTTCCTTTAATCAAATATAACTTTAGTAGACATTAATATTTCCTTTTAATTATTTATATAACACGTTTTACAAAAGGCAGCTTTAATGAGTCTAGTATAATCTTCCAGCCATTCTATGTACGTGCAGAGAATACAAAAGTTAAGTTCTTTAGTATCACGATAGAATATGTAAATTATAAATGAGTAAGAATAATAGAAGATTTAATTAAGTCTGCTCGCATCTAACTACTTAAATTAATTTCAGTATTGTAAAATGCATTTAAATATTTAAGCAAGCACTCTCGGCCCTTTTCACCTCGCACTACTTTCTTGTGGAATCAATTACCGGCAGGGGTGTTTCCAAACGAATACGACTTGGGGGCCTTCAAGAAAAGAGGTCTTGCAGTTGCATTGCCGGCCTTTTAAGAATGAGTAAGCGCTTTTCTTGAAGGCCCCCAAGTCATATATATATATATATATATATATACACACATATATATATATATATATATATATATATATATATATATATATATATATATATATATATATATATATATATATATATATATTGCTGTTCGTTAGTCTTGCTAAAACTCGAGAACGGCTGAACTGATTTGGCTAATTTTTGTTTTGAATTAATTACTGAAGTCCAAGGAAGGTTTAAAAGGTGAGAAACAAAAGTAAGAGCTGTTAAAAAGGCAGAACAACGTTTGCTGGGTCAGTTAGTCTATCTATATATATAAAAATCAATTGCTGTTCGTTAGTTTTGCTAAAACTCGAGAACGGCTGGACTGATTTGGCTAATTTTGGTTTTTAATAAATTGTTGAGGTCCATTAAAGGTTTAAAAGATGAGAAAATATAGAAAAAAATAAGAATAGTTAAAAAGGCAGAACAACGTTTGTCGGGTCAGCTAGTACATAATATATATACACGAATACTATTTACTTTACGGCTAAAGTCAGTTGTCAATTTAAAAATTTCAGAATTTCGGCCATGGGCGATCCTAGTATATGTTAATACGTGAAGAAAACCTTTGGATCCCTTTTTAAGACAATTGCTAAACGGTTGTGTATGAAAATTGACAGAGTTAAAGTTTACATTACAAAGTACTGAAAAAAAAATGTTTTTAAATAAAATGCTTTAGAAATACATTAAATTCCTACGAACTCTTCTTTAATCTACAGTAATTCTTTCACTATCAAATCTGTGAAACTTTGGTATTCACTTCCTTTACATATTAGAAGCAGCAAATCATTAGTCACCTTTAAAAAATCTTTAAAATAATTTTTTATCGGTCTAATTTTAGGACAGAAAGGCATTGTACGTATTAGGATTAAGTATTATAAAATAAGTTTTTTTTGTATACCTATTATAGCTAAGTATTTTATAAATTAATAATCTGTACGCGTGTATTCTACATTTCTTTCACGCTTTCTCACTGTTTTGGATTTGCTGGAAGAAATCTTTTACAGAAATAAGCTCGCCTTTTGTGGAGTTTTCAAGAAATAAAATGTAATTTTGCCTCTATGTGTACAAGTATTAAATAAATAAATAAATTAATAAAAATAAATATTACATACATACATGTAAAGACTGTTTTCTTTACGGCTTAAGTATGTTGTCAAACTTAAAAGTAATCTTATACATCTATAAATATAATAAAATCGTAGGAAAGTCAAAATTGAATATTTTTTTAAAAGAATACTTGGGGCGTGATCTACAATCGATATCGAAGCCAAAAATATAGTTTTTAGAATTTTTGTCTGTTTGTCTGTTTATCTGTTTATCTGTTAGTCTGTTAGTCTGTTAGTCTGTTTGTCTGTTTGTCTGTATGTATGTCCGGGGTAAACTCAAAAAGTACTGCATGGATTTACTTCAAACTTTGCATGAATATTACTAACAGTTCGGGTCAACATATAGGCTATATATTATCACGCTATCACCTAGCGGGGAGGTGCTATGCGGAGTAAACGAAATCCGCGCGGACGAAGTCGCTGGCGACAGCTAGTACATAATAAACATCAAAACCGGAAATACAAACATTTATGCTCATCACACAAATCCTTGTCCCCGTCGGGGACTGAACCCGAGCCCCGTCGATTGCGTAGTCAGGGTCGCTAACCACTCGACTAACGGGACGGTTAAAAGTGATTTTATTGTTTAGCTTATGCTCTAATTTCGGCCACAGGTGATCGCTAGTTTATAAGTATGTATTTCTTTGTATTAGTATCGTGGACTAACACCCATAACACAAGCAAATAATTTGCTTACTTTGGGTTAGATCGATTTCTGTAATTTGTTCAGCGATATTATAATTACTCACTCACTAATTGAAATGGATGATCGCGCATAACTTTTTGTCGGTTTATTTTTTGGTAAAATAATATTCTTACGAAATGCTTGGCAAAAGGTGGTTTTTTCTTAAGAGTTACTGACTATTTTTGCTCGACAGTGTACTCAAAGATGAAATCTAATACCTTGTCGCTTTTGGGGATTCCAAAGATAGCCTTTCAGCAAATTGTTTGGACCCGTTCTGTAATTTATCCATGAAGCCTTATCCAATGAACGGAGATCTGAGGAATAGCTAGCGATTTTATTATAGGAGAGAGTTATTTTATTGCTTGAATACACGGAATTACTGGTATGGTCTTTATTAAAAACTAGTTATTGCATGTGGTTTTGTCTACGCAATATTCTTTATATCTTAATCTGCACAGTATGTTAATATCCTGTCCGATACACAAAGGCATTGTTTGGTAGTCTTATACAATATAGTCATATTTATGCAATTGTTTTGGGGATGTAGATATTCATTGCCACCACGAGATTGACCACAAGAGGTCTCGGGTTCGATTCAAAAATGTATTCCGGGTTGGACAATTCAAAAATGTATTTTTTCAGTTTTCTGATAAAACCAACGTTGCCCGGGATTGGATAAGAGTCCGGTTGACGAAAATCTTGCAATTTATTATATATATAGGACTAGTCTAAAGTATCTTCGGCTAATCGTGGGTGCCTAATACCTAGAGTTCTTTTTTTTAAAGTAGCTTTTGCTTAACTCCGGGTCTTAAAATATTTTTATGCCAAAAATCATTTGAGTGGTTTAACCGTAAAAGCGTATCAGACAGATGGACATATATATATATATATATATATATATATATATATATATATATATATATATATATATATATATAGTAGATACTATAAAATGTTAGAACGGTTAGATGTTGTTTTGTTTTTAGTTTTAATTTGTAATTGCCCTGATGATGCTTATATAAGCGAAACCGGTTTGATAATATATATAAAAGTTTATTGTGTAACAGTACAAGTATTATCGATATAAAATATTGTATGAACATGAAGTTTCACCAAGTGCCAACGATAAAGAGTGTTGAATATACTTGGTCCCATAAATGTGATAGGTGGCAAGCCTATCGAAAACCGGGCCCAATTCCAGGTCACATTGTTTTTATCAGAAAACTAAAAAACACATTTTTTTAATTGTCCGACTAAGAAATCAGAAATCAGAAATCAGAAGTACTTTATTCAATAAAACTTTTTACAAGTTATTTTGACGCGTCAACATTTTTTTAAACTACTACCGGATCGGAAACGCGGCCACCGGATCGGAAACGGCTAGGGAATCGAACCTGAGACCTCTTGTGGTCAACCTACCAAACCGACACCAGACCACTAGACAACAGGGCGATTATTATTATTAGGTGATTAGGCGATGAATCTGCAAAATAGTAGCATAAATATGACTTTATTGTATAATGTTGCCAAACAATGCCATTGTGTGTACCCGGGAAATGAACCCGGGACTTTATGTGGTCAACGCTAACGCCAGATCACTAGACCACAGGGGCATAAAAATTTGTGACCGAAAAATAAAATATCAAGCATGTAAAAGACAATTAAAAATGTATTTCTACATCGCGTAGCCCACGCGATTTGGGTAATGGTTGAAAAAGCAATTTGTAAAAAAATCGTGAAATCCCACCGGTTACAAAATTCAATCGTTATAAAATTTCCAACTGAAATCATCTAAGCGCGAAATAACAGTGTTATTTTAGAAATCCAATGTATGTTAAATTGTATCAAAGCGTTGTTGAATTTTCCATTTTTTAAATATTGCAAAAAATGTTAATAAAGTGGAGCGATCAAATAACGGGGAAGTGTATTATTGAAAACTTTTCTTTGTTTTCGTTTGTGATTCTTTTCGTTGAAACGGAATGGAAACAGGTTGGAAATTAATTGGCATCTTGGTCGATTGGTTTGCGACAAAATTTTAACATTGATGGGACTTGGGTTTGATTCTCGACGGGGATAAGTGTTTGTGTGATAAACACATATGTTTGTATTTCTGTCATTGGGAGTTTATAAAATATATTTCAGTGTTTTTTTATATCATAAGATAACAAATAAGCAGATGGGTCTCCTGATGGAAAGAGTAAACCATCGCCTATAGACACCAAAGGTTTTAATGGTGCGTTGCTATCTTGTGACGAGTTGCTATCTTGTTTGCGTGGTCTAATGCCACAAGCATAAGTTTACCGGCTACCTTAGCCTGCAAACCGGAACCCAACAGTGACAAGCACTGACGCTATTGCGGCAGGCTTTGGTGTCTATAGGCGATGGTTGACTCTTTCCATCAGGAGACCCATCTGCTTGTTTGTTATCCTATCACATTGTGGGAACAAGTATGTTCGGCAAATCGTGGGTGCACTTGTTGTAACCTCTGCCTACCTCTTCGGGGATACGGGGGTGAAGATACTTTTAAATCGGTGGAAGGCACTAAAAACTTTCGCTCGAATTTTGCGTAATTGAAATTATATCCATGCGTTTTGTTTTTTGCGTCGGATAAAAATTTAATTTTGATTTTATTTAATATTTTTTTATTATATATAAATCGAACATATTATCGATTCAGAACAGCCTCTGGTAATTTGGCCAGAACTTTAATAGTAACCCTATATTTTGTTTTATTCGCTCACCACACCAGTCGCCATGATCACGCGTCGCTCGGTTCATTCCACGCCACAAGTCACGTCGCAATTCGCATCGCCGGTAGTTGTGGTATACTTCATTCGTCATTCGGTTTCCTACATTTGCTTTAGTCGCTCGTCGCGTGGCAATTCGTTTCGCAGGTAGCGCCGCGCGTAGCTGTGGCCAGGCCTTAACGCTATTGAAGCATGAGTAGGGGGGAGCGGCGGTAGTACGTTAGGTAGTGTTAATGAATTATACTAATGAATAGAAGTACATAATAATATATAATATTATATAAACACTACCCCCCGTGTTTAATACCTTACCCGGCGTTGGTCCCGGGCTCCTTTGAAAAATTTGCCAACGGCCGTTCTGCTAGGCAGGTCGCAAAAGGCAAACTATACGAATCACTATCATCGTGGTTACTAGGTGGTAGAGTTCTGCATTGCCTCGCCCGGGTCTACTACCACCGCCTCACCTATTCCTGCCGCAAAAATATATAAATAAAATCAAAATTACATTTTTATCCGATACAAAAAACAAAACGCATTGATATAATTTTAATTACTCAAAATTCGGGCGAAAGTTTTTAGTGCCTTTCACCAATTTAAAAGTATATTCACGCCCGTATCCCCGAAGAGGTAGGCAGAGGTTACAACAAGTGCACCCACGATTTGCCGAAGATACCTGGTCCCATAATGTGATAGGTGGCAAGCCTATCGCCAACCGGGCACTTTCCAATCTCGGGCAACGTTGTTTTTATAAGAAAACTGAAAAAAACACATTTTTTAGAACTGCCCGATCCAGGAATCGAACACGGGACCTCATGTGGTCAACTCCGTCACCGGACCACTGGACCATAGAGGCGACTAAACAATTTTGTTAAATTAAAAGTGTTCGGGAAAAATGTGCTTAGAGCGAAAGATTACAAAATAGTTACTATCGTAATTATAGGTATGTAAATGTAAAATGACACAATGACTGTATTACAGAGTTCATTCACAAGACTTGGTGCATAGAATTCATGAATTTAGTGGGATATTTTTAAACGAATATTTTTATATTATCTTGTAATAATTTTACAATAATAAATAAAAGGCACTTTCAATTCAATATTTAGTTCCTAATTTTAAAATTTGGCTGGATTTTTTTTGAAATTAATCTTGAATATTAAACAATAGAAAAATTTGCAGTTCGGGCCGTGGAAAGCTGTGGCCAGGCCGTTAGTCCTTTTCCCTCGTGTTGGTCCGTGTTCCTTTGAATAGTAGACCAACTGCCGTTCTGCTTGACAGGTTGTAAGTGACGACTGATTGGCTAAACGTGTCACTACCATCGCGACTACTAGATGGTAGAGTTCTGCAACGTCTCGCCTGGATATTTGATACCGCTGCCTTACCTTTTCGTTAATGCTAGTCATTGTCGTGTTCCGGTTTGGAGGGTAAGGTAGCCGGTAACCTTATGCATTTGATTTCATCGCTCATTGCTCGTCGCACAGCAATTACTGACGCAGGTAATGCCGCGCGTAGTCACAATGAAAGTCAAAAGTTTGAATAAGCGTCCACCTTTTACGAACTGCCCTCAGTTTTCGAACTAGTATCCACGATGGTAGTAACTTGGATAGCCAGTGGTTTGCCCCTTATGATTTTTTAGCAGAACGGCAGATGGTTTATTCTTCAAGGGGGCCGCAGACAATTACTAAGGGAATATTAATAGTGTCTTCACATCCGTATCCCCTAAGTAGTAGACAGTGTTACAACCAGTGCAACTACGATTAGCTGAAGATGCTTATGGCTAATTACACCAACCTTGTCTTAACCTAGGACAGTCTTTATTGACATGCTGTCATACTCTTTTATTTTAAGACAAAAAGTGATAGCATATGTTATCAACCACGCTTGACGACAACTACTAGCCGGCCAGATGTGCGGCACACCTGTGTTATGCACCTGTTTGAGATGATGACGTCATAACGGACAAAATAGATAACGAATGGTATAAATAAGCGGGGACAACATGTTTTCAATTCATTGTAATTCTATCGCTTGTTGAGGGCGTTACTCTGCCCAAAATTATAGTGTGCGTGTAAAAGTGATCCAAGTGTTTTATTCGTCCAAACTGCTTCGCGTTAACACATACTACTTAGGATTTTCTAAAGCTAAGACATTGTTGGTGCAATTGGCCATGTGTCCCATAATGTGATAAGTGGCAAGTATATCGCCAACCTATCACTTATCCAATCCCAGAAATCGTTGTTTTTATCAGAAAACTGAAAAATAAATTTTTGATTGCCAGAATCGTACCCAAAACCTCATGTGGTCAACATCGACACCGGACCACTAGAATACAGATGTGATATAATGGTAAGACTACTAGAAAGTAAATATTACGTAATATCATAATTACTGAGATGGATACAATAAATAATACCTAAAAGACATCATTCACAAAGCACTAATATATAGCTCTCGTGAAAAGTTTTATCGTATTTAGATACATAATAGGTGGTTGTTGGCAATCGTGAATAGAATCTTGGAACACATTGCAAACATTTAACTAAACAATCTTAATATTACAAAAATATTGAAAGAAGCAAACTATCACAATAAATAGCTTTTCCAAGAATTTCATGTATTGATTTTAATTAAAGCAAGTATAGATAGAAAATAGTATCATAACGCCAGATCTCTTGCAGGGAAAATAGAATGAAGCGAACGACTATGGACTTTCTAGTTTACCACAATTCGCCGATTTTTCGGATGATGGCACGAGTGGGGATAGTGATTATTACATTTTTTAAGAAATAACCGTGATGGATAGTTTTACATGATCACCTAAAGCATGGGGTGGCAGAGTAGTGCTTCAGGTGATCATGTACCGTTTGACTCCAAACTGCTATTGAGATTTCGATATTCAAGAAAAACCTCGAAAAATCCTCAATGATACATTTAACAAATCGTAACTTCTAATACAGAACCAGAATGATTCACAGTAGGGGACCATTTTAATTTTGCTAATTAATTTTTTAAAGGAATTTCGATTGAAAATCGTTCTGTTCTGTATTAAAATACACGAATTGTTTTGTGTATATCGAAGTAAATGAATGGATCTTAACAGAACTCAAAACTATTTGGCTTGTTTCTTCCTTTAAAGTTCCTTTTTTTAAATTAGTTTTTCGCAGTTGGGGTTTATTTTTTATTTTTCTTCTTTTAGGTAGAATTTATTTATTTCGTTATTAAGATAATAAGTTCCTTAACTTTGCAATCTTTTCATTTCCTTGAGGGAGATAATATTGTGAGGAATATTAAGTGTATTGCGGTAGTCAAACTACTGATTATTAGTCTCCATAGCGACTGCACTTTATATATTATTTTTGACCTTTAGCGATCTTTTTGTCGTGATTCAAGAGACTAAGTGTCACGACAAGCAAGCACTTTCTTCAATTTTTCATTCGTCTGACTCCCATCCCAGGAATGAAAAATGATGAGACAAGTCTAAGCTTATTTTTAATATCTATTCAACGATCCCATTTGACCCCCCATTATTCAATTCATACCCCATTTGACATAATCATAAATCGATGAACTATGTCAAATGGGGTATTTTATTTAATTTTGGCAATATGGCGCCTGGTTGTCGCTGTGGTAAATTTTGATTTCCGCTATTGTGGCCGAATATATGTATAAGGCAATGTTATCAAAACTCGGACGAGGCGTAACAGAACTCTAACTCCTATTTAGTAAGCATAATGCTAGTGATATATAGACATATCAGCCTTTTCTCGCCTGTTTATCAAAATGCCTAGCAGTATGGCAGTTGATCTATTTTTCGAAAGGGTCCAGGATTAACAATAAAAATATATGGAGTCTGTGTTGTTACACACAGACTCCATCTATTCCTCATGTTGATCAAAAACTACGTTTAATTCTAAAGAAACATTTTAACCTTTAAATTTACAAAGAACTTTAATCAAGCGCGAAACAATATGACTTGAATCATTACGTTCTCAATTTTAAATTGTTTGATTTATTTTCCATCATATTTGATTCTTAATTAATTCTTCAGGCTTAATTAATTCTTCGTAATTATTTTAGACTTCTAGAAGACTGAAATAATTACGAAGTATTAAGGTACAGGCAACCTGGTATCCTACTCGTCTTTCTTTATATCATACTAGCGACCTGCCCGCGGTTTCACCCGCGTAGCTTTTGTTCCAGTGGGAATATCGGAAAGCATTATACACTAAAACCTTCCCTAAGAATCAATCTATCTATTAAAAAAAATCCCATCAAAATCCGTTGCGTAGTTTTAAAGATTTAAGCATACATAGGGACAAGACAGAGAAAGCGACTTGTTTTATACTATGTAGTGAAGACAGAAATAAGCAGATGGCTCTCCTGATAGAAAGAGATTTTAATGGTGCGTTATTATCCGTGAAGCAAGATGACAATGCCACATGCATAAGTCTGCCGGCTACCTTACTCTCCCACCGTAACACGACAGTGACAAGTATTGACGATATTGCGACAGGAATAGGTAAGGCGGTGGTGCCAAATACTCGGGCGAGACTGCGGAACCGTACCGTCTAGTGGTCGCGATGGTAGTGACAGATATAGCCACTCGGTAGCCTTTTATTAACCGCCCCGTTAGTTGAGTGGTTAGCGAACCTAACTAGGAATCGAGAAATTTTGGGTTCGATTCCCGAGAGGGGATATTTGTGTGATGAGCATAGGTGTTTGTATTTATGGGTTTGGGTGTTTATTATGTATATCATCGTATTTATGTATGTATTTCTATGTATTAGTATCGTTAACTAACACCTATAACACAAGCAAATAATTTGCTTACTTTGAGGTTAGATCGATTTGTGTAATTAGTCCAGTGATATTAATATTTTATGACCTGCTTGAAGAATAGGCCAATGAAGAATAGGCCAACTGCCGTTCTAGGCAGTTGGCCTATTCTTCAAAGGAGCCCGGACCAATACAGCGAAGATATTTTCCTGGCTAATTTCATCGTACCCATGTTGATAACTATTACTCGCCTCAATTAAACTCAAGATCTTTACTAATTAAAATTTTATACACTACATATTACGTACGAGAATACACATGTTTTTCGTACTGTAGCTGTTAAGTTTCTAGACTGATGTTTAATATTAAAATACTGGTACTGTTTCACAATAAATTATTACACATATCAACCAACCGATTTCGCTTCTAAATAAGCATCAATTGATATATGCAATAATTTATTGCGAAACAGTACAAGTGTTTTAATATTTAACATTTAATGAAAATGGATTTTCACCATGTGCCGACGACAAAGAGTGTAGAATATGTTTCTAGACTGCCTCGTTGTCTAGGGGTTCGATCCCCGGGTCGGGCAAAAGTGCTATTGAGATTTCTCGAGGTTTTCTCGAAAATCTAAAATCTCAGTAGCAGCTTGGAGTCTGGCGGAGTGGTGTATTAACACTCCCGTGCCTCGGGTGAGCACGTTAAACTGTCGGTCCCGATTATTGCTAGAAATAGTCGATAACCGTTAAGATATCGGTAAATGTGGCGATGAAGTTCACCACTTATCTTGCCAACCGACAAACCAGTGAATCGCGGTGATCCGGAACATCATTAGACGTTCAGTTTACTCTGCCTAACTTGCAATGGGGACCGGGTGTGATGAGACTTAGCGTTTCGAGGTCAGAAAAGCACTTGATCAGCGTTAAAAACCGTATAATATTAATTTTACACACTCGATAGATAGGTAGCTTCGTAACAATTAACCTGAAAACAACTAAATACGAAATACATAATGATTACGTTTTATTTCAATATTTTCATATTTTTGTATAAGGTGATCCGTTGCTATTATTGTGACGTATTTTTAATGCCACATGCATAAGTTTAACGGCTACCTTACCCTCCAAACCGGAACATAGCAGTAGCAAGCACTGACGCTATTGCAGAAGGAATAGGCAAGGCGCTGATGCAAGACCCGAGCAAGACAATGCAGAAATCTACCGCCTAGTAGGCTTGATAGTATTGACTCGCATAATAACTAATCACCTCTTTTCTTTCACTTCTTTCAAACTGCAAACAACACGGGAATCAAAAAAGTAAAACAAAACCAAACCATTTTAAAATATCCTTGTATAAAATATAATCTATGGTCACCTTTAGTATCCAGTCTTCTGTATGAGGATTGTGGACACTGATAAACCTCTGATCTGACGTGTAAGTCATCCTTCCAGATGTTAAAAGATGTATGTCTCGATGTCTTATCCATGATACCTGTCGAACAAACAGAAAAGAAAATAAGTAAATCATACAGTCATAGTATAGGGGAAATATACCAATTTATTTATTTGTTGTTAGTAAAAAGCACGGATTAAACTGGATACGCATCAAGGCGGATGGCGGAGAACTTCCAACTCTAGCTGTTGTAGCTTGGAGGCCGTCTTCTGTGCAGTATGAGGTTGCGCGTTGTCGTGCAAGAGCTACAAGAGCTGGCGTTGGAAGTTCTCCGTTATCCGCCGTACTCACCAGAACTTGCGCCTACAGACTCCCACTTTTTTCAGAATTTGGATAACTTCTTGGCGGGAAAAAATTCAATACCCGAGAGGCAATACATAATGGCTTTAAAGAATTTGTTGCCTCCCGTCCAGCGGATTTCTTCAAGCAGCATCAATAAGCTACCAATGCGTTGGTAAAGATAAATTGATTGCATGGGTGATTACTTTGATTAACAGAAATAAAAAATATAGAAAAATACACTTCATTTATTTCGTAAAAAACGGCAATTTTATAGGTAAATAGGTGTATAATATATTTTTATATTTATAAACCTGTGACACAAAATGATCAAATGTTTAAAAAATGTTGTTTTCTCAAATGACATTCGAAAGTTATTGCGCTTTTTCGATTTTGTTTTAATTTAAAGACAATGTGACGTATTTTATTTACATTTATGTAACAAGTTTTTGGCCATAAGTATCATTATTGAGGAGTAAACCATATAGATTACTCTCGAGAAATGTAAAAGGCACAATACTTGAAAATGGGTGTAGTCCGCGTGATACTGCAATAACGGTGGACTCAATTGACGGAAAGAGGTTTTTTCGGAGGTTTGAGGAAATTAGAACCAACCCCTAAGAACTTGCTCGGAGAGATCCAGATGCACAACGTTAAAGGATAACTACTTCTTGTTGTCAATGCTCCGAAATAAAGCAGAATGATGAAGGTCCATACAAAGTTCGCTTAGAAACCATCGCATGTTGACAGATGCTTGTCGTATTGTAATGCATCATAAATTTCTTCGAAATGTAATTTTTTTAAAAGTTTTTAATGCCACAATTCCCTGAAATCTTGACTTAGACTTATAATAGACTTATACATGTGGCATTGCCATCCCGCCACTGGCATAGCAACGCATCATTACCATCTTTGTCGTCTATAGGCGCTTCAGGAGAGCTATCTCATAATATATAAAAAAACTTTATGCACGACTTAACTAAAATTATACGTAAAAATGTTAGTATTATGAGAACTGAAAAAATATTTTATTTTTTATTCATGTGGTCTGTAGTTATTATATCCAAGTTTTTTTTTTATATTGTATGATATCAAATAAGCAGATGGGTCTACTGATGGAAAGAGTCAACCATCGCCTACAGACACCAAAGGTTAATGGTGTATTGCTATCTTGTGGCGAGGTCTTATGCCACATACATATGTTTACCGGCTACCTTACCCTCCGAATCGGAACAACCCGGGCGAGACAATGCAGAACTCAAGTACCACCTAGTAAAATATTAACGGGGTAGGTAGGATATACACATCACAATCTGTGTACTCTTTGTTTTTCCCCGTTTATAATTGTTTATGTAAACACAAGTCACACCGTCAACACCCTTGTAAGAGGTCCAACCAGTTCAGTAATGTTTAAGGTGTTAGTTTTTGACTTTCCAATACTCCTTTCACTCAAATTCCAGCAATATTTGTTATATGGATCTACCCACCATTCTTTCCAAAGACATGTAATAACCATGTTAGAATATGTCTATTTAAAATATTCACCCAGCCCGTTTTACATTATAATTTTTTTTCTTTCAAGCATCAAAACGTTTTATGTTTACACTCTTATGACTTCCAATTGCATTGGTCCGGGCTCCTTTGAAGAATAGGCCAACTGCCGTTATAGGCAGTTGGCCTTTTCTTCATTGGGCTATTCTTCAAGCAGGTCATAAAATACTAATATCACTGGACTAATTACACAAATCGATCTAACCCCAAAGTAAGCAAATTATTTGCTTGTGTTATGGGTGTTAGTTAACGATACTAATACATAGATACTAAGACATAAATGCGATGATATACATAATAAACACCCAAACCCAGAAATACAAACACCTATGCTCGTCACGCAAATATTTCGACTAACTCGACCAACGGGGTGGTTATAAAAGGCGACCGATTGGCTATACCTGTCACTACCATCGTGACCACTAGATGGTACGGTTCCGCAAAGTCTCGCCCGAGTATTTGGCACTTTAATAACACCTGGAAGCTTATTATAAAAGCGTATATTATGCCCTATAAAAATGTTACATTTTCTATGGAGACGTGATACATGTACAGCAAGATTGTTTTTATTTTTTGTATTTAAATTATATACATCACAATCTTTCTTAGACGAAAAAATGTTTTTACGAACATAAATTAAGTTTTCAAATATAAACTTGGATGCTACGGTTAAAGTATTAATTTCTTTGAAATTCCTGCCAGGGAAACTCTTGAGCTGAGATTGTAAGTAGCCCTTACGGCTCTTATTTTGTAATACGAAAATTGTATTTATTTAGCAGTTTTTTTTCGCAATGTTCAGTGTAAATAAAAGGTATATTTACAGGTGTACTTATAATTAAAAAAACTGTATTGGTATTTGTACTCAATGATATTTAATTATATCGTCCGCATCTTCGTCCGCGTGTAAAAATGTCTAAAATAAAAGTCCAGGGGTTTTACCCGCATAGTTCTTTTTCCCGTGGGATATCCGGGATAAAAACTATTCTATGTCCTCTCTTGAGTCTCAAATTATTTTTGAACCAAATTTCATGCAAATCGTCTTAATGCTTTGGGCGCGAAGAAGATACAGACAGACAGAGTTACTTCCACATTTTTAATGTTAGTATGCATATCATCATATGTGGGCTTTTTTAAATCATAAGATAGCAAACAAGCAGATGGGTCTCCTGATGAAAAGAGTCAACCATCGCCTATAAACACCAAATATGTTTATATTGCGTTGCTATTTTGTTGCGAGGTCTAATGCCACATGCATAAGTTTACCAGCTACCTTACCCTCCAAACCGGAACACGACAGCGACAAGCACTTACACTATTGCGGCAGGAATAGGTAAAGCGGTGGTACCAGACCCATACGAGAAAATGCAGAACTCTACCACCTAGTAGCCTCGATGGTAGTGACATAGCCAATACTAGCCAATAGGTGGCAAGCCTATCGCCAACCGGGCACTTTCCAATCTTGGGCAACTTTTTGTTTCTTAGAAAACTGAAAAAAACACTTTTTTGTGCCCGATCCGGGAATCAAACCAGGGACCTTATGTGGTCAACGCCAACGCTGGACCACTAGACCACAGAGGCGATGATAGATTTGTTTTTATAGCGGCAACGAAATACATAATTTATGAACATTTCAGCTTTCTTGATATCACAGTTTATAAGATACAGCCTGGTGACAAACAGACAGCGGTGGCTGAGTAAAAGGGTTCCGTTTTACCTTTTAGGTACGGAACCCTAAAATTAGAAAATCACAAAATAAATTGTCTGAAATCGAAATTGAATCCATTCATCGTGTTGTTTCTGGCTCCCTTTGAAAGATAGATCTGCTATCTTGTCAGGCAGTTTGTAAAAGGTGAACAATTGGCTATTATTGTCACTACCATCGTGACTACGAGGTGGTGAAGTTCTGCAAAGTCTCGCCCGGGTCACTGTCAGGTTCCGGTTCGGAAGGTAACGTAGTGTGGTGTTAACATACCCTAACGCGGATAGCAACGCACCATTAACATCTTTAGTGTCTACAGGCTATGGTCATCTCTTTTTATCAGTAGAGTCTCCTGTTTTTGGAAACTTTTCCTTAAAAATTACGCGTATTGATCAAAAAAGTTTGGCAGAATTTTAGGCAACTCATTAAGTTTAATAATCACTGTTTTCTTTAATAATTGACCACTCCGTTGTTCGAACCTAATTACGAGTCAGTTGGGACAGGGATAAACATTTGTGTGATGAGCATACATGTTTGTATTTCTGGGTTTGAGTACTTATATAATATATATACAGTACTTATATAATATATACATATACATATTATGTATTTCTATGTATGAGTCGTCTAAAATCAAAGACGGCTATGTACACTTTCACTCATTTTTGGTAATCTAAAAAAATGATTTCTCTTAAACTGTGCAGCTGATGAATAATGTGTAAACTATAATTATAATCTATAGTTAAAGGTATATATATATATATATATATATATATATATATATATATATATATATATATATATATATATATATATATATATATATATTATATGTATATATACGAACCATTAAATATTTTTTAAAAGATACTTGGGGCGTGAACGTTTTTAATTTAAACTTTACACAAATAATTTTCTCATTAATGGTAGATAGCCACCTTTGATTCTATACGACGACTCTATTAGTATCGTTGAATAACACTCTTAACACAAGCAAATAATTTGCTTACTTTGGGGTTAGATCAGTTTGTGTTATTTGTCCAGTGATATTATTATTATTATTTTTATTATTATTATCTATAGGTATATTAACACGTGACTGAAAAGATTGTAATTGAAAAAAGATTTTATTGTTTAGTCCATGGTCGCATTTTAGTCACAGGCGATTGCTAGTTATTATTATTATTTCTTTCAATTCAAGATTACTCTCTAATTTTGTCTTTTATAACGATGGAATTCGTAATGCCATCCTTTATAAATTTCCTTAGTTATATAAAGAAAACCGTGTTGGTCTCGGCCTCCTTTGAAGAATAGGCCAACTGCCGTTCTGCCAGGCAGGTCATAATAGACGACCGATTGGCTATCGAGTCACTAACATCGTGGCTACTAGGTGGTAGAGTTCTGCATTGTCTCGCCCAGGATTGTTACCACCGCCTTACCTATTCCTGCCGCAATAACGTCAGTGCTTGTCGGTGTCGTGTTCCGGTTTGGAGGGTAAGGTCGCCGGTAAACTTATGCATGTGGCATTAAACCTCGCCACAAAATAGCAACACACCATTAACATCTTTGGTGTCTATAGGCGATTGTTGACTCTTTCCATCAGGAGATGCATCTGCTTGTTTGCTATCTTATGATATAAAAAAAAAGTATTGTACTTGTAACTTTTAATTAATGCAGACAAGTTGTGTTTGTAAAAGCAACTTATTTATACCATTCCCGCAACACCAAGTTGTTGATCTTAGTATATTTCAGCAATAAGCCTTCGAGCCCTAATTAGTAAACCGCAAATACCTCTCGACCTCATTCCACATTCCCATAGGGCCAAGTCATCAATACATACGAACTCAACTATTTCGCTTCGAAGAGAACTAAGAAATGAGTTTCTATGAATAGAAAATAATTAAGGATTGGCTAGAAAATTATGTTTAATGATTTACTACCTAAACTTGTCTTCCTATTGTATTGTTCTTGTATTTATCTAATGAAAGTCTTCTACCCTTGTAGTGTTTTGGTATTTCTCTAATGAAAGCCTTTTTTTTATTAGATACATCTTCGTTTATATTTCGCAGTGTATGCAATACTATGATCCATTGTTTATATGCTTTGTCCTTATACACATTACACGTATGATGTGACATGTATTCCCTTGCCATCTGTCAGCCCCATCAGTCTTAACAACTATCAAATGTCATTTTGACAGCGGTGTTTAGCTTCATGCTACACCCTTTGCATGTTCTTCAATGTTGTGATGTATCGCGCATGTTCTTAAAAACATATATTATTATATACAAATTAATTATTATTATGATTCTTACAACTTTTTTTTTTATTATCGATAGGGAAGCAAGCGCTTCCCTACCACGATCTCGCCTGGTGGTAAATTAGATCCAGTCTAAGATGGAACGCGCTTCCCTAGAAGGTACGGTCCTGTTCACTCTTCTCTTGAAGATACCCAGATTGTAGTTGTCGGTGAACACAGACACAGGGAGCAAGTTCTAGTTCTTTGTAGTTTGAATGAAGAATGTTGAGTGGTCAAACCGCTTTGTCCGAGTACGTGGAACGTCCGCCATATGGCGATGCCAAGAATCTGTGTGCCTCAACGATCGATAGAAAAACGGGGATGGCGGAATTAAGTAAATAAAAATTAAATTTAATACTTCATATTGTCGACACTTATTTTTTTTATATTAAAAATTAACAAACAAGCAGATGGTTCTGAAAGAAAGAAAGAACCATTGCAACAATGTAGACACTAAAGATTTTAATGGTGCGTTGCTATCCTTGTGGCCAAATGCATTAGTTTACCAGCTACCTTAACCTCCAAGCCATAACACGACAGCGACAAGCACTGATGATAATCCGAAAGAAAGGAAGGAAGAAATGATACCTATAAGGCGGTGGTAGGTACCAAAATTAATTTAACTGAAATAATTTTTGCCCCGATGATGCGTTAAAACGCGAAACCAGTTGGTTTTAATAAATAAAAATCAAGTAAAACAGTACAAGTGCTTTTAATATAATATAAATCCAATCAAACACTTTTGTCGGATCCGGGGATATGCTACCCGTAGACCACGATGCAGTGTAAATTATTTACTTTTAAAGGGAATATATCACATAATATTCTGTAAATATTTCAAGCATTTACCAGTTGTCATTAAGATCAATGAAAAAATTAAAAAAAAATATTTTATTCTGTTTGGTTCTCTTAAAAAATTTTATTATATTCTGGTTATAGCATTTGTTGTTATAGTGGCAACAGAAATACATCATTTGTGAAACTTTCAACTATCTATCACGGTTCATGAGATACAGCCGCGTGACAGATGGATAGACGGACAAACCGATGGACAGTTAGCGGAGTCTTAACGATAGGGTCCCGTTTAACACTTTGGGTACGGAACCATAAAAAAGACTACGTTGACCAAATACCACAAATGAGATAAGCATAATCATTCTGTATTGTTTACCTTCTTTTAAACACTCAAACTTATATATAATATACTAGCTGACCCGGCAAACGTCATTGTGCCTTCTTAACTACTCTTGTTTTTTTCCATATTTTCTCACCTTTTAAACCTTCCCTGGATTTCAACAATTTCAATTTCAAATTCAAAACCTAAATTAGCCAAATCGGCGGGGTTATCACGTTGTTACGTGATAACCCCGCAATGCGAAATCGTAATTGTTTAGGTATTGCAAGATATATACCAGTCTTGTACATTAGCGCCAGTCGTTGCAGTGTGCATCTAATGACCAGCAAGCAATTGACGACGTTTTTGATGAGTTTTTCGTTACGTTTAAAGTCATCGCTGATTGCTGGCGGATTGCAAACGTTAGGTAATACGCCTGCGGTTCAGCCGTTCTCGAGTTTTAGCGAGACTAACGAACAGCAATTGATTTTTATATAAATAGATAAAATCGAACAAAGCCACCAAAGTATAAGTACGTTTGAAACTACACAAAATAAAAATCAACTCATTTATGTCACTTTTGTTGTGCAATAAGTTCCACTCGAACGCCACGGGAATCAAAGTTCCCGATTTTTACAGAACATTGTTTGCCATTGGGAACTACAGTCTCCAAGTGAAATGCACCAAGTTTACGTTCGCTTGTGATGATTGTGGCTAAATAATATTTACTCAGATTCAATTTCTATTTTTGTGACCATAAAAACCATATTAAAATTTAGGCTGTGCTTGAGAGGTTATTGCCTATTTTATTAAATCGATCGCGGACCCCTCCAAACCGGAAACGACTATGATGTTTTATGGAGCTCAGGAAGGCAATAGTAAATAACCAAATTTCACTTCTTCATAAGCAAGTTTATTTTGCACTTAATTCACGTATACATTTTATTTTATTTTATCTTAAATAAAGTCTTAGCAATTATCGTCACACTTTACTAATTGACTACAAACTGACAGAGTAACAGTATCACAAGAGACGACTTTTCGACTCGGCGGTCCGTTAGCGAATGCACTGAATTTTATATACTCTCTACATACAGACATTTCATACAGACATTAGCCACAAACAAAAGTCAATACAGTTACTCATTTATCTTAGTTTGTAACAGATGTTTATAGAGGCATGTTGATAAAATATTGTGGCGAAAAAAACACCTATTTTCATCACAACACATGGTCCCTAATTCTAGCTCGCGGCAGGGAAAAGACTCCAACAAAATTTAAACCTGACTACCCACTTCTTTCCTTCCCAATGAACTTCATGAAATCAACAAAACTGAGTAAGTTTCCTCTGTGGTATTGGTTGGGTTTTTCTCACCATGAGAAAAACACAATCATCTTTATACCTGACCTCCGTGTTTCCGTCTATTACCTACCTTAGATCTTACGGTATAGACATCTTAGAGTGTTTTATATATATGTATATTATATATTTTTAGAAGCTATTAAAAAAAATGTTTGGTAGATACCATTTGGAACGAAGTTCCTTACGGCAGGCTTGGAGGGGATAGGGATTTTGCTGCGCGACCGAACTGAAAAAATGTGATAGTAAAACCGTAAGAAAAATGCGTGGAATAAAAGCGTTAAATGAGACGTGCGCAGGCGCGACAGTCGCGTACACAAGCGAGTAGTGCCGTTTAGCCGAAGGAAGTTCGTTCCTACCTGGTGTCCCGCGACACCACATCATTTTTTTTATATCTACCAAACAATTTCTTACTATACTTATAATTGCAGTTTAGATATTATAGCAAAAGTCATCAAAATAACGATGGGGAAAATAGTGTCGAGGATCACCTCATATTTCATCAGACCAGTATTGATTTTGTTTAATACATGTACTGCTTCTTTTATTTATTTTAAAGGCAACAAGTATCACCTGTTATAGCATCAGGACTTTTAATTTATAAATTATTTAAATATTACTAATACACACGAAAAGAACAACTAAATGTAAGTACACCAGGTACATATTCTGCGGCCATGGATAGGACTGCACTCTGTAACAGGAGATGAGTGCATATTGGTTCCTGCCTGTTCGGTTCTTTAGTTTTAATTTTTAAACTATCATCTTTTTTCACGAGTGTAACTAAAAAAATTATGAAACCTGATTTCTGAGAAATAAAATATTATTATTATTACTCTATAATTATAGATAAACAATAATAATTTAACAAGTACCGTTAATTGCCAAGGAAATTTTTTTACATTGAGGAAATGGGGTAACATAAAAACTGGGGTAAAAAAATATTAAAATCTAACTAGACAAATAGAATAATATCAATTAGCGATACATATAATGTCAATATATAAGTTGATTGAGTTTAAAGTTGAATATCAAATAAAATTGATTTACAAATTTCAAATCAAACAAAATCAATACGATGCAGTTTCACTAAGTGCCAACGATGGAACGTATAAATTATAACTGTCCAGTATTCACCGCGTCATGGCACACCGGAATATGTCTGTCTTCTTGGAAGTTAACAAGCGTGATTATATTTTAAAGGAGATGTACATACCGTTCTGTTCCCAAGATCGTGCACCCTGCAATTCAACTGTGCTGTCTTCCCAACCAACGCCGTCACATTCCTCGAATATGCCACATCGAAGTGTGGCCCCCTTTGTGTAAGACCCAAGTCTATATCTGTGTACTCCAGCTCTTGAACTCCGTTAGTTCCCAGACCATTTGTATTGTCTGTGCAACCTGTGAAAGTACACAACAAATTCTATAATAATTTCACTCCGTGTTAGTTTGGGCTCCTTTGCAGAATATGCCGTTCTGCGACAGGTCGACAAGGAGACCGATTGGTTATCGAGTCACTGCCATCGTGTTTATTAGGTGGTAGAGTTCTGCATTGTCTCGCTCGGGCACAGAATACTAGAAACTAACAGTAGTCAATCTATACACAAGTAACATTCGAGCAATGCACACATATACACCTCTTACGGACGCGATATCTCGGAATGTCTCGGTACAGTTTGTTCTGCACCAGTCCGAGATATCGCGTCCGTGAGAGGTATCTATGTGTGCTATGCTCTAATATTACTTGCATGGAACATTGACTTCTGTTAGTTTTCAGTATTCTGTGGCTCGGGTCTGGTATCATCAGCTTACCTATCCCTGCCGCAATAGCATCAATTCTTGTCACTGTCCTGTTACGGTTTGGAGGGTAAGATAGCTGGTAAACTTATGCAGGTTGTGTTAGATCTCGCCACAAGACAATAACGCTCCATTAACATCTTTGGTGTCTATAGGCGATGGCTGACTCTTTCCATCAGAAGACCCATCTCCTTGTTTGCTATCATATGATATAAGTCTGTCATTCAAAAAATCTGTCATTCAAATGACACGTTGCGGCGTACACTTTTGGATTTTCCAAACTTTTTAAATCTGTGGTGTCTAAAGACAATGTTTATCTTTCTTCGTCAAGAAAGCCATCTATTTGCATAATATCCCATGATATGTAAAAGAACACTACCTATAAAAGCTTCAATAGGCTTGAATTCGATTTCCATTGACAAACCCTTCTGAGTGCTAAGTGTGAGTTTTTCTTTTCGCATTCGATCGTGAGCTCGTTTCGTGAGCCGTTGGGATTTGTGCAGCGCCACCTAGTGGTAAACGTGAGAAACCAGTTTACGGCTAGGTGGCGCTGTACAAATCACATACAAATTCCTAGTAAACTCGAAACGCGCTCACGATCGAATGCGAAAAGAAAAACTCACACTTAGCACTCTGTAAAGAGCATAGATTTATACGCCTGGGGCTTATTAAATATATTTGAGTATTTCTGTGTACTCACGTTTAATATGGTGGTAAATATATGCATAAACCCTTTTGCGTTTGATCTTCCATATTAATTACCCGCTATATTCGTTAACTGTACATAATTTGACTGTGTTATTATTCTAAGTTCAAGTACATGAAAATTGGAATTGGCACTTTAAATTTAAACGGCTAAATAAAAGTTAAATTACTTTTATTTAATTAAGTTTCACTTTAAATTTTCATGGCTTTTAATCCATACTATCCATACTATTATTATAAATGCGAAAGTCTGTCTGTCTGTTACGCTTTCACGGCTGAACCGCTGGACCGATTTTCATGAAATTTGGTATGAACGTAGTCCCGAGTCCCATTGATTTGTAATTTGGTTTGCTAACTACTCTACTCTACTAAGATTAAAACGGGGTGGTCGAGTGGTTAACAGTTTATATATATATATATATATATATATATATATATATATATATATATATATATATATATATATAAATATATATATATATATCATAAAATTATATTATATTATATTTATATCATAAAAAAGTAAACAATCAGATCGTCTATAGACACCAAAGGTGTTATTGGTGCGTTGCTATCTTGTGGCGAGGTCTAATGCCACATGTATAAGTTTACCGGCTAACGTAGGTAACGTTAGAGAGATTTTATGTCAATTTTGTTTAGAGTTTTTTTAGTTTAGTAAAAAATGAAAAAATTGCAGAAAATATATATCCATTTTCCCTCAGCATGCTTCTTAATTTCCAAAAGTGCAATAAGTTAAATAAAAAAGTTTGGAAAATCCAAAAGTGCATGCCGCAGTGTTTTTTTTTTTTTCTTTAAATTATGTATAACAAAACAGATCCGATTGAAGTGATTTTTAATAGGGATCTGTCCTGACTGGATTAGATAATATTGATAATAAAACAAAATAAATTCATAAAGCCAATCAACCTATTTCGTGTTTACAGACTTAAAATAATTATCTGACGGCCATAAATTTTTTTTCAACGCGAATTTTTAGAGTAATTAATTCTCTTCAAAGGCTTATAGTTATACAGAATTTGAAGAATTAAGGTTTCTCTTTATAATCATATATATACTTTTTATATCAAACCCCGTGTTGGTTCCGGGCTACTTTAAAGAATAGACCAACTGCCGTTCTGTCAGGCAGGTCGTAAAAGGCGACCGAGTGGCTATGCGTGTCACTACCATCGTGATTACTAGGTGGTAGAATTCTGCATCGGCTCGACCGGGTCAGGTACCACCGCCTTACCTATTCCTGCCGCAATAACGTCAGTGCTAGTCACTGTCGTGTTCCGGTGTGGAGGGTAAGGTAGCCGGTAAACTTTTGCATGGGGCATTAGACCTCGCCACAAGATAGCAACGCACCATTAACACCTTTGGTGTCTACAGACGATGGTTGACTCTTTCGATCAGGAGACCCATCTGCTTGTTTGCTATTTTATGATATATATATATATATATAAAAAAAACTTCTGTATTGTCCCACCCGGGTCTGGTACCACCGCCTTATCTATTCCTGCCGCAATAGCGTTAGTGCTTGTCACTGTCGTGTTCCGGTTTGGTAAGGTAGCCGGTTTTATGCATGTGGTATTAGACCTTGCCACAAGATAGCAACGCACCATTGACACCTTTGTTGTCTATAGGCGATAGTTGACTCTTTCCATCAGGATACCTATCTGCTTGTTTGCTATCTTATAATATAAAAAAAATCAAATTAGTGTATGAATTTAATAATGAGTGTGATTGAAGTTGGTTGAGCCATACATTTTCTTTCAACTGATAATAATGCCAAAGAGATATCACTTCAGAAGGCTGCTTGATTTAGACTAAGCGGGAGAAGGGCAGTAAACATAAATCAATCAATCAATGAATTCTTTATTAGCTTATAGTAGGGTAACAATGTGTTAGATGTTATTTAATTACAAATTATGAACTTAAACCTACTTTGCCAGACAAATAGCGTGCTAATTTTAAACAGAACAGGCTGCACCAATAACAATATGGTTCTTTTAATATCCTATTAATTATAAAAATTATGAGTAAAGTAATAATTATTTTTTTAATACATTACAAATGCTTATTAAAAAAGTTCTATTTTAATTATTCAAATTCAAATATTAAATACAACTATATAGTAAACAAAATACAAAAAAGCAATACAATAACATGGTTAAAAAAATTTGAAACATCCAACAAACGCACATCAGCGACGACTTATTATTAAAGTGTCTATTTTTCTATAGTTTCTATTATAGTTATATTTCTTCATATAATTAGATTACTGAAAAAAAACAATAATTTACTGAAATGTCAACTCATGCGTTATGTAACAAGTTAATGGAAATACGATTTATTATAATGCGTAATCCAGCGGAACATTTTCATCCATGCAGAAATATCTCAAATAATTTAGCAGTAATTAAATATGATCCATATTAACAAGACGTAAGGTAATGGTATACTCTAAACTTAGCATACACGCTTCAACAATTACCTAAGTTTACACCGATTGCCTCCGTTTCTACTTATGAAAGTTTAAATACCTACTTATATTGCTCCATACGTTATTTAGAGTGGAAATGTGAAAATTAACATCATGTACTCTCTGGTTTACTCTCAGGTTTTTAGGGTTCCGATGTAAACTAGGAACGCTTATAGATTCGCTATGCCCGTCCGCCCGTCCGCACGATAGCTCAGAGATCCTTATTACTAGAAAGCTGTAGATTGTATGTAGATATACATATTAGTCACGTTAACAAAGTGGTAACACAAAAATCTTGAAAAATATTTTTTCAGGGTAGCTCCCCTACATGTAAAGTGGGGATTTTAATTTTTTTTCCCACGTACTTCATTGTGTGGGGTATCGTTGGATAGGTTTTTAAAATATATTGTAGGTTTGTAACAATAAGTTTTCGATTAAGGGACTTGTTTTCAAAATATTAAGCTTTTAAGTGCTAATTTTTATTGGAATCAAGTGTCTCCCGTCCTCTGAAGCCTAAGCTGTTAGTTTTGGGGATGGGAAAAATCATGGTAGTAGTAAATATAATGTAGTTAATAGGAAACCTATCTCGGCTTAGAAGGCTTTACAAGTTTTTGAGTCATAGTCGACCAACTTATAAAATGCACTTAGAAAAGATTTTATAGGTGGTGAACCTGTGATAAAAGCTGTCTTTGTAGTACGTTTATTGTGATGGGCAACTTCAGAACCTTACGTTGTGCGTGGCCCCATACGCACTTTACCAATTTATGTATGTTACAAATAGCTATTGCAGTTGGTTGCAGTTGGTTGGTTGTAAAATAGCAGTTGGTTGGAACCAACAGAGAGATAGCAACGCACCATTAACATCTTTGTTGTCTATAACGACGGTTGTCTTTTTCCTATATATATATATATATATATATATATATATATATATATATATATATATATATATATATATATATATATATATATATATATATATATATATATATATATATATATATATATATATATATATATATATATATATATATATATATATATATATATAAAATATATACATATAGTTACATCGACTGCTAACCAATCGACCACCCCGTTTAATCGAGTAGTTAGCAAATTACAAATCAATGGGACTCGGGACTACGTTCATACCAAATTTCATGAAAATCGGTCCAGCGGTTCAGCCTCGCATTCATAATATTAGTATGGATAGTATGGATTAAAAGCCATGAAAATTTAAAGTGAAAATTAATTAAATGAAAAATAATTTAACTTTTATTTAGCCGTTTAAATTGAAAGTGCCAATTCCAATTTTCATGTACTCGAACTTAGAATAATAACACACTCAAATTATATACAGTTAATGAATATAGCGGGTAATTAATATGGAAGATCAAACGCAAAAGGGTTTATGCATATATTTACCACCATATTAAACGTGAGTACACAGAAATACTCAAATATATTTAATAAGCCCCAGGCGTATAAATCTATGCTCTTTACAGAAGGGTTTGTCAATGGAAATCGAATTCAAGCCTATTGAAGCTTTTATAGGTAGTGTTCCTTTACATATCATGGGATATTATGCAAATAGATGGCTTTCTTCATGAAGAAAGATAAACATTGTCTTTAGACACCACAGATTTAAAAAGTTTGGAAAATCCAAAAGTGTACGCCGCAACGTGTCATGTGAATGACAGATTTTTTGAATGACAGACTTATATCATATGATAGCAAACAAGGAGATGGGTCTTCTGATGGAAAGAGTCAGCCATCGCCTATAGACACCAAAGATGTTAATGGAGCGTTACTATCTTGTGGCGAGGTTTAACACAACCTGCATAAGTTTACCAGCTATCTTACCCTCCAAACCGTAACAGGACAGTGACAAGCATTGATGCTATTGCGGCAGGGATAGGTAAGCTGATGATACCAGACCCGAGCCACAGAATTCTGAAAACTAACAGAAGTCAATGTTCCATGCAAGTAATATTAGAGCATAGCACACATAGACACCTTTCACGGACGCGATATCTCGGACTGGTGCAGAACAAAATGTACCGAGACATTCCGAGATATCGCGTCCGTGTTTTTAAATTGTAAATTTTTTGGGATTTATCAATTACGAAAATTTTTGAAAAAAATGTTTTTTAACATTGCTTCGAAATTTGTAACCTATCGATTATGTAGCTAAAGCAATATTTTAAATCTTAAAAAATTAAGTTGAATGCCATTCGAATGATCAAAATCAATCATCGTTTCCAGAATATATATTAGCATTTCAAAAATCAATATACTGTCATATTATTTAACAAAATAGATGTTTGAACTGAAAAAATCTATGCTTATAGTTTTAGGGATAACTTGCAAGGTTGACCGATTACAGATTTTTTTCAGGGTAGCTCCCCCACATGTAAAAAGTAGGATGTCATTTTTTTCTCACGTTCCTCATTGAGTGGGTTATCGTGCGATAGATTTTTAAAAAATATTATAGGTTTGTGAAAACAAGTTTTGAATGAAGAATTTTGTTTTTAAGACATTAAGCTTTTAAGTTCTAATTTTTGTTAGTCAAGTGTGCAGGTTGGTAGTAGTACCGCTCCCGCCCTCTGCAGGCTGAACGGTTTGTTTTGGAGGTGGGAAAAAAATCATGATAGTAGTAAATATAATGTAGTTAAAGGGAAAACTACCATGGTTTAGAAAGTTTTATAAGTTTTTGAGTAATAATCGACCAACTTTTAAAATGTACTTAGAAGGCAGTGAACCTGTGGTGCGGATATATATTTGTCATTGACGTTGAATAACTTAAATATTCATTGTATGAAACTCTAAAAGCCCTCTTCTTAGTCCGCATTATTGTGAGAAACAACTTCGGGGCCCTACATTGCGCGTGGCCCAACATATACTTTACCAACGTTTTATATTTCACATCATAAATATTATGCAAATCATAATACTTATGCTGTGAAGTAAAAATTCACTGAAATTCCCGCAAAATAATTCTCGTAAACATATAATAATATTATAATAAGACATTATCTCATAGTCAAATAAAAAATTCCATAAGTTTTAATATATCGAGGCAAAGGATGTGAAGAGGAGATGTTCAATATAATAAACCTAAAGAAACTTGCCGCCTGGTACGATGTTGGAATATTTTTTTAGATTGAAATAGAATGTTTGAAAAGGAATGTGTATAAATAATTTATAAGAATACGCTAGATGACTGTAAAAATGTTTATTTGTTAATGAATATAAATGTTTATAATACCTAACCTTATTATGTATTATTCAAAAACCGATTTATTTTTTTAAATATATATGTATACTTACTTATTTATAATAAAAATTTCGCGGTTTAAAATTTATATTCACCGCAAAAACGCTTGGGACATCATGCCGTGCTGTTGCATCGCAATGTGACGTCACATCAGATGTCACGTGACTTAATGTCTATTATGCCGGAATTATATCCTAATAGTAGAGGAGTCCAAAAGAGGATTTTTGCATTTATTTTTCTTACATCATTACGCTAGACTTGAAACGTCAGATTTTCTAAATTTTAGGTGGCTATTAACCCACCATACTTTGATGTGGTGGGTTAATTGCCACCTCAAACTAATCTGATCTAAATTAATCTGACACGATTTAGTGTTTCCATGTCACAGATTTTTTTTTATCTGTAGATTTTTCCCCACCACTAATATGAAGAACATTATATAACCTTCTGTTTTTCCTATAATTTAATTTACAAAATCCAATAGGTAGGTCTCTACGACGCTCTAGTAATTACCCAGTTAGCATCTTGCGGTCCCCTACTATAAAATTGTTGCTAATCCTTATTGTTTGTAATAAATATTTTAGTTTTATATTATCTCTATATCTCAATTAATGATTAGATACTGCTTACTATATGTAATATTTGAAGAGTTGTGGAAATTTACACAACTTTAATGCTCCCAAAAATTGTGTAAATTTCTAAAAGACTATCCAGTTGGTCAATCGGTTAGCGATGCGTGTATATATATATATATATATATATATATATATATATATATATATATATATATATATATATATATATATATATATATATATATATATAATCATCAAACCATCCTATAAAAAAAACCAAGTCTCGCAGCTCAGTTTTTCTACCGTAAAAAGTTGTGTGATCCATGTAATACCAAGTCGGTTAATTTATTTAGTCCCTACTTAAGCGACCTTCTGTCTTAAGTTATTACGTAAGTTGTTATCATATCAATGTTAAAAATCTTTTACGTTTTAAATAAATAGATCGACTTGGCCATCGCATGAAAACACACTGTATCTAACAATTTATACATAATTATATTAGATTGTTTAGTCTATTGCGCTCCACGCGATTGAAACTCGTCTCCAAAACGAATGTATAACTTTTCCAAGTAGCCCATCGGACGACAACATGGCTTAAATTTGTCAATAAACCGAGAAGTGGAGACGGGATCTAGTGATCCATTAACCATCCTCCATTAACTTCTTAAAGATCATCCCACATCCATTCGGAAGGACTTTTGCTAGAAACCAGGTTGCTGGCCCGTAGTGCTGTGTGATACATACTAAACCATCTAATCATGCGATGGCCAAGTCGATCTATTTATTTAAAACGTAAAAGATTTTTAATATTGATATGATAACTTACGTAATAACTTAAGACAGAAGGTCCCTTAAGTAGGGACTAAATAAATTAACCGACTTGGTATTACATGCATCTCACAACTTTTTACGGTAGAAACACTGAGCTCCGAGACTTGGTTTTTTTACAGGATGTTTTTGTTGATATCTCACTTCTTTTTGTAGAGTCCCACTTTTTTCCTTTTTGGTACCTTTTACTTCTAGAATATCAATAACGATTTTTCTTAAAGCCTCTGTATTATGATTTTTTCTTATTTTTGTAGGTAGTCTTCCTTTTTTTCTTTTCCGGTATTACTTCTTGAGCTTCAGCTACAGTTTTTCTCAAAGTCCCTGTCTCGATGTGTTTTTCTCGGAGGCTTTGATGTTACAATTTTTGACAAGTCTGGACGATAAATACTTCTTAATCTGTTGTATTCACAAATTGAGGATTCCTGAGCTTTAATACTTCCAAAGTCGACATTAATTAGATGTAAACCGTCCAGACTTGTAACTTTCGAATGTGCCACGTAAGCTTGACCGGATGTGAACACAGCGGAACCTATATTAATCAGCGCATTCATCAGTCATCTAGCGTATTCTTATAAATTATTTATACACATTCCTTTTCAACATTCTATTTCATTCTAAAAAAATATTCCAACATCGTACCAGGCGGCAAGTTTCTTTAGGTTTATTATATTGAACCTCTTCACATCCTTTGCATCGAGATATTAAAACTTATGGAATTTTTTATTTGACTATGAGATAATGTCTTATTATAATATTATTATATGTTTACGAGAATTATTTTGCGGGAATTTCAGTGAATTTTTATTTCACAGCAAAAGTATTATGATTTGCATAATATTTATGATGTAAAATATAAATGTTAATGTAAATGCTAAAAGTACATGTTGGGCCACGCGCAATGTAGGGCCCCGAAGTTGTTTCTCACAATAATGCGGACTAAGAAGAGGGCTTTAAGAGTTTCATACAATGAACATTTAAGTTATTCAACGTCAATGACAAATATGTATCCGCACCACAGGTTTACTGCCTATGAAAACTTTTCTAAGTACATTTTAAAAGTTGGTCGATTATTACTCAAAAACTTATAAAACTTTCTATACCATGATAGTTTTCTCTTTAACTACATTATATTTACTACTATCATGATTTTTTTCCCACCTCCAAAACAAACCGTTCAGCCTGCAGAGGGCGGGAGCGGTACTACTACCAACCTGCACACTTGACTAACAAAAATTAGCACTTAAAAGCTTAATGTCTTAAAAACAAAATTCTTCATTCAAAACTTGTTTTCACAAACCTATAATATTTTTTAAAAATCTATCGCACGATACCCCACTCAATGAGGAACGTGAGAAAAAATAACATCCTACTTTTTACATGTGGGGGAGTTACCCTGAAAAAAATCTGTAATCGGTCAACCTTGCAAGTTATCCCTAAAACTATAAGCATAGATTTTTTCAGTTCAAACATCTATTTTGTTAAATAATATGACAGTATATTGATCTTTGAAAAGCTAATATATATTCTGGAAACGATGATTGATTTTGATCATTCGAATGGCATTCAACTTAATTATTTAAGATTTAAAATATTGCTTTAGCTACATAATCGATAGGTTACAACTTTCGAAACAATGTTAAAAAACATTTTTTGAGCAGTCATTACCACCGCCTTACCTATTCCTGCCGCAATAGCGTCAGTGCTTGTCGCTGTCGTGTTCCGGTTTGGAGGGTAAAGTAGCCGGTAAACTTATGCATGTGGCATTAGAACTCGCCACAAGATAGCAACGCACAATTAACAACTTTGGTGTCTATAGGCGATGGTTGACTCTTTCCATCAGGAGACCTATCTGCTTGTTTGCTATCTTATGATATAAAATTAAAATCAGACAAACAGATAAAAATTCTAAAAACTATATTTTTGGCTTCGATATCGATTGTAGATCAAGCCCCAAGTATTCTTTTAAAAAAAATATTCAATGTACAGTTTTGACCTTCCTACGATTTTATTATATGTACTTATAGATATGCTACAAAAAGATAATTACACTTTCACCAAGGAATATACAACATGCAAAAATAAGTTTTGAAAGAGAGAACTCTAGTCTTCATACCAGAAACAATTCCACAAACAAAAAACAATTTATGAATATCGAGTCGAAGATACAGCACAATGTAGCCCGTTTAATATCCAACATGAAAACATGGCAGTTTGCGAAGTCGACTTTTGTCTTGGGAGCGCATTACTGTCTATTCAAGCGAACTCCATTGTGCGGGCTGATTCATAGTTCAATATATCTACCGTTATATTGTACGCTTGTGGTACAGCTCTATGTAATGGGATTTTATTTTTATGATATGTTAATCACATTAATATGCGAGATAGTAAAAATGTAAGCGTTTGTTAAGCCCCTTCCATACAATACAATTTTACTAAAAAATAGTGTTCTTTTTCGAAATGAACTTAAGCAGTTGGTCTAAATGACCACTACTGCGAAACCGGGCGTTTTGGGCGAGCAGAATGCTCAGCCAGAGTTAAGAGCCCGCACTAAGGGTGTCTCCTGTGAGACCTCGGGCCAGGGCAGTATCTTGACGATTAGTGGACGAGTAAGTGGCATCAAGATTTCAACCGTTGATGGCTCTTGACCGGAGTCTCGAGTGTTGGTAAAAAATTAGATTTGTGATTAAATCAACTAATAATCTGATAGTCTGTACAGTACAGTGCTTATTCTAAAAGAATGGTATAAATTAAGTAACACAAAATAAGTAATGTATTATGCGCCACATACGGTGCGAAATAAACTACGCGACGTATCAGAGCAATGTTCGCTTTTCATTGCGTAATGCGAAAATAAGAAAAAAATATAATAAGAAAACAAAATAAGAAATTCCTATTTGAGAAGAACGTAATAAATGGATACAATGCGTGTTGGGCCACGCGCAATGTAGGGTTCCAAAGTTGCCTATCACAATAATGCGGACTAAGAAAAGGGCTTTTATAGTTTCATAGTATGAACATTTAAGCTATTCAACGCCAATGGCCAATATAAATCCGCACCATACGTTACCGCCTATATAAACTTTTCGAAGTTCATTTTTTAAGCAGGTCCACTATTACTCAAAAACTTTCTAAGCTCTGATGGTTTTTCTTTTAACTTAATTATATTTACTACTACTATGATTTTTTTCCACCCCCAAAACTAACTGTTTGGTCTGCAACGACTCCCTTTATAAACGAGTCCCTTAATCGAAAACTTGTTTCGACAAATCTACAATATACATTAAAAACCTCTCCAATGATACCACATACAAAATGGGATACGTGATAAAAAAAATGAACATCCCCACTTTACATGTAGAGAAGCCACCCGAAAAAAATATATTTTTCAAGATTTTATATTAACACTTTGTTGACGTGACTAATATGTACATTCGTGACTCTACTCTGAGCTATCGTGCGGACAGACGGACATAGCGAAATATAAGGGTTCCTAGTTTACTTCAGAACCCTAATATCAGTTTTTCGGTAAACCACCAGAAATCAGAAACCAGAAGTACTTTATTCAACAAAACTTTTTACAAGTTATTTTGACACGTCACCATTTTTTTAAATTACTACCGGATCGGAAACACGGCCACACACACATCCATTCCACGCTTTTTAGTTTATTTTTCTTGAAGTCTTGTTATTCGTAAGATTACCGAAAATCAGCTTGTGAGTCTGTCAAATAACACTTCATAAAATAGGTACAGGCCTTGCTTTGAAGTATCTGTGTGTGTAGATGCGTCATCTGCAATATGTTAAGCTCTTTGAGAAAATACAAACAAAAGTATTATTTGTATTTTCTCAAAGAGCTTAACATACTAAGTGTACTTTGCTCATAAAAATGTCAACTCGTTAACTGTATTTGAAAAGATTTCCAGTAAAATATTGAGTAAATATAAGTCTACACTTATAAGGAGATAAAACGTTTTTTTGATAATGGAAAAAAATCCACCGTATTGGCCTGGGATCACTTTGAAGAATAAATAAATAACAATAAATATTCACGGGACAAATTACACTGACTGATTTAACCCCAAAGTAAGCAAATTATTTTGCTTGTGTTATGGGTGTTGGTCAACAATACTAATACATACAAATACATATATAAATACAAGAATATATTTAATAAACACCCAAACCCGGAAATACAAACATTTATGCTCATCACACAAATGCTTGTCCCCGTCGGGGATCGAATCCGAGCCCCGTCGATCGCGTAGTCAGGGTCGCTAACCACTCGACCAACGGGGCGGTCAAATAGACCTTCTGCCGTTCTGTCAGATTCGTATGTGGCCAATGATTGGCTATACGTGTCACTATTATCGTGTCCACTAGGTGGTGGAGTTCCGCTACGTCTCGCCCGGGTATTTGGTACCACCGTTTTACCTAGTCCTGCCGCAATTGTATTAGTGCTTGTCACTGTCGTGTTCTGGTTTGGAGGAAAAGATAGCAAGCATATTTATGCATGTGGCATTAAGATCCCGTCACAAGTATAACAACGCACTATTAACATATTTGGTGTATATGACGGCGTCCGCGTCGTCAAATGCAAGAATAGTGTAAAGTGTAAACAACAAATGCACGGCCCGGGCCGGCAAGCGCATCGTTCGATATCCCTACCACTCAACTTGTTTTGCTACCTGTATAAAAGTCTCTGAGCGCCCGCCGATAAGGCAGTCTAGGCTCTGGCGTGGCTCGGTACACTTGTTGTATCTTGCTAGTAGCTTATCCTTGACTCTCGGATAATTAATTTGTGCAAACAAGTTAATTATTATTGTCAACTATAAATTAGTCGCAGTACAATTTATAATTGACTATCTATTGCTTAAATTATGAATAATTAAGTTACTTGGAATTGTTAAACCAGAACTAGTCACTAGTGATGGAAAGCTTTAATAGTGATTTTATGATGTTTATTTGATACAAGTTGAACAAATTATAAAGAGTTGTTATATTACCACATCCGCATTTTATTTATCATATCTGACCCACTTCCTACATCAGAAGTGGGATCGGATTCACTCCCACTTCAGCATCAAACTATTTCGGTTAATTATGTAGAGCAATAAATGTCTCTTTTCACTTGTGGTATGGAAATTATTCTTTGAAAAATAGCAGAAAATATTAATTCACGTTCTGTAAATACATCTACTCCCCTTAAGTTGATATACTTTGATTCTGATGAAGCAGACGATATGACTAACTGGTGTCCTCCTCCTAGCTTCGTATTCTTCATTACTGAGGGTCGTAACCTCCTCATTAGATTGTTCTTGATAGCACAATATTATGCCATTGGACTCTATCTTCAGCGACGTGCAGAGCATCATAAAACATTTTAGACATAAGATTGGTGCAAACCTGGTCCGACCATCGCATAGGAGTACGACCACGTGGTCTTTTGTCTTCTACTTTTCCGGTCACTATTAGCTTTTCGAGATTGTCTCCTTGCTTTCTATAGAGATGTGGCCGAAGTATTATAGAATTCTTTGAAGGCACGTAGCAGACAGTCTGGTCTTTACTCCAAGTTGTTTTAGTATGAAGGTGTTGGTCCTGTGTGTTGTCCAAAGGATACGTAACATTTTCTCCAGCACCACATTTCAAACGCATCAATGCGACGTCTGTCTGCAGCTCTTAGTGTCTATGACTCTGCGCCGTACGTAAATATGGAGAACACCAGCGTACAAACCAGCCTCTGCTTTGTTTTTAATGAGATGCTTCTGTCGTTCCAAAGACCCTTCATCTGACTCGTAGGATTTTTGTCGTGTAACTTACTAGCTGGTGTACCTCAAGTAAAATAAATATAGAAAAGAAAAAATTAGACGGGGTTGATCTGATCATTGTAGCTACTCACTCACTTAAGAGTCATGCCGTCACCTACTTCACAAGCTGCTGTCTTGGCAAGCTATATTAGGACTTGAAGATCTCTTCCTTTTAGACTTAAATATGAACCGATTTAAGAGCACCACTGTATTTCGAGGAAGTTACAATTTTGTGATAGAATCGAACATCGTAACAACTATTGCCGTGATAAACAGAAACTTATCTCAAATAATTTTTGCTTGCAGCGAAAGCAGGTCATCTACCACTATCTCTGGTGACGTGTCCAGTGGCCGACCACCAGTGGTCTGCTATGTATGTTGTGACCCCGGCCCAGCCACAAAGCTTCCATTTTTCCGATGAGCTACAAGAAGAAAGAAGTTGCCACTTCGAGTTCCGAAAAACAGAAAACCAGTCAACATCTGTTCCAGAGCGTTACATGGTGTATTACACTAAGTAGAATTTAATTATCTTTTATATTTGAGTCTGGTTTAGAATGTAGCCATATCAAACAAATCTGTTGTGATTCCTTTGTAAGAGAACGGTTTTATGAACAAGAATCTATAAATAGTCGCTTGTTTTGTTGTAGTTTCCACTGAACAAATCAAATGCTTAACCACAAGGCAAAATTTAAATTTGGAGGTAGTTTCACGTTTGACCTGATAAGTCTTAATGTTTCGTTAGGCCGCAAAATTTGGACCAATGTAGAATAGGAAGTAAGCGAAAACAGATTAATGCTTAGCAATACTTAAACACAATCTTGATAGCAAGATAGCAATGCACCATTAACATCTTTGGTGTCTATAGGCGATGGTTGACTCTTTCCATCAGGAGACCCATCTGCTTGTTTGCTATCTTATGATATATATAAAAAAAAAAAAAACAATCCTGCTCAGTTTCAAAATCTGCTAGCGAGAGTATGGTAAAGATAGAGAGCGCTTGGTAGATATTTTTAAAAAAAACAATTGACAACCAATTGAATTAAAACCGTCGGGCTTAAATTCGTCGAGCTGAAATCGAATTAGTTGACCCTTTGAAGATCGTTAATAAGCAATCTTAAAGTTTATTACCAACTAAACTCAAACTAATTTTTTTTTTTTAAAAAAAAAGAGAAAACAATACAGATTTACATCTTCTTGCGACAGGCACATATAGAGCTAACAGTCGGTCCGAATATGTAATGCGATTCCTGTAGGGTTTAATAATGATAGCGCAGTATAATTCTCTGACAAATCATGGCAAAAGCGGTTAGGTAATATTTAACACGCGCTCAGCAGCATTAGGTTTGACATTCGGCAACTAACAAAAACTCGCGAAAGTATCTACAAGCTTTGAAAAAAAAAATCAGCCCAATCGGACATTTTATGGTTGAGTAGAGGTAATGAAAGGTTAAACCTTTTAGTGTAGGTGACTTTGTCTTTGTTAGGAATGTAGAACGACACTAAACGAAAATTATTGTTGACTCAAAATATAAGGGCTCCTTAAAAGTTACCGCAATTTTAGAAAACAAGTGCGCCCATGATAGCCTCTGCGAAGTTCCCCATATTTCTGTAGGGTTTCTTGAGGTACCTATATGAAAATTATAACAAGGATGACGTGACGGCGTATACTCATGATAATGATCTTGTTCATAAAACTGGTCCAAACAATATTGATAGAAATGCAGTGTATATTGTAAATAGTTATAACAGTCAGAGTTTTTAATATCTACCTGCGAAGGAGATTCTCTAATCTTGTAATAACTAATGCCACTATTCATGAGGCTACATCATCAGCAAAAAAAATACGATATTAAGTAAACGAAAAAAAAAATGTAGTAAAATGATGATAAAATATCACTAAAAATGTAAGTAAAAAAAAAAAAAAAGAAGCGAAGAAAAAAAATAATTAAAGGAAATGGGAGTCTTATAAAACTATGAAAAGAAATCAATGGAAAAAAATGTAAAATAAGTAATTTAACAAAAAATTTAGGATTGACAAAAGATGCAAGATTGACAAAAAAATGTAGGATTGACACAAAAAATGTAGGATTGACACAAAAAATGTAGGATTGACAAAAAATGTAGGAAGATTAGAGTCATTGAAGGGAGTGTCCGGTCCAATGACTCGGCTAAAGGGGTTCATTCCGGTCTAGCCTTTTGGCTACAGGGATTGCAACCCGGTCTAGCACTGTCAGCTAAAGGGATTTCCGGTCTAGCATTAGCTAAAGGGATTTCCGGTCTAGCATTAGCTACAGGGATTTCCGGTCTAGCACTGTCAGCTAAAGGGATTTCCGGTCTAGCATTAGCTATAGGGATTTCCGGTCTAGCACTGTTTGCTAAAGGGATTTCCGGTCTAGCACTGTTTGCTAAAGGGATTTCCGGTCTAGCACTCTCAGCTACAGGGATTTCCGGTCTAGCACTCTCAGTTAAAGGGATTTCCGGTCTAGCACATTAGCTAAAGGGATTTCCGGCCTAGCACACTCCAGTCTCCGGTTTTAAACTGATGAGAGGGAGCTTAGTACACTCCAGTCTCCGGTTTTAACTGATGAGAGGGAGCTTAGTGCACTCCAGTCTCCGGTTATTAACTGATGAGAGGGAGCTTAATATACTCCAGTCTCCGGTTTTTAACTGATGAGAGGGAGCTTAGTACAATCGAGTCTCCGGTTTTTTCAATTGATGAGGGATTCCTAGCTTAGTAGGATCCAGTCTCCGGTTTCAAAACTGACGAGAATAGTTTAATAGTTGTGGTTGCTGAAAGGGTTACCGGACCAGCACACTATTGTAACATTTCGCTAAAAGATTACGCTAATTATAGAGCTGTAAAAAAAAAAAAATAAGATTGTTTAGTTTTCTAAAAGATATGTCAGGATGAACGAGGCGTTCCTTGTCCTCAGATGTATAAAGATGCGCACACGAGGACGTGTGCATGTCAGTATGGCCGTGACGGCGTCCGCGTCGTCAAATGCAAGAATATTGTAAAGTGTAAACAACAAATGCACGGCCCGGGCCGGCAAGCGCATCGTTCGATATCCCTACCACTCAACTTGTTTTGCTACCTGTATAAAAGTCTCTGAGCGCCCGCCGATAAGGCAGTCTAGGCTCTGGCGTGGCTCGGTACACTTGTTGTATCTTGCTAGTAGCTTATCCTTGACTCTCGGATAATTAATTTGTGCAAACAAGTTAATTATTATTGTCAACTATAAATTAGTCGCAGTACAATTTATAATTGACTATCTATTGCTTAAATTATGACTTATTTGTAATAAGGAATAATTAAGTTACTTGGAATTGTTAAACCAGAACTAGTCACTAGTGATGGAAAGCTTTAATAGTGATTTTATGATGTTTATTTGATACAAGTTGAACAAATTATAAAGAGTTGTTATATTACCACATCCGCATTTTATTTATCATATCTGACCCACTTCCTACATATATATGCCATAGTTTATCTTTCCAACAACAGAGCTATCTGCTTTTTTCTTAATAATTACACTATAGAAAGACAGAATTCATACAAGCGCTCTGTCAATAATGAAGCACTAAACCATATTTATACAAACGAAACGAATAAAAGAAAATAACACGTATTTTTTACAATTTTTTCTATTCGAACGAAACACAGTAGTAATGTAAAGCTGTTATATTATTACAAACTTGTAACTTGTAATTTTAATCTATATTCAGAAATCAGAAATCAGAAATACTTTATTCAATAAAACTTTTTACAAGTTATTTTGACACGTCAACATATTTTTTTAAAAAACTACTACCGGATCGGAAACGCGGCCATACACAGAGAAGAAATCTATATTTAATATTATAAATGCGAAAGTTTAGATGTTTGGATGAATGGATAGATGGATGTTTGTTACTCAATCACGCAAAAACGTCTGAACGGATTTAGATAAAATTTAGCATTCAAATAGATGATGACCTGGAACAGTATATAAGCTACTTTTTATTCTGGAAAAATAATTTGTTCTCGCGGGATTCACACATTTATTGTTTGGGGCCATTTATGGCTCCAATTAAGGTGCTTCAAAATGGGCGCGCGGACTTGGTTTCTATAGTGTAATTATTCTAAGGCTTTTTGCTATCTTATAGAAAAACGTGTGAGGCTTACATTAGTCACATGTGATACGTAACACCTCTTACGGTATTCACGACGTAATTATCAAATAAAGATAATTTATATATACTATACTAGCTGTGCCCGCGACTTCGTCCGCGTCGAAAAATTTCTAAAATAAATGTAACCTTAGTTACTCCCTATTACATCAGCTATCTACTAGTGAAAGTCCCGTCATAATCAGTCCAGCCGTTTCAGAGATTAGTCAGAACAAACAAACAGACTGACAGACAGACATACGGACAGACACAAAGAAAATAATTGTAATATATATATATATATATATATATATATATATATATATATATTGGTATATGTACCGTATATAAATCCATATGCATTTATTAAAAAGCGGTTATTTTAATATTACAAACAGACACTCCAATTTTATTTATTTGTATAGATACCTCTAGTAATATATACTATATACCTCGAGTAAACGAATAAAATTATGTTAATTTTATAAAGAAAAATCTAAACTAAAGAAAAATCTCAGAAATACCTAGCCCGTGTTAAATTAATAATATCTGGTTGACCGAGCTTAGCTCGGCTTTTCACATACCCATATCTTGGGAACCGAGCTTTTCTTGGACCTGGAACCTTAATAAATCGATTCCTTGACCCGAAAAACCCCTAATTTGTGACTTTCATGAAAATCGTTGGAGCCCTTTCCGAGATCGTTGATGTTTATATATATACAAGAATTGCTCGTTTAAAGGTATTAGATTAGATATCACCTTCAGACCCAATCTTGCCTTGGATAAGCATGTAAAACTACAGGCTCTGATAATCGCAAGAAACAAACGACAGTGAACAGCCGTTTCAGGTTGGAAGTATAATAATCTAAACGGGGAATAAATAATAATAAACAAATATTCACGGGACAAATTACACTTACTGATCTAACCCCGAAGTAGGCAAATTATTTGCTTGTGTTATGGGTGTTAGTCAACAATACTTATACATAGAAATACATATATAAATACTAAAATATATTTAATAAACACCCAAAACTCGGAAATACAAACATTTATGTTCATCACACAAATGCTTGTCCCCATCGGGGATCGAACCCGAGCCTCGTCGATTGCGTAGTCAGGGTCGCTAACCACTTGACCTACGGGGCGGGAATGTCAGATAGATTGTAAATAAGGGAGACAAACTAGCAGAAGATGCACCTGATGGTAAGTGATCATCGCCGCCCGTGAACATTAGCAATACTAGAAGTCTTACTGTTGCGTTTTCGTCCTTTTAAGAATGAGTACGCTATTCTCTTGAAGATTCCCAAGTCGTATCCGTTTGGAAACACCCCTGCCAGTAATTGATTCCACAATAGAGTATTGCTTTTTGGACATCAGATAAACGATAATCGAACAATCTGGCGATCTCTCCTTATTTTTAACTTCCCGCTACGTACGCGGATAAGAACAGTAACTTCCTGTTACTGATTTTGTCCCAATTTTCGAAAATCGAGTTTTCACCAGATCCCCACGTTTTGAGGACCTACGAACCTTTTCTATTTTCACGATGACGTCAGTATGTCTGTACATATGTATGTGTGTGTGTGTGTGTATATATATATATATATATATATATATATATATATATATATATATATATATATATATATATATATATATGTAAACACATTATAACTGTTGACCCGATCGAAACGCGGCTGATGGCATTCGATTGGATTCTGCTTAACTAAGACTTTTTGAAAATTTGAACCAGGTCGGCCGAAGAGATTTTAAGAAATTTTGATAAAACCCCAAAAATATTTTTGGCTCAACAGAATTTTTTAATATAAATTCAAGATTTATTCACCGATTGAGTAAAAAAACTAATCAGCTCTACTCCTCAAAAAAAACTACGTTTTATGCATAAATTTTATCAAAATCGGTTTATCCATTTCGAATCGCCAACGAAAATTATGAAAAAAGCGTTTTTTCGACATAGCTTTGAAATTTTTCAATCAATAATTTTTCGGTGTTTTACGATATTTTAGAACTAATAAAACTACGTCGAAAAGCATTTCAAAAATTAAAATCGAATCTAATCTTCAAAAGTTAAACCTTTTCAAATGTTAAAATTACGTTGTTTTTAGTAAACTTACTTAATAGTTTTGAAATAACTTTCAAGCTAATTCACCGATTGACATAAAAATCTTATCAGCTTTCCTCCTTTAAAAACTGCGTCAAAAACCGATAATTAGATCAAAATCAGTCAATCCTTTTGGGATTTATCAATGCATCGAAATTTTTCAATCTATCTATTATTTAGCTAAAACAATATTTTATATCTCAAAAATTGAGTTGAATGCAATTAGAAATATCAAAATCGATCATTGTTTCCAAAATATAGAGTATTTCAAAAATCAATATTCTGCCATTTTGAAAAAAATAGATGTTTGAACTGAAAAGATTTATGCTTGTAATTTTTAATCTTTTGAGCTTAAAATACCTTAATTTAGAGAGAAGTTTCAGGGATGGCCTGTAGGGTCAACTGTTTACATACTTTTTTGTAAAATTGATGCGTAAGACATAAGTAAAATATTTTAACATTTTAAGGGCAAAACGCCTTCAAATGTTAAAATGTTTTACTTATGATTAGTAACACATAAAAATTTTGTGCCAGACTGCCACTGTTATTCTTGACAAAACTGTTAGACTACATTCAACATAGTTATTGCAATTCTAAATTTTCTATCTCCTTATGTATATAAAAGGAAAAAGTTACTGACTAATGTATCAACGCACAGGCCAAATCCTTAGGGCTAGAAACTTGACATTTCGCACACGTATTTTTCTTATGATGCAGGCATCCACAAAGGAAGAATTTTTAAAAATTTAATCCCAAAGGGGGTAAAATAGGGGATAAAAGTTTGTATGAAACTTTTATTCCCTGGATATATTTCCATGAAATTTCATTTGAATTGAGTACAAAAAAAAAATAACGAATTACGTGTTTAAGCGTTTTTCAAAATTCGATCTTTAAGAGGGTAAAATAAGGAAAGCTTATAAAGAAAGCTTAAATAAATTCTAATGTAAATATGCGCGAGGGAGGCTGCAGGTAACAGCTAGTGTTACAATATATCGCCTCTGTAGTCTAGTGGTCCAGTTTCGTTGTTGACCACATGAGGTCCGGGTATTGATTCTCGAGTCGGACAATTCAAAATATGTTTTTTCAGTTTTCTGATAAAAATAATGTTCCCCAGATTAGATAAGTAGCCGGTTGGCGATAGACTTGCCACCTATCACATTGTGGAACTAAGTAAGTATCTTCAGCTAATCGTGGGTGCACTTGTTGTACCTCTGCCTATCTCCAGAGATACAGGTGCAAAGATACTTTTTAAAATTCTCTATATGTGGTCTAAGAAAAACTAAACATCAAAATTTGTGTTTTTTCTTTTCTATTTCGAACGGAATTGGTCCGGCACATTAACAGGTACAAGTCACAGATCGCCAGACCGATCGATTATAATTTGTCTGATGTCTAAAAATCAAATTTTTGTTTTTATTCTTGACTCCCACCCTTTTTGACGGTTCCCGTCTAGACTATACCAATAATAATGAGATTACCGACACGTTGGTGTGAATTCAACAATGATTGTCCCAATAGTCATTTCTGTAAGCGATCTTGTAGCGGGGAGCCTCGACTAATATCTAAAGAGGCTCTCGTTACAAAAATGGGTGAAGATCTAAATACAAAAGACGGTAATATTGGGAACAGCACGCACTTTGACAAGATTTCCTTCGCTGTTAACCTGACTACATGTGACTTAGCTGCAAAGTTCATATTGACAGAAATCCTGTTTTATTTTTAATTTTTAACGTAATGATTATTTTTAACTAGCTGTTGCCAGCGACTTCGTCCGCGCGGACTTAGTTTACTCTGCACAGCTCCTCCCCCGTATGTGATAGCGTGATAATATGTAGCCTATATGTTGCCCCGACCTGTTAGTAATATTCATGCAAAATTTGAAGTAAATGCAGTACTTTTTGAGTTTACCCCGGACATACATACAGACAAACAGATAAACAGCAAACAGACAAACAGATAAACAGCAAACAGACAAACAGACAAAAATTTTAAAAACTATATTTTTGGCTTCGATATCGATTGTAGATCACGCCCCAAGTATTCTTTTAATAAAATATTCATTGTACAGTTTTGACTTTCCTACGATTTTGTTATATATATATAGATCTTACAAACATAAAAACAAAATAGATTCAGTGATTTAGCCGGAAAAGCGTAACAGACGAACAGATTTTCGCTTTAATAATATTACTAGCGGGCGTTCGCTATTTCTTTCGCATGAGACAAAATCATAACATCCTTTTTCTATTATATATTAAAACTTTTGTGAGACATTATAAACGAAATAATTAAATGTCTGCACTCACGTTTTTATCGGAGTAGGTTTCAACTACTTTCGGACTTATATGAGGTCCTTCGTCAAGGTGAGTTTGACGTTCGCTCGGTATTCGGAAGCGACCCGTCTTGAACTGCGGGCCGACGCTCTAAGTGCACGGCTTGATGGCATTGGATGTGGGAGCAGTGAGGTGGACGATGATGCCGTACCCAGTGTGATTGGCGCGATTATATCATTAGTGGAATTTATAATCCTTTTTCTCAATCAGGTGAAAAATTAACTTGAGCTGCTCATGAATATTAGAGCTTTCTAATGGTAAAAGAATTTTTAAGATCAGTCCAATAGTTTTTGAGTTTATTCCTTACAAACATACAAAATACTAATATTTTTGGAACGAAGTTCCTTATCGCGCGTTGTGAAAGGGGGCTAGACGGAAAAAATTCTTACGAAAAGTTGTCACGACACTTTTTGCTATAGTAAGGTATTGTAAGCTGTGCGGCGTGCGGATGTTTCTCTGTCTCTCTCTCTCTCTCTCTTATAGAAAGCAAGCCAGATATTTTCATTTCTATTTCGCATTGAACAGTGTGGTGTCGCGACGATTGTTTTTGTTGAGTGTATACAGGTTTTTTGTAAATAATAATATAATAATAATAATAAAAGGAACTTCGTTCCATCCGGGTGTCCCTTGACACCTCTCAAGTTTCTTTTCTTTATAATATTATTATTATTAACGTGCAGATAATCAATTTTACATTAAGTAGCACTGGAATTAACATTTAATAGCAAATCCCATTTTTTAGTATAATTGTATTGTATGGAAAGGCTTTAACAAAATATTATTAGTTAAAACTGGTTTATAACACACTTTTCCCTGTTGGTCCCGGGCTCCTTTGAAAAATAGGCCAACTGCTGTTCTGTTCGGCAGATCGTAAAAGGCGACCGATTGACTATAAGAATCACTACCATCGTGACTACTAGGTGGTAGAGTTCAACATTGTTGTCTCGCCCGGGTTTAGGTACCACCACCTAACCTGTTCTTGCCGCAACAGCGGCAGTGCTTGTTACTGTCGTATTTTGGTTTGGAGGGTAAGGTAACCGGTAAACTTATACATGTGGCTTTAGACCTCGCTACAAGATAGCAACGCACCATTAACACCTTTGGTGTCTATAGGCGATGGTTAACTCTTTTCACCAGGAGACCCAGTCTGCTTGTTTGCTGTCTTATAAAAAAAACTTGTACTTTATCACTAAGTACATGAAGTGTGTTATAAACTAGTTTCAACTAATAAATAATAATAACGGAATTTCACCAAGTGCCGACGCCGACGGCTGAAAGTGTAAAATCGGTTTAATAAAAGCTTATACTTTTACTAACTCTGGCATGTTAATGTGATTAACATATCATAAAAATAAAATCCCATTACAAAGAGCTGTACCACAAGCGTACAATATAACGGTAGATATATTGAACTATGAATCAGCCCGCACAATGGAGTTCGCTTGAATAGACAGTAATGCGCTCCCAAGACAAAAGTCGACTTCGCAAACTGCCATGTTTTCATGTTGGATATTAAATGGTCATTTAGACCAACTGCTTAAGTTCATTTCGAAAAAGAACACTATTTTTTAGTAAAATTGTATTGTATGGAAGGGGCTTAACAAACGCTTACATTTTTACTATCTCGCATATTAATGTGATTAACATGTCATAAAAATAAAATCCCATTATAAAGAATAACTACAAGCGTACAATATAACGGTAGATATATTGAACTATGAATCAGCCCGCACAATGGAGTTCGCTTGAATAGACAGTAATGCGCTCCCAAGACAAAAGTCGACTTCGCAAACTGCCGTGTTTTCATGTTGGATATTAAATGGTCATTTAGACCAACTGCTTAAGTTCATTTCGAAAAAGAACACTATTTTTTAGTAAAATTGTATTGTATGGAAGGGGCTTAACAAACGCTTACATTTTTACTATCTCGCATATAAATGTGATTAACATGTCATAAAAATAAAATCCCATTATAAAGAATAACCACAAGCATACAATATAACGGTAGATATATTGAACTATGAATCAGCCCGCACAATGGTGTTCGCTTGAATAGACAGTAATGCGCTCCCAAGACAAAAGTCGACTTCGCAAACTGCCGTGTTTTCATGCTGGATATTAAACGGGCTACATCGTGCTGTATCTTCGACTCGATATTCATAAATTGTTTTTTGTTTGTGGAATTGTTTCTGGTATGAAGACTAGAGTTCTTTCTTTGAGAACTTATTTTTGCATATTGTAAATTGCTTGGTGAAACTGCAATTATGTTTTTGTGGCATATCCATACATATAATAAAATCGTAGTAAGGTCAAAACTGTACATTGAATATTTTTTTAAAAGAATACTTGGGGCGTCATCTACAATCGATATCGAAGGCAAAAATATAGTTCTTAGAATTTTTGTCTGTTTGTCTGTATGTATGTCCGGGGTAAACTTAAAAAGTACTACATGGATTTACTTAAAATTTTGCATGAATATTACTAATAGGTCGGGTCAATATATAGGCTACATATTATTACGCTATCATCTACAGGGGAGGAGCAGTGCGGAGTAAACGAAGTCCGCGCGGGCGAAGTCGCAGGCAACAGCTAGTAATAAATAAGCAAATGGTTCTCCTAGTGGAAATAGATTGTTGATGTAATATGTTTCTATCAGGACATGCATTTACTGGCAAATCAAATGTCTAACTCTAATTATCTCCGTTATTTTTTTACATTGTCCGTCCCGTTGGTGGAGTGATTAGCGACACTGACTCGAGCAATCTACTGGGCTCGGGTTAGAGTTCCGACGGGGACTAGCATTTGTATATATATATATATATATATATATATATATATATATATATAAATAAATCAATCTCTATTTTCCTTGGTCAGGACATCACGCCTGAATGGCTGGACCAATTTCGGTAATTTTTTTTTTTTGTGTTTGTAATTGTAAGGAGAAGGTATTTATAAAAGAAAATATTAAGAAAATTGCGCGGAAAATTAGAAAATTTAAGAATACTTAACCACCATATAAAGTTTAATGCCATTTTGGCTGCGTGGAAGGACAATCCCGTAGACTTATATAAATTACGTGTTACGTTCTTCCGCCCAACTGTTAAAGGCGGGAGTACCACAGGGATCCGTTCTCTCTCCACACGTATTCTGTTTCTACACCCACGAAATTCCCAGAACTCCTGACGTAGAGCTAGCCCTCTACGCAAACGACACCGCCCTATACACGTCAGCCTGTACCTGTACCTGTAGCCTGTAGCCTGTGTAAGATAACCTCAATGAGATTACAGGCGGCAGCCACCACACTAGGGGAATGGTTTAGGAAGTGGCGTATAGAGGTAAATCCCGATAAAAGCGCCGCAGTATTCTTTCACAAAAGTGATAGTATGACTTCAGGTAATCGCTCCCTGAAGCCAAATAATCGATTAAAATCAATTACAATGTTCGACAAAATAATCCCGTGGCAACCCACAGTAAAATACCTAGGAGTCACACTAGACGCACAAATGACATTCAAATCTCACACTGAAAACGTCAGGGCAAAGGCGAATTTCGTATTAAGTCGCCTTTATTATCTCCTAAACAGAAAAAGTAAAATGTCACTTAGACACAAAGTGACACTTTATAAAACTCTAATTAGGCCAGTGTTGTCATACGCGAGTATAGTGTTTGCCCACACTCGCCCGAAACTTATACATCGCTTACAAGTCATACAAAATAAATTCATGCGTATTGCTACCGGCAGCCCATGGTACGTTCGTAACATAGATCTGCACAGAGACCTAGAATTACAGACGCTACAAAAACACTTCAAAGAGACGTCAGCACGTCACTTTGAAAAAGCGATGAGACATCCAAACCCTCTGGTGAAAACCGCGGCAGACTACGTCGCGGGCGCGGTCGCCGATCACAAACAGAGAAGGCCATGTTACGTCCTATCCGATCCTGATGATCACATCACTATTTACACTTCACAATTCAGACGCACACGTATGCGCCAAAGTCGCCGCCGGCGGCGACTCGGTCCATTGTTTCGGCCCGCCAACACTCGAGACTCCGGTCAAGAGCCGTTGGCGAGCCGAAATCCTGATGCCACTTACTCTCCTACCAATCGTCAAGATACTGCCCTAAGCCGAGGTTCGGTCTCACAGGAGACCTTAGGGCGAGCTCTTAGCCCACTTAACTTAAATTCTGGCTGAGCACTTTGCTCGTCCCAAAAGCCCGGTTTCGCAGTAGCGGTCATTTGGACCAACTGCTTAAGTTCATTTCGAAAAAAAAAAAACGTGTCACGTTGTTTGTCCGCTATGGATTCCTAATATGTAAGGCAAATCAACGTTTGCCGGGTCAGCTAGTATATATATATATATATATATATATATATATATATATATATATATATATATATATATATATATATATATATATATATATATACTAGCTGACCCGGCAAACGTTAGTAAGGAAACGTAAATAATAATATTAAAATAGTAAGGAAAATAGTAAGGAAACGTGCCATAAGACACTTGGAACGGTCATCATTAGTATCGTTGACTAACACCCAAAACACAAGCAAATAATTTGTTTGCTTTGGGGTTAGATCAGTAAGTGTAATTTGTCCCGTGGAAACAATTGATTACTTCACACATGTATGAGTTGGAATTTATATTTTCTGTCATTACAGATAATGTGACTTTATAAATAAATAAACAAATCGTACTCGATAGAGATGTTGCAGAAGTTTACTACCTAATAGTCACGGTAGTAATGACATTATGTAAGTCTTTCCTCATCCTTTACGAGTTGCGAAGCACAAAATTTGCTACTACTGAGGTAGGAATAGGTAAGGCAGTGATACCAAATTCGAAAAACGTTGCAAAACTCTACCACCCAATAGTCACGATGGTAGTGACATAATATGTTAGAGTTTTCTCGTCTTTTACAGATTTAGTTGCAGAATGGTTTATTTCTTCCTAAAAAGGAACCAGATTAACATGGGGCATAAATACTAGAGTTCTTTCTTTTAAAACTTTTTTTTGCGTAGTGCAGGGGTTGCGAAACAATAGCACCCTAATGATGGTACAAGACGTAATATTTTCGGCAAAACACCGATCACCATAGTTTACCGTGAAGTAACACGAACGAACATAATTGATCCTATGCCTATATTGATCCTAATAGAAAGTGACATATTAAAACTTTAAGTAATTTAATTTGTCATTGGATCTACAAAAACCGAGTCACACTAATGTTACTATAATTTGAATTACGCATATTTTCCCCGTGTTGATTCTGCCAGGCAGGTCGTAAAAGGCGACTGCTTGGCTATGCGAGTCACAACCATCGTGGCTACTAGGTGGTAGAGTTCTGCATTGTCTCGCCCGGGTCAAGTACCACCGCCTTACCTATTTCTGCCGCAATTGCGTCAGTGCTTGTCGATGTCGTGTTTCGGTTTGGAGGGTTAGGTAGCCGGTAAACTTATGCATGTGGCATTAGACCTCGCCGTAAGATAGCAACGCATCATTAACACCTTTGGTGTCTATAAGCGATGGTTGACTCTTTCCATCAGGAGACCCATCTGCTTGTTTTGCTATCTTATGATATAAAAAAATAAAAAAAATAACTGAAACATTAATTATTGCTAGCGATGGCCTGTGGCCGAATTTCGACCATAGACTAAACAATAAAATCTCTTCTATGTTTTACAGCTGACTATAACCGTAAATAAAACAGTATACCTACATATGTGTATATTATCATGTATGTCACACGAATGTAATGTGTGTAATGTTTATTGGAACGAAGTTCCTTACGGCAGGCTTGGAGGGGATAGGGATTTTGCTGCGCGACTGAACTGAAAAAAATATGATAGTAAAACCGTAAAAAAAATGCGTGGAATAAAAGCGTTAAATGAAACGTGCGCAGGCGCGACAGTCGCGTACACAAGCGAGTAGTGCCATTTAGCCGAAGGAAGTTCGTTCCTACCTGGTGTCCCGCGACACCACATCATTTTTTTTATTTATTTCATGTATTTCATGCATTTTTTCTAATATTAGGTTTCTGCAGTCTTTGCCAAATTTCATACTCCACAGTTCGCGCAATTTTCGGAAAAAGGGGTTCAAAGTCTTTTCCTTCGCGTATATATAAATGTATATATAATATGTGTAAATATATTGCAAAATGTATTTTATTTTTATTAAATATTGATTTAGTTAATAGAAATACGCATTATTATTTTTTTCAACAATCATGAAGTCTTAATTATTTGAAACGTTTTTGCCTTATTAAATAATTTTTGGGGGAAAATGGCATAAAAATTGGTTGATACATAAAGGTTCAATACCTCTGGCATAGTATGTATCGTTTTTTATCACTGGCACTTAATAATAGCATGAAAAATGTTTGATTCTTGAAGGTTCGCTACTCCTGGCATATTATATATCGTTTTTTGTCACTGGCGCTCAATAATGGCATGAAAAATGGTGGGGTACATAAAGGTTCGCTACTCCTGGCATAGTATATTTACATTAACAAAAAAAACATTTTTAAAAAATAAAATAAAACTTCTTACGAATTTCCTGGTAGGAAGGTAGAATATCGTTTTTTGTCACTAGCATTTAATAATGGCATGAAAAATGGTTGATGCATAAAAGTTCACTACCCCTGGCATTGTATATGTCGTTTTGTGTCACTGGCGCTTATTTAAACATATTTTCTTTACAATATTAATTTTAATTACGCCTGTTTTACCAATTATACGCTAAGGAACTGTCACAGTATTATTTCATTAGGTATAAATACACTAACGAAATTTATAAATATGAGTAATGCGTTCCGTTAAAAAGATTTTGTATTGTACGAATATTCAAATTCGGGATATGCAAATCGTGTAATCCAGCTCGCGAACCATTCGAGATAAAAGTATATTTTAAAAACGGTTATTCGGCTGACATTTTTTCATCTAATATAGAGCGTGCTTAAGGTTTGGAGTAGATAAGCGATTTTAACAAATATATGAGCAATGTGCAACCACATTTTGAGTTAACATTACGAAAAGTTTTAACAAATATTGCATTTTCTGTTGAGTTTACAAATACACATTTTTTATATCCATTATGTAGCTAAATAAAACCAGCCAATTGCGAGTCAGACTCGCGCACGAAGGGTTCCGCGTTCCATCCCTATTCAAATTTCTACCTGTGTATTAAGATTGAGAAAAAAATTGCTTAAAAATTAAGTTTGTTGTGTGAAAGCCCCTTTTAATGTTTACTTTATTTTGATTTAATTATTTATTTTAAAAGCTAATATACAACTAAATATTCTATAAAAAATTTAAGTGTCTACTAGACACCGTTATTAATATCGAGCAAAAAAGTTCGAAAAAGACACGTTTGTTGTATAAGAAAAAAAATGAAAATATGAAGGAGGTTTCATATTTTCATTTTTTTTTATTTTTAGGACTTGTTTTTCATTTTTATTTATTTTTAGGATTAGTATATTTTCATTTTTTTTTTATTTTTAGGACTAGTGGCAACGGAAATACATAATTTGAAATTTTCAGAAATCTAGCTATCACGGTTAATGAGATACAGCCTGGTGACAGACAGACAGACGGACAGATAGACGGACAGACAGAAATCGGAGGCTTAATAATAGAGTCCCGTTTATATCTTTAGGTACGGAACCATAAAAAGACGAGTATTCTTAAAGAAAAGTTTTATTTTATTTAACACCTTAGAAAAATGTGCATACTTATGAAATTGTATAATTTCCATCGTCGGCACTTAGTGAAACTACACTTTAATATTACAAAAATTTAATATTACAAATAAAATCACTTGTAATTCTAGTTCACATTTAGGGTTCCGAAGTAAACTAAAAACCCTTATAGTTTAGTTACGTCCGTCCGCAGTCTAGCCCAGAGATCCTTAGTACTAGAAAACTGTAATTTGGCACGAATATTTATAGAATAAATTCAAGATACATGAGCTTACGCATTTCTAAAAGTTTGGCAACGAAAATGCAATAAAGGTAGTGTAGTGGCGGCGGCGGTAATCACTTATCAGGTGAGTCTCCAGTCCGTTTGTCCCCTCTTTTATATAAAAAAAAATGATGTGGTGTCGCGGGACACCAGGTAGGAACGAACTTCCTTCGGCTAAATGGCACTACTCGCTTGTGTACGCGACTGTCGCGCCTGCGCACGTTTCATTTACGCACGCATTTTTCTTACGGTTTTACTATCACATTTTTTTCAGTTCGGTCGCGCAGCAAAATCCCTATCCCCTCCAAGCCTGCCGTAAGGAACTTCGTTCCAAAAAATAATTTATTTATTTTCCATAAACAAAAACCCACAGCATAATTTACAGAATAATATTCATGTAGTAAACTATATTTATATTAATATCATAGATACGAAAGTTTATATTTTTGGACGGATGTTTGTAACTCATCAGGCAAAAAAGGTCTTCACTGATTTAAATAAAAATTGGAATACATGTAAATAATGACCTGGAATAGCAGATAGAATAACTTTTTTCCCAGAAAAATAAAATACTCCCGTAGGATTCATCAAAAACTTTTATAATCACCGGGCTGTATGCACTTAGAAGTTTTTTATATATAAAAAGATAGCAAACAAGCAGATGGTTCTCCTGATGGAAAGAGTCAACCATCGCCTATAGACAGCAATGATGTTAATGGTGCGTTGCTATCTTGTGGCGAGGTCTAATGGCACATACATAAGTTTACCGGCTACCTTATCCTCCAAACCGGAACACAACAGTGACAAGCACTGACGTTGTTGGGTCAGGAATAGGCAAGGTGATAGTATCAGACCCGGGTGAGACACCTACCACTCTACCACCTAGTAACCGCGATGGTAATGACTCGAATAATCACCTTTTACGACCTGCTTGGCAGAACGACAGTTGGCCTATTCTTTAAAGGAGCCCGGGTCCAACACGTCCGGGTCCAAATAAAAAAAATGTTAGGTCAGTGATGTGTTAAGTCTATTTCCTCAAAGGAAGCCTGAGTCAATACAATGTGAAGGCTTTTAAGCATCAAAGACGTAATAAATAATATCATTTTGACAAATTACTCGGATTGATCTAACCCCAAAGTAAGCAAATTATTTGCTTGTGTTAACAATATTAATACATAGAAATATGGATACCGAAATATATATAATAAACACCCAAACCCAGAAATACAAACATCTATGCTCATCACACAAATGTTTGTCCCTATCGGGAATCGAACCCGAGCACCGTTGATTGCGTAGTTAGGGACACTAACCACTCGACCAACGGGGCGGTCGTAATAGATCGTTTTTGAGATATCAAAGAAGCGTTTTCTTTTACGAAGTATATATTGTCACATACATAAGTTTGTCAATCTTTATCTTTCGAAACGTAACAAAGTGGAGACAAGAACTGACAATATTGATGTGGGTATGGGTAATTTATATTGGTTTTGTCAATCACTTGTACTATATATTGTCTAGTTCATTAAGCAAAAATTTTGTAATCCTTTAAAAGACAATTATTATTTAAACTGTGGAGTATGACAGTTGACAGTTAAAATCTACATAGTAGAGGACTGCAAACACTTATTTTTTACTATAATAATATGTTTAAATCAAGGAACTTATATACGATATCTGGAATTACTACGAAGCAATATTTGAAAAATAAAATTGTACTTTATCTCGTTAGCAATAAAGTTGACATTTGCTTCTTACTTAACAGAGGGGAAAAACGTTCTGAGCGAGACAACGACATGAGTGGATGTTATCCCTTTCTTGCAATTGCCAGTGTAAATAAAACTTTCGGATGGTAGATTTTTTATATATCGGGTAACCGTTAAATCCCTTTTATTCATACACGTTTATAGATACATTAGCATAAAATGTATTGTAATTAACATATTGAGTTCTTAAATGTGCTTATTTTAAATATTACGTAATTATTTATGTAATGTAAAAACTGTTTTCTCAAATCAGTAGAATTAGTAGTAATTTGTAAACTATGCACGGCCACACTCAGGTGGCCGTACGCTTTGGCGCGCTTTATTTAAAAATATAGCTGATACTTTTTGCTTACTGCTATAAGTTTTTTCTGTTGTAAAATGGTGAAAAATTGTAGCGTTAAGTGCTGTAATAGTGAAGCGTATGCTGGTTGCGGAATTTCATATTTTGAGTAAGTTTTTTATTGTATTTACAAGTTTCTTAAGTAGGGTAGCAATAATAACACAAAAATTCGGACATGTGAATACAAAGAAATTACAATTCAATCTAACATTTCATAATACGTCCCTAAGGAATGTCATCGTCATCTAATAAGAACCTACTTTACGTAATTTTGTTATTTAATACTAAAATCATTGTAGTGACTAAATACATTACATACATACTTTTTGGTAGTAACTGTTAACTAGTAGTAGATACCTAATCTCTTGTTCATTATTTTCTTGCAGGTTCTCAAGAAATGAGATTCTTCGACAACGGTGGATTGAAGTTGTTCCATTTAAGAAAAAAAATTCATATTACAGTTTAATTTGCAGCCGTCATTTTAAATCCGAGGATTTAATAATCCATAAGATAAGATCAACACTGAAACCAAATGCTATTCCATCTATATTCTCTGTTGTAAGCTTAATCATTTAGTGTTATTTAAGATATTTTTTAATTAAACATACAAACGTAATATAAGGTCATTGCGTCGGTAACGCGACCGCCTCTAGTATGCGACCACTTGAGGGCCTAGGTTTCTTAATTAAAGATAATAGCATTTTTTCATGAGAAAACAATGAACAGTAAGCATTGAATATTCAATGAATAATTATGTAACAAGAAAATCATAAATTTAAACCTATCTGCTAAAGCTGAAAATAGTGCCCGAGTTCGAGTGATGACTTAATGGTGTGTTTATGTGTCGCGTATTGCAATAAAAATACCACACCGGCTGGCGAACAAAGTTACCTTTTGTAACCTTATACTAATGTTACACTCAAACAGGAAGCGTTATTATTTCAATTATAGAACATTGTTTGTTGGAAAGTTGTAGTGACATCATTTTTTAGCTTATATTTCTTTTTAAATCCAGTGGTCGCAAACTGAAGTATATAAATATCTAATACGCTCGAAAGCGGCCATGTGGTCACATTCGGACACTTAAAGCTATAAAATATTTAGCTTATTATGATCTCAATGATGCTTTCATGATTGTATAATTTAGAATCTGATGTTGTAGAAGCATAAAGATGCATCTTATCAGTTTACGACCACACGTTTTCTTGATAGAATTTTGTTTAATTCACTTGCTAAAATAGGTGATCTCAAACCCACCCTGGTCGAATATTATGATGTTAGTTTGTAACCGCCCTGTTTTAATACGAAAGAAAGTAAACTAAAATAAGTAAATAAATAAAATATTGCTTTCTTTAGATGATAACAGGCCCGCAAGATAAAAAAAAAATGAAAAATACTGGTTTTTTAGGATGACTTAAAGGAAATTTACTCGGGTGTACTGGGGTGTATATAAGCGCACAAGATAAAAAAAACACAAAATGAAAAATACCAGTTTTTTAGGATTACTTTAAGAAAAATTTACTCCTTGTATAATGGAAAATTTACTCGGGTGTATAATAGAGAGGAAAATGACGTTATCAAATATTGCTTGACTATTATGTAGTTGTCAACCACAAGTTTAGTAGAGTAATATTCAGAAAATACGGTCACTTTTATTTCTTCGAATTCCACGAATCCCACGAATCCCGGGACAGCGAGTGATAGCTCCGTTATCATCCGCGCGGTGACTAATAGCTAATGAGTCTAGTCACGAGTTCAGCAAATCACTGTTTGTAAATAATGAACTTCAATAGTGCCTATAAAGGATAATTTGAATAAAAATGATATCTATGCGTGGGCGTCCGTATGACTATAAACATGTTATAGGATAATTAGCTCAATATTTAAGTACCTAATTGTTTTACACATTTGGTATTAAAATCAACTACTGAACACTCTCCTTTAGTATGTACGGTTTTTATCAGCCAAATTCAATATAATTTACAGATGTGAAACGAAAAAACTACTTGTTATTAGTCTAGATGATTAGTGTTTAAAATTAATATTTGTTTTTTATATTATAAGATAGCAAACAAGTTGACGGCTCTCTTGATGGAAAGAGAAACCATCGCGTTTAGACATCAAAGATATAAATGGTGCGTTCCCATCCGTGTGGCGGGTTTGCAATGCCACATGCGCAAGTCTGCCAGCTACCTTACCCTCCAAACAGGAGCACGACAATGACAACTAGGTGGTAGATTTCTGCATTATCTCGCCCGGGTCTGGTACCACCGCCTTATTTATTCCTGCCGCAATAGCGTAACTGCTTGTCAAAAAGTTTACTTAACTCTTGACAAGAAATAATTTCACTACCATCGTGACTACTAGGTGGTTCCGCAACATCTCGCACTGGTATTTGGCACCACCGCCTTACCTATTTGCGCCGCAATAGAGACAATGCTTGTCATCGTCGTGATCCGGTTTGGATTGTAAGATAGCCGGTAAACTTATTCATGTGGCCTTAGACCTCGTCAATACATAACAACGCACCATTAACATCTTTGGTGTTTATAGGTAATGGTTGTCTCTTTCCATCAGGAGACCCATCTGCTTGTTTGCTATCTTATGATATAAAATTGACATTATTGCTGCAAGAATAGCTTCTGCGATGGTAGCAAATACCCGGGCGAGACGTTGCGGAACTCTACCACCAAGTAGTCACGATGGTAGTGACACTTATAGCCAATAAGTCGCCTTTTACGACCTGCCTGGCAGAACGGCAGTTGGCCTATTCTTCAAAGGAGCATGAGACCAACATGGAGAAAAATGGACCATTTTAGGAAATAGGCATTTTGAAAATGTTGTATATTTTGGGAATTGGACATTTTGAACTTGAACGTTGGAACCGGAACCGAAGTGTTTTATCCAGGACCCTGTCAGTAGACTGGCATTAAGACTTTGCACACATTTTCTCACCTAGAGGATACTAGGTTTTATTGATTCTTCAGTATCGCTGGACTGCTTCACTCGAACAAATTTTAAAGCAATGTAATGTAATTGTCATCTGTCCGTAATTAATGCATACATTTTCTAGAAGAGTATTTTGATCTTTTATCTGTATGTATAATGCTCAATTCGGCAGAAAGATCACACATGCAAAGATTTTTTTACCACACTTTTTACCCGCGAAACAGCACAGTATGAAAACAAATTTAGCTATTTATTTCAGTTACATATCAAGTAAAATTATTCTAACTTTTTTTATTTTTAATAATCCTATTTTACGCTCTAACACATTAAGATGGGCCGCAGCTGGTCAGGGTGCTTCGCAAAAATTCACCTAGATCACTTTGATACATTTTATATAAACTCTCGTACACTATGCCGGGCCAAAGTGCGGCAGATTTGCAGAGCGGAATTGAGCGCACACAATTTTCTCCGTGTTTTAAGTATGCATTTACAAAATCAGAAATTATGGGTTAAGAACGATTAAAGGCCAAAGAACTAGCCTTAACATGCAGTTCGGCAGTTAACTGTACACAAAACTAGTCAATATGTTGCGGCCCGGCACGTTACTAATATGCTAGCATTTATAGTTGCAATCCGGCCTCCTCCACCTCACTACAGCCTGTCGTAATAATACGATATCATTAGACAAATCACATGAATTGATCTAACCCTAAAGTTAGCAAATTATGGGTGTGAGTCAAAACAACATATTATGAATGTGCATTTTCCTTCGTCAATATGAGCGATAACAGACATTGTTAACCTACACGACTTTCAAAAATTGATAGCCGTGGGTACTATCCAGGACTTATCGTAGCTGTCCATATCAGTTCTATTCTGATTTTTTAGAATGAAATTGTCCTGTTGCACAAATATGTATGGACACCCTAGTAGAAAGAGACACACTCCACTCATGTCGTGGTACTCTTCGGAACGATTTTGAGGTACATGTGGACCTTCCAGGTAGAATATAACTTCCTTGGTTTAAATACAATAAATTTAAAAAAATAGCCAATTGCGAGTCGGATTCACGAACGAAGGATTCCGTACCATCATAGCAAAAAAAAAAAAAGAAAACGCGTTTGTTTTACCCCTCTTAATATTTTATTTTTTTATTTTTAGTATTTGTTGTTAGAGCGGCAATAGAAATACATAATTTGTCTTCAGCTTCAGCTTTCTAGCTATCACACCATTATGAGATAACGCCTGGTGACAGACAAACAGACAGCAAAGAAAGCGACAAAGACAAGAAGACAGTAATAGGGTTCTATTTTACCTTTTAAGCATGGAACCCTAAAAATACACGCACTACAGTTATGTATATACGTGATTATATGTACACATGTATACTATATGCTTTACGGCTAGCTAGAAAGAGATTTTATTGTTTAGTCTAATGTCTATAGTCGAGGTTTCGACTACATTGCGATCGCTAGACCTATGATAAATTTAAATTTACCCTAATACTAATAAATAACTGATTTCATTCCAATTTTCAGCAATTAAAATTTCCACGTTTTCAGGTCTTAGAAAGCTTTTTTAACTGTTTTTAAGATGGTGATGGTGGTCTACGGGACAGCTCATTCAGCTCAGATCATGGAATATGGGGTTCGATATCCAGGTCAGGCAAAAGCGTTAAATTTAAGGATTTTTTGAGGTTTTCTCGAAAATAAAAAAAAAACAGATGCTCCCGGAGTCTGACAAGTAGTGTGCAACACCTATGCCTCTGATAAGCTCGTAAAATCGTCGACACCGGCTATTGCTAGATATAGTCGATAATCGTTGTAAAATGCAATCGCAATTGCCGCATATTTGCATGCCTGTAAGGGATACCTGGGCTAGTTCCAGCCCAGGATATCCCATTTATGTTCATTAGCGACGTCGACCATTTACCATCAGGTGAGATGTCTGCCAGTTTGTCTATCCCACTAACATAAAAAAAATCATCACTAGCGGTTTCCGTATAAGTAGAATGAATCGAACGTCTTATAATTTCAAGGCTCCTTTTGACCTCGACAAATCAATTTTTTTATATATATTTTATATATCATAAGATAGAACAGATGGCTATAATGAAAAGAAGCACTATCGCCTGTAGACACCAAAGATGTTAATGATATTTTCTTCTTATTATGTGATCTATTTCTTATTTTATCTTTTAGAATCAAGTGCCACATCTGTCTTGCTTCTTCACACAATCACGCCGATAGAAAAAAGTATAAATAGAGTGTTAAAGGAAAAATATATCCAGGAAATCAACGAAGAAATGGTTCTAACACAAATAAGAAATCCAATAACGAAAACAGCGGGCTTGCCGTGAGTATGAATAAATTATTACTGGGGTAAAGACCAATTGGGTTAGTGATGTATGTGATTTGTATAGTTTGTATTTCCGTATATAGTATACCATTTAGTCTGTTCGTGATCACGGCCAATATAACTTGCCCGAAACGTCGTATATTTTTTGAATTGATAGTGAAACGCGTTAGTTTAAAAGTTCATGTTATCCATATAGTTATTCGTTTAAACTTTCATACCTTATTTCAGCCTCTTAATGGTAGATTTTAGAAAAAAAAGTTAATCTTTGTTTAACCCCGAATCTTCAACTATCTTCAAGTAAAATTTTATCATAATTGATTCAACGGCTTAGCCGTGCAAGCGTAAAACACAAACAGACAGACAAATGGATGGACAGTGAGATTGACTTTCGCATTGATATTAGTATGGATTTATAACCTAAAAACAAACCTATCTAGTTATATTTTGTAGAATAAACAATCTGCCTTCACGCTACACGGTTCGTAAAAAGTGAAAAATTAGCTAGTGCCAGTAATATCGTGATTAATGGAAAAGTTCTACAACGTTTTCCAGGGTCTTGGTACTACTGCCAAAATTTTTTCTGTCACAATATCATCAGTACTCGTTACTGTCAGTTCTGGTTCTGGATGATAAGGTACGTGATAAATGTATGTATTATCACCATCCAACCACACTGATAGGAATTCAACATCTACCATGTACCTTTTTGCTTTTCATGCACATTCCTAGCCCAAACAGTGAAACTCTGGGACAATCTCCTTCACACGAAGTTTCCTGAATATCAAGGTCAAAAAAAATTTTAAAAATTAATTTTCTAATGTTTCATATTGGAATAAATGAAAAATATATTAAACTACATACTCGAACTACCTACTTAGGCAAATAGACATTAAACAGTCTACACTGACTCAAAGGAAAATCTCGTCCAAATATTTGAACAAACTTTTAATTGGCTGGCACATCATAACTTGGAAATAAATTCGTCGAAAACCAAAATAATGTCCTTTCATTCTCACCAAAAGTCCCCATTAGCTATAAATGTAACAAACCAGGGATCTAAAATAAAACATGTTAGAGAATTCACGCTTCTAGGTTTATCAATAGACACAAATATAAATTGGAAATCACGTACAAATATAATCAAATAAAAATGATCAAAATTGATGTATGCTTTACGAGAAATAAAAAATACCACTGATTTTGATATTAATATAGGTAATAAGATACAAACAAGCAGATACAACGGGATGATATTCCACATGCTTTTGCTTACTGGCAAACCTAGGTTGAAAACCGGAACAAGACAGTGGCAAGCACTGATGCAATTGAGGCGGGTGGGGCCGTAGTACCAAGCCACGGCGAGATGCTGCAAAATGCTTCCATGTGGTACCTGTTACATTGTGGGACCTATTGGCTAATTATTGGAACAATTCAAGCATAATAGAATGATTTATTTATTGACATGAAACAGTTTATTTATTGAAAAGTTAATATGTTATAATATTTTTAGCAAAAAATATAAGCAAATAATATGTGGCCTGCTTTTATACATAAAAATCCACTACTTTAATGAACTGCCTCCTCTTTCAGCAAGTAGTGATATATTATGAGTTGATTTAATCTAAATGACACTTGTTTTATTACGTTTACATCTGTGTAAGTATAAGTGTGTATGTGTGTGTGTGTGTGTGTGTGTGTGTGTGTGTGTATGTGTGTGTGTAATCGCCCACGCCAGCTGCCTTTTGCCTTTGTATTCTGTTGTGGCGCGCGCGCTACGGATGCTACCATACATTTACATTTTAGAAGTGTACAAGTTTGTACGAAATCATCAGGATAGGTACACAAAAAGAGAAGACAAACAGACAAAAAATTACGCCATAGAAATAGATAAAACTTGCCAACTTCCCGTTTAAAAGTTTACTTTTCGAGTACTAATAAAAAATGTATCGAAATTTAATCAATTTGTAATAAAATTTAAAAAAAATGTGTAAACGGTTGACCCTACGGGCCATCCCTGAAACTTCCCACTACTAAATTAAGGTATTTTAAGCTCCAAATAGTAAAAAATATAAGCATAGATTTTTCAGTTCAAACATCTATATTGTTAAAAATGGCAGTATATTAATTTTTGAAAAGTTGTATATTTGAAAACGATGATGGCATTCAATTCGATTTTTGAGATCTAAAATATTGCTTTAGCTAAATAATCGATAGGTTGAAAAATTTCTATTTTATTTTTAATTTTCTTCATTGATAAATCCCAAAAAAATTGATGGATTTTAATTAAATTAACGGTATTTGACGCAGTTTTTAAAGGAGAAGCGCTGGTAAGATTTTTAAGTCAATGGGTGAATTAACTTGAAAGTTATTTAAGAAAATTAATTACTAAAAACAACGTAACTTTAATATTAGAAAAGCTATAAGTTTTGAGAATTAGATTCGATTTTGATTTTTGAAACGGCATTTGACGTAATTTTTTAGTACTAAAATATCGTAGGATACCAAAAAATGATTGGTTAAAAAATTTGGAAGCTATGTCGAAAAAACACTTTTTTCAAAATTTTTCGTCAACGGTTACTCCCAAACGGATAAACTAATTTTGATGCAATTTATATAAAAAAAAATTATGTATTTGACGTAGTTTTTTGAGAAACAGTACTGATTTTTGTACTCAATCGGCACATAAATCTGGAAGTTATATTAAAATATACTGTTTGTCAAAAATTTGTTTGGCGTTTCTTCAACATTTCTCCAAATCTCCTAAACCGAATTGGTTCAAATTTTCAGGAAATCTAAGCTGAGCAGAATCCGATTGAATGCCATCAACCGTGTTTCGATTGGTCCAGAAGTTCAAAAGTTATGAGATGTTTACATACACACATACACACACACATACACACATACATACATACAGACATATTGAAGCCATCGTGAAAATAGTCGGAAAAGTTTCCAAAGACCTCAAAACGTGGACATCTGGTGAAAACTCGATTCTCTCTCTCTCTCTCTCTCTCGAAAATCGGAGTAAAATCAGTTACTTCCTTATCTACATACGTATTGGGAAGTTAAAAATCTATTAATAAATAAATGATATTATGATATAAATGAATATTTGAGTGATAAATTTCTATAAAATAACAAATATAAATAATAAATCTAATTCAATTCTAATTAAACATTTCTTATAAATAATTACATATTTTATTATGATGATAATTAAATAAGATATATAAATACATTCCTCTTTTCTACCTTGCCGTTGCTATACCCGACAGGATCCACGAAGATCTAACCATTATTTTAATTTAACAAATCTAACCATTATTTTAAAATATCATCTTGTAAACATTGTGGAATGCAAATAAATAAATAAATAAATAAATAAACAAAACATAGTCAGTATGAACAAACAATCATACAGATTTACTACACACATACATTTTTTAACATTTATAGTATTGGGAGAAAATCACAATTGCCGTAGTTAATTTGGCTGAGTTTCCAAATTGTTAGTAGCTTAAAAAAATTGTTGACACGTCAGAATAACTTGTAAAAAGTTTCATTGAATAAATTACATCTAATTTCTGATCCGGACTCCTTATCGGAGAATAGAATAAATGCCTTCCTGCTAGATATTACGTAAAAGACGAGAAAAAGCTGAGACGAGTCACTATCATCGCCCTAGGTAAAGGCATCGGTAAATTCTAGTACCGTTGATTGGTTTTGGTACCACCGCCCTACCTGTTCCTGACACAATAGAGTCTGTTTGTCATGTTCTCATTGAAACTTAATTTTAAATTAGTATCTTCACGCCTGACAAGGTAAGGGTAGGCAGAGGTACAACAAGTGCACATTTCTTTAGCGGATAAAAAATTCTTCAGCTACAATATACGTTTTATAATAATCTAAGTTTGTGTTGAGATACAGTCGCATAACGTCTTCTTAACATTATTAAACTTAAGCACCAAAATTACGCGTAATAAACTAAGTCTATTTTATGTCTTGGTTCAGTCGTAAAGAAGCATGTGCACATCGCCCCTTAATTTAGTTAATAGTATCTTGCCTTGATTAAAGTGGTCAGGAGAGTAAATCCCAGCTTTCAGTTTCATTCCATCCAGAATTCTACATCAAGTCGTTTTTAAATCCCTGTATTATTTTCTCTGCTATTTAAATAAGGGACATTCCGGACTTAAGATATTTTATCTCAGTGGAGACATTTAATAAGGCTTACTTATCTGGGCGCGGTACGGAAATATTCAAACGTGACCTCAAAAAACATTTTCTTAAATTAGACCATTTTCTTCTCTGCCAGGAAGTTCGTGCTAACTGAATAAAGAATTATGCTTATTAGATAAATATCTAATTATCTAAACATATAGACTTAGCTCATGAGCTTACAGATATGTCGGGTGTGGACTAAACAATTGTAGTCCCGATAGTCGACAGATACAAAAGGTTCTCCCGCTGCACCTTGAACGTCGGTGGTTCATCTTTAAGATTCACGCCGTGGGAAAACCAGTTTTATATTCATTTTTTAATATTACATTTTAAATATAATTATTATAAATATATATAATAACTAGCTAACCCGGTAAACGTTGTTTTGTTGTTTTTCCATACAAATTACTTGGTACTTGGGAAGGGGCGGGTTTAATTGAGATAAAAACTATTCTATCTTTTAAGGTTGATCAAACAGTAAATATTTACAAAATTTCATTAAAATCGGTTCAGTAGTTTCGGAATTCATCGCGGAAAAAGTGACACGTAATTGATAATCAAAAAATTTACAAGTAATCGTTAGACGTAATTTTTTTTTGAAACAACTGCTGGATCGAAAGCGCGGCCATCATTGATACAAAATAATTACCACACTAAAAAAATTCGGCAAAAGAAAATTTGAGGAGAAGAGATTTTGCTTTTTATATTTAAGTATTTAAAAATGGTTGTCTAATTTGTATACCATTACGATTTAGGAGATTGGTATAAGAAGCAATTCATCCCAGGCTTTCAGCTTTCATTTTTCTTATTTTCCGTTTAGCCGCGAATGGAAAATGGAAAATAGTTTATGATTAAACTTAACTCACTTATGATTAAACTAAGGACAAGTCCCAGTACAGATTTAATTTATCCCTTAGGGCTCCTGAGCTTGGAATATATCATTTTGTTACGTTGCAAAATTTCCTCCTCGGGTGTCCTCGGGGTTAATATTGGATCAAAGAAAAATGAATATATTGCTGACCTGGAAATATGTCGACGAAAATATATATATATTATTATCGGTGGACATTACGCTAATTGCAATAATAAGCAAATTATTTTCTTGTAATATCAGTGTAAGCCAACGGTACTAATTCGAAGAAATGCTGAAATATATTTAATGAACGCACAAATCCATAAATACGTACACTAGTTCAAATCACACAAGTATTAGTTCCTATCGGGAATCGAACCGGTGGATAGGACTCGGTTTTAGGTCTCGAATCTCGATAGGTATAGGAAGTAATCGTTTTATATTATAAGATGTTCGCTCCACTTGGTAAAAGGATAAAAGATTTATTAATTTAAACAACAACTGATGGAATATCGAATTATATTAAATACAAAATACGATACTAATTACACTTTATTGTATATTACGACACTTCACTTCTCAGTTTCACAAAAACGAATGCCTTGAAACATATCTGTCAGGCCTTTTATAAATATTTTATTCTAATAGTTTATTGACTTTATAATTACCTTAATCAAATAGTTGACTTTGTATCAGCTCAAAAATCATATTAATTTAAAATATGTTAAATAATTAACAATACTTAATATTTCATTAGATATTTTAATAATAAGTAAAAAATTAATACTTCATCTTTATTTTGACATAACAGTTTAGAAATTGATGGCCGCATATACTCATTTTAAATATGTGTAAAATACTGACAATAAAAATATGTGACAGTAGGACATTCAAAATGAAGTTCTCCGAGTCTGTTGGAATAATAGAATATACGAAAAAGTAAGTAAGTATATATTATAATATCACGTTTATTCGATGATATTATGATAATAAAACTATTTATGAATGTATGAGACATCAACAATTTTTAAATTCGAACTTGAGTCAAATAGGTCAAGGGTTACTGGGACATAGGGGGTTGTAAAGGGGGGTTCAAAAATCTAATACTAAAAGAACATCACGATTTCATATTTTTGGCGAAACATTATATCTATTGATAATTTAATTTTTATATCATTAGATAGCAAACGACTCTCCTGATGGAAAAAGATAACCATCGACTATAGACATGTTACGTTATTACCCCCGTGTTGACCCGGGCTCCTTTGAAGAACAGGCCAAATGTCGTTTTGCCAGGCAGGTCGAAAAAAGCGACCGATAGGCTATGCGAGTCACTACTATCGTAGCTACTAGGTGGTAGAGTCCTGCATTGTTTCGCCCGGGTCTGGTACCACCGCCTTAACTATTCCTACCGCAATAGCGTCAGTGCTTCTTACTATCGTGTTCCGATTTGGAGGGTAAGGTAGCCGGTAAACTTATGCGTGTAGCATCACACCTCGCCACAAGATAGAAATGCACCATTAACATCTTTGGTGTCTATAGGCGATGGTGGATTCTTTCCATCAGGAGACCCATCTGCTTGTTTGCTATCTTATAAATATAAAAAAACCCATGTGGTGGGATAGTGATACCAATTGATAACGTTTACTGGCTACTATATCCTCTAAACCGTAATACGACAGTGACAAACACTGACGCTATTGCGGCAGTAGGAGTACTAACAATACTTAATTTACCGCTAAATAATAACAATGTAATATCAAAGCTCATAATTTCCAATATTGAATATTTGCATCTATAATAGGATCATAATTGTAATGTGTGTTAGTTTAATAATCACATTTGCGCAATCCAGTTTAATTCAACAGTGCGGCAACTCTATAATGATTAATGAAAATGTGCGCTATTTTAAACAAGATGGATGACTGACGGTAATTTATGCTTTTAATACATTAACTAGCAATATGTAGTCACGCCACCGAGTCTGTATGTGACCGCCGAGTATTGCAATCAAACTTATCAACATAATAAACTATCACCAAAAATATACATGAAAAGACTTTATATCTTCTTCTTATATATAAAAATCAATTGCTGTTCGTTAGTCTCGCTAAAACTCGAGAACGGCTGAACCGATTTGGCTAATTTTGGTTTTGAATTAATTGTTGAAGTCCAGGGAAGGTTTAAAAGATGAGAAAATATAGAAAAAAATAAGCGTAGTTAAAAAGGCAGAACAACGTTTGCCGGGTCAGCTAGTATTTTTATAACTTTTTAATCATAATTCATTTTTAACAATAGGTAAATAATAAATTTATAAATATTCACGGGACAAGTTACTCTTACTCCAAAGTAAGCAAATTATTTGCTTGTATTATGGGTGTTAGTCAACGATACTAATACATAGAAATACATATATAAATACTACAATATAATTAATAAACACCCAAACCCGGAAATACAAACATTTATGCTCATCACACAAATGGTGTCCCCGCCGGGGATCGAACCCGAGCCCCGTCGATTGCGTGGTTAGGGTCGCTAACCACCCGACCAACGGGTCAATAGGTATTTTTTTTACTGGAATATGGACTTTTATAAAACAGCATCTAAAATAAGATGTTTTTAATTAAAAACAGTACTTGGTACAGTTCGTACCACTGAATTTTACCAAAAGATGCCATAAGTTCACTTTTAATGTTTTCTTTTATAGGAGTCATCTAACGTGAAAACAAGGCGGCCAGTTTCTACGCTACAAAGATGTTCAAAGAAGTCATGAAGCGATGCCAGGTAGATCCATCTCAGTGTGAGGAATAGGCCTGATGTCGCCTGAGTGGATAGAACTGGCCTATTCCTCTTACCGAGATAGATGAGTTTGAAGAGCTGCGAAAGTCCGACTTGGACGCCAAACGCACCGCTCTTATGGCTCGTGCTCAGTACGTTCCTTACCCCTGAATTTCTCCAAAAGACACCATAAGTTCACTTTTAACGTTTCCTTTTATAGGAGTCATCTAACGTGAGAACAGCAAGCGAAAACAAGGCGGCCAGTTTCTACGCTACAAAGATGTTCAAAGAAGTCATGAAGCAATGCCAGGTAGATCCATCTCAGTGTGAGTAATAGGCCAGATGTCGCCTGAGTGGAGAGAACTGGCCTATTCCTCTTACCGAGATAGATGAGTTTGAAGAGCAACAAAAGTCCGACTTGGACGCCAAACGCACCGCTCTTAAGGTTTGTGCTCAGTGCGGGCGTTTGTTAGGATTTCCCGCGTTGTAGTCTTTTTAAAAAAACTCATTTGCGAGACAACTACTTATTCGACTTCACTCGTTGCAATCACAACTTTTACTGGGCACTTAAATCACACTATTACTATTTGTGCACGCGCTTAGAGGGGTTACGACGCGGTGGTTACTCTCCCTAGTCTTTTCACTAAAGGCCGGACAGCGAGCAGAAACCAGGTCCGTTCCTGGGCCAAAATTTGACTAGTTCAAGTACTGACTTTCGGTACATTGGAATTGCACGGCTTATGTAGTAAAACAAAAGTTTGACTTGGCGATTTTGTATATCAAAGAATTAAGGATTATAACATTACGTTTATCAATAAAATTGTCTAGTGTAGTCATCGAAGGAGACGCAGCAGGGTAAACCAATAATGCTCTAATTATAGTTATTAATTGTTTCTTAAGCGTTATCTACCGTTTGATTATCTAGACACTTCGTTTCCGCACGTCACTAAGGAATTATTGGTCAGTTGGGGATTTCTCGAATAGATATGATGGTCTCAATCATTGAGTAACAAATTTGTGTTGTATTTGTAATTCATCCATACTAATATTATAAATGCAAAAGTCTGTCTGTCTGTCTGTCTGTTACGCTTTCACGGCTAAACCGCTGGACCGATTTTCATGAAATTTGTCATAGATGTAGTTGAAGATCCGGGGATCCAAAACTCAGTCCCTGGAGGGCTGAAATAGGGGATGAATTTTTATTAAAAGCTATTTGGACGACTTATTAATATACTCGCGGGCAAAGCTGCGCGGGTCAGCTAGTACTAATATAAATGCGAAAGTAATTCTGTCTGTCTGTTTATTTTTCACGCGTAAACTACTGAAACGATTTTGATGTTTTTTAGTACGAAGATAGTTTGAGATCTAAGAAAGAACATAAGATAATTTTTATCCCGGAAATCCTACGGGAATGGGAACTATGTGGGTAAAACTGATGGACTGTATCTTTTAAACCACGATAATAAGGATTACCTGACTTAAATTAATTTTATTTTACAAGTTTTTCCACGCGGACGAAATCGTGGCATATAAAAAAATACAGGATAATTGAAACATGTACTCACCAGTTCTGCTGATAAGGGCTAAGGCACCTAATGCGCCAAATAAATACGCCATCATGGCTAGTTCACGTGTCCGTTCATAGTTCCACCTTAACGCACCGGTACACCTTCAAAACTCGCCATCTGTAAAACAAAAACAATCCTTATTATTGTTTCAATAACGACGATTTTTCAAGTGGACTTTCAAATTCAGTGAGCTGAATATTATTTTACAACCCTCTGTGAGTTATATGGTTGTGCTGACATGTGAAAAAAGTCGGTCGTTGTGTAGGTACTGTCGTGTACATAAAGTTTATGATAATATGAAGTAAGGTTTTTTTTATCGAAGTTTCTAAAGAGGATTTCGGTCCCTAGGCAGTACACCTTGCCTGGTTGGAAAGATCCTTTTCCCCTTCCTTGTCATTGTGTGACGTCATCAATCTCCACAGTTATGACGCACCCAACAAGAAGTTGACTCGCTGGTTCCATCAATATGACTCTTCAGCATTACCGACCAGCGGCGCCACAGTGGTGACCCTCGACAAAACTACACGTTTCTAATGAGGCGTTCCGGAGGGGCACACTTGACGGCAGTAAACGTCCGTAACGTTAAAAAAACTTGAGATTTTTAGTATATAGTCTATGTATGGTGGCTATGCAGTGTCTAAAGGGCCTCCTTCACATTGTCATGACCCATGGTTGACTAAAGACATGCACGTTAGTGTAGAGGGTATAAATGTCTGTAATGGGCCATCATCGGTTATGATCGAGCGCAATCGCCATGGTGTAGGTACATCAAAGGAATGATGGCCCATGATTGCGTGCGGGTCCACACTTAATTGCCGATTAATCAGTACATAGTTGTCTCAAACGTAGTGATTGTATACTTTTTTATCGTCTCTGGTACATTCTAGACCGTGTAGACATTAAGTAAATGATTGTAAGAGCTAAGTAAAAATATTTCTGCAGCTGGAATCACCTCGCTATCCATTTTCATCAATTTTTGAGTAGAGTACGTCATAACATAACAGTATACAGTCAGTAAATGAGCGTTCACGATTGTGTGAAGAGTTGCCCAGTCATGGCGGCGATGCTGGACGGACATTTGATGGGCCATCATGGCCCATGAAGAGGAGCCTTAATGTATTTTCTACGTTATAATTATTATTATTGCAGTTTGCTATTATAATAATTATATAATTTTATAAAACATTGTAAATAAAATAAAGATGTTAAGATAGATAATTTTGTAAAGTAGTATTTTTGGTTATTATCGATAAAAACTCATAATAAAATATATATATCGAATAATTGTCCGTATTTATGCAAAATGGAACCACACCACAAATTTCGTTTTTTCTTTTTTTAAAGAAATTCTTATTTTAAAGTGGTATAAATTCTTATACAAAGAAGAACTACTTGATTTTCCTTTTAAGAACTAAGTATGCTAAAAGCAAAACAGAACCAACAGCAATAACAAACACTACATATAAAGCAAAAGCAAACCACAACACAATGGGACTTGATTGTTCAAAGAAATAAACGATATTACTACCAGGTCCATTTTAAACAAAACAGATCCACACACAGTTTGGAGGATAAGGTGGCCGGTAAGCTTATGCATGCGGCATTAGACCTTGGCACAAGAGAGCAACGTACCATTAACATATTTGGTGTCTATAGGCGATAGTTCACTCTTATAATATAAATCAAAATTAATTAACCAAAATCGGTTTAGTTTAACCATAAAAACGTTATATACTACTAAACCCGGAATATATAGTTATTTCATTAAACGACAACTCGGCAAATTGTGGTAAACCAGATGGCGTAATGTCGTTTGATTCCTTGTACCTAAATTGCAATCAAATTGGCGCAAAAGAAAGAAAAAGTAAGATTTTTATTCTCAAAAAAAAATATCAGTTGGTTGGGACTTCATGTCAGTTAAGACCACTTTTTTGCGTCTTACCTCAACAATTGTATTTAATTACTTGACGTGTCAGAGCAGAGCTCTGGTATGATGGAAATGCTTAATTAAAATTGCAGATTATTTTTTAAATTTGAATATATTTCAAATACAAAATTAAATTAACTACGAAAAATGTAGGCTAAAATTTTAAAGAATTAATAATTTAGCAATTTAAAAATCCTTTTATACTTAAAAGCTTCAAGAAAATCTTAAATTCTTGTAAGTAAAGTAAATAATTTAATTCATTAATGAGGTTATATTAAATGATTGAAACTAAAATTATTTGTTATACAAAATAAATTTTATAAAATAGTAGAGTATTTCAATAAAACCGTCCAAGTGCATATCAGACCACGTGCAATATAGGGTTCTGTAGTTTCCCATCAACTAGAGTAAACTAAGAACAGATTTTTCTATTGCTTCGAACTATGAAAATTAAACCTTTTCAACGTAAGGGACGGATATAATCGCTTTCACTTTTCCAAGTACTTTTTATTGTTTGATCGATTATTACTTTACAGCCTTCTTGGCCATCATAGTTTTCATATGGGTGGAAATAGCGTAGCTATAATGCTCTCTTGGAAACTACGGAACCCTAAAAACAATTGAAAAAAGCTTTGAACTTTATGTTCAGATTTGTACAAAGGTTAATTTCAGCTTTTATATATGATTACTTCATCAATGACCAACGTTATTGCGTGTACAATATATTTTATTCCTTTTTTTTGCAGCTACGGTACCGTAAAAGCTAGAGAAAATAAGAGTTGTTAAGGATCAAAGGGAAATTATTACGATTAGTTACTCTCAAAACTTTAGTTCACGAATGATCATGGTGCTTGCAACTGTGCCGAAACATGGAGAAAATAATTTAACAAGTAATAGGAGTAAAATCACGTCATTTCTCAAAAACGACTGTGAAAAAAGCCGAGAATACTTAAAAGTATATATAGAGAATATAATTTTGCAGTCTTGATATTCAAAGATTTTCTTTTATCTCAGACTAGCCGTTACTCGTGACTTCGTTTATATGACCCAAAATAATTAACTTTGATTAGTTGAGTAAAAAATAGCCGATGTCATTTCTAAATAGTGTAGCTTTATAATAGTATAATATTTTTTAAGGTTAGTCCAGAAGTTTTAGAATTGATTCATTACAAACATATAAAAACCATGTACTATAGACATCAAAGGCGTTAATAGTAGCATCGTTATCCATGTGGAGAGGATGGAATACCACAACCATAAGTTTTTCGGCTACAGAACCCTCCAAACCGTAACATGACTGCCACAAGCAACTCAACAACAAGCAATTGTGGCAACTCTACCTATATTAGCCTCCCCTTGCCATTTACAAGTCGCTTAGCAGCAGGGCATTTTATTTACATACTTAAAACTATGGATATAAAAAACCCAAGATGCACAGTCCCGAACAAAACTGACACACTTAAATAGTTACAGTTATGGCAAAAACATATATCTTTGCATATCCAACCTTAAGTGCAAGATTTATAGTTGTTTTTACAAAGCAATTTACAAAAAGAAATAAAATTAACAGTGACGCAATTGACACAATTATATTTGAAATGAGCGCATAATTTAAAATTGAGCGCTCATTTTTGGAGGACGTTTTACTGATTGTGTATCTTTGGATTGTGTATCGAGACACTGATTGTGTATCTTGGGTTATTTATATCAATGCTTAAAACTTGTATATTTCTTCATTTGAAATTTATGCTTTTTTCACAGAAGTGTACATGTATAATATTGACTTAATTCCTTTGAAATAACATGGCCGTGATTACCGAAATAAAAATTAACCGGATAACAAGCCCTGATTACCACCTTTGGATCTCAGATTAGCAGGTAAAACTTTTCGCCTCGGTTATCGCTAGAACCAATCCCTAGATCACAAAGCCGTTCAGCTCTTATATTTTTAGGGTTCCGAAGTAAACTGGGAATCTTATAGTTTCGCTATGTCTGTCCATCCGTCCGCCAGTCGGTCCATCTGTCCGCATTTAGCTTAGCGATCCTTAGTAGTAAAAAGCTGTAATTTGACATGAATAGACATATTATTCACGGCAACAAAGTGGTAACATAATATCCTGAAAAATATGTTTTTTAGGGAAGTTTTCTTACGTGTAAAGTGAACATTTTCATTTTTTTCTCGTGTTCATCGTTAGATAGGGTTTTAAAAATATTGCAGGTTTACGGAAACAATTTTTCGGTTAAGGTACTCGTTTCTGAAATATTGAGCTTTAAAGTACTATTTTTTGTTAGAATCAAGTTTAGCTGGTAGAGTGGGGGATCCACTCTACCAGCTAAACGGTTGGTTTTGAGGGAGGGAAAAATTCATAATAGTAGTAAATATAATGAAGTTGAAAGAAAAATATCACAGCTTAGAAGACTTTACAAAAGGATTTTTTAGTAACAGTCGATCAACTTATAAAATATAATTGGATAAGTTTTATAAGGGAAATAATATCCTGGACCAATTAAAATAATTGATTTAACCTCAATGTAAGAAAATTATTTGCTTGTGTTATGGGTGCTAGTCAAGGTTATTAATACATAAAATACACAAATAAATACTGTTGCTTACAAAATGAAACAATAAAAACGCTCATCTTATTCCGCATTATTGTGATGGGCAACTTCAGAACCCTGCATTGCGCATGGCCCGACACGTACCATACTAATTTATATGCAGAAGGCATGTATAAACTTTAAAATTTTCATATTGATGTCAATTGTTTTTATATATTTTGTTTTGTTTTTGACAAATTAATCACTCCGTTTGTATAATCACTAACTTTTAATAACAAGTATTATTATTTTCCTCATAACTGTACCTAAATTTGTTCATACTCCCTTCGAAAATAAAATGTTGGTAAAATGTTAAAAATAATTGCGGTTAAGTTTTAGTTAAATAATAATTGGATGAGGCTTTTACATGTTTTCCATTGTTGTAAAAAATACGCTTTAGTTTATTACTCTACGGGAATAACAGTTTATATATTTTACTTTCTTTACTAACAGCAGTGGCGGATTTACGGTTGATGCCGCCCTAGGCCCCGACTCATATGCCGCTTTTTTTTTGCTTTGTAAGGGAGCAATTATTGAAATGATGTTTGTAATTTACAAATACTTATTATAGATAAAGATTTTATAGATTTATCTATACAAACATATACATGCATATATAATATACAAGCATTATAAGTCAAGAAAAAATTATACAGCCATAATATACAAGCATTATAAGTCAAGAAATAATTAATGTTTTGGTATTTCAATACCAAAAAATTTTTTTTTTTTTGACTTATAATTTGCTGAATACTAGCTGTTGTTGTTCATTCGCGTGGCCCAAAACCATCACTTCTTTTCATTCCATCAGGTAAAAGATTAGCCCATGATACCCCGGAATAATATAGTTTTCCATTAGGTGAAAGTATTTTTAAAATGAGTATATTGTATTAATTTTTCGTACGTAATTTTTGAATTCGTGAATTGCCTCCCAGGGCCTCACGGGCCTATGGGCCTAAATCCACTACTGCCTAACAGTTTATATATTTTATACTCTGGATAATTTAAAAATGTTCTGAGTGCTAAGTGTGAGTTTTTCTTTTCGCATTCGATCGTGAGCGCGTTTGGAGTTTACTAAGAATTTGTATGTGATTTGTACAGCGCCACCTAGTGGTAAACTGGTTTCTCACGTTTACCACTAGGTGGCGCTGTACAAATCACATACAAATTCCTAGTAAACTTGAAACACGCTCACGATTGAATACGAAAAGAAAAACTCACACTTAGCACTCTGATCCTTTTAAAGAACCAGCTGCCTGATTTTATGGCAGGTAGTTTAAAAAAGGCGAACGTTTGTTAAATATGTCATTACTGGAGTTTTGCAAGGGCTGGCTCAGTTTTTTGGCAATAGTTATTTCATATGAGTTCCCGGGTTCGATTCCTGAGTCGGACAATTTAAAAATGTGTTTTTTTAGTTTTCTGATAAAAAAAACATTGCCCGGGATTGGAAAGTGCCCGGTTGGCGATAGGCTTGCCAATATATAGGCTAACCGTGGGTGCACTTGTTGTACCTCTGCCTACCCTTTCGGGGATACAGGCGTGAAGATACACAATTATTTTATAGAAGTACTATTACTACCCACACTTAGTAACCTGCCCTAGCTTTGCATGAGTAGTTGAGATTAATATGCCTGCATTATTTTCTATCACTGTGTCGTTTCAGTTTGTTGCGTCAACCATGTGGAATGTTTAAATGTAAAATAATATAGACCTTGGTCTCAGGGATCTCTCGCTCCCATTTTTATTTTTGATTAATAACACCACCCCGATGGTCGAGTGGTTAGCGACCCTGACTACGCAATCGACGGGGCTCGGGTACGATCCCCGACGGGGACAAGCATTTGTGTGATGAGCATAAATGTTTATATTTCCGAGTTTGGATGTTTATTAAATATATTCCAGTATTTATATACATATGTATTTATATGTACTAGTATCGTTGACTAACACCCATAACACAAGCAAATAATTTATTTACTTCGGGGTTAGATCAGTTTGTGTAATTTGTTACGTGAATATTTATTTATTTATTATTATAACATGTCCAATCTTTCATTCACCAAGTTAAAATGTTTGGAAACCCCAACTTTATTACTTAGGGTCTGGTACCACCGCCTTAACTATTCCTGCCGCAAAAGCGTCAGTGCTTGTCGCTGTCGTGTTCTGGTTTGGAGGGTAAGGGAGCCGATAAACTTATGTATGTGGCATTAGACCTCGCCACAAGATAGCAACGCACCATTAACAACTTTGGTGTCTTTAGGCGATGGTTGACTCTTTCCATCAGGAGACCCATCTGCTTGTTTGCTATCTTATGATGTAAAAAAAAGTTACCCGATTCGAGATTTTTCGAAGATAGAAATGATGAGCGTCTCTTCAAAACGAAGCTGTTCACAAAAAATCAACTTGTTATTAATCAAAAATAAAAATGTTACTAAACCATGGTCTCATAAGTCGAAAACCGTTTGAAATCATTTTCTTGTGCGTTAGTTTTTATTTTTCGATAGGTTATAAGATATTTATTTAAATTGTCTCATGTAAAAGACTATTATAATGCACATAAAATGCTTAACTAACATATATAATTTGATAACGATTAATATATTATCATTCCAAATATCAAAAGTTCTTTATTCAATTTGACTCGTGTTAGTTCGAGCTCCCTTTGAAGAATATATCATCTGTCAATCTGCCAGGCAGTTCGTAAAAGGCGAGAAATTGGCGAAAATTGTCACTACCATCGTGACTAATATGTAATACAGTTCTGCAATGGCTGACTAGGGTCTGTCACTGTAATACCTATTCCTGCAATAGCAATACATCATTAACATCTTTGGTGTCTGTAGGCGATGGTATCTCTTTTGCCATTAGGAAAGCCTGCTTGTTTGCTAAGAGCACAACAGTGACAAGCACATATTATTATGTTAGGAAAATGTAAAACGTTGAAACCACCAATCACTCGCGATGAAAGTGGAGAATTTATTGCTTTTCCTTCGCTTTTTATGAACTAATTGATCATAAGAAAGATGATTTATTTGTCAGTCGATGCAGCATGCAGCCCGCTACATTATTTTTTTTTTATATCATAAGATAACAAACAAACAGATGGGTCTCCTGATGAAAACCATCGCTTATAAACACCAAAGATGTTAATGGTGCGTTGCTATCTTATGTCGAGTTCTAATGCCACATGCATAAGTTTACCGGCTACCCTCCAAACCGGAACACGACAGCGACAAGCACTGATGCTATTGCGGCAAGAATAGGTAAGGCGATGGTACCAGACCCAAGCGAGTCAATGCAGAACTCTACCACCTAGTAGCCACGGTGGTAGTGACTCGCATACCCAATCGGTCGCCTTTTACGACCTGCCTGGCAGAACGGTAGTTGGCCTATTCTTCAAAGGAGCCCGGGACATGGGGGAATATTATAAAAGTTTATGGAGAATCCCGCAAGAACAACTTATTGTTCCGGGCTAAAAAGTAGCCTATGTACTATTGTAGGTCATCATCTACCTGTGTGCCAAATTTCATCCAAATCCGTACAGTAGTTTTGGAGTGATTGAGTAACAAATATTCATCCAAATTTTCGAATTTATGATATTAATATAGATAAGGTACTAGATAGATAAGGCATGGGCAAATTTAGAACAATATTAATATTTACAATGGCACAATTGCGGGAATTTCGAATATTAATTTTGTATTTTAGGTACAACAAAAAGTTTTCCTTCCACAAGCTCAACGTATGCCGAGTCTCCAAACGTAAATCCGTAAAATCCATTTCGTTTCTATTCCATTAAAGATATAAATCATTCGAAATCCTTTTCGTAATGTACCTGCGAATATTGTAAATAAAGGAACAATGTTTTTAGACGCATTACAGCTGAATCTAAAATTATGACTTAGTATTTTCATTTAATCACAATCAGCTCGATTTAGTAGCATTATGTAAACATTTTCATGCGAAATGGCTAACAGACTGTTAAACACCCGGATAACTACTGCAACGCTGGTCCTTTGAATGAATCCATAGTTTTTATTTAAATATAGCTATGGATGGATGAATAGAAGTTTGTTACTCAATCAAGCAAAATTACTGAAAGGATTTGAATGAAATTTGACACACAGGTAGATGATAATCTGGAATAGCACATAGACCCTAGCCTATAGGTCATTTTATTCCGTAAAAATGGGGCAATCCCGCGGGATACGGCAAGAACTTTTGTAATGCAGCGGGCTGTATGGTGCAGCTAGTAAATAAATAAATCACACAATTATTATTATAATTAATCAAAGCAGTCATATAGGCGAAATTGTTCAAACTATATAATACGTGTTTTAGCACTGTTGCGAATAATCTAGAAACGTGAAGAGTTGGATCGCTGGAGAAATCTAAAAATAAAAGAAAGAGGTAAGCTGCTTCTATTGGTAAACAATAGCCGCCGTTACCCAAGCAGCTATGTCATAATGGATCGTCTGTCATAGAAGGGTGAAAATAGCGTGTACTGATTGTGTTTGTTTATAATTGGATTTGTTTATGTTTTAAATTCAGAATTTTCGGGAATATAGTCGAACTTTACCTTGGGTATAAATAAGGATGTGCTGACAAACAGAAGGCAGTATTTACAGCGATTCGGAACAATAATACGGGCAACCAGTGGGAAGCGATATAGTACAGCGAATAATAGATGTGTTTTAGTTCTGCGTAGTCAGTTAATTTTAGTGTTAGTACAGTGAGTGTGACTAGTGTTTATCAGTGTATTTACGTGCTGCATTGTGGTGTATTGTATATTTGTGTTATAAATAAACGGTTTTAATAAAAGTGGTATATTGCACAATACGAACGCGAAGCACATAACAGTAATCATCTCGTACTTGGGAAAACTTTAAAAACTCAAGGAAGAAAATGTACATAGTAACACGAGAGTACTGATCAAAATTATGAATGTGAAATTCATCTGTAACGATGAACTCATTTAACTAGTTATACGTATGTATATCAGGCGATCAGTGAAATCGGCGGATTTGATGATAAAGCAAAGAAAGATAGCGCTACATTGAACAAGTCAACTCGATAGGTGGAATCGGGCTGGCTAGAGATATGTTCGCAGGTTCAAATCCTGTAGTGTCGAAATTTGTCTTTGTTGTTTTTAATGAAAATTTTCGACTCTACTGGAACCATTAGGCAAAAAATCTGCTTTAAGGCTAATGAGTGGTAACTCTATGTGTTTGTTATTAATTTAGATTGTATTGTATTTTCTGTATTCAAAAATATTTAATAACTGAACAAGTAGTTTCGACCGCGAATTGATGGTTCAAATAATGAAAGCTCCTATTTCTGCCCTTTCAAGATCGATTTCTTAAGAGAAAGTTAGCTACGTTTGATCCCGCATTTTTAACTATTACTATGACAAGTTTTATCAACACCAATTCAGCGGTTTAGCCGTGAAAGTGTAACAGAAAGACTTTCAGATTTATAATATTAGTATGGATTTTTTGATTCTCACAAAACAAATATTCACTTCTCAATTTTTACTAGCCTACTAGAATTTAAAAAGAAAACATTCGAGAAAACAAACCTTAATTTGCTTGAAATATTTAATCCTGTTTCAACAACGCAGTCTCCATTCTGTTGCCGGTGGTAATGGAATAGACCAGGGAAATATATTGGGCTGCAAAGTAGTGAAATATATTGTGGCTGCAAGGTAGTGAAATATGCTTGATTAAGTTTGCTTTCGCGACGATTATATGGCAAGTTTTTAATGATTCAAATGTTTATTTAGCAGAGGTTGGCTTATTTAATTCTGATCGTGAAAGGGCCCGACTTCAATTCCAAATCAAAGTCAGGATCTTTTAGCACAAAAGTTAATAAATTTTTTTTGGGGTTATTATTTTGTGTGCATTTTTATTTCTAACTAGCTGTTATCCGAGACTATGTTCACGTAATTGATGAAAATTACTTTTTTATTATTATATAAAGCATCCATTTTGGTTTAAGCAGATTGTGTATGTGGTATTCGTTTTTTTTTAATAAAACATTTTTTTAGTTTTTCATTTCATTAGACCAAATTTTGTGTTAATTATTATATTAACAGAGCCAAACCGAAGATTAGGAAAAAGGAGGGTAGGGAGGATTTTGCCCTGTAGTGGGTCAGACCTGACTAACAATAATAAAATAATAATAATAAGATTAGGATGTCTAAAAAAGGCTCAATAGACAAAAGAAACGTCGCTTAAGTAATGATGTATGGTTTAAAAAATTGTTGCTATAATACAATTTATTACTCACTCAGTAAATAAAAAAATAACTCACAAATTTTCTGGTGAGTTTTGTTATCAAACACAAAAATAATATCTAAAATCTGATTGTCTTATCCAAAGATTGTCGCGTTCAAACGAACAATCAAAAATCATTTAGGTTGATTTTATTAGTACAGTTTTATTAGAAAGTTGTTTGTTCATTTCATTTGAACAACATACTTTTCAGTTTTGATTGAAGCCTGAATAAAAATATCTGTATCTATACAATTCTATTGCGTCAATTTTCTGTGATTGATTGACAAACAACCAAACATGGAACACTTGATATGAGATAAAGAAAAACTATTGATATTGAAATTATGTGTCTTTTCTTAAACTCGCTGTAATTTTTTATACAAAGTTCCAATAATCTAAACAAACTTTGGAACAATTTTCTTCAATTTTGATTTTTTTGATTGGTCAAAAATTGCTACTTCATAGGCAGCCTCGGCTTCTTCAACACTTGGAAAAAATTTGCTTTTTTAGTGGAACAAGTTCCTTATGGGGCGTTGCTGAGGTGTACCCTAGCAGGAAAAAAACGTTGATAACGTTAAATAAAAGTGTATGATTTATATGTATAGTCCAAGGAAGTTATATTCTAGGAATGTTCACACGCGCTTCAAAATCGTTCCGAAGAGTACCACGACATGGGTGGAGTGTGTCTCTTTCTACTAAATAAAGCGCCAATCGCCATATATAAGTGCGGCCATGCGTTGTTTGCAAATTACTACTAAGTAATTCTACAAATTGAGAAACAGTTTTTGCATTGCATAATTAATTACGTAATAATTAAAATAAGCACATTTATAACTCACTATGTTAATTACAATACATTTTATGCTAATTTATTCATCGACGTGTATGAATAAAAAGTATTTAACGATTACCGAATGTGTAAAAATCTACCATCTAGATAGTTTTATTTACACTGGCAATTACAAGAAAGGGACAACATCCACTCTTATCGTTGTCTTGCTCAGAACGTTTTTCCCCTCTGTTATGTAAGAAACAAATTTCAACTTTATTTATTACGTAATAAAGTACATTTTTATTTTTCAAATATTGCTTCGTAACAATTCCAGTTATAGTATATAAGTTCCTTGGTATAGTCGATACCTATACACGGTCTTATGTATAGTCTACGTGATGACTGTTTTTATTACTGCACTTTGCTATTATTATTATTATTTATTTTTATAAATCATTGTAAGTAAAATCGAAATAAAAATCGTATTAAAATATGTATACCCGAATAATTATTTTACGCTTGAGAAAGGGCATGCTCCGTTGGTTCGGACATGTAGAAAGAATGGTAGATAAAAGGTTAAGAAAAGAGATATACAATGCGAAAGTGGAAGGATGTAGGTACCGGGGAAAACCAAGACTGACATACCGTGATCAGATTAATCGAGTACTGTCCGAAGGTGGTGTCAAGAGTCTTCACAAGCGGCGTGTGTGTATGAAGAAAGTGATGAATGTGGAGGAAGCGAGGCAAGCCTGCAAGGACCGTGATGATATTATAATATGTATCTTTACATTACAGCTGCCGTATGTAAAGTTCTTTAAAATCAAAACACTCTCAAGTCGCGCCTATTAAACTTTACTACCATAATTTTGTTTTAACCATTTTAGCAAATGAACTGTTAATTAACTATTTTAATTAATTAATATTCCGTTTTAAAAGAGACTCGTATCTCTGTAAAAAGTATGAAAACATAAAAATCAAGAAGTTTAAATCTTTTCTAATACTTCATGTTGCTAGTAAAAGCTTTTTACAGCATTTTCTTAGGAAAATACTAGTCTTGATAGAGAAATAATTGAATCCTTTATTGCACAGCTCATTGCTTCTGAAACAACCTTAATGAATAACCTCTTTCTATAACTAATGCCTTTCAAGGTTGGCGTATTGCCAAGAGGATCTGGGCCATGTATTTTATAGATAATAGTTATGGTATTATAAATAAGAGATTGGTTATCTAAGATGCAAATATTTTTTTATATTATAAGATAGCAAACAAACAGATGGGTCTCCTGACGAAAAGAGTCAACCATCGCCATTGCCAAAGATGTTAATGGTGCGTTGTTATCTTGTGGCGAGTAAAAATAAAAAAAAACGTTAAACTAATTGCTTAATTTCTAATTGGTTCTAATTGGCTAAAACAAATTATCATATTAAACTTAAAACACCTTCTGTACTAATGTTTATTATGTACACTTATTAAAAAGTATCTTTTTTTATCAGAAGATAGCAAACAGGCAGATGGGTCTCCTGATGGAAAGAGTCAATCATCGCCTATAGACACCAAAGATGTTAATGGTGCGTTGCTATCATGTGGCGAGGTCTAATGCCACATGCATAAGTTTACCCGCTACCTTACCCTCTAAACCGGAACACGACAGCGACAAGCACGGACGCTATTGCGTCAGGAATAGGTAAGGCGGTGGTACCAGACCCGGGCGAGACAATGCAGAACTTTACCACCTAGTAGTCACGATGGCAGTGACTTGAATAGCCAATCGGTCGCCTTTTACGACCTGCCTGGCAGCACGGCAGTTAGTCTATTCTTCAAAGGAGCCCAGAACCAACACGGGGAAAATCTTCACGCCGTATCCCCAAAAGTTAGGTTAGTATATTATATCCTAAAAGCAAAATTCCGATTTTTCTAGGTTAAGTCGGAATAAGCATAATAAAGAACAATTTGGCTCTAGCAATAAAACGCATTAAGGGCAAAAATGCAACGCGCAATATAATCAGATTTTACCACAGACCACGCAAATAATAATAGATATGATGTAGGGCGCAAAATGCGTACCTGCTCATATGAGCAAATGTATGTAACTATCAAACGCTTGTAGATATATTATATCGTAAAAAATAGAAATATGCCATATTGTACTATTTTATTGTATCAAATATAAAGCTAACACTTAAGGATTTGTCACACTGGATGCGTTTTGCGGCCTGCGGTCAGGTCAAAGCGAACGCAGCCCGCATCATGTATAAACAACATTATCGGTCTCAATATATTTTGTATAGAATGCGATCTGTAGGGCTACTCTTGAAAATCGATTTCAATTTTAAATGAATATTTAATGAATTTTGAAGTATTTCGTACTCTGGACAACTATATTCAATTATTGGATTAGTCGACTTTGCCACACGGATTTTGAAATTTTTTGGAACTACTCATTATTGCTTTTGTTCGTTATTTTGTTTAAAATGGTACTTAAAATTTCCACTTATAACACTAGCTTGACGTTTAACGATGATATCTATTTCCAATAATTAGGTCGTTACTATACTGTATCAATGTGGGCAATATTGGTTTCAAGAGTACCGTTTTTGACGATATTCGAAACTTATTGTTGTTATCAATATTGGTTTAAGATTTATATTGTTTTTAAGAGTAGGCCTGCTGACCGTGCAAGCACAACCAAAGAACGCATATTGGCCGATGTAGGTACGGAGCGGAGTTGGCTGCGGGCACGCGGGCTGCGGGCGGCGGGCGGCGGGCAACAGCCAACGGCCGGCCATTTTGTTGGTGTTTGTCAGCGGAGTGTACACAAAAGTGTCAGGGGAGTGTAAAAAAATGTCAAACCAACAAACAGGGGAGTTTATAGATGCCGTATGACCACCAGCGCCATTGATACACGCGCTCAAGTAACTGACATAGAATGGCCGCTGTTTGGCTTGTCCGGACCGGTGACCAGTAGCCCTGCTCGGATCGCTAACCGCTTTCTCAGACTGTCTGTTGATAGGTAACCCGAGGGTTTTCTTCAATTAACCACTTAACAGCAGCCACATTATTTTCGTTGACGGCAGTTGAAGGCCGCCCTTCACGAAATTCGTCATGTCGACCTCTCTCAAATTCAGCAAACCATCGCCTCACGGTGCTCAAACAAGGTGCTTCTCTCCCAAAAGCAATTTGAAGACGAGCGGCACAGTCTTGCGGAGAAAGAGAACTTTTAAAATCATAAAAAGTCATCGGTCTAAAATCTTTTCGACTTAATTCCATTTTCGTTGCGAAACTTTGAAACAACACTATTACTCATTTTTCCTCTTTTCCGCATAACCTTGGATGGAAAATAGAAAATAATTTTGATTCATACGTGTTTTGATTAAATTTCGTTACGAGTCCCAGTATAGATTTAATTTTTCCCTCAAGGGCCCGAGTTTGAAACTTATTTTTTGTTACTTTGTGAAATTTCCTCCTCGATTGATCTTAATATTGGGTCAAGGAGAATGAATCTATTGAGTAACTCGAAAAATTCGATAAAAATATAACATAAATTTACAATAGCATATTAAGCATAAGAAAAAGAATATATTTATTTGTAATAAATATTTTAATTCTTATTTTTTTGTGTTTATTACGTAAGTTATATTGTTTTTTATTATTACCACTGTTAAATAACCGGCCAATGACTTGTTAGGCTATACCAATGATATTATATGTTACTATCGTAACGCTCAGTGGGCTATACATACTCGTATTTATTTTCTGTGGTGCCATGCCTCAGGCTACGCGCAATGTAGGGTACTGTACGTGCCCATCACAAAATGTGAAATAAAAAATGGGACTTTTTCTTATTTTATTCTATGAAATTTTAACCTATTTAACGCCAATTACATATTATATCCGCACTACAGATTCATCGTGTGTTAAAACTTTCCTAGTACATTTTATAAGTTGGTCGAATAATGCTCGTAAACTTGTAAAGCCTACTTAGACTTGGCAGTTTTCTTTTAAAATTCATTATATATTGTGGGCAAAAAATCGTGTATCAAACGAAACAGGATAATAGTTGCGATTATTTGTAATAAACATATCTCTACGGCAGAGCTTTACCTTGATCTTCTTAGAAGTTACGACTATTTTAGTGTTTTTGACGACAACAATAAATGGGTGTTTAGCTGCTTCTAGGGAATCAACACTACCAAAGTGCTTTTATGATAGTGGGTATCATAATTTATGAGTATTGGCACCTTTTTCAATTACTTTTAAGTCTCATTAAAAATTATTTGTGACTTTAGCGATTTTGTGATTTTGTGAAACTTACTATAAAAAATGTACTACCAAAAAGTGAACTTGTATTAAAAAAAACTTGCCTGTAATAATCCCAATTGTTTCGTTTGATCCAAGATTTTTTGCCCAATCTGTATATACTATTAGGTACCATGATTTTTTTCACATAACCGAAACTAACCGTTTAGTCGGCAGATGACACCGGGACACTTGACTCTAATAAAAATAGCATTTTAAAACTTAATATTTCACAAACGGGGTCATTAATTGAAAAATTGTCGTCACCAACCCGCAATATGTTTTGGATATCTAACAACCCCACACTTTGGAGTATGCGAGAAAAAAAATAAGCTTCCCCACTTTACGTGTATCCTATAAAACCTAAAAACCCTGAAAAAATTTTTTCAAGATTTTATTTTACCACTTTATCGAAATGACTAATATGTATAAGAAATATTATTAAAATAATATAAGTATTATTAGTATAAGAAATATTATTAAGGATTTTCAAAAGTAAACCACAATTTGTTTCTCTAAAAATACAAAGAAACGAAAACACAAGTACACTAATATCGGTTCCTCAATTATATCCTTTCATTTATCTCTATACAAATCACAAGTTTTTAACACCATAAATTGCACAAAATAATCTGAACCTCATCCGCCATTGAATCACACGTCACTTCGACTGATGCGCCCTCTACTGACTTCCACAGACAACTTAGACACGCGCGAAGCGCTGCAAAGAACACAGGTCATTTTAATTTTGTACAACTCTTCCGTGTCTTTTGGAGTGACGAATATTAGATAAACTAGAATAATTTTCTACGATTTTTAAATCAATTTAATAAAATATATCGCTAGGTACAATCATTTAAAAATAATTGAGACTATAATTTGATTGAATTCTATCATCATATTTAAGTGCTACCATTTTATAAAACTTTAATTACATTTTCATTAAAACAGTAATCGCCTCTGTGGTCTAGTGGTCCAGCGTTCGCGTTGACCACATGAGATCCCGGGCTCGATTCCCGGGTTGGGCACATTAAAAAAATGTGTTTTTTCATTTTTCTGAGAAACACAAAGTTGCCCGGGATTGGAAAGTGTCCAGTTGGCGGTAGGATTGCCACCTTATCACATTTGTGAGACCAAGTATCTTCGGCTAATCGTGGGTGCACTTGTTGTACCTCTGCCTACCCCTTCGGGGATATGGGCGTGAAGATACAGTAATAAGTTTATATATCATAATTTTCATTATAAGTATCAAATAAAAATTCTCCCTGTTTTTGTATTAAAGATTAGTTAATGGTAATTTTTTTTTGTTCCTTTAAGTACTTATAAAGTGTTTTTGCAAAATCTTAGCTCAGAAGTCTGCCTATCTAACTTAGATTTCTGAGATTAGCAGTTGTACTAAAGACCTCCAATGACAAGATAAATACCTAACCACAGACTACTAAGGAGAGAACTGATTGTTTACGTTAACCTTATCTAAATTCCCCAAGTTAAAAAAAATATTTATTAAATGCAGATAAGTTAAGGAGTTGATATAGAATCTTAAGGAATATGTTAAACTTTAAGTTATTAACTAAAAATAACGATGTAAGAAGTCTTGCCCTTGTTCTTTGAATTAATGAAATATCATTTCATTACATATATTCGAGCCAAATTACCCCGAAAAGATCTTAAAAGTGCCGGTAGACGCTAGAACACAATTTCCTCTTTTAGTGTTTATCTTTATTTAAATAGATTTATATTCAAGGCTAGTTCTGGATATAAATTACTTTTGAATTATTTAAATCAAACAATTATTGAACCAAAAATATTCTGTATATTAATACGTGAAGCAAAAACTTTATACCCCTTTTTAAGACAATTACGCAACCTATGTAATATGAAATTACTCCACAGTAAAAAATTTAGCATAAGTTAAAGTTTACCCTAGAGGACTGCAGAAACTTTTTCATCCATGGCAGAAAGCATTGATATAAAAAACCCAAGATGCACAGTTCCGAATAAAAATGACACTCAAAACTGTCGCTAATTTCACATAAGTAACAAAAATATATATTTTTGCATATCCAACCTTAAGCACAAGATTTATAGTTGTTTTTACAAAGCAATGTACAAAAAGTAATAAAATTGAGTGTCGCGGCCGATGCGATTCTATTTGAAATGAGCGCACAATTTGAAATTCTGCGCTCATTCTTAGAGGATGTTTATGAGACACTGATTGTGTATTTTGGTTTTTTATATCAATGGCAGAAACCTTATACTTTTTTAATCTCTCGAAACTCTGACATGCAAAGGCGATTTTAAGCGCCAGGACTCATCACTCGCTTTTTGGCGGGAATGGCGTCTCAGGCGACTCGATGGAAAAAAAAAACTTTTTTTCTACAACTAAGTCATATTATATCATTCTGTAAACGACTGTGTATCAATTGATATATTTTCTGTCTACTAGAGATCAAAATGAAGTAATAGACAAAGTAGTTTTTATATTTACAAGCAAATATAATAAAAGTCACTTGAAAAATAATGAATTTCTAAATTACTTTATTTTTGGCTATCACGATATATTTCTTACAACAAATTATCCAAATAGAAAAATTATACGGCCTTTCTAATAAAAACAGTACTTACATGAGAGAAATGCACCGTAAAACAACACAAGATTGAATTTTATACCACTAAAAAACCGCAAACACACTCGCGGTCCGGTCGAATGAACTAAAATGACTGGTACAAAATAAATGACAATAATAGACTTCAATTTACGAATTTGACATGACAGATATTTTATCATAGATTAAACGTCAAAGGCTTTTTCATACAACATTAGTCTTTATAAATAGAAATTTAAAGTTTAAATTCAAATACAAGCGGGGTAAAATTTTGCTTTAAGAGTGAACGCTTGACCGTTTTATCATACATATGTCTAATATTTGCCTCTGCGAGAATCGAGTGGTTAATAATTTGCATTAGAAATAAATTAAATTAATGCCTCGGCTGCACTTGCATCTATCGTTCCGAAGATATTAGTGCGCTAAGGCACACGCAGTCTGGATTGTATGCGATATTAGCCGATAATAGCCGGTCACATCTGCATTCATCGTGTCATTGCACGAAGGTTTGTGACGAAAAACGCAACAGAAAAAATAAACATTGCACGCACTACATTTATGTCACACTAGCTGCAGCGTGCAGCCCGCTGCATTATAAAAGTTTTTGGTGAATCCCGCGGGATCACCTAATTTTTCCGAAATAAAAACTAGCCTATGTCCTATTCCAGATCATCATCTACTTGTGTGTCAAATTTCATTTAAATCCGTTTAGTAGTTTTTGCGTGATTGAGTAACAAACATCCATCCAAACATCCAAACTTTCGCATTTATAATATTAATATAGATACATGACAATATACACACGTGTAGTGTGCACGCCATTTATTTTGTAAAGCAGGCTTAAAGTACTGTATTTAGAAATAACATCGTATGTAACCCTGATTTATGCAAAATAAATAAGTTTAAAGTTTGAAGTTTGAAAGTTGAAGTTTGAAGTTTGAAGTTTGAAGTTTGAAGTTTGAAGTTTGAAGTTTGAGTTTGAAGTTTGAAGTTTGAAGTTTGTATACTTTTTTATTATTTATTACAGTATACAGTATTTTACTGCTGAAGTATGTATATTTTTCTTTGTTGCTTTTAAAGTTTTTCCAGTTTTCCTAAGCACGGGCAAGTGCACAACACAAAGATAATTAGAAACACGAAAGCACTGATCAAAATTATAAATGTGAATTTCATCTGTAAAGATGAACTCATATAACTAATTACACGTATGTACAGCTAGCGATCAGTACAATCGACGTAATAGATCATGTAGGAAAGAAGAATTTCGCCACGTCAAGCTTGTCAATACTAGCTCAGTGGTAGAGCGTCCCGGCTTTGAGAGACGGTTGCAGGCTCAATCCCTGCGTGTCGATATTTTCTTTGTTGTTATTAAAGATTTTCTTGCTTAAGTATGTTTACAAACTTAAAATAGATTTTACTGTTTAGTCTATGGACGAATTTCGGAAAACCTCGGAGCGATAGCTAGGAAACATAAAAATGTTATAAACATTAAAAACCAGTGAAAGGCCAGTTTTATTCGCACATGAAGGGTTCCGTACTTCCATTATTAACTGAGGTTTTCTATATATGGATAGTCCCTTTAGAATCTAACGCTTTTACTGCTATAATTTTTTTATGTCATAAGATAGCAAACAAGCAGATGGGTCTCCTGATGGAAAAAGTCAATAGACACCAAATCAAGTCAATCAAACAAAGTCAAGCGCCTATAGACACCAAAGATGTTAATGGTGCGTTGCTATCTTGTGGCGTGGTCTAATGCCACATGCATAAGTTTACCGGCTAACTTACCCTCCAAACCGGAACACGACAGCGATAAGCACTGACGCTATTGCGGCACGAATTGGTAAGGCGGTGGTACCTGACCTGGACAAGACAATGCAGAACTCTACCACCTAGTAGCCACGATGGTAGTGACTCGCATAGCCAATCGGTCGCCTTTTACGACCTGCCTGGTGGAACGGCAGTTGGTATATTCTTCAAAGGAGCCCGGAACCAACACGGGGAAATATAAGTACTATTTCCTGTGATAGCGGCACAGTAAAACGAATTCTGTAATCATTTTAGGTAATTACCTATTTCCATTCAAGAGATGGAATCCTATTTTAGACACTAAGTTTTCAAGATGGTAAAAAAAAATCTAGGTAGTAAAGTGCCGCAATGTCTCGCCCGGATATTATAAGAGCGCTTTACCTAATAATGCTGTTATAGCGTCATGCTTGTCACTGTCATTACTAACCGAGGTTTCCTATATATCGACAGTACCTTTAGAATCTTAATACTTTTACTTTTATATGTAATGTTTCCTGTGATAGCGGTCACAGTAATACGAATTCTGTAATAATTTTAGGTAATTACCTATTTCCATTCAAGAGATGGAATCCTGTTTTAGACACTAAGATTTCTAGGTGGTAAAAAAAATCTAGGTAGTAAAGTGCCGCAATGTCTCGCCCGGATATTATAAGATCGCTTTACCTAATAATGCTGTTATAGCGTCATGCTTGTCACTGTCATTACTAACCGAGGTTTCCTATATATCAACAGTACCTTTAGAATCTAATACTTTTATTTTTATATGTAATGTTTCCTGTGATAGCGGCCACAGTAACACGAATTTTGTAATAATTTTAGGTAATTACCTATTTCCATTCAAGAGATGGAATCCTGTTTTAGACATTAAGATTACTAGGTGGTAAAAAAATGTAGGTAGCAGAGTGCCGCAATGTCTCGCTCGCGTGTTATAAGATCGCCTTACCTAATAATGCTGATATAGCGTCATGATTGTTACTGTCGTGGTCCGGTTTAACGTTAAGGCAGTCGGTAAACTTTTGCATGTGGTATCGTCATTCTGCCATAAGAACAGTAACGCATCATTAACATCTTTGACGTTTATAGATGCTGTTTATTTCCTTCCACCAGACACACCATCTGCTTGTTTACTATCTTATGATATAAAAAAACGCAAACTGGCGTTGGCACAGTTTAAGGATTAGATATCTGAAAACTCTGTATAGCACATCAAAGTCTATCTCAGTAAACCCTTGAAGGGATTGGCTCATATATTTATTTAAAAACTAGTTGACCTGGCAAACGTTGTTCTGCCTAACTACTTATGTTGTTCAGTTTAATTATTCTTATTTTTTCTATATTACCTTTTAAACCTTCTCTGGACTTCAACAATTAATTCAAAACCAAAATTAGCCAAATCGGTTCAGCCGGTCTCGAGTTTTAGCGAAAGTAACGAACAGCAATTGTTTTATATATATATATATATATATATATATATATATATATATATATATATATATATATATATATATATATATATATATATATATATATATATATATTCTTATTATATATATATATATATATATTCTTTTTGCCAGCCAATTTTATTTAGAAGACAGCGTAAGTATGTTAACAGGCCTCCGTTTTTCTTATTTTGAGTATGAAACCCTAAAGATTAGGAAAATGAGTACCAGAGAATTCCAAGTGATCAAAACGCTCCTAATCTAGGACTATAATATAGGACTATCTACCCAAATAATAAAATCGTAGAAAGTCAAAATTGTACATTGAACATTTTTTAAAAGAATATTTGGGGCGTGATCTTCAATTGATATCGAAGCCAAAAATATAGTTTTTACAATTTTTGTCTATTTGCCTGTTTGTCTGTATGTATGTCCGGGGTAAACTCAAAAAGTACTGCATGGATTTACTTCAAATTTTGCATGAATATTACTAACAGAACAGGTCAATATATAAGCTACATATTATCACGCTATCACCTACGGGGGAGGAGCTGTGCAGAGTAAACGAAGTCCGCGCGGACCAAGTCGCGGGCAACAGCTAGTATATTTATAAAAGGACCATCCCTAACTAGCACGTATCGATCTCAACCAACATATGAAATAGAACAGGTTAAAAGCTCTGAATATTTAAAAAAATATTATTTTCAAATTCAAAGAAAAATAAAATTCAATAAAAAGCCGCAAATCAACTGAGCATAAGCTAATAATAAACACTGACTCTTGATTTTATTTTAAAAAAAATAAATAATTAAATTTCTTTTATTATATGTTGAGGACATCAGGAGATAAAGTACTTCGTAGAAATGAGAAAATACCAAGGATTTCGAGCTAAATGACAGTATAAAGGCCAGTTCACATTACGTTGGGGAATGGGCGAGTTCGTCTTCAGAGACACTTTTATTAGCTTCCATTGTACTACTTGACCGTAAGAGGTCTATATTAGAAGTTGAAGTATAAATATTCCTTTATGTTATTTGCTAGCAATATAAAGGAGTTTTTACACGTTCCGGCGCGATTAAACACTAAATATCCATCTACTCAATTTACAAGTTTTAAGTGTCCGAAGAAACAAAGCACGTCTTGAATAATAACAAAACTAATAAATCTTTTTTTATATGAAAAATACCATTTTTGTACGAAAAAACTTACTTAACTAAAGAACAATATTTCTTTCCACTTCACTATTATAAAATTATCGTTTCATATATAAGTTGACTGGTAATAATTGCAAAAAAGTGAAATAAAATTATATTAAAAATATTTATTTGCAAAAATTTGAGTGTTACAAGTTACTAAAAATTAATTATAAGTTACCAACATATACCATGATATGGTATGCAAATATTGTAAAATTTAATATCATCGTATTTTATATTGTGGAATTTAAAAATTCATACACTATTTATTTCCACGACATATAATTAAAATATCTAATGTATTTTATTGAATAATTTTTATTTACCAAGTCGAAAAATATGTTATTTTTTACATGCATTTTTGATGAGTTGATTTTTTTAGAATTACTACCGGATCGCAAGGCAGCCACACAGTGAGAAGATCGGGCGGAAATAACTCAGCGAGCTTGTTTTTTTTTAATTCCATATATTGTAAATTTGTATAAGTACTTACAAAAATTATTTCGTATTACAAAAATTATTTTTACAATTCACAAATTCCATTTTTTGTTCAATAAAAATGATTGCAATCTAGAAAGTAATTTTACAATTCACAAAATTTTATTAATCAATTAAAATACACGATAATAGAATACATTAAGTTTAAATTCATTGCACATACTGACGCAGGGTGTTTAAGAAAGAGGTACACGCAGTGTGTAAAAGAAGACCCTTCTTTTTATCGGACCACTAAAGCAAAAGAAAACCGGTCTCCTTTTTATATGGACCATCACAGCATCATGGCACATCAAAGATCATAGCAGCTTGCTATGTAGTAAAGCAATATATATTTTTTGTTTTATTTTTATTAGTTACATATGACTATTAATCTTTTACCAGTCAACCTACATAAATATATTTTTAAAATAGCTGCAGCATGCAGCCCGCTGCATCATAAAAGTTTTATGTGAATCCCGCGGGATCATCTAATTTTTCGGGGATAAAAAGTAGCTTATGTGCTATTGTAGGTCTTCATCTATCTGTGTGCCAAATTTCATTCAAACCGTTCAGTAGTTTTTGCGTGAATGAGTAACAAATATCCATCCATCTATACATCCAAACTTTCACAATTATAAAATTAATATAGATTTATACATTTTATAGACACATTTGCTTTTAATCTCGAGTTCCCGCTCACTTCCCTTATACGACGTTATAAAGTTAATTTAATTATAATGCGTTATCATCCTAACACATTGTAATCAAATGAAACTTTCATACAAGTTATGGCATTGAGTGAGACGAAATTGAATATTGCTTAGACTTCGTAGAAATGTATATCAAGTGCTTTGAACAAAGGAGACCGGGAATACTTTAATAACGAAATACTTAGTTTCAAGTTGCTTTCTATTATATTAAATTGTAAAATTCAAATAGATAATTGTATTAGTGATATATCGACAGTCCCTACGTATAAAGGAACATATCAAAAATGGAGGTTTACTGGAGAGCTTAATAATATGTTCTAATCGCTCTACAAATAACTCTATACCTAATAATAATACATTTATATTATTTAGACAATAATTTGTTGAATTTAGAGAGTTTGTTAAAGTATTTAAACATTCAATTTTGTTTTATATTTTCTCGATCAAAAATGTCATGTGACTGTTTCTACCACGGATTAAACGGGATACGCCTTTCAAGGCAATTTCGTAGGTTGTCGGTGTCACTTGCATTTACACAGAGAAATACAGTTACAATCATGGGCGTACCGAGGGCGAGCAGGGAGTGGCAGCTGCCCTCCCACCTGGAATTTATTTACTTCTCTACTAACTATACACTGTTGTAGATAAAAGTAGATTTTGTAGATTTACTGTTGCAGATTTTGTAGATTTTTTTGTATGCATTCACTGAGTATTAGTATGTCACACACATATATATATATATATATATATATATATATATATATATATATATATATATATATATATATATATATATATATATATATATATACATAATAACATAGATTTCTTCTATTGTACTAATTGTTAGGTATACATACGTATAACTAATTAAACTAGTTCGTAGTGACTTATGTGTGTTCTAACACAATACATAGATATACTCGTCGAATTTTAAGCCTTCTCCGTTTTTTCGTCGGTTGAAAAAGAATTCCTAAAACTCAAGGTTAAAACATACACTTGTCAAGCTCTCATACACAACCTCATTTAACGTTCTTCAAAGAAATTAAACTTTCGGGCCATAAGCAAGTCATGGGACGGAGTGTAGGACAAAATTGAAACCTCATTCGACTTTGTAGAATGTAACTTCACTTCAAGAGTTTTGTACAATAGGATTCAGACACGCCTTTTACTGAAAATTCCTAACTTTTCCTCAGTTCTTGTTTGTAATAGCAAGATGAATCCTTATACTTTTGGCGGAACTCGTAGAATATGTTTTTAAGACCAAAAACAAATCTCAGGATTCGTAAATGCTTGAAGAGTTTGAATATCAGTTCTGAAAGTTTTAAGCGTAGGATTTTCGAAAGATTTAGGTTATGTAAAAGTCGGTTGTACGATTATTTAAGATTGCCTTTGAATCTCACGGAGATATATAATAAAGACGGCGCGTATGGCTTTACGTTGGTATGTTTGATCACTACAGATGTTATGTTGGAAAATATAATTCAGATATCGTACAAAAGCCATCTACGAATAAAAATAACGCAAGCCGATCTGAAATTGATTGTAAGAATACTTATAATAACAATACACAAAAAAGGAAAATCCATAATTAGCCAATACAATGCAATTGCATGCAACATTAATATGGTACCTATGTTGAGGTATCGATGTAGATTTTTAGTTTTTTTTTTTAACCCGCCACTGGTGACGTATATGTCTGAGAGCGCGGGTGATTCGAAAGATTCGATTAAATTTTTCTCTCGTCGTCGATTCGAGTTGCGATTTCGAGTAACTTTTAAGTCCCACACCGTTGGTACCACTCATGTATTTGCTACGGATGCACGTTCATGAGTATCAGCACCAACCCGGTCCGTAAGACCAGCGTCAAGAAACATGTAAGTAAAATATTTATAATATGTTCATATAGTAAAATACATGTAACGTTTTTTTTGTTACAAGGGTATATATTTTTGTTTATTTTCTAAGAGTTTACAATGTCCTAAGATGGATACAGGCCGATTTAAACAAAAAATTAAACATTTTTGCTAATTTCAAATTTTTTATAAACATAATATGGGTAAATAAAATATTTATAGTGTCGCGAGTATAATTTTAGTAAGTAATAAACAACCTGTGATCGACTGAATTTTTGTGTTTTTTTTTCAGAAATGTGTTTATAATTATACCTAACCTAACCAAAAGTAGGATAACTAGCCAATGGTTGGCAAACTGTTAGGTTGAAAACTTTGGTCTGTGAGACCAGCGTCACCAATATTGTAAGTGAAGTTGACGTCACTATTTGCGGGTTAATGTAATAGGTTTTTAAGAATATTACAAAATATATACAGTGTGTAAAGAAAACCCTGTCCAATCGTTAAAGGCAAATAAAAAAAATCAAAAGAAACGATTTCGAGTAACACTACCAAATTTCGTTTGTTCCTCGACATAGGGGAGGGGTAGGACTATACGAACATGCATGTCCCCATGACTGGCCTTTTTCAGTAGCAGCAGCATTATAAGTGACGCCTTGTACCTAGGTATCTAGTACTGTTGGACTACCAAATGAACCAAAGCGCATCTGAAAGTTCATCAATTTCTGTGTAAGAAAAACCACTGCTGCATCTTCGAAACAGTGGATGAGGTGGTTGCTACAGCAATTGAAGGTCACCCACTGCACAGCTGAAATCGGCGTTTGTAATCGTTTTTGTCAGCAATCATCTGGTTTCTTTCGATTGGTACTGATTGAATACCCATGCTACGGTCAGATACGAATAATTTTACTGATTGCTGATTGTTTAAAAAAATGAAATCGCATATTTGATATGACATTGTCAGATTTTTGAACCGTTCTCAGTAGGTTGGTTTAATTTTATGTATTAATTAGACGGTTCATTGACGGTGATTACTAATAACTCGCACTAATCTACGGCTATCTTCACGTATTTTTTGCTTAATACTAAACACCTGCATTAAACACTTGCACTAATCAAAGTGTTACCGGGGCCTTACTCACATTTGATTGTGAAATGAAAGTGTGATGAAAGTAAGTTATAAAGATAACAAGAACAACAGTTTTTAAAGACTTTGTTGGAGCATCTAAATATTAAGTCTTGGCTAAAAAGATCTGCTTTCTAGTTCTAAGAATCTCTGAGCTGAGCTGCAGGCGGGCGGACTGACTGACGGATGGAGAAACTATTAAGGTTTCTAATTGATTTCAAAACCATTTAAATCCCTAAGTAGTACATAAAATTAAAACAATCTAATAAAAACAGCTTTCTAGTACTAAGAATCTGCAAACTAAGCTGCGAACGGAAGGACGGACAGACGGATGGATGGAAGGATAGTTATATGAAACTTTAAGGGTTTCTTGTTGATTTCAGAACCCTATAAATCCCTAAGTAGTACATAAAATTAAACCAATCTAATGAAAGTGGTTGAAAAATCGAACAATATCACATAAAATATGCGATTTCATTTGTTTAAACAAGCAGCGACCAGTAAAATTATTCGTCCCTGACCGTGGCATGGGTATTCAATTAGAACCAATCGAAAGAAACTGGATGGTTGCTGAAAATAATGAGTAGAAACGCCGATTTCAGGTATGCAGTGGGTGACTTTCAATCGCTGCAGCAACCACCTCATCCATTGTTTCAAAGATGCAGCAGTGGTTTTTCTTACATAGAAATTGATGATCTTTCAGATGAGCTTTGGTTCGTTCGGTAGTCCGATGGTATACCTAAGTACTTTTTTACTTTATTTTTTTACCTAAGTAAGTTTTATTGCTGCTGACACTAGGCTAGTCATAGGGACATGCAGCACCGCATTTTTGTATAGTTTTACCCCTCCTCATATCGAGGAACAAATGAAATTCAGCAAGCTTATCGTACTAAAAATCGATTTTTTTCCCATTTTTTTTTTTATTTTTAATAGCGCTACAAGGTTTTGCATTGCAGCATAGCCAGTTCATATTCTCCAATTAACGACGAATCTATGTATGTACCTTTCGGCAGTCTTATGGGACTAGAAAATCATACATAACCAAGACATAAAATAAAGCATAATTGATAAGCCCCTCCTTTACGAGAATTCGGTTGAAAAACACAAATGCTTTTTCTTTATAATGTTATTATGATCATTCCAGTGTGTGTGAATGATGAATTACTTTGACAGTCTATAATAACTTAAGCCTCTCGTGAATATTACATTATTTTCGAAAGAAATTCTCGTTATTAAAGTTGAAGAAAAGTGTGAAAGTATTGTGGCACTTCCATAAAGTACGTTCAACTTTTAATAGCCAATTTAGGCAAGAAACCCCGTTTTATTGAATTTATGTATGGAATAACCCAATAACAAACAAATGTTGAGAAAATTGACAAACTTCATACGAAAAAAGTTTTTATTGGGGTGGAAATATAATATATAGCAATATATTTCTTTTATTGTATCTGACGCAACATTCCTAATGATTCATCCGAAAATAGGAACTTGAGATTTTTTAATATATTTTTTTTATTTATATTATACGGTTACAGAATTTTGTTTTGGTCTAAGAGCCCAGGACACTAAACCAAGTCTCATAAAACTACCCGAAGGTATATACATTGTTAGATTCCTCGTTAATTGGAGAATACGAACTGGCTATATTGCAATACGAAAAACCCGGTGTATGGATACCCTAGTGCTTCATGATTTCCAGAATCTTTTAATGAAGCAGGAAGAAGGTTATGGGAACTCTGAATTAAAATTTAACAACTCTTCTAATTCGTTATCTTAAAGTCTTTAGAGCAGCATGGCTTCCAGTGTCAGATGATAGGGCGGGAAGATGTCTATGAGAAATCCTTAAGCTAACCCAGAAAACCTCATTAAGTGTTGGTTGCTTTCGTTTGTTTTGGCATATTTTTTGGTATTAGATGATTTTTTTAAAATTTAATAATAAAAATTTAAGGTAGCTATGTTAACATTTCAACTAAACAAGATAAACCCATCGAGTTTGCACTTATTTTTCTGTTTTGAGAAATACACTGGTGCTAGATAATTTCTATGGTCCTAGAATGAAGCAGGAAGGAGGTTTTGGGAACTTTGGGACTATGGGAATTTAAATCTAATAGTGCCGTCGATTTTGGACTCATTTGGTTTGTTCTAACAAGGACTTTGGAGCAGAATGACTTCCAGTTTCTGAAGATAAAATTGGAAGAAGTCCATGAGATCTCGCTAAAACAGAAAGAAATCAGAAATCAGAAGTACTTTATATAATAAAACTTTTTACAAATTATTTTGACGCTTCAACTTTTTTTTTTAACTACTACCGGATCGGAAATGCGACCACACACTATAAACCCATCGAGTATGGACTAATTGGGTTTATTTTGGCATAATTACTGTTTGGTCATGGGCGTACCGAGGGGGAGCAGGGAGGGGCAGCTACCCCCCTGGAATTTGTTTACCTCTTTTACTTACTATCTACGATTGTAGATAAAAATATAATATGATAAAAATATAGTCTTAAAATGTTACGGTTGCTCCCCCTGGCCCAGAACCTGGGTACGCCCATGTGTTTGGTGCTAGATGGTTTTAAGGATGTATTGATGTAACTGGAAATTGGCTACAAGATCTTTTAAACTAAACGAGATTAACCCATCGCGTTTGGACTTATTTGTTCTGCTTTGACAAAAAACTAGTGTTACATTATTTCCTAAGAGCCTGGAAATCATGTAACACTAGATTATTTGTGTCGTAAATGGTAAGTGGGAAGAAGGTCATGGGAACGAAATGAAAGAATGAATGAAAATTGAGCAGCACCATCGATTTTCGTCTCGTTTAAATAGTTCTTTTAAGGACTTTGGAGTAGAATGTTTTTCAGCATCTAATAAAAGTGCTGGAAGAAGAAGTCCATGAGAACTTCTAAGCTAATCTATATAAACCATCGAATGTGGACTACTTCGGTTTATTTTGGCATACACTTAGGTGCTGGGTGTATTCTAAGATATAATAACGATTGAAATGGAAGTTGGCCATCGGAGATTGGGCTGATATAGTTGGAATTTATTGATAGGAGATTTGTAGGGTTTGATAACGGAACTAGAAAGTGGCCATGGAACTCCTGCACTAAACAAAATAAGCCCATTTAGTGTGGTCTCATTTGTTATATTTTTACATACAATCTGAATCAAAATAATTTCCAGGGTTACATAGTAGAGCTGGAGGCTGTGGGAGCTTTGCAATAAAACAACTCAAGTTTATTGAGTAAGGAACCGTGGTTACCTTCACCTGATGTTGCAAGGTTCCCTTTCAAATATCCTCCTCCTCCTTTCACGTTTTGCTCATAAAATGATGCATATGTAGAAGAATGGCGGTCTGAGGATGTGTTGGGGGTTTTTGAAATTTTTAATTTTATCGTGTTGTACACTGTGGATCGAGCACACTGGGATGGGCCGCTTTGCAAAAATCCCCCTAGATAGCTTTCATACATTTTATATCAAACACTACGGCGCGGTACAGTGAGGCGGATTTTTGCGTAGCATATTGCAATGCAACCCGTAGGCGTATCACCTAAAAATTGCAATCCGCCAACGATCAACAATGGCATTTGAACGTAGTGATGGGTCAACTCGAGTTACTAACTCGAGATAACTCGAGTTGTGCTTTTCGCCTGCCCATGAACTCGAGTTAAAAGTTGTAACTCTGAATTTTGGCTCTGAGCGAATGAACGAGGAAGGCAAGCAATTGTAGGTTGGTGTGATTTGTTGATTATGTAAGACTATTCATTTATTTACTATTCACATGTGTAATGACAATACGTAGCAATATTGAGATGGAATTTAAATAAAGGTATAATTTAAATTAGGAAACAAAAACACTGGGACCTTAAAAGAAATCACCTTTACGAGTTTCAGTAGCCAGAGAGTGGACATGTAAATTGTAAAAACTGTTAAAATTCATTCGAATATATGGGAAATACGATCACTTTACTTAATCACATTAAAAAGAAGCATCCAAAGTTGACAAAAATAATTCATTAACTTGGCCGTCATTAGCGAATGGAAATGATATCTCCATTGAAATATCTACATCGGAGGAGCCTTTTCAAGAAATAAAGTGGTAAAGTGTGTGTCAGGCCACGCGCAATATAGGGTTCTGAATTTGCCTATCACAATCATGCGGACTAAGAAGAGGGCTTTTATAGTTTCAAACTATGAACATTCAAGTTATTAAACGTCAATGACAAATATATATTCACATCATTGATTCGCCGCCTATAAAACTTCTCTAATTACATTATATATATATATATATATATATATATATATATATATATATATATATATATATATATATATATATATATATATATATATATATATATATATATATATATATATATATATATAATAAAAATTTTTTGTTACCACTTAGTTGAGGTGACTTATATGTATATTCGTGCCAAATTATTGCTTTCTAGTAATAAGGATCTCTGGGCAATCGTGCGGACGGACGTACGGACGGACATAGGAAACTATAATGGTTCCTAGTTTATTTCGGAACCCGAAAAATGAGGCAAACAAAACAAATATAGGCACTTATTCTGAAAAGCTATACGACATAAACATAAACTGAACTGAAACTGAACTGAAGTTTATAACGTTTAGGTACTAAAAACAACTTTTTTACCATCTACTTAGTGTAACAATTGTCACAAAATAATTAAATGAATTAATAATTATTACAAAAATTAAGCAGTCACAAACAATTATCCTATTCAATGCCTCGTCTTGCTAACTCAGTGAATTTTAACTCGAGTTAACTCGAGTCGTGTTTATTCCGAGTTGGCACATCAGTATTTGAACGTAACAAAAAACATCAAAAACGTCGCAAATTGCTTGCTGATTTTTGAGTGTATTTGATGCGATAACACAAAACCAAAAATAATCAACGACAACGACTGCCACTAATACACAAGTCTATTATATGTTTTGCAATAACTAAACAATTACGATAATTGTACATTGCGAAATTTGCGATAACCCCGCTGGTCCGGAATTCTGCGGCTTATTGTCAGTAAGCTATAGCAAGCAGAAATACGCGCACGAGTTTCACCATAAAGAACGATTAATTATTTATATATTTACCATCACGACCGAATCATCTAATCACGAACACCGGAATTAAACGACTTTATTCCGCCATCCCCGTTTTTCTATCGATCGTCAAGGCGCACAGATTCTAGGCATCGCCATATGATGGCCGTTCCACCCACCCGAAAACAGCGGTTTGACTCTACATTCTTATATACATTCTTAATCCGAACCGCAAAGGACTGGAATATGTTTCTTGAGTCTGTGTTCCGACAAGTACAATCTAGGGATATTCAAGAGAAAAGTGAACAGGTATGTATGTATGTATGTATTAGTTTTAGTTAATATAATATTTGTTTAACAGATAAAATAAAAGATTCCTATAATAAAATTCGTGTAATAAATAGTAAAAAATTGCTTAATAGGAACATTGTAGTTATTAGTTTTAGTTAATATAATATTTGTTTAACAGATAAAAGAATAGATTCCTATAATAAAATTTGTGTAATAAATAGTAAAAAAATGCTTAATAGGAACTTTGTAGTTATTAGTTTTAATTGATATAAAATTCGTATATTGCGTGTAATAAATTTTTATAACATAACATTTTCGCCGTGTTGGTCCCGGCCTCCTTTGTAGAATAGGCCAACTGCCGTTCTGCCAGGCAGGTCGTAAAAGGCGACCGATTGGCTATCGAGTCACTATCATCGTGGCTACTAGGTGGTAGAGTTCTGCATTGTCTCGCCCGGTTCTGGTACCACCGCCTTACCTATTCCTGCCGCAATAGCGTCAGTGCTTGTCGCTGTCGTGTTCCGGTTTGGAGGGTAAGGTAGCCGGTAAACTTATGCATGTGGCATTAGACCTCGCCACAAGATAGCAACGCACCATTAACATCTTTGGTGTCTATAGGCGATGGTTGACTCTTCCCATCAGGAGACCCATCTGCTTGTTTGCTATCTTATGATATAAAAAAAAAAAAAAAACATAATTCGTGTAATAAAAAATTGACGTTTCGTTTATTAGGAACTCTGTATTTATAGTTATAAATATCGTATATATATATATATATATATATATATATATATATATATATATATATATAATATATCATTAGAAAACAAATAAGCAGATAAATCGCTCGATGGATAGAGAAACCATCACTCGCAAAATGGTGTGTTTGCTACTCATGTAGCGGGACGGCAACGTCACAAATATAAGTCTACTGGCTACCTTACCCTCCAAAACGGAAAACGACATTAACAAGAACTGACGCTATTGCGGCAGGAATAGGTAAGGTGATGGTACTAGAACCGAGCGAGCCATTGTAAAACTCTACCATCTAGTAGCTACGATGGTATTGACTCGCATGTCCAATAGTACGTTTCTTACAAACTGCCTAACAGATCGGTAGATGGTTTATTCTTCAAATAGGAACCGGAACAACACGGACGACATTTATGTAAAATATTGTAGGTATATTTCAGTATATACAGCAAGATCTGATTAGAAGACAATCCATCAACTATCCAATCAGATTACCGTCTTCAAGGCATACCGTCTGACAGCGACGTAATATCTCATTATTATTCCGAATTGAGGAATATCCTAGTTCGGTTATTGACGATGGAATAGCTTGATGTCGATCTACAATTGCGAATATGTACGTCTACAGATTAATCATACAGGTATCTTATACCTTTTTTTTTTTTAAGGTAAGGGTAAGGTAGCCGGTAAACTTATGCATGTGGCATTAGACCTCGCCACAAGATACCAACGCACCATTAACATCCTTGGTGTCTATAGGCGATGGGTGACTCTTTCCATCAGGAGACCCATCTGCTTGTTTGTTATCTTATGATATAAAAAAAAAAATCTTATACCTAAAATGAAATGAAATTAAGATATTTATTTGCAAAAATATGGGTGTTACAAGTTATGAAAAATTATTAAGACCATCCCGGCTTTAGGGAAATAGTCGCAGGTTCAAATCCCGCATGTCGATATTTTTCTTTGCTGTTTTTAAGGATTTTCCAGATTCCCAAGCACGGGGTGAGTGCTATAACACAAAAATAATTATTAAGACCAACATATTCTACCATACTATGGTGTGCAAATATTCAAAAAATATTATTATAACTTTATAATTTTCGAATATTTGCACATCATTAAAAAGTTACAACATTCGATAAAAAAGTTATAAATGTAATATACCTACTTAGGTATTATAATGTTATATTTATATTTTTTTTATCGATTTTTTAGAATTACTACCGGATCGGAACGCGACTACATACCAGCAGAACAAACTCAGCGAGCTTGTTATTTTTTTTTCTAATTTATGTACTTACTAGCTGCAGTGTGCAGCCCATTGCATTATAAAGTTTTTAGTGAATTCCGCGGGATCACCTAACTTTTCTGGGATAAAAAAATAGCCTATGTGTTATTATAAGTCTTCAGCTATCTACATACCTAATTTCATTGTAATCGGTTCAGTAGTATTTGCGTGAAAGGGTAACAAACATCCATACATACATACTCACAAACTTTCGCATTTATAATATTAGTAGGATTACTAATGTACAAGAATTATTTCAAATCACAAAAGTTATTAAGTTACATTTTTTGTGTAATTAAAGTGTTTATGATTTACAAAGTGTTTTTCTCTGTGTTGGCCCCGGGCTCTTCTGAAGAATAGACCAACTGCCGTTCTGCCAGGCATGTCGTAAAAGGTGACCGATTGGCTATGCGAGTCACTACCATCGTGACTACTAGGTGGCAGAGTTCTGCATTGTCTCGCCCGGGCTTGGTACCACCGCCTTACCTATTCCTGTCGCAATAGCGTTAGTGCTTGTCGTTGTCGTGTTCCAGTTTGGAGGGTAAGGTAGCCGGTAAACTTATGCATGTGGCATAAGACCTTGCCACAAAATAACAACGCACCATTAACATCTTTGTAGTCTATAGGCGATGATTGACTATTTCCATCAAGAGACCTATCTGCTTGTTTGCTATTTTATGATATATAAACAATACCATTTACAATATTTTATTACATTATTATTTTAAGGCGAATTTAACAAACTTATATTCTATCTAATAATTTTTTTTAGTATCGATAGGGAAGCGCTTGACGACGATCTCACCTGATAGTAAGCTAAGATGCGGCTTAAGATGGAACGCACTTCCATTGAAGGTACCTGTTCAGTCTTCTTTTGAACATCTCCAGGTTGTACTCGTCAGAGAACAAAGACTCAAGAAGCATATTCCAGTCCTTTGAGGTTTGAATTAAGAATGGCCAGTCGAACCGCTTTGTCTGGGTACGTGGAAGTCCACCATCTGGCGATGCCTAATACTAGGCATACACAGATACTTGTGTGACTCGAAGAACGATAGAAAAACGGGGATGGCGGTGTTAAGTCGTGCAATTCCGCATCGCATTTTCCAAAGTGTATCCGATAAAATACCGATAGACTAGCCACTCTGCGGCGATGAGCGAGGCTATTATTTGTTAAATAACAATTTTACAAAAATTATACGATATACCTGAAGATATTATCTAATAAGATAGCAAACGAGCGCTCAATCACGCTGGATAAATAAACAGACACTAACTTGACCAGTTACCGCGTCGCGTGTTCGTGACGGGAGGGAACGCGAGGTTTTAATACCGTCATTCTTTCTTGATTTTGCAAATCCACCGACGTTCATTCCATAAGGATTGTAGATTCCGGCAGGAATGAACGTTAGTGGAAGGGCCGCTATTTGTTAATGAATATGTGACATTTGATTTTATGACATGTATAGGCACAGATCTTTCAACCAACAGCCAACCTCATACGTAATATAGAAACAGTTAACATATCTTACCAATATAATATATTTTGTTCCATCCATATTACAACCACTCCATCTGATAAACCACTAGTATATATTTAATGATATAATCATAAATTGTCGACATTAATAATTTAGATTCCAATTTAATTCTATAGACTAATGGATTTAGTACAATTTAATACCTAAGAGAATATCAGCCTGATACATTACTAGTAATTAATATTTACTAGAAATAACTACTGTGTGACTATATAATACATAATCAAGCAAATATAAATTACTGAATATCTAATAAGCTGCAATAGCAAATATGCAGGCAACTCTCTCGGTCGTTAAAGTACGTAGCAAGAACTTTTATGAGACATCAAAGATTACATGGGTCCAAATTATAAAGCCAAAAAAATTTAAGTGGTGGTACTATAACACTTCTTAAGTTTTAATTATTTTTACAGTTACTGGCCGGTTTTTTAAGAGGCAACGTTGATTTTATCAGAAAACTGAAAAATAAATACACTTTTGGTTGCCCGACCCAGGAATTGAAACCGTACCTCATGTGGTCAACACCACAACGAACGACTAGACTTTTTTATATATAAATAAAAAAGGATTTTCAAAAACTATAAATGATAGAGTTCTTAGCAAACAAACGTCAAAAAAAAATCTTCCAAATTTTGTACCATTTCCTTTTCTAGAGAAATGTATAGATGGGAAGTCGTTTGAAATTAACATTCATGAAAACAACTATAATAGGGTTTTGTATTCAAAGCAAATAAAACAAAATTTCCATATTATGGCTAATGTATAAGATGTATACAAGGGACCAAGGATCACTCCTCGGGAGACCCTTTTAGTTGCGAGCGATAAATCAGACCGTAATGGAGTGTAGGCTCTCAGTAAGGTTTGAACGCATAATATTTCTGAATTTCTAGCTGACCGGAGGTCGCATCCAAAACTAAATGGGCAGAATATTGAGTGTAATGGATGTTGACACTGGCGGAAGGCTTACGGGAAATGATTTGTTATGATTTCATACTTCTCATGGTATTATAAGTAGGTTTAACAATTTTATAATCGATTAACAGGTAGATGGCTCTACTAATAACAAGATACAACCTACAAGCATCAAAGATGTTAATAGTGCGTTGCCATCCATTAGACAGAATGGTAATATTATTATGCATGACACATATATTTGTTTTATATTTGATACTTGATGTAAGTATCCCAAATTGGTACTTACTTTATAATGATAGAATCAGTAAGAAATAAATTATTTATATATATAAAAATAAATTGATTTTCATTAGTCTCACTAAAACTCTAGAACGGCTGAACCAATTTGGCTAATTTTGGTTTTGAATTAATTGTTTATGTCCAGGGAAGGTTTAAAAGGTGAGAAAACATAAAAAAGAGTAGTTAAAAAGGCAGAACACCGTTTGCCGGGTCAGCTAGTAAAATATAGTTTTGTAAAGGAGAAATGATTGACAGAAATTGTCACTACCATCGTAACTATCAGTTGTTGAGTCCTGCACTCGCCTGGGTCTGGTACCACTCAATTATCTATTATTACCGCCATAGTGTCAATGCTCGTCACTGTCGTGTTCCAGTTTACAGGTTAATATATCCGATAAACTTAGGTATGCGGCATTAACATATTGTCACACTGTTGTCTCTTTCCATTAAGAGAGCTATCTGCTCGTTTGCTATCGTATAAAAAATTAAAAACGACAAAGAAAAATTTGCCTCGTTAGGATTTAAAGTACGACCTTCCCTCAAGATGGCGCTCGAACCAACTAAGCCTAGTTCAAATTTGCAAAATTGTAATTTGCTATAATATACATAGGTATAACTAAAATTAAAAACGACAAAGAAAAATTTGCCTCGTTAGGATTTTAAAGTACGACCTTCCCTCAAGACGGCGATCGAACCAACTAAGCCTAGTTCAAAGTCGCAAAATTGTAATTTGCTATAATATACATAGGTAATAGGTATAACTAGTTAAATGAGTTCATCGTTACAGATGAAATTCGCATTTATAATATTGATCAATACTTTCATGTTTCTAATTATATGTGTGTTTTAGCACTCACCCCATCCTTGGGAAAACTTGAGAAACTTAAAAATGATATCATATGTATATATAAAAAATATAGAATAATTTATATGTTATATATACAAATAAAACTTGAGAGGTGTCAAGAGCCACCCGGATGGAACAAAGTTCCTTTTATTATTATTTACAAAAAACCTGTATACACTCAACAAAAACAATCGTCGCGACACCACACTGTTCGATGCGAAATAGAAATGAAAATATCTGGCTTGCTTTCTATAAGAGAGAGAAAGAGAGAGAGAGAGAGAAACATCCGTACGCCGCACAGCTTACAATACCTTACTATATCAAAAAGTGTCGTGACAACCTTTCGTAAGAATTTTTTCCGTCTAGCCCCCTTTCACAACGTGCGATAAGGAACTTCGTAGAATTCTTCGTAGAATTTTCGAAACTTCGAAATTCGACCAGCGGCCGAAACTCGGCAACCGATCGAAATTCGACACTCGAGCGAATTTCGACACGTTCGAAATTCGACTGTCCGTCGAAATTCAACTTTTGGTCTAAATTCGACATTCGGCCGAAATTCTATATAAATGTCGAACATTTGGCACTAGAAAAAAAGTAAACTCAATCAAACAGTAGATAGACTCTTTCACATTCAACGCACGAGCTAAAGGGAAGTGGCTGGATATTTCTGTGCTTACAATATCTTACTATAGAAAAAGTGTCGTGACAACTTTTCGTAAGAATTTTTTCCGTCTAGCCCCCTTTCACAACGCGCGATAAGGAACTTCGTTCCAATCATACCAAATTATTATACTTGCGCTTCGTACTCGAGAATCGAGATTAGTATCTGTAATAAATATCTGTTATTTCACATGTTAACGTGTAGTACCGCGTCACCAGAGAGAGCAGAGTCACCACTCTGCATGTTAATATGTGAAATAACAAATATTTATTACAGATACTAATCTTTTCGTACGAAGCGCTTCGTATAATTATGACACAACTTCATGTAAAGGAAAGTTCGTTTAATCATTCATTATAAAAATGCTAAGAATAAAAGATGAAATAAAAGTATAATTATTTGTGCCGACGGTGGAAAGTATAGAAACATTCCATTGTCGGCACTTGCTGAAATTCCATTTTACTAATCACTTGTAAGTACTTTAATTTCACATCAAAACTTTATTTTTAGTGTATCACTTAAACCCATGATGCATACCCATGCATACCCCAAAAAAGATGCATACCCATCTTCAGGATGATAAAATCCTGAAGATGATAAAATCTAATACTTAATATACTTAATCTAATTGATGTAATTCATTTTTGAACATCCTGAAGATGCTTAAAAAGTATAACCGATTGTGTGATACTAAAAGTAAAATTTTAAGTGATGCAATGTGTAAGTATTTAAGTGATGGTATTAAAGTACAAGTGATTAGTGAATTGCGTAACTATAATTATTTGAATCTCAAGATTACAATATAAATAATGCAAAATAAAACTTTAATCTTCGCATTTGCTGAAATTAATATAATTTAATTATTTTATTCAATTATACTCTTAAGTAATAGGGGTAGCTTTTAAAATTTTTATCGACATTGCAAATGGAGAACTCTTTAAATAAATTGAATGCTCTCGTATTAAATGAAAAGTTTGCCGACTGAGTGCGAAAGAAGATCAAAACTGTCTTTGCAAGGGTGTAATGGAAGCGATTACACGAAATGATACTTCATTATGTAAAGCCTCTTTATAAAATTTCAAGATAAATTCTATCAAATTTGCCTATTAGAGGGAACATGTCGAAATTTGTTTTTATAACCGGCCCGTTGGTTCAATGATTAGAGGCCCAGGTTATACAATCCCCATGGGTTGCGTAACCTAGGCCTCTAATCATTGGATTCGATTCCCGACATTGACAAAGATTTGTGTGATGAGTATACTATATATAACTATTAATTACTGACATATTTCAAGTGTAAAAATTTTACCTACGAAATAAAGACATTTTGAACTGAATTGAATTGAATAGATTTTCGTGCTTTTTTTTTTGTTAGGATGTTTTAAATATATTTCAGTATTTATATACTATGTATTTTACAAAAAAATGCAATAAAAATTCACAAAAATATAATAATGTATTTAAACAAATTTAGGGCGGCTTGCACGAAAATGCTTAAATGCATTTAGTCCCTTAAACATGTTTAGCAAATGTCAAAACACCTTAAATGCTGTCACTTCAAACATATTTAGTGACTTAAAATGTATAAGCATTTTGGTGCAAGCCGCCATTAATTTATTATAATTTTAATTACAAGACACTTGTACTCACAGACCACATGATTTACTCTGTGCTTGTACTAGTTTCACTAGAGTTACGCCAATAATTTTTTTTTTATACATAGCAAACAAGCAGACGGGTCTCCTGATGGAAAGAGTCAACCATCGCCTATAGACACCAAAGATGTTAATGGTGCGTTGCTATCTTGTGGCGATGTCTAATGCCACTTGCATAAGTTTACCGGCTACCTTACCCTCCAAACCGGAACACGACAGCGACAAGCACTGACGCTATTGCGGCAGGAATAGGTAACGCGGTGGTACCAGACCCGAGCGGGACAATGCTGAACTCTACCACCTAGTAGCCACGATGTTAGTGACTCGTATTACCAATCGGTTGCCTTTTACGACCTGCCTGGCGAAACGGCAGTTGGCCTATTCTTCAAAGGAACCCGAGACCAACTCGGGGAGAAGGTTTTAAGCCATTAACACATCATCAGGACTCTTAGAGTGTTAGCTTCGTTGACTAACACGTAAATCACAAGAAAATAGTTTATTCACTTTGGAGTTAGATCCATCTATATTATATTAATGCGTGAAGAGAAAACTTTGGACTCGTTTTTAAGACAATTACGCAAGTGCGAAAGCGAAATTATGAAATTTGCCATAGTTAAAGATTAGAATGGGAAGGGTTGCAGAAACCTAATATCTGTAAATAAAATGCATTAGAAATATATTAAATTACTAGCTAAGCCGGCAAACGTTGTTTTGCCATATAAATTCTTTAATAAAAAAAATTAGGGTTGGTGATAGAAGGGTAAAAATTTAGAGTTATATGTATTTTTTAATGCTGAATCATAAAAAAATAAAAATGAAAAAAATTGACCATAAAGTAAAAAAAAATTTTAGGGGTGGACAACCCTTAACATTTAGGGGGATGAAAAATAGATGTTGGCCTATTCTCAGACCCACTGAATAAGCATACGAAATTTCATCAAAATCGGTCAAGCCGTTTCGGAGGAGTACGGGAACGAACATTGTGACACGAGAATTTTATATATAAGAAGATTGTTAGTAACGCAATCAGAAATAAATAAATAATACGTGTCGTAACACGATCAACTCGGTAATGAAACGAATACGCCGCTGAATATTCGGCGGCCGAATAACTTGTATTCGGCCAAGGGCCTGGCCGGATGTTCGGTATTCGTCATAACGACCATTCGTGACATCTCTACTGTTTATATGTCTGTTTGGAAATAAACAGAAAACCTACACACACTGACAGATATCTACATGCGTCATCTCATCATCATCCCCGCCATTTACAATCTGTAGCCACATCATTAATAAATAGAGCATTTGATTTATGCGACTCCGAACATCTGGAGCCTGAACTAAACCATGTTCAGGATATACTTAGGAAAAATGGTTATAAAGAAAGGCAGGACATTAAGCGTAACAATAAAAAGGTTAGGTATCCTATAGTCAAAAGGCAGCCGGCATTCATGACATATATTAAAGGGATTACCGATAAGATTGGAACGCTACTGAAAAAATATTCCATACCTACCATCTATACGCCAAGCTTAAAGGTAGTCGGGCATGTGGGCACGTCTAAGGATGTCATAACCTTCCAGACGCCAGGGGTATATAAAGTGGGCTGCAGCTGTGGTAGTGCTTATATAGGTCAAACTAAACGTACTATCGCAGATAGACTCAAAGAGCATATCACGACTGTAAAAACCAGGCAGATTAATAAGTCGGTTATAGCTGAACATATTTCGGATTCCAGCACTGATCACTGGATTGAATTCCACCGACCTCAGGTTCTCTCTACTGAGCGACACTATGTTCCCCGTATGGTACGGGAAGCTATTGAAATTAGAAAATATAAAAATTTCAACAGGGAAGACGGATTTAAGTTGTCTCCTGCTTGGAATCCAGTGATCAGCAGAATAAAGCCTTTCCACCTGCAAACAAATAAAGTCCAAGATACGGTTAGTGTTGTGTGTAGGCTAAATTCGAAAAAACAAGACCAGAAGGGGGTAGATGAAAATCGATCCCGACGTGAACGACGGAGGAAACTCGCTGCTCCAGTCTGCTCGTGACCACGGTCAATGTAACTTGGCCGAAACGTCGAGCTTTACAAGTAAGTTCTATATATGTACGCGTTATTGACCCGTTTATATATTTTTAAAAACTGTGTGGATATGTATGTCTAATTAACGTATGGTTAATAAAGATTGGGTGTGTTCAGAACGACTGCTAACCTAAGACATCTAACAAATTTAGTAGTCCCTAGTGTTGCCATCTCAAAAATCTGTCAACCAGGATAAGAAACGTGAAAACCCCGGATTTTAGAGCTTATAATCCGGACATTTTGACAGAGTATTTTCTTTGCGTTACTTGAGTAACTGTTGATACAATAAAATATAGATTTAATTCTTTTAAATTAACTTTTATTTATTTTTATTGATTTTTTAACTAAATCACGTCTTGAAGAAACAAAAACAAAACAAAATCTTCTCACATTAAGGAACTGTTATTGTCACGATTTGGCCGCGTGATTTGAATTAAAAATCGGACTACAATTAAAATCCCGATCGGACGCACGCCAGACGCCTCCTAAACTAGGATAAATCTGGGGAAACCCGGATGGCAACTCTCGTCAGACTTTTTAGAGTTAGAAAAATTTTAATCTGAGCATCTGAGCTCAGCGGGTTTCGGTCTGGATTCACTTTCTGTCTTTAATGCTTTCACGGTGCCTTCTATTATAAAGTAAAATAGCGCATTTGGGTATTCTGAGTATCTATTGTGTCTTAGTAAAATCTTAGCTCAGAATTCCAAAAATCTAACTTAGACCATTGAGATTAGCAGTTATCATGAACACACCCACTATCTCATTAACATACAACAGTTGTGGTTGATCTAAAATCAAAAAATGTGAATTTTGAACCGCAGTTTCCCTTAATCACGTAATGGTCATTATTCGCGTTTTTGAAAGTTCGTATTTATTTTCGCATGCTTGAAATATTTTGAACCAGACAACGACACGTGGAGTCAGCGGCCGCGATATTTCTGATGTTATATTCACATATGTGTCGCCGATATTTTTATGTCGCCATAGTAATTTTTAAATTCAAAATATTTATTTTATACAGCAGCTATTACAACAGTTTATAAATGCTTAATACATTTACAAGTTATGCTTATAGTAAATAAGGTTATTTATGGGAATAACCAGAGGTTCCCGAACTAAGCTGTATCACGAGAAACCAGTTACATTTTAATAAATTACTATTATTTACATTTATTTTTAGGGAACTTTTACATTATGATTTCGTTTTACAGAGCAATTCGTAATTCGTTAACAACATAAACTAAGAGAAGGCACTAAGCAAAATAAAATAATAAAAATAAGTACAGTAGAGAAAAACATAAATGAAACACAAGAAAATTAAAAAATTGAACACTATAGCACAATTAAAATATAATTTGCGTTCAGTTATTTTGATCAGGGAAAAAATATTTTTATATAAAAAATAATAGCAAATTATAGTATTTGAAATATCATCAACGATGAAGTATTTTGATCAGTGAAAATGTATCTTCCTACATGTACAGAACAATATAATTTTTTTATTAATGTATGAAGTTACCAAACAATGCCTTTGGCGACCGGAGAGTGTTTTTGTTGCACTCTGCATGCAGACTGTTATGTTAATTACTTTCATTGGCTTTGCCGTGGTGTGGTCGTGACAGCAATGAATTGTATTTTAATTTTCTTCGAACAAACCTTTTCAGTATTTCACAAATGAAATACATTTGTTTTAAAGCCGACCAGTTTTGCTTTTATTAAATTATCGTCAACTTTTTAGTTTATTTAATACATTATGATTATATGCGAATATATTGCCTCGTGGTCTAGGGGTAGCCTATTCGGCTTAGACCGCGAGGTCACAGTATACTGGAGACTAACAGTAGTCAATCTACATACATGTGATATTCGAGCAACGCACACACATAGACACCTTTCACGGACGCGATATCTCGGAATGGTTCGGTACATTTTATACCGCACCAGTCGGAGACATCGCGTCCGTGAGAGGTATCTATGTGTGCTATGCTCAAATAATACTTGTATGTAACATTGACTTCTGGTAATTCTCTAAGTATTCTATGACGAGGTCCCGGGTTCGATCCCCGCATTGGGCAAAAGTGTTAGTTTTTTAAGTATGATATTTTCGACGTTTTTCTAGAAAATTTAAAATCTTTCGTGCCTAAGGTAACCACGCAAAACTATCGGGCCCGGTTAGCGCTAGAAATAATCGATAAACGTTAACATGTCGGTAAATACGGCGACGAGGATCACCACTTATCTTGCCAACCAACAAACCGGTGAATCGTGGTGAACCGGAAAATCTATAGACGTTCGGTTTACTCTGCCTATCTCGAAAGGGAACTGGGCGTGATGATACTTTTTTTTTAACTTTAATATACGACTTAGGCTAACTGATGAAAATACCTACGTAAAATACAAGAGCATCAGATTTTCTGAAACAGGTAGTTATGAAACAATTTTATTCTAAAACTAGCTTTTGCCCGTGGCTTCGTTCGCATTAAATTCATTTTAAGGAACCCCCCACGGTTTGAAAAAAACAAAAAGTAGCTTATGCCACTCTACACCCCTTCAAATATGTCCACTTAAAACCACGTTAATTCGTCGCTCCGTTTTACCGTGAAAGACGGACAAACATAAACACACATTTACGCCGTGTTGGTCCCGGCCTCCTTTGTAGAATAGGCCAACTGCCGTTCTGCCAGGCAGGTCGTAAAAGGCGACCGATTGGCTATCGAGCCACTACCATCGTGGCCACTAGGTGGTAGAGTTCTGCATTGTCTCGCCCGGGTCTGGTACCACCGCCTTACCTATTCCTGCCGCAATAGCGTCAGCGCTTGTCGCTGTCGTGTTCCGGTTTGGAGGGTAAGGTAGCCGGTAAACTTATGCATGTGGCATTAGACCTCGCCACAAGATAGCAACGCACCATTAACATCTTTGGTGTCTATAGGCGATGGTTGACTCTTTCTTTCCATCAGGAGACCCATCTGCTTGTTTGCTATCTTATAATATAAAAAAAAATATAAAAAAAAACACATACACTTTCCCATTTATAATATTAGTTTAAGTTAGGCATAGAACAATAATGTCAGAACTTCTGTAGTAAGCGACTTTTAAGTGAATTTATGAATTGTATATGATTTTGATGAGTCAACGTGTATAATGTAAAAGCACCATCAATGTTATTTCAAAGTAAATATGTAAGGGCCAACTCATCTTCCTTTCTCAAATATAGATAGAAACTAAAAACCGAGTTAATGAATCCGTCTGTAATCACCCACACGTCCTACCAACATTTATCTTACACAGACTATTAAAGCGGTTGCCCATTATCTCCAATCCAGCTTTTTCCAATACGCTGGCTGCTCTCACTATTAACAGATCGTTAATGGTTTGCGTGTATTCCGTGGATAATACAAGCTTTATTATTCATTAATGTTGAATAAAAACAGCGAAAATAAATTGGAACTTCAGACCAAATGTAATATTTTGATTCTGTTATCCTGTTGGTACAATCGACGTAATAGATCACGTTGCAAAAAACAATTTCGCCACTTTGAACCAGTGGACACTAGCTCAGTTGGTAGAGCGTCCTAGCTTGAGGGAACGTCGTAGGTTCAAACCCTAAGTGTCGATTTTTTTGTTTTTAAAGTTTTTTACATTATTTCTTGATATCCTATTAAATAAAATATTCTTTTTACCGTTTAGATCCTGCAGGACATCTCTGACACTTTCCGCTAAATTTTTAATTTACTCATAAAAAAAAATACCGAAGCAGAGATTTTTAATCTAAAAGACGACAATATTCTAAAGTTTGTTAGAAATGATAGACTTTAGACTTTGATCTATCAAACGGTATTCATTGATATTTTTTTCGCTCGTCGAAAATACATTTTTTTAAAATTCGAACGAATCAACCGTTTTTGGTAAGATTTACGATATTTTACGCAGATTTTTTAAGGAGAAGAGCTGATACGATTTTACAATCAATTGTTGTGTAAGTCTGAAATTTTTATGAAATTTAATGGGGCACACTAAAAGTTTTGCACTTCTAGCTAATCGGAACTATTTGGATTTTGAATTTTATATTTTTAAAACGTTTGCAACGTTTCTTCTTCCTTCTTAGTAATAAAAAAAAAATTGGTGGGAAATGATTTGTCAATTGTATTTTTATCACACATCAATGTTCTAGGTACTCAATGAAATTGGAATTAAGTCGGAAAGATTTTAGAGCGATGATTTTTTATGATTTTAAAAGTTCTCTTTCTCCGCAAGACAGTACCGCTCGTCTTCAAAATGCTTTTGAAAGAGAAGCACTTTGTTTCAGCACCGTGAAGCGATGGTTTGCTGAATTTGAGAGAGGTCGAGTTTCTTTACATGACGAATTTCGTGAAGGGCGACCTTCAACTGCCGTCAACGAAAATAATGTGGCTACTATTAAGCGGTTAATTGAAGAAAGCGCCCGGATTACCTATGAGACAATTCGAGGACTATTGGGGATTGGTATGAGCCAAATTCAGAAAATTTTACACGAAGAATTGAAAGTTTGGAAACTCTGTTGTCGTTTGATCCCTTATGAACTGACAGCGGAGCAGAAGCGGGCTCGCGTGGAATGGTGCTCACAGATGCTACTCAAGTATGGCCACGGACATTCTAATGATGTTTATGACATTGTCACAGGAGACGAAACGTGGATTTATTGTTTTGAACCCGAAAAAAAAACAGCAATCTTGTGAATGGGTGTTCGAAAATGAGAACAGGCCAAGAAAAGTGAGACAGGCGAGAAACATTGCTAGAAAAATGATTGCATTTTTTTCTTAGCTACAGGTCCTATCTGTACAATTCCACTTGAAGATCAGAAGAGTGTTAATGCCGAGTGGTATTCTACCATTTGTTTACCCAGGGTGTTAGAAAAAGTTCGCGAAAGACGACCCAAAAGCCGCATTCTGCTACACCATGATAACGCTTCTTCACACACGGCCAACAAAACAAAGTCATTTTTAGCTTACGAAAAAGTAAATCTCGTCACTCATCCTGCGCATAGCCCTTACCTCGCACCCTGTGATTTCTGTATTTTCCCCAAAATCAAAGATTTGATGAGAGGTTTTACTTTTACCAACTCCGAAAAGGCAGTGATAGCGTTCAATCAGCACGTAGAAAACATGCCTTCTGATCTGTGGTCCTCCTGTTTTAAAAAATGGTTTGATCGCATGAAAAAATATTCAAAATGTAAAGGAAATTATTTTGAAAAGCAATAAACATAATATTTTGGTTATAACATGTTGTTTTTTTAAGTTACGCAAAACTTATAGTGTGACCTACGTATATCGAGATTTTTTAGTAGTGAAATATTATCTAAAGTTAAGAAACGACTGGTAGTACAAGCAATGTAATTTTTTTATGTTTACTTGTCAATGATAACTCTTTAGCCGATAAATCAATTTTGATGCAATTTTACGGCAAGAAAAAGAGCTAATTGGATTTTGTAGTCAAGCTGTATAATAATCTGGAAGAGTATTTTTAAAAAAAACATTGTTTTATTTTCTTCAAAAGTTTTCAAAATATCCTAGGCCAAATCGGTTCAGGTTTTCAGACTAAGTTTTGCTGAACCCAATCCAATGCCTCCAACCGCGTTTCAATCGGTCGATCTATTAAAAGTTATGACAGCTTTACACACATATATACTTGTACATACTTATATCGATATACATACAGATATAAGTCATCGTGAAAATAGTCGAAAAATGTTACTAGGACTACAAAACGTGAAGATCTGGTGAAAATTTAGTTTTCGAAAATCGTAGTGAAGTCAATAACTTCCTTTAGCAGGAAGTTAAAGAAACATACTCGTATCTACTCATACTACTGTACTAGCACTTATCAGTACTTTCACAATTTACTATTTAAATCCTCATTTTGCCTTTGTTTAAATTACTTTTGTTATTTACTTTTGTTTAAACGGTCTCCGCTACATAACGTTTTTAATTGGTGCCGCATTATACCGGACAGCCGAAAAATTCCGTCCAACATTCCATAAAACAGTTTGTAAGATCTTATATATGTGTCGTAGCCCGATCGCAGAATTGCCCATATCATAAAATGCTCGAGAATTTCATGAAATCGTTGTATTTCATGAAATACTTCACTGACGTTCCTTGATCAGATTAATGATAAGAAATCGTTTATCGATATGGTTAATTAACGCGCGACTACTTCATGAAATGGTGAAACTTAATTATTGATAACATCGTAAAATAGTTACATTATCTACCGATAGAGGCGCTACAAGCGATTGGTTTATGTGTCAAAATGGTGGCTCCCCTTACCGTATGTTATTTAGTAATAACCTGAAACCTATGTTGAAAGGACTTTTAATATTTCTTATCGTTCCTAGATTTTATAAATGTCTGTCGTACTCAAAAATAATAAACAAGTTACTAATATATTCAGAATTTTTATGAAATATCTTATATAACATATATGGCCTGGCAACTATACAATTTCACGATATGGCCAATCGTGGACGATAGAATCGTGAAACGTTAGCGATTTAACGATCTAGTCAATTTTAGTTGGTCACATCATGAAATGCCACCATTTCATGAAATTCTCAAGCATTTTATTATATTAGCAATTCTGCGATTGGGCCACGACATATGAATTATTTAGAGGCAAGGCAAAACACACAACAAGCATTGTAAACACGTAAAGAACGCCCTTTGGGATTACTTTTATAAACTGGATGCTATTTATTTCTCTTAAAGTGATTTTATTTCTTAACATGGGTCTTCGTGCTTCATTTTGATTACACGGATTCAAGTGACTGCAAAAGATGTTCATGTTTTTTTTATTATCAGTTTGTTACGTAGTTGTAGATTTCATAAAGGATTACAAATTATAGGTATGTCATTCGGTTATTAAAATAATAACGCAAAGTCTATGATTTAGTTCATCTTGCTACATGTATCATTTACCAATTAGATACAAGGGAAATATAACTAAAATACACAAAAAAAATTCAAAGTTTAATTGTGTCAGTAAAATAAATCCTAATTAAAAAATTACATAAAAAGCTAAACCGAAATATGCAAACATTTAATAAATATTATGGTAGACACAAATAATATTAATTAAAAGGGCTAAAAAACAAGCTATTTTACAATGAAATAGATTTTTTCTTTTTTAAACTTTTCTTAATTCAAACTTATTTTTCAAATTTTTGTTTGATTTTTCATAAATGTGAGTTTTTAATTTTTTTAACTATTTTTTATTTAACTACTAGCTGTAGCGTGCAACCCGCATCAAAAGATTTTTTGACAAATCCTGCGGGATCACCTAATTTTCCCAGGACAAAAAGTTGCTTGTGTACTTTTCAAGGATATCATATATCTATGTGCCAAATTATATTTAAATCCGTACATTAGTCTTTGCGTGATTCCGAAACAAACATCCATCCATCCATACATCCATCAATCCATACATAGTTACATGTTCGCGTTTAGAAGTCGCAAGAGATTAAAACGTTTAGCTAACATGTTTTATCTGTTTGTTTTTTTTTATAGTATAAGATAGCAAACAAGCAGATGGGTCTCTTGATGGGCAGAGTCAACCATCGCCTATAGACACCAAAGGTGTTAATGGTGCGTTGCTATCTTGTGGCGAGGTCTTATGCCACATGCATAAGTTTACCGGCTACCTTAACCTCCAAACCGGAACACGACAGTGACAAGCACTGACGCTATTGCGGCAGGAATAGGTAAGACGGTGGTACCAGACCCGGGCGAGACAATGCAGAACTCTACCACCTAGTAATCACGATGTTAGTGACTCGTATAGCCTATCAGCCACCTTTTACGACTTGCCTGGCAAAACAGCAGTTGGCCTATTATTCTACAAAGAAGCCCGGAACTAACACGGGGAAAGTTGTTTTGTTATTTCTGGAGCAGGAGACACGCCTTAACTACACGCATAAGTCGTAGCACCCTCTACGACCACAGTAACACGTAAAATCTTATATAATAATAACTGTCGCCCACAACTTCGTCCGCGCGGACTTTGTTTCCCCTGAAGTGATAGCGTGATAATATGTAGCTTATATTTTGACCCAAACTGTTAGTAATATTCTTGCAAAATTTTAAGTAAATGCATGCAGTACTTTTTGAGTTTATCCCGGACATACATACAGACAAACAGACAAAAATCCTAAAAACTGTATTTTTGGCTTCGATATCGATTGTAGATCACATCCCAAGTATTCTTTTAAAAAAAATTCAATGTACAGTTTTGACTTTCCTACGATTTTATTATATGTATAAGATAATAAATCGGCGTTGATCATATAAGCGCTGACTTAGCGCAGACGATTAAACTTAATTACTTAAACTTAATTTGACTGATAAAAGCTAAGCTAATATTATATAATTTAAAATTATAATGTAAGCAGCTAATAACTTATTCTATATCGGCAATGAGGCTCACAAAAAGGCGCTTCCATTTGCTGCTTGATACTTTATCAGTATTTAGAAATTACTACTTACCTTATACTTTAAACGAACTATTCTATACATATACATAGATTTTACGCTTTCAATCGTCGGCACTTAACTAAATCCCATTATTATTAGTTGAAACTTGTTTAATATACGTGTACTTTTACTTTACTACTAGCTGTCACCCACGGCTTCGCTCGCGCATATTTACTTTAGAACTTACTAGCTGCAGCGTGCAGCCCGCTGCATTATAAAAGTTTTTGGTGAATCCCGCGGGATCATTTAAATTTATCCCCTATTTCACCCACTTTGGAGTTGAATTTTGAAAAATCCTTCCTTAGCGGATGCCTACATCATAAGAGAAATACGTGTGCGAAATTTCAACTTTCTAACCCTAAGGGATTGGCCTGTGCGTAGATACATCATTCAGTCACTTTTGCCTTATATATATAGATAAGTTTGTGTACTAAATAATATTTCTTTATAAAATAAAGAAAATTATTTTATACTAGCTGTTGCCAGCGAATTCTTTCGCGCGGACTTCAATTACTCCGCACAGCTCCTCCCCCGTAGGTGATAGCATGATAATATGTAGCCTATATGCTGACCCGACCTGTTAGTAATATTCATACAAAATTTGAAGTAAATCCATGCAGTACTTTTTGAGTTTACCCCGGACATACATTCATTTTGCTACGATTTTATTATATGTATATTGTATATAGGTAATTCAGTAGGGTTCGGCAGTTATGTTAGATATAGACTGCGAGAGTTTGTCAAGTTATCAAGATAATTCAGAAATTTATTTTATACTAGCTGACCCGCGCAGCTTCGCCCGCGAATAGATTAACATGTCGTCGAGATAGTTTTTCATACAAATATCATTCCCTATTTCAACCCTTTAGGGGTTGATTTTTTTTTTAAAATAGCCTATGTTTGAACCCGTATCTTCAACTACTTCTTTGCCAAATTTCATGAAAATCGGTCCAGTGAAAGTTTAACAGACAGACAGATAGATTTTCGCATTTATAATATTAGTATAGATATATCGCCTCTGTGGTCTAGTGGTCCAGCATTGGCGTTGACCACATGAGGTCCCGGGTTCGATTCCCTGGTTGGGCACATAAAAAAGTGTTTTTTCAGTTTTTTGGGAAACACAAAGTTGCCCGGGATTGGAAAGGGCCCGATTGGCGATAGGCTTGCCACCTATCACATTTTTGGGACCAAGTATCTTCGGCTAATCGTGGGTGCACTTGTTGTACCTCTGCCTACCCCTTCGGGGATATGGGCGTGAAGAAGTATAGATATAGATGATACAATTTGAAGTTATATTTTTCAGTGTGGAATCAACAGCCCGCCACTATAGGCGATGCTTGTCTCTTTCCATAAGAAGAGCCATCTCTTTGTTAGCCATCTTATAACAATAATAAAAATTTTGTGTATAAATGACAAGAGTTTGGCTAATCAGAGATTCGATATTTTAGAAAATTTCATTATTAAATAGAAAGTTAAATTACTTGTAGATGTCGAAAATTTGTCGCGGTAATACGAGAGTGAATATTTTAGAAAATTAATATTCAATGAAGAGTTAGGTTACGTACAGATGACGAGAGTTAGTAATGCTATTAAGAGGGTTAATATTTTAGATAATTACTTTACTTAATTGAATAGGACTTTGGCTACTATATATAACGGAAACTCGTCGCGCTTAAGTTTAGTTAGTTTATATAGTATTTATTTACGCTTTTTGTTTTTAACATGGTGTGAACTTGATACAGTGAGTGGAAAATATCATAAAGTCTAAATCAAAGATGGGGATACACTATACTAGGGAAAGCGTATTTAAATATTACATGGAGTTAAAATATTCATTCAATATTGTTGAAGAAAACCAATCTTAAGAATAAGAATCTTTTATCTATAAAACAACGTCTACGATGTTTTTGTTCGTTAAGGTTTAATTTAAAATTGCTAAGATGAATGAAATAATTTTGTGTTGTTCTTATGATAGAATGACAAAAATCTTCTCAATTTTCACAAAGTGTAAATGAGGTATCATTCACTTGATCTGAGAAGTGATAAGTAGGAACAAAAAGATAGTAAGGCATTAACTTTAAAAAGCTTTTGTAATTTTCTTCACCCTCGCTTAAAGCAAATCTTTTTAAAATAAAGTTTTATTGTGCCAGAAAATCATTCTCTAAACAGGAATATCAAATCCTAAGACTGCTTAGGATTAGATATTCTGGTTTAAAGAACGATTTTCACCATTGTTGTACTGACAACAATGATGAATTAGGAAAAAAGAAAAATACTCTTTTGCATGAATACGATTATAAGAAAGTAAAAAAAGAAGTTAAAGATATAAACGTGTTCCATTATTATATAGTGTGGAAATATTTAACTTTTTATTCGATTCTTTTATTTCGAGTAGAGGAGGTCAGATATCGCGGCTGAAGAAGAGCGCTAGAGGAGTCAGGGTGTATAGTTTCTGTTTACATTCTCTTAAATATATTCTATAAAAATGGAAGGCTAGCGTAACTATGTACATAATTAAAAATTATATCAATTTGAATTGTAGTTTTCCTAATGCGACAATTAACAAATTCTATAGAAAACAATTAATATTTGGCAAAAACAATCCAAGATTTTGCCTTGGTTAAGAATCTCTTTTCTATGTGGAACAGAGGGAACGCGCAGGAGATGCACCTGTTGGTAAGTGATCATGACCGCTCATGTTCATCTAGAATACTAGAGATCTTGCAGGTACGATGCCAACCTTTTAAAAGTGAGTAAGCTATTTTCGTCCCCAAGTTATATTGTTTCGGAAAAACTCTTGCCAGTAATTGATTCCACAAAGGAGTGTCTAGAGAAACGCACGGTTATAGATTTTCAGAAATTGAGATGGTGAGGGTAGAATTTCAAATTTTGGCGCGATATCCGATGATGGAATTCAGTGGCAGGAAAGAATTTAAACAAATCGTCTGAATACTTTCCATGATAGACGAGATAAAAATGCAGAGCGAACCTAAATCCTTTGCAATGCCAAAGAGTCAAGTTGTTTCGAAATAGCCTCATCGTCAATGATTCGATTTGCCGTTGAATGCGATCAAGTGGAAGAAGCTGGTACCAGGGAGCTCTGGCCAGAGATGAGAACAGTAGTTCGTTCTTCTGAGCACACTGAGCTTTTTGAAAGCCAGTTTAGCCTTACTATCCAAATCACCGTGAAACTAAACGTTATTCTAAACGTAGACTTTCAGAATTCCAACACTAACTGACGCTATCAGGAGAGTATTCCCAAATTGAGGTGACACGACAAACGGTGTCTTTTTAGCGGTGAACGCGCTAAGCTGTGTATTCTAGGGATTAAATGTGACCAAGTTTGATAACCCCATTCCAAGACATCAGTAGGTTGATTCTCGATACAAGCTTGTTAAACTCCATTTATGTGATTCTGTGTGTCCAGTTAAATCTCAAAACGACGTCTCCTTACCATTGCTTTGCCTTGTATGTGAAGTATAGACTAATATTATTTTGCAAGTAAAATTAAGATTTCAATTAAGCCAACAATCGTAATTATACATACTCTATTAACCATAATTAACCTAACCATAATTAAACTTGAGCAAGTATATAAACCACACGTGTATCTACTTTGACACGTAACTCTGTATATTAGAACATTTAAGTCTGCACGCAGCTTTAGATTTTAAATATTAAAATATTACCTCAACATAAAGTTTGGCGTACACTCAACATCAATTTACTGGTAACGAGTTCTCCGTCTGACTAAATCTCCAAGTTAGTTGGACAAGTTGTAGCTTCCAGTATTACCTAAGGTGTAATAAATCAAATAACTTATAACTACATTAAGTAAAGTAACTTTAAACTTCAAAATTATTTTTACGAAAGTCTAACAATGTTTAAAGGTATTTCAAGGCAGTCGCTATATAACGATAATAATTTCGTATCATAATGGACCGAGTTCTCTTTAAATAATAACACTCTGCTAATCTTTCGAGATCTTGATAAAGGTCTTGAAAGCCATTATGATTGTTGTATTCCTCAATTTTGAGTAATATATTGTTCTAATATAACCTATTAGGCTAGGGTTTTATAGTAATAGACAGTATAACTGTAAAATAGAGTTCCGCATTCTTTCACCAAGGTATTTGGTTTGACTTTGATTGCTGCCGCAATAGTATCAATGCTTGCATTGCTGTGTTTTGATTTGGAGAGTAAGGTAGCTGGTAGAATTAGACATGTGACATCAACATCCCATTACACGAATAGCAATGCACCATTTATATCTTTTGGTGTCTTTAGTATATCGTTTCTTTTTCCATCAGGTATATAATATTCACGAGACAAATTACACTTACTGATCTAACCCCAAAGTAAGCAAATTATTTGCTTGTGTTATGGGTGTTAGTCAACAATACTAATACATAAAAATACATATATAAATACTAGAATATATTTAATATACACCCAAACCCGGAAATACAAACATTTATGCTCATCACACAAATGATTGTCCCCGTCTGGGATTGAACCCTTACCCCGTCGATTGCGTAGTCAGGGTCGCTAACTACTCGATCAACGGGGCGGCTCCTTGCTATCCACTTATTTGCTATCTAATAATATAATAAAAATAAAATTCCCTCTAACTAAGAACCTATTGGAAAAATCTTCATATCATTGAACGTTACAATTTCATTGTTATATTTGTATCAATATTAAATAATATAACCGATAATTGCTATTGTATCCATTACGGAACTCTGATCGTCTGAGAACTCTTCATATAAATTGGTTATGATTGTTCATATATAAGAACAGCTTCATAAAAAACGCTGTAACAATTCTTTAAACACAATACCTTTAGAATATCAGATAAAATATGTAGAAAATAACAAATAAAACCCGATATTATTTGCGGAATTTTATTTGTTTGTGTGTACTATTGTATACTATTAACTCCAGTTGCCCGGGATTAGAAAGTGCCCGGTTGGCGATAGGCTTGCCACCTATCACATTTGTGGGACCAAGTATCTCCGGCTAATCGTAGGTGCACTTGTTGTACCTCTGCCTACCGCTTCGGGGATATAGGCGTGAAGATACTTACTTACTTACTTAACTCCAGTTAGTCAAAGGCATATAATTAAAAATGTTTAATTAAACAGCAACTGATAAATAAATATTTATATTTTATATTTAATGTAAAACACAAAACTGATTACACATTATTGTATATTATCACACTTCTCAGTTTCAAAAGCACGCATGTCTCTAGAATATATTTGTAAAACCCTTTTATAATGTTTATTTTTAGTCGATTATCGGCTCAATTATTACCTTGATTAAACACTTGACTTTCCTTTAGGTCAAAGGTAATATGAATTTGAAATAGGTATAATTTTTTTTATATATCATAAGATAGCAAACAAGCAGATGGATCTCCCGATGGAAAGAGTCAACCATCGCCTATAGACACCAAAGGTGTTAATGGTGCGTTGCTATCTTGTGACGAGGTCTAATGCCACATGCGTAAGTTTACCGGCTACCTTACTCTCCAAACCAGAACACGATAGTGACAAGCACTGACGCTATTGCAGCTGGAATAGGTAAGGCGGTGGTACCAGACACGGGCGAGAAAATGCAGAACCCTACTACCTAGTAGCCACGATGTTAGTTACTTGCATAGCCAAATGGTCGTCTTTTACGACCTGCCTGGCAGAACGGCAGTTGGTCTTTTCTTCAAAGGAGCCCGGAACCAACACGGGGAGAGAGAAAGTTTTAATAATGAATAATTCTAAACATTTCATAGAATATATGAGTTATTTTAATAAATATCTGGTTGACCGAGCTTTTCTCGGTTTATCACATACCCATATCTTGGGAACCGAGCTTTTCTTGGACCTGGAACCTTGATAAATCGATTCCTTAACCCGAAAAACCCCTAATTTGTGACTTTCATGAAAATCGTTGTAGCCGATTCCGAGATTCCAATTATATATATACAGGAATTACTCGTTTAAAGATATTAGATAAGTAAATTATAACACATCAGCTTTATTTTGACATAACAATTCAGAAATTAATAGCCGCATACAGTCATTTAAGGTTTGTGTAAAATATTGACAATACATTAACGCATAAATCACTGAACTAATACTTTTTATACTATAAGATAGCAAGTAACCAAATAGCTCTCCTGATGGATAGGGAAACTATCGTCCATAAACACCAAAGATGTTATATATGATCGTTGCTATCCATGTGTTAGGACGACGATACCACATGCATAAGTCTACAGACTACCTTATCCTCCAAACCTGAACATGACAATGACAAGCATTGACGATATTTCAGCAGGAATAGGTAAGTTGGTGGTACCAGACCAAGGTGGCGCAGATCTTTACTGGTAGTGGTGGTCGTGGCATGTATAGAAAATCGTTCTCCATTTACAAACTGCCTGGCAGAATGCCACGTGGTCTGTTCTTTACAGCAGCCCCAACGGGGAAATGACAACATTTTAGACGGATATAGTTAAAGACACAAAACCGGTCAAAAAACTGGAAACTCTTTGTTGGTCCGGGCATTGTATGTTGAAGAATAGGCTAACTGTTTTATCAGGAAAGTCGTAAAAAGCGACCGATTGGCTATGCGAGTCTCTACCATCGTGGCTAGATTCTGAATTGTCTCGCTAGGGTCTGGTAACATTGCCTTACCTATTCCTGCCGCAATTACGTCAGTGCTTGTCACTGTCGTGTTCTGGTTTGAAGGGTAAGGTAGCCGGAAAAATTTCGCATGTGGCATTAGACCTCTCCACAAGATAGCAACGTACCATTTACACCTTTGGTGTCTATAATCGATGGTTGACTTTTTCCATCAGGAGATCCATCTGCTCGTTTCCTGTCTTATAATATAATGTCTTTACTCAATCAGGATGGTCATTTTGTTTAAATAATATAATATCTGTGCGCAAATTACAGGAATTGATGAAAACAAATTGTATGCTTATGTTATAGGTGCCAGTCAACGATACTAATATATAGAAATAAATATATACATGAATACCGTAATATACACAATAAACACCCAATTCCAAAAATACAAACATCTATGCTTATCGCATAAATATTTGGCCCTATCGCGAATCGAACCCAAACCAAACCGATTATTGATTAGGTTCGCTAACCACTTGATTGACTAGGCGGTAACAAAACCATACGGTTCAAAAGGAAACGTTTTTTAAAGAACTGCATATTATGATTAATATTAACATCTACTTTATATACAACTGGGTTTTTGAAAAAAATCGTTTTATTAAAATCTCAGTAATCATTTGATCATTGACGCGAAAAACAAAATTAGCTTTTGCCCGCGACTTCGCTCGCGGTTAATTCATTTTAGAGAAGTGGGGGGTAATAAAGAGACAAAAAGTAGCCTATATCTCTCTCCATCCCTTCAACTATCACCACATAAAAATCACGTCAATTCGTCCCTCCGTATTGCCGTGAAAGACGGACAAACAAATACACACACTTCACCATTTATAATATACGGATCACGTGACTCTAGCAAAATGTTTATGTTTACATATTTTTTTGCATCTAACTGTACTAGATAAGATCGTCCAGAAATATATCTCATATTTTCTCAACCATTATCACATGCACAATGTGGTTGGTCCAGCGTGTGTTGTCAGATATGTATGGCTAGAACTCCTTCGCTGTACAATATGTAATTTACAATGCAAAGAGAGTACGCTATGATTTCTTGGTTATTGCTCTACAGCCAATGTATCTACAGAATAAAATACAAAATTTAAACCAAAAGAAACTTAAAGTAAATGTGAAGTAAGCAAATATATTCACGCCCGTATCTACAAAGAGGTAGGCAGAGGTAAAATTAAAGCACCCACAATTAGTTGGAGATACGTAGTCTCTCAATGTGATAGGTGGCAAACCTATCGCCAACCTTGCACTTATCCAATCCCGGGCAACGTTGTTTTTATCAGAAAACTGAAAAAACACTTTTTGGATATGCCTGACTCGGGAATCGACCCGGAACCTCATCTAGTCAACACTGACACCGGGCCACTAAACCACAGTACTAAATAAATGTGTTTTGCAAGAAACAAGTAATCGGTGCAACTTTACAAAAAAAAATATGTGAAAATTTTGACGTGTTACTTTTTCAATATAATATAGAGAATGGTTCTTTTGATGGAAAAAAAGTATTTATTTAGGTATGTATGTGTATTTATTACGTGTATAGGTATAGTATATAATAAGTATATTTTATGTGTATTTAATGTTTTGAGTTTTTTTAGTTATTGTAACCAAAATTTTACTAATTTATCTTATAATGCACCCCTTTGAATGAAATGTTCTCTAACTAGTTTGGGTTAACTGGTAGAGAATGCCATGTAGCGTTAAGTCCACCTATGTACTCAATTGTGCATAAATTTTTAAATAAATAAATAAACAATCACCTATACACTTAAAAGATATAAATGGTGTTGCTATTCGCATGGCAGTGCGGTAAAGGCATATACATAAGTTTACTAGCTACTTTACTCTCCAAACTGGAACACGACAGTATAAAGGACACTTGACGATGCAGCACGAATATACGAATATATAATGTGGTGGTGGTTTTTTTTAATTATAAGATAGCAAACAAACAGATGCGTCTCCTGATGAAAAGAGCCAACCATCGCCTACAGACACCATCTGCAACTAAAAATAATATTGCATTTGTTTTTGTAAATTAAATAATTATTCAAATTATGACTTGATCGGCTAAAAATTCTCTAATATCATAAGTATGTTTTAACTAATAGCAAATAAAACATTTTTTTGCGATTTATTTATAGGTGATGATTTGAAATTTACTATATTCTTGATAGTTTCAAATCATCACAAATGCTTGTCCCCGTCTGGTGATCGAACCCGAGCCCCGTCGATTGCGTAGTCAGGGCCGCTAACCACTCGACCAACGGGGTGGTCTAGAATATAACGAATATATCAACAACCAGGTAGTGTGTAAGAAACGAACGCATGGTCAATCATGCCACTACCATCATGACTACTAAAAATAGAGTTCAGCCATGTTTAGTCCTGGCTTGAACCCCGCGTTGGTTCTAGGCTCCTTTGAAGAATAGACCAACTGCCGTTCTGCCAGACAGGTCGTAAAAAGCGACCGATTGGCTATGCAAGTCACTACTATGTGACTACTATGTGGTAGAGTTATGCATTGTCTCGCTTGGGTCTGGTACCAGGACCTACTACCTTACCTATTCCTGCCGCAATAGCGTCAGTGCTTGTCACTGTCATGTTCTGGTTTGGGGGGTAAGGTAGCCGGTAAACTTATACTGTGGCATTAAACCTCGCCACAAGATATCAACGCACCATTAACACCTTTGGTGTTTATATTAGATGGGTGGATTTGGTGTTTATAGATTATGATATATAAAAAAATACAAAAATCAAAACTAATAGCTTCACATTATCTGCCACGTGGTCTAGGGAATAGCCTCTTTAGCTCAGATCTTAAGGTCTCGGGTTCGATCATCGGATCGGACAAACGTGTCATTGAGGTGTTCCAAGGTTTTTCTCGAAAATCCAAAATCTCAGTAGCAGCTTGGAGTCTAGCGGGGTGACGTATTTACCAATTCCGTGCCTCGGATGAACGTGTAAGACCGTCGTTCCGGTTATTGCTAGAAATAGTCGATAACTGTTATCAGGTCGGTAAAATGCGGGAATGGGGATTACGTACCACACATCTCGCCAACCTACAAACCGGTGAATCGTGGTGAACTAGAAAGTCTGTAGACGTTCGGCCGTGACTACACAATCCAAGGGGCTCGGGTTCGATCCCCGTCGGGGACAAGCATTTATGTGATGAGAAATAAACGTTTGTATTTCCAGGTTTGGGTGTTTATTAAATATATTCCAGTATCTATATATGTATTTCTATGTATTAGTATCGTTGACTAATATCCACAACACAAGCAAATAATTTGCTTACTTTGGGGTTAGATCAATAAGTGTAAATTTGTCCCGTAATATTTATTTTTTACTAGCTGACCCAGCAAACGTTGTTCTGCCTTTTTAACTACTCTTATTTTTTCTATATTTTCTCACCTTTTAAATCTTCCCTGGACTTCAACAATTAATTTAAAACCAAAATTAGCCAAATCGGTTCAGTCGTTCTCGAGTTTTAGCGAGACTAACGAACAGCAATTGATTTTTGTATATAAGAAGAAGATATAAAGTCTTTTCATGTATATTTTTGGTGATAGTCTAGTCTAGTACTATACTACTATACTATATATACTACTATATATATATATATATATATATATATATATATATATATATATATATATATATATATATATATATATATATATATATATATATATATATATATATATATATATATATATATATATATATCAGAATCTATAAAATATCAGAATAACAAAACCTACACTACTGCGACGGTAGAAACTAATATAAATACAATTGGGCTGTCAACACTAAAACCAGCAACTACTGATGAAATTATCAAAATAATTAATAACTTAAATGCCAACACTAGCTCCGGTATTGATAAAATTAACACGAAATCAATAAAATGCGTTAAAAAAATAATTGCTGAAGAGTTAAAAAATTGTATAAATCACTGTCTAGATGAAGGTGTCTTCCCCAAGTCCTTAAAAATAGCTAAAGTAACGCCTATATTTAAATCAGGCTCCAGATCTGATCCCAATAACTATCGCCCAATATTTGTTCTGCCGATACTATCAAAGATTTTCGAGAGGGTTATTTACAATCGTCTTAAATCATATCTGGACTCTATAAATTTTATATACAGTAAACAATACGGATTTCGCCCTAAATCGAATACTTTAGCTGCGAGCATTGACCTTGTCACTAGAATTAAAAATAACATAGATAAAAAAAAATAGGATTAGGCATTTTCATCGATCTTAAAAAAGCCTTTGATACCGTTAGCCATGAAATACTTTTAAGTAAACTTGCAAACATAGGAATTTCCGGCAATGCTCATAAAATCTTACAATCCTATCTAACAGATCGCGTACAAGTGGTCAAGATTGCTGAATTTCAAAGTTCCACAGCACCCGTAACTTGTGGAATTCCGCAAGGATCTATTTTGGGACCGCTTTTATTTCTAATTTACATAAATAATATGAGCCAACTTAATCTAAAAGGGGAATTATCATTATATGCCGATGACACGACTTTATTTTACTTTAATCATAAAATAGAAACAGCAATCCAAGATGCTCAGTATGATTTAAATCTTCTAAATATTTGGTTTCAATGTAATATACTAACTATTAACGTAAGTAAAACACATTATGTAATATTCGCAGCTAAAAATAAAAAATATCAAATTTTAAACCCCTAACCATAAATAACACAAACATTATTAGATCAGACAAAGAAAAATTTTTAGGCTTAATTCTTGACAGTCAGCTAACATGGAAGCCACATATTATGAAAATTAAAGCAAAATTAACTTCAGTTACAGGGGTTCTCCATTGTATAGCTCGATGCCTCCCCCGTAACGTGAAATATACCGTATATAATTCACTAGTAAAACCACATATTGATTATCTTATTGAAATCTGGGGCTCTGCAGCAAAAACTACTATTAAAGTATTACAAACAACCCAAAATAAGCTACTAAAAAAATTATTTAATTACGACTATTTAACTTCAACACAAAAATTATATAAAGAAACAAAAATTATGGATATAGAAAAAACTTATAAATATTTTATATGTATACTTGTTAGAAAAATTTTAAATCAGGAAATACATACTAACATAATTTTTGAAATTAAAAATAAACATCCACAATTAAAGCGGCTAAGAAATAAAAATAATATAATATTACCATTGCCGCGGACCAACTATGGCAAGAAAAATATTTATTTTGATGGTGCACAAGTTTCTAATAAATTGCCCGATATAATAAAAGAAGCCAAAAATATTCTAACATTTAAACGTGAGATTCGTAAATATATATATATATATATATATATATATATATATATATATATATATATATATATATATATATATATATATATATATATATATATATATATATATATATATATATATATATATATATATATATATATATATATATATGTATATATATATATATATAACTCAGATATACATATAATATGTGTGTGTATGTGTATATGTGTATATATGTATGTACGCATATGTGTGTGTGTATATGTATGTGTGTGTATGTGTGTATGTATATATATGTATATATATATATATATATATATATATATATATATATATATATGTATGTATGTGTGTGTATATGCGTATATGCTTATTATGTATAAAAAATAATACATGTGCTCCATGTAGATGTATAATATAATCGAAAACAGTTAAAAAATAATTAAAAAAAAAAACAACAACAAAATACTTTAATGAATTAATAACTTACAAATTACATTCCGTAGACATATCTAGTTGTAAAACATCTTTGTGTTGCAAACCGAAGCCACACCGAAACAGTAGTTGAGGGTATTTCTGTATTTTATGCGAATACGAGTGTGTTAAAACTTAAAAGAGATAAAGTTGCTTAGCAGTGTAAATAATTTAGTTGCTATGTATGTGTTATTTACAACTCATGTACGCATTGCGATTTTTGATTCTCAAGTAAGTGAGTACAATGTATTCTTTTTGAGAAATAAATGTCTTAAACCAGATATATATATATATATATATATATATATATATATATATATATATATATATATATATATATATATATATATATATATATATATATATATATATATATAGACTTATTATTATTTACTCTACTTGCCCCGCAAGGGGACCAGGCGTGATGATACTTTTAGTACCTTAACATGACTAATGAAAACGATATTTTGGTAACAGATATTAAAGTATTAAAATAAAATAAAAAGTAAAAGAGTGTCACCAAGCTCTATGAATAGCCCCGAAAACTGTTACGCTCGGATTGTGCTTGACAAAGTTGTGAGAAATCGCACGGAAACGCCGACTCATCTTATCCCAGCCGATTTACTGTCGTTTGAACGATCCGCTCTACAAAATCTTACTATAAAATTAGGCGGAAATTTTCACAAAAAATGTGCAGTGTAACGGGGCTTTTAGTCGTTAATAATCCGTAAGATATCAATTTCCACTTTGTATTATTAATAACTACTAAAAATTAAGTAGTAGTAAAATATGAATAAGATAGTGCGGTGGTAGATAATAAGGTCTTTGTTAAATCACAAGTAAAAAATAGAATTTTATAGGTGTAAATACATCATTTTGTTAATGTGTAAAACAAAAACTCTCTGTTTTTACTGTACAAAAGTTGCGTGATTTTTTTTAAATTATTGATAGAGAAGCGCTTGACCACGATCTCGCCTGATGGTAAGCTAAGATACGGCCTAAGATGGAAAGTGCTAGAAGGTACCTGTTCACTCTTCATTGAGAGTGTGTGAAGTAAGTATGAAGACGGCAGAGAATCGAGGCGCTATACTTCCAGACCAGAGACACACACTTTGAAGTTGCATTGTTGGGGACTACTCTGGAGGCTACGGGGACGCCCGAGCCCCCCCCCCCCCTCCCCAATAATATCCATAGGACCCTCTTATGAGAGGGTGCCGTGCTTCGGATCCCGCTATCCGCCATGACTAGTTTCCAGATGTATCAACGTCAGTGTGTGTCAGATCGTCCAGATTGTATAGACGCAACTGATTCGACCCGTCTTCACTAAAGCTACATAAACGTTAACGTGTCGGAAAACGGACGCTTGGTGACAGGACTTCAGCTAATGGGTGGTCCTCAGAGGCACGACATATGTCTCCCATCATATCACCTGATTAGCACCACTCAGGGGAATACAGAATTCCGAGTGGTCTCCTACAGACGAAGGTGATTCAGCCCCCTAAAGGATTATGAAAATTGGCACAGTTTAAATTTACATGCTGAAGGCGTACAGAAATATATTATTTTATATAAATTTTAAAGAGCCTTTTTTAAGACAATTGCGCAACTGATGGAGTAAAAAATCAGGGACCGTTAAAGCTTACAATGCGGAGTTCTTTAAAAACCTAATATTTTTAAATAAAATACATTAGAAATACATTAATCATTAAATTAATAAAAATAAAGACTACATACAATACATTCATTTCATTATTTATATTCATACAACTTATAAGAAATTTTATTGTTTAGTCAGGTCTTTTTTCATGTCATAAGATAGCAAACAAGCAGATGGGTCTCCTGATGGAAAGAGTCAATGATCGCCTGCTTCACTCTGCTTGCTCTAGATATAGAACTTTATTGCGGAAATTTATTGCTAACCAAATTTATTTTATCATTTTAGTTATTGAAGTTCATATTTTATTCCGGCTATGATTATAAAATACGGTAGTATTCTATCTCTGAGAGAAAATAGAGGGAGTGTTTTATTATTCATGACTAAATATTTCAACAACGATCATTTTATTATATTGACTAAATAAACATTGGGAAATAAGAGAAACCCGCCATTTTGTGTAAATAGTTCAAATTCATATTACGAGTAAGTTTGCGTTTACATAAATGTAATATTCTATATCTTGTTATTATGTCTCGATTTTCAAGCAAGATTATTTTTCATAGGATTATAAAAAGCTTAAGTTTTCCTTAAAATAATAATATTTTTAACAGAAGGAGGAGAAACGGACTTACCTGATCGTAAGAAATCATCACTGCTCATGAATACAGTTGCGTTGCTGGCATTTTAAGAATAAGGAAACTTTTTTAAAGGTTTCTTAATTGTCCATTCGGATAAACCCCTGTTGACAGTTGGTTCTATAGAGGAATAGTCCGAGACGAGATAATACGCGTCGAAAGCTGCACAGTTTTGGATTTACAGACAAGAAATAAAGAGCGACACTATGTTCCCCGTATGGTACGGGAAGCTATTGAAATTGTAAAATATAAAAATTTCAACAGGGAAGACAGATTTAAGTTGTCTCCTGCTTGGAATCCAGTGATCAGCAGAATAAAGCCTTTGCACCTGCAAACAAATAAAGTCCAAGATACGGTTAATGTTGTGTGAAGGCTAAATTCGAAAAAACAAGACCAGAAGGGGGTAGATGAAAATCGATCCCGACGTGAACGACGGAGGAAACTCGCTGCTCCAGTCTGCTCGTGACCACGGTCAATGTAACTTGGCCGAAACGTCGAGCTTTACAAGTAAGTTCTATATATGTACGCGTTATTGACCCGTTTATATATTTTTAAAAATGATATTTTTAGATTTTAAAAATGAAGTTTAAAAGTTCATAAGAGATAAAGAACAAGAAAGTTTGAATTTCGTCATGACGCTTTTTTTAAAGTATCTGCAGACATACGGGCAAGTGGGCCACTTGATGGTAAGCGGTCACCACTGCCCATGGACATTTGCAACACAAAAGGCTAGTTATCAAAGTGATGCCGGCTTCTAAGAATTTTATTGACTTTTGACGATATAGAACGTCATCAATTTCTAAAATCCAAAATATTAAACCGAAACCTCACAAAATACTCAGGAAAAGCAATATTAATTGTTGAATAAGGAAACAACACAATGAATACACCTGTAGTTTCCAAACTATAAACATTAATTACGGTCATAATTGGAGCTTTTACTACGGTAATATACGAACGACCATTTAGGATAAAGATGTATTAGTCTAATGTATTATGTTTATTGTGCGACATTTACTGGGGTATAACAAAGAGGATTATCTCAAATTAGTGGGTATTTTGTGGAGTGCTACATAAATTGAGATAGACTAGTCGTACTGTAAGTACTGTAAGAGCGCACATTATAATTAATTTGGTTTCTTCATTGTGTCTGCTTAAGACGTATTAAAACACTTATGTTAATTTAGATGCGTAGGTCGCACTAAGATCTTTTACGCCACATGTACTTAAATAACGTTAGAAGCACTTGTACTGTTTCGCTATGTTTTTATATAACTATCAGCGCCCTCGTTCGGTGGTTCGTAGAACAACACATTTATGGAATTAACGACATTTTCCTTGAAAATTTATGTTCCATGTTTTCGACCTGTATGATTCATGCATAATTTTACTTCTAATACCAATTCTCAACTGGGTATGTGGGAAAATAGGCGCAAACCATAAAAATATTACATAAAAAAAAAAAAAAAAAAAAAAACGGTAGTTGCCGATAACGGTCGCTTTTAAGTTTGCGGAAGTTTTATAAGACTTAAAATAATATTAAAACAGAATAATTAGTGAAACATAATAACAAATTACCTAAATTAAATTAAAATAAATTCTTATAAATATCAATTTCAAATATTCATCTGTTATCTTACAATTTAACAATGGTTAAATGTGAAGGCTGTCAACGGTCTCTTACCGAAGTTGAAACAATTACTTGTTCGAGAACCACCTGCTGCCGTGAATATCATTTTACTTGTGTCGGTGTTGATCCAGCTAATAAAAAAGAAACCAAAATCTGGGTATGTCCTTTGTGCTGTGCGAAAGAAAAGAGAAAAGGCGACAACAGTGATACCCCTGTGAGGTCAGCGCCTACTAACAAAAAACACTCTGATACTTTAGAAAGCAGCTCGGTGACTATCCGTAAAAAGATATCATCCTATGACTCATCTTCGACTGCACCTGACGATAATACTTCAATAAGTATTTTGCGTGACGAAATCCTCTCAGTGTTACGCTATGAAATCCCAAAACTTGTGCATGAGGCTATGGATACAGCACTTCAAAACGTCAACACCAAACTCTTATCCCTGGAACAGTCAATACAGATGGTTTGTAGCCAGTACGATGATTTTAAAAAGACCTTAGATAATCAGGCAGCAACTATAAAAAACATCACATCAGAAAATAAAAGTTTGCAGACTAACGTAAAGAATCTCGAGGATAGACTTTCTAGCTTGGAAAATTCTATCGCTAAGCAGGAACAATGGTGTAGATTGCAGAATCTGGAGTTGGTTGGTTTGCCTGAGACGCCCAATGAAACACTAGCTGATACAATACTGAAAATAGCAAAATGCGCCAAGCTATCCCTGGAGCCCAGTGATATTGATTTTGCGCATCGTGTTCAAGCCAAACGACCCAAACAAGGTAAATCGAGGTCTGTCGTCGTTAGCTTTATTAATAGGGCTAAAAAAGATCTTTTCCTGTCAGCCACGCGCAAGCTACGTAACCTTTCGACGGATGATCTGGGTATGAATTGTGATAAAAACATTATATATATCAATGAACACCTTACTATTAAGAACAAACAGCTTTTACATAGGTGCAAGCTTAGAGCCAGAGAAGCTGGGTATAAGTTCGTCTGGACAAAAAACTGTCGAATATACACAAGGAAAAGCGAAAAATCACCCTTTATTTTAATAAGTTCCGAAACCGATCTATGCAAAATTACGTAAATATTTGCTTCTGTTACTATTGTTATTCAATGCTTATTGTAATTACACCTTTGGTAAATACTAAATACGTTCAGCTACGCATCCTACACATTATGTACATATACACCTTTTTAAAATTAAAAAACACAAATAATTGCACTCACCATATATTTATCTCGTATTCATTTAACACAGTAACAATCTGTTACAACAAAACACACCAACAAATAACTACAACTACAACTCCACACTATATTATATATTTAAGTATTCTTGTTCACATTTGCCTACAGTCATCAGAGTTACCTATTTACAAGCATCTTACGGTGTTTCGCATAAACCATATGTTTTATATTTTTATTTTTAATATTCCGCATTATATTAAAACACTGAGATTACATCAGAGTCGTAAAATACCAAAATCTATTCCGTACGTAGGTAATACATACATAAAGTTACATTTCCAATGGCTGCCAACACATTAAGTATTTATTATCAAAATGTACGTGGTCTGAGGACTAAAACCTTAGACTTTTATAATAGCCTTTTAACTACAGACCACGACATTATTTTGATCACTGAGACATGGCTTCATAGTGGTATTTTAGACTCTGAAATAACTGATTCTCGCTATAATGTATTCAGATCTGACCGGGGCTCCTTAGGCGGTGGGATAATGGTTCTGTGTAAAGACCATCTCAGCGCGCGCGCAATGCCTGACTGGCGACGTTATCTTGATATTGAATGCATGTGGGTGACAATAGAAGGGCGCTCATTCAATGATTGTCCTAAGAATCTTAATATCGCGTTAACTTATTTGCCACCTGATAAAGAGCTCCCATTGCGTATTCATAAGTTAATTGAGTGTATTAATTATGTAATGCAGTTGTCGCCCAACGACCACTTTCTAATAGCAGGCGATTTTAATCTTCCTTGTGTTCAATGGAGCCACGGCTTACCTTCTATAATAAAAAAGGGTAGCATTGAGCTGCAAGACTCAGCGGTAGAACTCTTAAATTTTTGCAGTTTTGCGAATCTGACTCAATGTAATTCATATATTAATTCAAGCGGCAATACACTTGATCTCTTATTTTGCAATTTCAGCAATAATATTTCTAACTGTAATGCACCTCTTGTACTGGAGGATAAACACCACACAACTCTTCTTCTTGACGCGACTGACATTGTTACTCAGCCTTTGCCTAAGGCATATCATAAAAAAAGATTATTTTGGAAAGCCGACTATGACACTATTAATCAAGATCTTATGGGGGTCGATTGGACAGCAATAGACAAATGTCTATCAGTCGACGAGGCGGTCCTATTACTCTATAGAGAAATAGAACGAGTGTTAGATCGGTATATCCCTCTAGTTAATCGACCTTTAATTACTCATAAATATCCCGTATGGTATACTCGCTCCCTTATAAACTTAACTAAAGAAAAAATGAAGGTTCATGCGTCCTGGAAACGATGGAAAAACCCAGCAGACTATCATACCTTCTGTGTTCTTCGAGCGAGGCAAAAGCGTTTAAATGTAGAATGTCATCAAAATTACCTCAAGAGGATGCAAAACAGCATCAAGTTGAACCCAAAACTTCTTTGGTCTTTTTCGAATAGTAGACGCCGCAACAACACATCATATCCTAATGTGATGTGTTTTAAGGGTGACGTATTAGTCGGCGGAAAAGAGATTTGTGCTGGATTTAGTAGCTACTTCCACTCTATGTTTGCAAACCCAGCTCAGATTTACCCCGACAATACGCTAACGCCTGATCAATTTTCACGCACATTAACCTTCGTTAAATTTGATCAGGCTGATGTGTTCAATTACCTTAAAAATGTTAAAATTCAAACTGGTCCCGGCCCTGACGGTCTTCCTCCTATATTTATCGCAAGCTGTGCAAAATCTCTGTCCTTACCCATAACATTGATATTCAATCGATCAACTCGCGAAGGTATATTCCCCTCAATATGGAAACAAGCGCATATTGTGCCTATACACAAAAAAGGATCCAAAAGAGAAATTGAGCACTATAGGCCAATTTCTATCTTAAATGTATTAAGTAAATGCTTTGAAAAAGCTATGTACACATCCCTTTACGCCGTTTTACGTCAAGGTATTCCAGATGAACAACATGGATTTATAAAAGGCCGTTCAACGAAAACCAATCTTGCTATATTTACAAAAGATGTAATCGAAAATATGGGTTATAACTCACAGGTTGACGTGATCTACACGGACTTTGAGAAAGCCTTTGACCGAGTGGATCATGTTATCCTGCTTCGAAAGCTACACGAATTAGGCATTCACGGCGACCTTTTGCGGTGGGTACAATCGTATATTACAAACAGGAGACAGGCTGTCGTATTGGGAGGCTACCGTTCTGACTATGTTAGTGTTTCTTCCGGTGTTCCCCAAGGGTCCTTGTTGGGTCCCTTGTTTTACACAGCGTACATATACGACATTGGTCACTGCTTCGCACCCTCACGATATCTATTATACGCTGACGATAAGAAAGTATACGCGACGATTAAATCCGCTAGGGATTGTTTGCTTCTGCAAAGAGATTTAGATCGTTTATCTGAATATTATTCTGCAAATAGAATTGATGTTAATATAAGAAAGTGTGTCACCATCTCTTTTTCCAGGAGTAATAACCCTATTTTATACGACTACACTATAAAGCATACTGTGCTCAGAAGAGTTGAAATTGTCGTCGACCTTGGTGTTACACTTGACAGTAAACTAACTTTTTCACACCATATCGATCATCTCACTGACAAGGCCTACAAAAATCTAGGATTTGTTATGCGTATTACAAAACAATTTGTTGACATTGATTGTATTAAAGTCCTATACTTCGCTTATGTCCGTAGCATACTTGAATATTGCAGCACGATTTGGAATCCCCGTTACGTAACATATGAACTTTCATTAGAACGTATACAAACTAAATTTAATAAATACATAAACCGTAAATGTGGATTACGTTCTAACAGCCCGCAGATATGTACCTCATTGCGGGACAGGAGAATTGTGCATGACATGAATTTCCTGTTTGATATATGTACTGGCTACAATATTGATTGTCCTCGCTTAACACAGTCTGTCTTAAATTTAAATGTCCCAGAAAAACGTACCAGACACACAACTTTGTTTCACATCCCAGTTGTCAAAACGCACTACAAAGCGAATTCCATTGCACTGCGTTTACCTACAACTTTTAACAAATTATTTTCCGACATTGATATTTTTAATTGCTCCAAAAATGCTTTTCGTAGTCAAATATATAATTATCTAGCGTGTAAAAAATAATTTTATAATTTAATTTTTTTTTTTTTTTAATTTAATGTAATGTTAATTAAATTATTATTATTGTTATTTTTTACCATTTTATTGTTACTTTTTTCAAGTAATAGACATTTTTTTTTTTTTGTTTTGTCATGAATGCCTATGTATAATCTGATTTAATATGATTTTCACTATATTCACTATTTTAATTTTCCTATAAATGTTTAGGTACATTTTTGGAATTTTATATCGTTATCTTCTTTCTTTTGCAAGTTTATGCGTACTTAGTTCGCACCGTATCTATACGAATCCTCTTACTTTCCATACAACTAATCGTTTTCCATCTACCTTAAATTGATGCTTTATATATGTAACTCTCACACACTCTCTCTTTCTCTCTCACAGACACACACACACACGCACACACCCAACACATACACACACACACACGCACGTACATAAACAAACGCTAACGTATTTCTGATGCTGGAGTTGTTTTCTTTTGTTTTTTTTTACTGCATTATCTTTAATTGTATAAATATGTTATTTTCTTTTATAATTTTCTCTCTTATTATTATTATTATTTTTAATTTTAAATTCCCAGCTTTGTAACTTTCCGCTTCTATTAATAATTATTTACTACCTAATTAACTACGTCATAATATGATCAGAAAACAGAGAAAAATCCGTAATTGGCTAATGTTCAATGTATATAGTACTGTAAGTATTTTCTGTAAATTAAGCTGTGGATTTTTGTTTATGTAAAATAAATAAATAAATAAATAAACAAATAAATTTTCCCCGTGTTGGTTCCGGGCTCCTTTGAAGAATAGACCAACTGCCGCTTTGACAGGCATGTCGTAAAAGGCGACCGATTGGCTATGCAAGTCACTACTATCGTGACTGCTAGGTGGTAGAGTTCTGCATTGTCTCGTCCGGGTCAGGTACCACCGCCTTACCTATTCCTGTCGCAATAGCGTCAGTGCTTGTCACTGTCGTGTTCCGGTTTGGAGTGTAAGGTACCCGGTAAACTTTTGCATGTGGCATTAGACCTTGTCACAAGATAGCAACGCACCATTAACATCTTTGGTGTCTATTATAGGCGATGGTTGACTCTTTCCATCAGGAAACCCATCTGCTTGTTTGCTATCTTATAATATAAAAAAATGGTCCTCTATAGGTTAAAACACTAACCGATTTTGCGTTTCAATACATCACTAGGGCAATAAATCGATACTGTTTAATAAGCGCTGACAATTTACTAAGAATATACTGAAGGTAGATTGAAAATTTTAAATTCGAAATATGTTTGATAATATCCAGGCTATCCGCGCAGTATGATTTACCTTTAAATATTTAATATGTAGTGAGTAACAGAATCCTTGACCAACCCGAAGGGGGTATATAGATAGATCAATGACATTGTCAAAAAAATATTGAAATGATTTCATTAAAAATATATTATGGAATTTTTAAACGTTTATGTTTACCCTTTGTTTTCGCCAAAATTAAGCGAATATTTTAAACTGGACATCAAGTTGGGTCAATAGACACGGCGTCATCGTCGCTTGCTATCGTAGTCTCGTCTACGTCTGTCGATATTTTTTAGTTACTGATAATTTGTGTTGCCATAGTAATATTTAAAATTGCATTAAATCTACCAATCTATATTATCTATATTTTAATATTATAAATGCGAAAGTTTGGATGTGTGGATGGATGTTTGGATGGATGTTTGTTATTCAATCACGCAAAAACTACTGAATGGTTTTAAATGAAATTTGGCACACAGGTAGATGATGACCTGGAATAGCACATAGGCTACATTTTATCCCGGAAAAACTAGGTAATCCCGTGGGATTCACCAAAAACTTTTATAATGCAGCGGGCTGCACGCTGCAGCTAGTTATTAACATATATTCGATTTTATTAAGCTACCAAACCATGTCCCGCCCCCTTGGCCGAGCCGTTAGCGACCCTGATTACGCAATCGACGGGGCTCGGGTTCGATCTCCGACGGGGACAAGCATTTGTGTGATGAGCATAAATGTTTGTATTTCCGGGTTTGGGTGTTTATTAAATATATTCTAATATTTATATATGTATTTCTATGTATTAACTCGTTGACTAACACTCATAACACAAGCAAATAATTTGCTTACTTTGGGGTTAGATCAATAAGTGTAATTTGTCCCGTGAATATTTATTTATTTATTTATGTCTTTGCCGTTTGGACAGAAGATTTTTTACAAACCTATGACTATGTGGTAGGCGCAACGTGTCGCTCGAGTTATGGTACTTACCTATTCCTGACGCAATAGTCAATGCTTGTCAATGTCGTGTTTCAGTTTAGTAGTTAAGGTAGCTGTTAGACATTAGCATTACCACCCCACCACACGGATAGCAATGCAACATTAACACCTTTGGTATTTATTAATAATTTATTAATAAAAACTAGAGAGGCGTCAAGGGACACCCGGATGGAAAGAAGTTCCTTTCAATTAATTAGTGAAGGAATTGTAATAAAATTTTAAATTGTAATGAAATGTAAATCTGGCTTGCTTTCTATAAGAGAGAGAGAAAGAGAGAGAGAGAGAGAGAGAGAGAGAGAGAGAGAGAGAGAGAGAGAGAGAGAGAGAGAGAGAGAGACAGACAGACAGACAGAAACATGCGCACGCCGCACAGCTTAGATAGTTTACTATAGCAAAAATTGTCGTGAAAACTTTTCGTAAGATTTTTTTCCGTCTAGCCCCCTTTCACAATGCACGATAAGGAACTTCGTTCCAAAAACTGATTGTGACATTTCCTTAAATGTCACTTCAGAGAACCGGACCTGAAACGCCCTGCTTTAAATTGACACGAAATTTAAGGATTTATTAATTTCTCTAACAAAATCAACTCAAAATTAGTTCTTAATAGAGAAATTGCTCCCTCATAAAATAAAGCAAGTTTTGTGAAGCGAATAAACTTGTGAGCGAAATTAATAGCGTCACGTGTCGTTTGTTCGTTCCATGCTAGTTTTCGGTACATAAAATGCGAACATGCTTTCATGTTCAAAGGAGCATAAGCGATAATATTAGATAATTACATCTAACAGTCTCAATTTCCTGGATGAATTTTATTACATTATGTCGAATATGTAGTGCTATACAATAATACTAGCTGTTGTCTGCGACTAAGTTCGCGCGGACTTCGTTTACTCCGCACAGTTCCTCCCCTGTAGGTGATAGCATGATAATATATAGCCTATATGTTGACCCGACCTGTTAGTAATATTCATGCAAAATTTGAAGTAAATCCATGCAGTACTTTTTGAGTTTACCCCGGACATACATTGACTTTCCTACAATTTTACTATATGTAGTATAGATAAATAGTGCTATATAATTTCGTGATTTCTTTTATATTTCAAGTTTCTTTTTTATTTTTATTTTTATTTTTATTTTTGGAACGAAGTTCCTTACGGCAGGCTTGGAGGGGATAGGGATTTTGCTGTGCGACCGAACTGAAAAAAATGTGATAGTAAAACCGTAAGAAAAAATGCGTGGTATAAAACCGTTAAATGAGACGTGCGCAGGCGCGACAGTCGCATACACAAGCGAGTAGTGCCGTTTAGCCGAAAGAAGTTCGTTCCTACCTGGTGTCCCGCGACACCACATCATTTTTATTTATATCTCAAGATAGTAAACAAGCAGATGGCTTTTCTGATGGAAAGAGAAACCATCGTCTTTAAATACCACAGATAATAATAGTGCGTTGTTAACCATGTGGCGGGATGGCAGTGCTGCATGCATAAGTCTACCGGCTACCTTACTCTCCAAACCGGAACATGACAATGACAAGCATTGACGCCATCACGACAAAAATAAGTAAGGCGGTGGTACCAAATTCCCGAGCGTGACATTACGGAAATCTACCACCTAGTAGTCGCGATGATAGTGACACGTATATTTTCGGTCGCCTTCGACGACCTGCCTGGCAGAACGGCAGGTGGTCTGTTCTTGAAAAAAGGCCGGATGAATAACTACAATATTTGAAAAAGTACAAAGATTTGCAAATACTACTTAAACGTGATTATTGCTCCGCATTCCATCAGATAATATTGATAATAATATACTACATATACGTATATACTACAGAATTCCCAATATTCCACTTATTTTCCGGCTTCATAATATTTAATGACATTTTGCTGTATATAGAATTCATAAGTGCTTTCAGTTTGACCACCGCATACTAATATCGCTTCATAATGATGGAGAATGGAGATAGCTTCACACTAATTTCGGTTACGGTGATTGCGTTCAGTTCACTCAGGCTTTAGACTATAGAACCAATTCGTTGTTCGATAGTTTCGTAAAGCAAGGTAATACATTTGCCGTAAACGCTTTATATTACTATATATTTATTTATTTTTTATTTATTTATTTTATGTCATAAGATAGCAAACAAGCAGATGGGTCTCCTGATGGAAAGAATCAACCATCGCCTATAGACACCAAAGATGTTAATGGTGCGTTGCTATCTTGTGGCGAGGTATAATGCCACATGCATAAGTTTACCGGCTACCTTACCCTCCAAACCGGAACACGACAGCGACAAGCACTGACGCTATTGCGGCAGGAATAGGTAAGGCGGTGGTACCAGACCCGGGCGAGCCACCTAGTAGCTACGATGGTAGTGACTCGATAGCCAATCGGTCGCCTTTTACGACGTGCCTGGCAGAACGGCAGTTGGCCTATTCTACAAAGGAGGCCGGGACCAACACGGCGAAAATATTACTATATTATTTAATATTATAAATGAGAAAGTTTGAATGTTTGTTACTCAATCACGCAAAAACTACCGAATATATTTGAATAAAATTTGGCACACCGGTAGACGATGACCTGGAATAGCACATAGGCTACTTTTTATCCCGGAAAAATTAGGTGATCCCGCGGGATTCGCCAAAATCTTTTATAATGCAGCGGGCTGCACGCTGCAGCTAGTATTACTATAAGTGTACTTTATAAGTTTTTTATAAGGTAGCAAACAAACAAATGGCTCTTCTGATGGAAAGAGACAGCCATCGCCTATATATCAAAGATGTTAATGGTGCGTTACTAACCTTGTGGCGAGGTGTTAATGAAATTTGCAATGGTTTATCGGCTAACTTAATCTTTAAACCATGTCAAGAAAATTGTAAAAATACTTTGTTATCTTTGTTGCTTGGAAGTTATTTTATATACCGTTGCAAGCTGGTAGCTACTCAACATTTTTGTTCTCAACCGGGACATAACAATGATAAGAACTGAGTATCTAGGCGAGACCATGCGGAACCATCAAAAAGGCTCGATGGTAGTAAGATATTAAATTTTACTAAAGACTGGCCAGAAAAAAAAAGGTAATCTATTTTTTAGGCAAGGCCCAAAACGCGAGAAAAATTAACTTAAGTAATTACTTAACTAACTAATATAAACAATAACTTATTAGTTTTACATATCGCCGTGTAGGTCCCGGCCTCCTTTGTAGAAAAGGCCAACTGCCGTTCTGCCAGGCAGGTCGTAAAAGGCGACCGATTGGCTATCGAGTCACTACCATCGTGGCTACTAGGTGGTAGAGTTCTGCATTGTCTCGCCCGGGTCTGGTACCACCGCCTTACCTATTCCTGCCGCAATAACGTCAGCGCTTGTCGCTGTCGTGCTCCGGTTTGGAGGGTAAGGTAGCCGGTAAACTTATGCATGTGGCATTAGACCTCGCCACAAGATAGCAACGCACCATTAACATCTTTGGTGTCTATAGGCGATGGTAACGTTGGACAGCAAAATGTCATTCAAACCGCACATACAAAGAATGAAAGTTAAGGCTAAGTTCGTTGTAGGTCGGTTATATCATCTTATCAATAAACGCAGTAAAATGTCACTTAGACACAAGGTGACACTTTACAAGTCGTGCGTACGCCCCATCCTTTCATACGCTTGCGTAGCGTTTGCCCACCTCCCCCGTACGGACTTGCATCCGTTGCAAGTGGTACAAAATAAATTCCTGCGTATTGCCACGGGAGCACCGTGGTATATGCGCAACGTAGACCTCCATAACGATCTTGAATTGCCGAGCTTAGCAAAGCATTTCAAAGACATCTCCGAAAGATACTTCGATCGTGCCATCTCGCATCCGAACCCACTGGTGGTAGCCGCGGCTGACTACATCCCAGACCCTAATCCCGATCCCAAACTACGTAGGCCCCGCCACGTTCTTACCGATCCCGATGACCCGATAACTCTGGCCAACGGTTTACACGATGACACTACACACCTACATTCGCGACACCGTCGCCGCCGGCGGCGACGAGGACCCCTGTTTCGCCCTTCGGCGAACCGAGCCCAAGGGCAAGGTTCGGCGGACGGACAAAACAATGCCACTAGCCCTCTCATCGCAAATCACGACCCCACCCTAAGCCGAGGTTCGGTCTCACAGGAGACACCCTTAGGGCGGAGGGCGTACAGCCCTACACCTTTAAATTCTGGCTGAGCACTCTGCTCGCCCACGCGACCGGTGAAGCTGTAACAGCCCTTAAGGCTAACAGCAATTGTGACATTCCGAAAAAAAAAAAAAAAAAATAGGCGATGGTTGACTCTTTCCATCAGGAGACCCATCTGCTTGTTTGCTATCTTATGACATAAAAAAAAAATTGTTAAAACATTTGCTAGCTTTAGAAGTGCACGTTCTCGGATGTATTTCAACTATTGATCGCCCTCTCGCCGAAACGTAACTGTAATTCTATTAATTTTGAATTGAAGCACAAATATCAATTAGCTAATTCATGGCATAGACTCAGTTTGATCAGGTTGTATTAAAATCTCTTTTAATTTTGACAACAGAACTGACTAAACATAAAAAATACTATATACGTGAGTGTGTAAGTGTTTGTGTGTGCGCGTGTGTTAAGCAGAGAATTTACTAGACAGCCTGCGGACAAGCCCACAGACATGCCCGCCGGACTTTGCTTCTATAGATCTCTGCAAATGTCTGTCAAGTGTATTACCGAAGCAGGCCATCCGGCCTATAGTAGCAAAGTTCGCTGCCGCCGTCTAGTAAATTCCCCGATTTAAACGCATTGTATCGTGTGTCATATTTTTTATAAATTATTTATTGCTCAGACACATTGTATAAAAATGTTAGGTTTCTACACTTTTTCTCCATATTAACTATTACCTACTGTGCCAAATCTCATACTTCTCAGCTAATGTCTCACTTCAAGTGTATTGTGACTATACTAATGTAATTACTGTTAGGAGTGTTTTAACATCATAGAGACACCTAATTTTTAGGCTTATTTATGCATAATTAAATATAAATATAATATATAAATATTCACGGGACAAATTACCCTTACTGATCTAACCACTTAAAAGCACTTGTACTGAGAATTGAGTACCTCATTAGATTTTAAATTGGAGTTGTTTTTAGGGTTCCATACTCTAAGGGTAAAACTTTTTTTTTTCTATTACTAAGACTCCGCTGTCCTTCCGTCTGACTGTCTGCCCGTCATTCACCGGGCTGTATCTCGTGAACAGTGATAGTAAGACAGCTGAAATTTTCACAGATATATATAGACATATAAATAGACAGAGTATTTCTGTTGCCGCTATAAAAAAATTAAAACAGAATAAAATATACTTAATTTGGGGCTTCCAGATAACAGATGTGATGTTTTTGCTATTTTTGTATCGATTTTATTAGCAACAACTAGACGCTTGAAATATTCACAGAATATTTAGTTTTATATCCTCTTTAAAAATAAATAATTAAATTAAAATAAAATAAATATTTAGGGAGGCTTCTATAAAATAAACGAAATTTTTTGCTGTTTTTTATAGATGATGATACGGAAACCTACATGAGTCAGACTCACACTTGGAAGGTTTTTATGTCTATGGATGTCTCGTCAAAATGAACTTATCTCCCGTTGTCCGACTTTTTTTTATTATTGATAGGTAAGCGCTTGACCTCGATCTTGCCTGATGGCAAGCTAAGATGAGGCATAAGATGGAACGCGCTTCCCTAGAAGGTACCTGTTCACTCTTCTCTTGAAGATCCCCGTATTGTAGATCGCATCGATTGACTACGCAAACAAACGGGTTTCGGATTGGATTCCGACAAGGACACGCCTGTGTCTGATGAGAATAATTGTGTGTACTCGTATTTCTGCGTTTGAGTGTTTTGTTAATATATTACAGTATTTATATTTGTACGTATTTTTATGTATTATCTAGTGTCGTTAAATAACATCCATATCACAAGCTTATGACATGCTTAATTTGAGGTTGGATCATGTAATTATTTTTACTAATTAATCTATTAAAAGTTTAATAATAATAATCACAATGGTAATATACAAGCCACTGTTAAATACATATAATATTTGTACTTACCTATTGTTAATTTGTCTCGACAATGACGCATAACATCTGAAACAATGTAAATCATCTATACATATAATAAAATCGTAGGAAAGTCAAAACTACATTGAATATATATTTTTATTAAGAATTCTTGGGGGGTTTGGAGGGTAAGGTAGCCGGTAAACTTATGCATGTAGCATTAGACCTCGACACAAGATAGCAACGCACCATTAACATCTTTGGTGTCTATAGGCGATGGTTGACTCTTACCATCAGGAGACCCATCTGTTTGTTTGCTATCTTATGATATAAAAAAAACCTCACAATTATAGTATAAAATTGTTTTTATCATTTTGTTCTATAGATTTTTTGACAAAAGGCACAAACATTTTAATTAATATTTTTACCTCCACATACAACAAATATGGTAGATTATATAAAATTATAAATACCTACAGCCTTATCTTTAATATAGTAATACATATTCGCAATTTGAATAGCTATATATTAAAACAAAAGATCTAATAGAATCAAATTTACCAAGCAACGGCCCGATAAACATACAAATTTATCTTAGACAATTCGTATTTATGTGCCGCGTAGGGTTACTACATAGCTTATTTCTTTTATTGTATAAGACAATTTTTATATGTAGCGAAAAGTTCGCTTATAGTCGCCAAACGTGTTAATAATATGTTGTTACTAGTATGTAATGTCATTAGCTTAATATACTTTCGCATTTTATCAGATGTTTCATATTATACCCTGAGTGCTAAGTGTGAGTTTTTCTTTTCGCATTCGATCGTGAGCGCGTTTGGAGTTTACTAGGAATTTGTATGTGATTTGTACAGCGCCACCTAGTGGTAAACGTGAGAAACCAGTTTACCACTAGGTGGCGCTGTACAAATCACATACAAATTCCTAGTAAACTCGAAACGCGCTCACGATCGAATGCGAAAAGAAAAACTCACACTTAGCACACTGTACAAGTTAACTTGATCCTTTTGACAGATGTAAATTTTTCTGATCGACATAACCTTGCAATGACGAACATAGTATTTTAAATGATTTTAAAAATTGTAATAATATTAAAAAAATATTATTACGCTTGAATTATTAATAAAATTCAAGCGTTATCCGAAAATTTAAGACTTTATTCCTTCAAAGTAAAATTTAAATAGAAACACTGAAAATAATAGGAGCTTGTACAATGTTACATCGGTCGAACGGATAGAACACGAATAACAGGCATGTAACTGTTACAAATAGCGATTATAAAAAATCATTATTAAAAATCATTGTTAAGTTATTGTTACGAACGGGGTCCTTTTGTTTAGGGTCTCTTTGGCTGTTAACAAAAAAAATATATCGCTACAAATAATCGATTTTTTTTCACTTCTATCATAATATTATAACTTTTGGCATTGTACAAAACTTTAATTACATTTACATTAAAATAGCAATAAGTTTATATATCATAATTTTCATTTTATTTATTTATTTATTTATTTATTTTACATAAACAAAAATCCACAGCTTAATTTACAGAAAATACTTACAGTACTATATACATTGAACATTAGCCAATTACGGATTTTTCTCTGTTTTCTGATCATATTATGACGTAGTTAATTAGGTAGTAAATAATTATTAATAGAAGCGGAAAGTTACAAAGCTGGGAATTTAAAATTAAAAATAATAATAATAATAAGAGAGAAAATTATAAAAGAAAATAACATATTTATACAATTAAAGATAATGCAGTAAAAGAAAACAAAAGAAAACAACTCCAGCATCAGAAATACGTTAGCGTTTGTTTATGTACGTGCGTGTGTGTGTGTGTGTATGTGTTGGGTGTGTGCGTGTGTGTGTGTGTGTCTGTGAGTGAGAAAGAGAGAGTGTGTGAGAGTTACATATATAAAGCATCAATTTAAGGTAGATGGAAAACGATTAGTTGTATGGAAAGTAAGAGGATTCGTATAGATACGGTGCGAACTAAGTACGCATAAACTTGCAAAAGAAAGAAGATAACGATATAAAATTCTAAAAATGTACCTAAACATTTATAGGAAAATTAAAATAGTGAATATAGTGAAAATCATATTAAATCAGATTATACATAGGCATTCATGACAAAACAAAAAAAAAATATGTCTATTACTTGAAAAAAGTAACAATAAAATGTTAAAAAATAACAATAATAATAATTTAATTAACATTACATTAAATTAAAAAAAAAAAATTAAATTATAAAATTATTTTTTACACGCTAGATAATTATATATTTGACTACGAAAAGCATTTTTGGAGCAATTAAAAATATCAATGTCTGAAAATAATTTGTTAAAAGTTGTAGATAAACGCAGTGCAATGGAATTCGCTTTGTAGTGCGTTTTGACAACTGGGATGTGAAACAAAGTTGTGTGTCTGGTACGTTTTTCTGGGACATTTAAATTTAAGACATTTAAGTATCAAATATCATTTCTTTTTGTTAGCGTACTCAAATTAGTTTAAATTAATTAATAAATAACTCTTTTTAGAAAAATAAGGTAAAAATATTGAATTCTTATTTCAATTACGCATTCCATCGTTCCATCGACTGACTGGAACACTCGGGGTCATTAGTGTGGAGTAAAGTCAAGAGGAAATAAAAGATTAAAGGAAGAAGTGAAGAGAAGCAAGACTACCTGCCCGTAACATTATTATTGTTGAATTTAAGTTTTTTTTTGAACTTTTGTTAGACATGCCTAAAAGGGCGAAAAAAAACAGTACTCAACACTAAAACGCATAAGTTTGTGATTCGCTTACGCGATTATTTTTAGCGTGAGTCACAAAATGGGGCCCATTATTGCTATTGTCTTAAGTTCGGCAATGTGTAGCTGACAATTTGGGAATTATTAGGGACGTATGCCGTGGCACGAATCTCTAAGGAAAAATATGGTAAAGAAGGTGATGAGGAAAATAATCCTAATTAGAAACGAAGGCGTATTCAACCTACCGTCAATATTGACGATTTTCAATGTGCGGCCATACGGAACCACATTTATAGTTATTCAAAAAAAGAATTGCCCATACTTGACAAGTTGCTGGTGACACTAAGAGAAGCTGATTTATATGATGCCAGTCGATCCTCGCTGTTAAACCTATTGCGTAGAATTGGATCTCATTACCAAAAATCCAACAACCGCAAGATTCTTATGGAAAGAAATGACATTGCCCTCAAAGGAGTTGATTTCTTAAGAAAAGCCAAAAATATTACCGACTGGGAAAAAGTTGTGTTTTTAGATGAAACTTGGTTGAATGCCAATCATACTGTTAAATAAACATGGAATGATGATACTGCCCAATCGTCTACAAAAGTACCAGAAGGAAAAGGGGAGAGAATGACAATTTACCACGCAGGTTAAGCCCAACGTTTTGTTCCAAACTGTTTACTGACATTTAAATCCAAAAAAAACTAATGAGTATCACGAAGAGATGAATTTCGAAACTTTTTCGAAATGGTTTTATAAAACGATGGACAACCCGGATGATGCTCATATCATAATAATGGATAATGCATCCTATCATTCCACGCAACTTAACAAGACTCCGATGACGGCAAACAAAAAAGCCGATATAATAGGGTGGCTCAATAAACAAGGGCGAAAATGCCGACATGACAATGCTCAAGTGCAAACTGCTTGGCCTGGTGACCACACACAAACCGAGGGAGTTAGTATATATACTGGACGAAGCAGCAAAGCAATGCGGTCACACAGTAATCAGATTACCACCCTATCATTGTCAATATAATGCCATAGAGCTGACATGAGCACAAATCAAAGGTCAGTAAAAAAATATTTTTTCTTGATAAATTCTTTATCATCTCTTTCATTAACAGTATTATTTTAACAATCACTTATTTCATTCACAGGATATGCAGCACGTACCAATACATCTCCTCCCTTTACCGCAAACAAATTGCTCCGTTTATTGGAAGAAGCTTGTGGTAAAGTAAACGCTGAAAACTGGGCGAATGTAGTACGACACGTCAAAGAAGCATTGTTATCTTACTGGATGCGCGACGTCCACTCCGGCAATTTTATTGAACACGAAATAATAATTGAAGTTCGAGATGGTGACACAAGCTCCGACGACTCTGGTGAGGATGATCTTGGCTGTGCTCTTCTTCCTTAATAAAAACTGTTTTAAAGATAAAACTATTTTATTTTTCAACCTTAATTTTTACATACAGGGTTATTTTTGGACCTGCCGTCAAATTTAAATAGGTGGTTCAGACTATGAAACTAAATAACTTTTCCAAAAAAACATGGGTCGAAAAGTGACAAAACCCTCCCATGGAAAGCTGATCGATCACATGGTCGGTTTTGTATGGAAGGTCTGAATTTTTTTTCACTTTTCGACCGGTATTTTTTTGATAGTTGTTTACTATCATGGTCTAAACCACCTATTTAAATTTGACGGGAGGACGGGATTTGGCGGGATGTCCAAAATTAATCCTGTAATATTAAATAGGTGCTTGTTATTATAGGTGGGTCAAGATTATTATTATATAATATTGACCCACCGTTGCTTATCTACCCAATATTTTTATTTGTGAAAACTTTTAATTGGCCTTTGTAATCACATCATCATATATGTTATTTGTATAACTACCTGTAAGTTTTTCTGAAATAAATAAATAAATAAAATAAATAAATATTTTATATCTCTAGTGCAATAAAGAATTTCACACATAATACACCATCCCGTCACAGTTACAAGTATTTTAAAACGTTGTTTTTTGGACTACTAAATATTTTCTGTTTCCCATCACTAGCCTGTCTGTCAAAAAGATCAAGCTAACTTGTACAGGGTATAATGCAGTTAATTCATACATTTTTTTTACCGTGAAGCTTCTATCTGTCAAACGCGCATATAAGAAATACGTTTAAATTTTTTACAAACTTTTGCATCTGTTATCTTAATATTATTGTTATCTTAGTAGTGGCAACCCTATAAAACAAAGCCCTGTATTCGTGATCGGATCGAAGCTCAAACAACGAATATATATGAATCACGAAATATGGCCCTCCGCATGTTGTTGTGATATTTGCTAGGGCCTCGCTTTAGGCTTTGTTTAGGTAAACGCAGCAATTGTTATTCGCTTTTCATGCCATTCTATTGGTTTTGATGACACCGTGTATTATTGAACGTTTGTGTCTTATATGATAGAATAGTAAACTAGTAGATAGCTGTAATTAGTCTTTATGTAAAGAATATATAAATATAATAAAAAATTGCGTTAATTATGTTTAAATTCAATTTAAAATAAAAAACGATTTTTCCCATGTTAATTAAATGGGAAACTAAAAAAACAATAGCGACCCCTTAGAGTTGAGCTATAGGGCTCGGGTTTGGTGAAATTTTTTTTATATCAAATAGAAACATTTGAGAGTGTATGAGTTAAAAAATAAATTAAAGATTTTTTTTAATTACCCTAATATATATATATATATATATATATATATATATATATATATATATATATATATATATATATATATATATATATATATATCAACTGTCAACTATCATATAGATATCAATGATTTTAATGTTGTGATATCATTTGTGTTGCTTAATAGTAATTCCACATCCATAAACGTACGGATTGACTTTTTTCCAAACTTTGAGACGCTATTTCAAGATTTTTGTTGCCACATACAGGGCTTGTTATCCGGTTAATTTTCAAACCTTAATTAGCGCAAGTACATAAAGAGCGTTTTGTAAGGGTTGGGCTCTATTCTTACCTTAAAAATACCGGTTTCTTCATGGAGCAAAATTATAAGGGTAATTGAATCCATAAACCGGTTAATCAAGGATTTTTTAAATTTTTTTAGATGTTCACCGCTCCCAATTTTTTGCGTACTGAGTGTATGCGTACTTGCAAAATTGGTGGTTTTGGCTTAAATCAGTTTATTTCTCTCTATTAACCAGTATTTACTAAATTGGTTCCAAGCTTTGACAACAAATATGTTACATAGTTAAATTGTTAATATTTTCGTAGTATATGAGGAATGTTCCGAGGAACTGTTTGGATTAATTCTTGCCGCCGAATTTCACCACCGGACATAGCGACAAAATTCAAAGTTTCATCCTCACCATCTCGGTGTCTGGAAGTCCACAACCGTGCGATTCTCGAGGTATTTTTTGCCCAGCACTACTTCTATGTGGAACAAGCTATCGGCAAAAATTTTTCCAAAAGGATGTGACTTAGGGACTTTAAAGAAAAGGGCCGACCCATTTTCAAAAGGCCGGCAACGCAACTGCAAGACCTCTAGTAGTGTAGTTGTCTATGGGCGACGGCGGTCACTTACCATCAGGTGAGCCTCCTGTCCATTTGCACCCTCTTCAAAAAAATCTATTATTTATTATAAGCATATTATCTATTATTTACATATAAGTTAATCGTAATAGGATTAGGCTGGTCGGTCTCCGCTGGGCTTCCCCAACGGGTCTCATCCGATCGTTTTTCTTTTCAAATCGATTTATCCCCACTATTTCAATTAGAAAAACTAAAGAAATTAATTCATTGGGATGGAATTAATATTCCATCCCAATGACCTGGCCGTATTCACGGTCAGCGGTTGACTTCATGGCAAAGGGGCCATCAGCCCCGAAGCCAGGGTGAGAAGACTACACGTCGGTTTCAATTCATTATAATTCTATCGCTTATTGAGGGCGTTACTCTGCCCAAAAATTATACGGCCCGTGTAAAGTGTCTCAAATGTTTTATTCGGCCAAACTGCTTCCCGGTTATACTTGTTACTGTCGTGTTCCAATAGAGTAAGATAGCTTATAAACTTTACATAGTTTACATGACATTTCAACTTTTAACACGGAAAGCAATGCACTATTAACGTATTTGATGAGTACATGAGATGGTTATCTCTTTTTATAAGAAAACCAGGGAGTTTACTGCCCTGATATAAAAAAAAAATCTATTAAAGATTTTTTATTCCATAATCGGCTTATTCTTTTAGCCGATTAATCAATATCCGTCCAAATGAATCGGAATCCTATCCAATACTATCAGATTAAAAGCGTTAAAATCTGTGTTCAATGTCAATTTTTGTCAATTTTTTATGCCTACCTATTGAACGTTTTTTGTAAGGCACACATGCGCTCTATTTCTAAAAAATTTAGAGTTTTTAAGTTTTTCCTAGTACTTGATCAGTGCTAAATCACATATATAATAGAATAAAAGCTGAAAATTTCCTTCAAAACTAAGTTCTTATTCGTGGAGCTCATAAAGTCAAACAATTTAACAAGTTCTGATGTTGCATGTTCGAAAGGGTTAAGTAATTTTGTGTTGAGATAGTACTTTTGCGTAGAGAGTTTAGTATTTAATCTTAATTTGATAATTAAGGGATCTTGTTTTTACTTCATGTTGATCTTGATTTGACGAAGGGTGGGCTTTATAGAATTAACCACGTATTCATGTGGTCTGTGGAATGAACTATCAGCAATTCTGCCACGCAGTTCGTAATTGACGAACGGTGGTTGAGTTTCGTAACTTCTTTTTAATTTTACTTCACCACGTAGCTGTAAAACCGGCATCACTTAAGCATCTCCTGTAAAGATTTTTTTGATTGATAAAATTTTTTCTATTTTTTTTTCACTAAAACCCCAAATATATCTAATACATGTATTTAAAATTATATTTTTTTTCTTACACAATCGATTAATCCTTAAAAGATATGTCGAACAAAACCTAATGAAATGTCGTAACTGCTCCTATTAAAAAGATATACTATATGCAAATTCTGTAACACAGCCATTGATATAAAAAAACCCTAGAGGCACAGTCCTGAACAAAACTGACACTCAAAAGTGTCCCTAATTTCATTTAAGTAGTTATGGATATGGCAAAAACACATGTCTTTGCATATCCAACCTTAAGTGCAAGACTTATAGTTGTTTTTACAAAGCAATGTACGAAAAGAAATAAAATTGACAGTGTCGCGACCGACGCGATTCTATTTGAAATGAGTTCACAATTTAAAATTGTGCGCTTATTTTTGGAGGACGTTTTTGACACACTGATTGTGTATCTTGGGTTTTTTATATCAATGAACACAGCGAAATTAAATAAAAATGGCGGCACTTCCTTCTCCATTCTCCGCGTAGCATTGTAGTCCACACTTAGCTTTAAAAATTCTTTGATTCTTTAGCTATGCAGTGGTATAATTATATTTTAGATATTGATGAAAGTTATATAGCTATAACACCAAACTGTATCCCCATTTTGTTATCACCCGTTTTTCGAACTGTCCCCCCTATGAAGGCAAATTTAAAGACATATTCACATGAAAATCATTACCACTAAAGACAAGCTCATATTTTCATAAAAAAAATAACAGGTGGTTAACATCTATCAAACAAAACAATTCCGATGCATTTTCATCGACTCCTTTTTTATTGAAGACGTGTGATCAGAGATAATCGTCACGCTCGCAAACTTCTGTGACACTTTTAGAGGGTTTGAGAATCCCTAGGAGGTTGCAACCTACATTTTGAAAACACAGCACTATAGCTTCATAAATCTGGTCATATTATGATTACGACATATCTGTATTATCCACAGTTGTAAACTGTGATGGAAAATCTAACCGTTAAACAATCGAAACTGTTTAATTTCGCTGCGGCTTTAACACAAAGGTAAATTACACACTGAACGACACACGATCGTTAAATTAGAGGCACTAAGATTTTAATTCCTTCTTTGGACCTTACTCTAACATATGTATACTTTTGCGGAATTTGAAATTTTTTTTTGCCATAACATTTTATCGTTTAACATTTGCTTTTGTTATTTTTACGTCAGCAGAGTCATCAAATAATTCAATTTTTGTTAGGTTAGGTATATATTCCTTTTAGTATTTGATAAAAAATATACTTTGACTTGCAAAAAGATCAAGCATCCGCATTTTAAATGCAAAAGATCAATGTAAAGCAGGCTATAGAGGTGTAGCCATTCTTTCCTCCGCGCCAGTTAAATCACATCCGTTATCGGCAACGTAGGGTAGGAATTTATTACCATGAATAATGTAGGATCCGAGAGACAGTAGAAAACTTATTATTTTCTCCGACAAGGATCCTGTTTTCGCTGACGGCGAGGTACAAGACGCGAGCCTTGTAAAATTGAGGTTCATGTTAGACAAAGAGCTATGTGGTGTTATCAAAAATATTGTACTGGTAATTGTAATTTTAGAATTTTTAATATTCGAAATAATTAGAATAATATTTCCAAAAAATTATTAACTTTGCTTGTCGATATTAGCTAAAAACTAATAAACTAAAAAAGGAAACAAAAAAACGTCAGGATACTAAAAAAAGTGAAAATTTAATTTTGTCTGTTTTATTTAGGCGTAATTTAATAATATAAATACAAATAAGTTTATTTAAAACCAAAATGAACACTGATAAAATATAAAGTGGACTAGACAAGACGTAGTTCGCTTTATAATAACTTTCAGAAAGGCACCTATGAATCCTTCCATTTTATTCAGAGACATTACAAATATGAAGCATGTTAAGTTTTTAATAAAAAAATATTAAATACATATAAAATATATGTATATAAAGGCAATGAGATTTTTTTTCAGCTTTTGGTTATCACTATAATGAAATTAACTATTATTAAAATTGAGTACAGGAAGTTATATTAAAATAATTACTTAAAACAGATTAGTTTTTATTTAAGTTTCAGAATCCAAAAAAAACTATTCTAAATGCTGACGCTAAATTTGACTGCCGGAGATCGTGACAAAGTTTTATCTTTCGATTAATTGGAAGTTCATAACAAAATTTTGCCTAGCACTACTCATTTTCAAAATCATATGTGTCTAAACGGATACAACTTGTAAATCTTCAAAAAAAGAAGGTCACTTCAACTTACAATATTATCAACTTAATTGCAAAACCTCTGGTGCTTCACGTATGAAATAATGTATGAAATGAAGTGATTATCTTCTACCAGGTGTATCTTTTCCCTACAAATTACCCCATTTTCTATAAAAAAACTAGGGCTTTTATTCAGGTAAATAAATGCTAGCAATCTCTTGTCTTACAACGCGAAACTTGTAAAATCGAGATTCTTCGAAAGCTACATCGCGTACAATCCTTGATAATGCTAGATATTTTATAGAACGGCGTTACGAAGAATGAAGCTTGAATTTTATGTTCAGAATACAGAAGAATATTAGCTTATCAATTCATGTATCTAGGCTATTGGAATGAAATAAAGTCGTATGTAATGTATGTTGAATATTCTATTCGATATTTATATAAGCAATTTATGTTGACTTGATTACATAACGTAGGTACGGCTGATATAATTTTGGAAACATATTTGATATACTGTCTGTATTTTGATGATTTTGTTTATTTTAGTAATGCATTTTACTTGAAGTACCGCAACCAAGTTTCACAATCGGACACTGCGGCAAAGTTCAAAGTTTCATCCTCACCGTCTCTATACATTTCTCAACTGTGCAAGTTACGAGACACTTAAGGTACCTACTGGTTTTGCCAAACCAATTTTCAACGAGGTTTTTCCGAAAAGATATAACTTAGGGACTTTCAAAAAAGAGTACTCATTCTTAAAAGGCCGGCAACACAACTGCAAGACCCCTGGGAGTGTAGTTGTCCATGGACGACGGTGATCACTTATCATCCCCTAATGTTCCTCTGCCACGTCTTTTTAAAAAAAATGAATTGAACAACTAGCTTCCGATTTGCATTTATGTGTATTATTAATTTATTTAAATTTCGCACACATGCACACAGGTATAGTTAACGCCAAATAATCTTAATCTGCCAATTTGATAGTACTATTGCCTTTACGATAGTAACTATTATATGATTTCTGTTTTAGGTCCCAAAGCTGAGAAAATGGGCGCTCAGCGAGGCTACTTTTTCCAGGCGTGGGTCCTCCAACAACCGTCACCGATGTTCAGAGTTTATATAAATGAATGAAAATTTTTATTTCAGGTACTAAGTGCCATAGATTACAGAATAATATGTCATAACAAAATTTGTAAGAAAGTATCTTCACGCCCGTATCCCTGAAGGGGCAGGCAGAGGTACAACAAGTGCACCCACGATTAGCCGAAGATACTTGGTCCCACAAATGTGATAGGTGGCAAGCCTATCGTCAATTGTAGATTAATTTAAATTAAATTACAATGAAAAGTGATAAAAAAATTATATTATTAATATTACTTACATGAAATTACATTAAAAATTTTATTCAATTAAGTATATTATATTATTATTAATTTTTTATTCGTCGCGCATCCGCTATCAACGTATAACGTACAAATATTTTTAAATAAAAAAATCTAAAAACCACGTTTATAATTACAGAGCAAATTTAAATTAAGCTGTATATTATTATACCTGCATTGATGACATTGATGCAATTTATGAGATCAACAATATACCTTTGTGGCGCCGCAGGTCGATACCACTGGAGCACAGAATAACTACAGAAGACAAACCCGTTCGCGCTAGGGTTGTCACTTTGGCTTATGCACAAAAACTGACTAGTGCCAGTTTTTTGTGCATAAGCCAAAGTGACAACCCTAGCGTGAACGAGTTTGTCTTCTTATCTTACTCCAGCAAAATAAAATTTTAAATCAAAATATGTCACTTTTCTTTACATTTTACATATAATGTAGTCTTAATGATATGAAAACGCGTGTAAAGGTAATTTGGTCAGCAACCACCATTAAGCGTTGAAAAAAAAATTAAAGCGTTTTTTGCAATTAATTACTCAACTGTAAAAGTGAGTCAAAAAAGTTCTGAATGAAATGCGTAGAATTTATAATTCTACATCAAAATGGCTATACGACCTTTTATAAATGACTAGCTGAGTCCGCGACGTCGTCTGCGTGGAAAAAATCTATACGTATAATAAAATCGTGGGAAAGTCAAAACTGTTGTACATTAAATATTTTTTTTAAAGAATACGTGATTTACAATCGATTTCAAAGACAAAAATATAGTTGTTAGATTTTTTGTCTGTTTGTCTGTATGTTTGTCCGGGGTAAACTCAAAAAATACGCCATGGATTTACTTTTTGCATGAATATTACTAACAGGTCGGGTCAACATATAGGCTACATATTATCACGCTATCACATACGGGGGAGGAGCTGTGCGGAGTAAAAGAAATCCACGCGGACGAAGTTGTGGGCAACAGCTAGTTCTAAAATAAAAGTAGCCTAAGTAACTCCTTCAGCTATTTACCAGTGAAAGTCCCATCAAAATCGGTCCAGCCGTTACAGAGATTAGCCGGAACAAACAGACAGACAAAAATTGTGGAAAATGGTAATTTTTGGTATGTGTACCATGTATACATACATATGCATTTGGTAAAAAGCTGTTATTTTAATATTACAAACGGACACTATAATTTTATTTGTATAGATGACTTAAATTTTAAATTTGACTTACTACTTAATATTTTTTAAGCTTTTTTAAATATGTGTTATGACATTAAATTATCAAATGTGAGTTGAAGTTGATGTTCTTTTTATACTAAACTAGCTGTGTCCGTGACTTCGTCCGCGTGGAAATAATTCTAAAGTAAAAGTAGCCTAAGTTACTCCTTATTACATTAGCTATCTGCCAGTGAAAGTCCCCTTCAAAATCGGTCCAGCCGTTTCAGAGATTAATTGGCACATCTTTGCGATCTGACGATGCCATTTGTATACGAGCAAATTATACAATTTGCTGCAACATCCACATAAGATACACGTAGGGGAATACAAACAAATATTTACCATCATGAAACAACTGATAGCTTAAAAAACAATAATTCACTGTTTAATGTTGAGTTTAAACTGCCGTCCACTGTACAATTCCGATATTTTTCACTCGTTCTATTTTTGTACAAAAGAGTATTTAACTGCCGCAGCCATCCCGTACGTCTCTCGCGGGTGGCATCCGCCCTCGCATTGAACCGAAACTCTCCGAGATTACGCGTCCGTGAGAGGTGTATATGTGTGCGTTGCTTGAATACTAGTTATATGGAGATTGTCTTCTGTATTTAGTTATTCTGAGACTGGAGCGTTTAGCGGGCCAACGGTTGTCAGGGTGACGTCAAAACTATGGAAGTAGATGACATCACATTCATGACGAGGATGTGGAAAAGGAAGATCTTCCCAGCCAACCAAGGTGTACAGCCTTGTGACCGAAGTCCATTTGAGGAGCGTTAAAACTGGTATATAGTGTTACATTATAATTAATTGTGATATAGCGATTTAGGATTTTATTTTAAATTCCATTATTTTCTGATTTTTGTTATTTTTCCTAGAAGCGTTATATACTAGTGGTATATAGTGTTACAATATAATTAATTGTGATATCGCAATTTAGGATTTTATTTTAAATTCCATTATTTTCTGATTTTTGTTATTTTTCCTACCAGCGTTTTTTGGTTGCATAAACCGCTACAAATTCAGCAATTTGTTTGACGACATTTATAAAATGACGATGTCGTTGTATAACAAAACGATACATACACAAGAGAGTCTATCTCTTTCTAACAGGAAAACCATCTTCTCGTTTGCTATCCCTTGATATATAAAAAAATGTAAAAATCGTGTACACTAAAATCTAATATTGCATTCACTTTCATGTGCAGCGCGTTTGTAAATGTTTGTTTTGAAGTAATGTTGGCTATCTTTTAAAAACATTCAACGTGGTATGTTTATTTACAGTAACATTTATATAAATAGCAAAGTTGCGATGAGCACCGCCATATTGCATATCTAAACTAATATTAAAATAAAAAGAGGGAAAATTGAATTTTAATTTTTCTTTTAAATATCATATTAAGAAAGCAAACAAGCAGATGGCTCTAATGATGAAAAGAGAAGCCATCACCTATATGCCGTAAATATGTTTTATTTTAGAAAAAGTGGGCAAACGGACTGGAGGCTCACCTGATGGATAGTGATCACCGCCGCCCATGGCAAACTACACTATCAGAAGACTTGTAATTGCGTTGCCGTCATTTTAAGAAAAAGTGGGCTCTTTTCTTGAAGGTCCTTAAGTCGTATCCGTTCGAAAAAACTCCTGTAACTGATTCAGCAGAGGAGTAGTGCGGGGAGAAATTGCCTCTAGCATCGCAGTTGTGGATTTGCAGACATCGAGATGGTGAGGATAAAATTTTTAATTTTGTTGCGATGTCCGGCAGTGACATTCTGCGACATGAGTTAATCTAAACAGTTCCTCGGAACACTCTCCATGATAGATCTGATAGAAGATGCAGAGCGAAGCCACATTTTTACTTAATTCTAAAGAATCAATCCTATCAGAAATAGTCCTATCGTCGATGATTCGAGCCGCTCTACGTTAAATGCGACTAAAAGGAAGGAGCTGATACTGATAAGCCCCCGCCAACAATTGAGAGCAATACTCCGTATGAGGCCGGATTTACGCCTTATAAAGTTGTAAGCGATGAGCCGGTGTGAAGTACTGCCTTGCCCTACTAAGAACACCCAGCTTTTTTGAGGCAAATTTGGCCTTGCCTTCCAAGTGACCACGGAATTGAACGTTGCTCGATATGTCAACTCCAAGGATTTCAAGACTGGTTGTAGCTTTTAGGGAAGTATTTTCAAAGCAATGAGATACGACAAAAGGAGATTTTTTAATAGAAAACGCGCAATCTTGTGTCTTCTCGGGATTAAAGTGGACTAAGTTTTTCCGACCCCAATTTCAGGTTGTGGAAAGTGTTAATGGTGCGTTGCTATCTATGTGGCAGGATGGCAATGCCACCTGCATTAGTCTACCGGCTACCTTATCCGTTCCGTACCAACCTTAAAAAAGAAAATCACGCTTGTTCTATATTTAAAAACGTGTATTATATAAACCCGCTTAATATTTTTTTTATTTGTTCTTTTTTTAAACTTCCCGCTACGTATGCTGATAAGAAAGTTACCGATTTTGCCCCGATTTTTGAAAATTAATTTTTAATTTTCAAAAATCGATTGAATTTGCCCCGATTTTTGAAAAAAAAAAGTATTATACTACAGTTATGTCCGTAGTCTATTGGAATACTGTTCAGTAGTATGGAATCCGTGCAGTAAAACTCACATAGCGAAAATCGAGACTCTTCAAAAGAAATTTATTAAATACCTCAATTATCGTATTTCTCGTTCAAATACGAGCTATATTGATTCTTGTAAAAGCCTAAACATTATGACACTTAACTCAAGGCGTCATCTTTTAGACATGATGTTTATGTATAGTGTGATTCGTGGACCGATAGATAGCACTGCACTAACTGCTCGGCTTCTCTTCTTGTGCACACCAATAAGACGTACTAGACACACTCCTTTGTTCTATATCAATACCTACAATACTACATATGCAGCAAATTGTGCTATTGATAGGCTTAAAACCACATTTAACAGAAAATTTGCATGTGCCGATCCATTCTGTATGATTAAAAAAGAATTTAAAAACTTTATCATGAAATCTATCAATGAAGACTTATAAACACGCGCACATACACACACGCACGCATACACGCACATACATACACACACACGCACCGTATCTCCGTAATGTAAGAATGCGAATTTTAGTATATTGTGTAAATTAAACATGAGTCTTTATTTTTAATGTATTATTATTTTTAATCTAATTAATTTCATTTTATATTTTCAATTTGAAGTGTTACATATTTATTGTCTGTTTTTGTTGTTAAATTTTAAACTATCATTTTCACTTTCATTACTTGTGTTTTTGTGTGACACGTTTAGTTAGTTATTTGTTATTATTATTCATTTGCTTACATATCTTCATACCTGATCCCTTACGGGGCAGGCGGAGTGAACCGAGTACCATTACCATTTGTCACGATCCTTGCAGTTCTGACTACTGTCCTACTATAAATACTAATATATAAAAGAGGAAATAATTAAGTTAGCTAAAAATACTTCCCATAAATTCAATTATAAATAAATTATTGTTACAGCGACAATTAGCTGGAAATGACAGACAAACAGATAAATAACCTTTATATTTATTGATTAGGCTTTTTTGTAAAAGTTAAATTATGTTGAAACGTTATTTGATATTTATTGTGTCGTTTGCTGTGTTGTATAAGTCCTGCATATATAATGTAAATCCATAACTGGCCCTAAGCCCAAGTTACGCTTTGTATGTAGGTACATATTTTGTTGCTAAGCGCTGTGGATTTTGTTAAATAAATAAATAAATAAATAAATAAATAAATAAAATTGAGTTTTCATCAGATGTCCACTTTTTGAAGTCCTAGGAACCTTTTCCGACTATTTTCACGATGACTGTATCTCTCTCTCTGTGTGTGTATGTGTGTGTATGTATGTGTGTGTGTGTGTGTGTGTGTGTGCGTGCGCATGTGTGTGTATGTGCGTATGTGTGTATGTAAACGTCTCATAAAAACCCCAAAATAATTTTTGACGAAATAGTATTTTTAATATAACTTACAGATTAGTATACCGGATGAGTACAAAAACTAATTAGCTTTGTTTCTAAGAAAATTACATCTAATGCATAAATTTCATCAAAATAGGTTTATCCGTTTGAGAGTTAACGAAAAATTTCGAAAAAAGTGTTTTATTGACATAACTTCGATATTTTTCAACTTATCAATTTTTGATATTGTGAGATATTTTAGTAGTAAAATAAAATACGCCATACCGTTTAAAAAATCAAAATCGTGTTTAATTTTCAAAAGTTACAGCTTTTCAAACATTAAAATTATGTTGTTTTTAGCAAACTTAATATTTTTGAAATAACTTTCATGCTAATACACCGTTTTACTTAAATCTTCTTTAATATCGTTTATTTTATCAAAATCGGTCAATTTGTTTGAGATTTATCAATAACGAAAATTTTTGAAAAAAATGTATTTTAACATTGCTTCGAAATTTTTCAACCTATCGATTATTTAGCTAAAGCAATATTTTAGATCTCAGTAATTGAGTTGTAATCGTTTTCAAAATATACATCTTTTCAAAAATCAATGTCCTGCCATTTTTAACAAAATAGATGTTTATATTGAAAAAAATCTGTGCTTGTATATAGTTTTACTCTTTTGAGCTTAAAATACCTTAATTTAGCGGGAAGTTTCAGGGGTGCCCTAGTATTTTTTGTTATAGCAGCAACGGAAATACATAATTTGTGACAATTTCAGCTTTATAGCCATCGCGGTTTATGAGATACAGCCTGGTGACAGACAGATAGACAGACAGACAGCAGAGGCTTAGTAATAGGGTCCCGTTTTTAGATTTTACGTACAGAACTCTAAAAATGAACGATTTGCATTGGCGTGTATCAACCATCAAGTAGCAGATGTTAAGAGTTCCGCTACTTCTCGCCTGGGTTAGGTACCACCACCTTAACTTGGTCAATGTACAGTAGTTTTTTTTATTTTTTTTTATTTTTATGCCATAAGATAGCAAACAAGCAGATGGGTCTCCTGATGGAAAGAGACAACCATCGCCTATAGACACAAAAGGTGTTAATGGTGCGTTGCTATCTTGTGGCGAGGTCAAATGCCACATGCATAAGTTTACCGGCTTCCTCACCCTCCAAACCGGAATACGACAGCGACAAGCACTAACGCTATTGCGGCAGGAATAGGCAAGGCGGTGGTACCAGACCCGGGCGAGACAATGCAGAACTCTACCACCTAGTAGCCACGATAGTAGTGACTCGCATAGCCAATCGGTCGCCTCTTACTTATACGCAATATTTTTCAAAAGAGCCCAGAACCAACACGGGGGAAAATGTTCCAGTTTGGAGATTTCCTCTGGAATTTGATTGTTTTCCCCTAAAACAATTCGCTCATAATATAAATCAAACAATGGACTAGATAGAGAGTTTTTCATTTCATTTCGTTTCTTTTCGTTTCGTTTAGTTTCGTTTAGTTTCTTTTAGTTAAGTTTTGTTTTGTTAAGTTTCGTTTAGTTTAGTTTCGTTTAGTTTCGTTTAGTTTCGTTTAGTTTCGTTTAGTTTCGTTTAGTTTCGTTTAGTTTCGTTTAGTTTCGTTTAGTTTCGTTTAGTTTCGTTTAGTTTCGTTTAGTTTCGTTTAGTTTCGTTTAGTTTCGTTTAGTTTCGTTTAGTTTCGTTTAGTTTCGTTTAGTTTCGTTTAGTTTCGTTTAGTTTCGTTTAGTTTCGTTTAGTTTCGTTTAGTTTCGTTGAGTTTCGTTTAGTTTCGTTTAGTTTCGTTTAGTTTCGTTTACTTTCGTTTAGTTTCTTTTAGTTTCGTTTAGTTTCGTTTAGTTTCGTTTAGTTTCGTTTAGTTTCGTTTAGTTTCGTTTAGTTTCGTTTAGTTTGTTTAGTTTCGTTTAGTTTCGTTTCGTTTCGTTTAGTTTCGATTAGTTTCGTTTAGTTTCGTTTAGTTTCGTTTAGTTTCGTTTAGTTTTGTTTAGTTTCTTTTAGTTTCGTTTAGTTTCGTTTCGTTTCGTTTAGTTTCGTTTAGTTTCGTATAGTTTCATCTCGTATTAATTCGTTTCATTTCGCTTAGTTTTGTTTAGTTTTATTTCAGAGGACGTCTCCCCGACGACTATAATCTGGGGTTTTCAAGAGAAGAGTGAACAGGGACCTTCTATGGATGCGCGTTCAATCTTAAGTCACATCTTACCATCAGGCAAGATCGTGGTCAAGCGCTCCAATATCTATACATATAACTAGCAAAAAGCAGAGCTTTATAAGGGCTCGCAAAGTTATACTACCTAGTAATATTGCTAAGAAAGTATTTTTTAAGAGAATTACATCTTTTAATGTATGGACTTCGTTTATAATTATCTAACCTAGAAAAAGCCGGCGTATTTTTACCCAAACATTATATCCCCATCAAAGGCGTCGTCAGGCTTTGGTTTGGTTTGGAAGGCGCAGGAAAATAAAACCAAAATAAAAAAAACATGTTTCTAAGACAAATTTTTTTTAGAATTTACAAGAAAAATTCTTTAAAATTTTGCTATGATAAGATAGATTTTCGAAATATTTTTTTTTTATTTAACATTCAAAATTTTTAGGATTAATATTGGACTTACCGCAGGCACGAAGAATTGGCGGTAGAAACTCAGCGAATAAATTTTTCGAATTTTTCTCTCAGGGAAACCCTCGGGATTCGATTCCCGAGTCAGACAAATCCAAAATGTGTTTTTTTCAATTTTCTAATAAAAACAACGATGCCCGGGATTGGAAAAATGCCCGTTTGGTGATAAGCTGGTACCTATCACGTTGTGGGACTAAAACGTATCTTCGGCTAATCGTGGATGCACACGTTATACCTCTGCCTACCTCTTCGGGGATACGGTCAGGACCATACCTTTTTGTAGCTTTTTACCCTCGGGCTAAGATTGAAAATTATTCTCAATACAATATTAATCAATTAATACGCTTGTACTGTTTCATAATAATCATATTGTCAAAAACTGTAATCGGTTGACCTTGCAGGCTATCCCTGAAACTTCCCGCTAAGTTAAGGTATTTTAAGCTCAAAAGAGTAAAAATTATAAGCATATATATATTTTTTTCAGTTCTAAGAAATATTGAAATATCTCAATTGCTAAGTCTCAAAAAATAGCAAGAAAACATGAATGAACCAACGAAACAATCATACATGCAGTTTATTTTGATAAAAATGTCAGTACATTGATTTTTGAAAAGCTGTATATTTTGGAAAAGATGATCAAATTGATCAAATTTCAAATGGCATTCAACTCAATTTAACTATTGCTTTAGCAAAATAATCGGTAGGTTCAAAAATTTCGAAGCAATTTCAAAAACATTTTTTCAAAAATTTTCGTCATTGATAGATACCAAACAAAGTGACTGATTTTTATCCAGGTAACGGTACTTGACGCAGTTTTTAAAGGAGAAAAACTGATAAGATTTTGAGGTCAATCGGTACATTAGCCTGAAAGTTATTTCAAAAACATTAAGTAAGTTTGCTAAACACAACGTAATTTAAATATTTGAAAAGCTGTAACTTTTGAAAATAAGATTCGATTTTAATTTTTAAAACGGCATTCTACGTTATTTTTTTAGTACTAAAATATTGTAGAATAATAAAAAATGATTGGTTGAAATATTTCGAAGTTATGTCGAAAAAAATACTTTTTTCAAAATTTTCGTCAACGATTACTTCCAAACAGATAAACCGATTTGATGCAATTTATGCATTAAACTTATTTTTTTTTTGAGAATATAGCTGATTAGTCTTTGTACTTAATCAGTACATTAATCTGGAAGTTATATTAAAAAAAATCTGTTTCACCAAACTTTCTTTTTGGGTTTTTTCAAAATTTTATCAAAATCCCTTGGGCCCAATTGGTTTAAATTTTCAGGAAGTCTAAGTTGAGTGAAATCCAATCGAATGCCATCAACCGCATTTCGATCGGTCCAGTCGTTCAAAAGTTATGAGATGTTTACATACAGACATACATACACACACACGAACACATACACACACACATACAGACACACTGACGTCATCGCGAAAAAAGTCGAAAGAGGTTCCTAGGACCTCAAAACGCGGACATCTGGTGAAAATTCGATTTTTAAAAATCGGAGCAAAATCAGTAACTTCCATATCCACATACGTAGTAGGAAGTTAAAAAGTACAAGTGTATTAATAGATTAATATTGTATTAAAATGGAGTGAATGAAAAAGAATTAAATCTACCAAGCCAAAGTAACATTTTAACTCGTTAGCGTTTTAACTCGTTAATTTCATAATAGATGGCGTTAGTAGTAATAAAATTCTAATACATGTATTTTTTATTTTTTTCTTAATGTTTATAAAATGGTACTTCAATAATAGATAATATATCTAGACATGAATTAAAAACTACCACGTCGAAGCTCAAACCTCGAAGTGCGATATTTTTTCAGTAACAGATACCACAAAAGTGCATACAAAGTGGCCTAGTGTAGGGCTCGCTTCGCTCGCCCTGATAAAATCGTAGGAAATTCAAAACTGTACATTGAATATTTTTTTAAATACTTGGGGCATGATCTATAATCAATATCGAAGCCAAAAATATAGTTTTTAGAATTTTTGTCTGTTTGTCTGTATGTATGTCCGGGGTAAACTCAAAAAGTACTGCATGTATTTACTTCAAATTTTGTATGAATATTACTAATAGATCGGGTCAACATATAGGCTACATATTGACACGTCACATCTCATCACCTACGAGGGAGGGGCAGTGCGGAGTAAACGAACTCCGCATGGACGAAGTCGCTGGCAACAGCTAGTCGATAATAATAATAAAAAAAGCAGCCAGATAGAATAGCCGTGCCATAAGTGCGCATGTAAGTGATAATATCTCGTTGATAGAAAGAGAAAAGACACGTTTTTTGATAGATTAGTTAGAAAAACGACTTTTTGCTTAGCTCGCATACATTATGTATACTTTCTATCTTAACTAATAGAAAAGATTAGATTTTTTGTTTGTTTGTTACGATTTTACTAAAAAACTACTCAACCTATTTTAAACATTCTTTCACTTTCAGAAAGCTACATTATCCCGGAGTGATATTGGCAACTTTTTTCCTTTTTAAATTTCAATAAATTCACTTTTTTCCTTTACTAGCATGAACAAAGAGTAGTAATGTTTTAGTCATGCAAACGAAATCGCGAGTAGCTGCTAGTGCACATTCAACAATAACGCTGTGTCATTTTATAACGATAAAATCTTTCACTAGTAACATCCGCACTAAACTTAATGACGCAATTTCCGGAGCTTTGATATTCCGATGGAATTAAAATAACGTTTCCGTGGAACGTGCGGGTTTAGATTCGTTAGGTCAATTTGCTACCATTCAGTGCGATGCTGATAATATTTTATTGAATCACTGACACAACTGCTTTTTCCCACGTTTATTTTGCTTTTTTGACACATAACATGACACGTATTTGTAGAAAAAAATAGGTGTAATAATTTTAAGAGCACCGTACCTAAGGAGTAAAATGAGACCCTATTACTAAGAATTCGCTGTCTATCCGTTTATCTATCTGTCCGTTCGTCACAAGGGCGTATCTCATGAATCGTGATAGAGAGTTGAAATTTTTACAGATGACGCAATACTATATAAAAATAAATAAAAAATAACATAATATTCACGGGAAAAATTACACTTCCTGATCTAACCCCAAAGTAAGCAAATTAATTGACATATAGACATACATACATACATATATATATATATATATATATATATATATATATATATATATATATATATATATATATATATATATATATATATATATATATATATATATATATATATATATATATATATATATATATATATATATATATATATATATATATATATATATATATGTATATATGTATATCTATAAGGGATGGTCTATCGAAAATTAAAACCTTTGAAAAATTTTGATTTTTTTTGACGACTTTCTTACCTCAGCTTTGTATAATTTGATTTTTTCTAATACTCTACAGCGCTTTTTATAAAAAGTAGTAAAATTCAAGTAAAGACACAAAATAAGCAATGTCGTCATCGTAAATGTATCACATGCCGCGCAAATTTAACGGCTAGTTAGAGATTTCCGCGGGCGCATAAAATAATAAAAAAAAAACAGTAGCAGTCGTGGGACTGCCGATAGAAGTGAAAACGGAACTATTAAGTTGAGAGTAATTAAAACTATATTTATTTATTTTATTTATTTATTTATTAAGGAAAACATACAGCTTACTATAACACATGTGATTACAATCATTTTTAGGTTAGTTCATAAGCCAAAAAAGTTTTCACCACTAGTTAATACAGCGTGTGTGCTATAGAAATAAAAAGAATACAAAATCGAAAATGAAAAAAAAACACAATAATTACTAAAAAAACTACTATTAATTTTGATACGTTAAAGAATAATGTTATGTATAAATATTAATACTTTCGTTATGTTATTTAACAAAGTTTTTGATCATGTACTACTTTTTTAACAAGAGATACATACATTTTTAGTTTATAATAAAATATATCAATGTGAGAATAATATTTATTATATGTATTACAAGCTCTTATTAAGAACCGATTCTGGGCATACTTAGTTCGGCAAATAGGGACATAAAACACCATTTTGGAGCGAACAGTCAGACGAGGACAATTAAACAGAATGCGTGCGAGGAGTAAAGGAGAGTCTATATAATTATTTATTATTTTAAATAAGAAAATTTGGTCTCTATGTTCACGGCGCAACTCTAACGACACAGGTTGTGATTTGATTCGGTTACCAAATATATAATTTAACCTTCGAAGAAATTTATTTTGAATTGCTTCTATTTGATTCTTATATACCATGTATATGGGATTCCAAATAATGGATGCATACTCTAGATTACTTCTGACTAACGAGTTATATAAAATATAATATGTTTTAATATTCTTAAAATCTTTACACTGTCGAAAGACAAATCCTAACATTTTGTAAGCTTTAGCAGTAATTTTGTTAATGTGAGACGCAAAAGAAAGCTCACTATCTAGAAGCACCCCTAGATCTTTCACCTCAGTCACTTTTTTTAGAATTTTGTTATTTAAAGTATAATCATAATCAATTTTATTCGTTTTACGAGAAAATGTTATAGAATAGCATTTTTGAATATTTAATTTTAAATTATAATTAATGCAAAACTGATGAAAATTAGCTAGATCATTTTGAAATAATATGCAATCGTCGATGGATTTTATAATGGAAAAAATTTTTGTATCATCTGCGTATAGTATAATTTTAGAATTTTGAAAGCAATTGATCACTGAATTAATAAAAATATTAAAAAGCAATGGACCGAGGTGGGAACCCTGAGGTACACCAGAAGTTATGGGTACAAAGCTAGAAGTATAACCTTTTACTGCTACTGCCTGAGATCTGTCACGTAAATAAGATATTAACCACCTCAGTAAATCGCCGTGTATACCAATACTTTCAAGCCTTTTAATAAGCAGATTATGGTCAATTTTATCAAACGCTTTTGAAAAATCAGTGTACACGGCGTCCACCTGGTATCCCTTATCCATAGCTTCTAGAACCACATCAAGAAATTCACACAGGTTGGATTCAGTAGAGCGGCCGCGAACAAAACCATGTTGATTGCAAGAAATTAGTGGCTTTATTACTGAAAATAATGAATCATAGACTATTTTTTCAAAAAGTTTTGGTATTACTGATAATTTAGAGATACCACGGTAGTTTGTAATATTATGCTTGTCTCCGTTTTTAAAAATAGGTACTATAATAGATTTTTTCCAAATTGGAGGCATAATGCCATTTTTTAGTGAAAGATTGAATAAAATAGACAGTGGCTCAGCCAACTGTCTTCTGCACTGCTTTAAAAATATTGGATGAATTCCGTCTGGCCCGGGACCTTTATTTGTATCAATATTTCTTAAATATTTATCAACAATTTGTTCGTTAATAATTACTGTACTAATAACACAATCATTATTTTCATTACAGTTGTCAATGTAAGTATTTTGGTTTGGCTCAAAGACCGAAAGAAAAAATGAATTAAAACAGTCTGCAATATCCTGACCGTGCGTGACATGAATGTTATCTAAATAAAGTGCATTAGGAATATCACTGACATTACGTTTTGATTTCATATATGTCCAAAAATTTTTTGAGCTTAATGATATATTTTCCTCAGTGCGATTTATAAATAGTTCATAGCACGTTATTTCTAATGATTTCACTTCTTTACGTAATTCCGAATACTGATGATAATCATTTATTCTACCATATGTTTTCCATCTCCTATGCAATTTCATTTTTTTATTTATTGTTTTTATTAAATTTTTATTGAACCAAATTGGATATTTAGCATGTTTGTAAATATACCTAGTAGGAACATTATCATCAATTATTTTATTAATAATATTATAAAAAGTGTTTACTGCTAATTCTACATCATCAGTTGGCAATTGTACTTCCCAATCAATTTTTGCCAGATCGTTATTAATTTTATTATAATCTGCAGCATGAAAACGACGCACAACACGTGCTGCTGGACGTAAGTTTTGCAGATTAATATCAATACCAACGTCAATGCACAAAGAGGGGTGGTGAGCATCCTCTGGTAATGACAAGGGATTCACACGATATACTGTACAAGGTATATCAGATATTATAAGATCTAGTTGCCTATTGTTTATATTACGTATAGAGTTATATTGAGAAAAACCATTAAAACACAAAAACGTGAACAACTGTGAGGTTAGTATATCTTCCTGGGTATTTTCCAATATCAACGAGTTATTCATAGAAATAGTCACCGACGACCACTTAGCCTGTCTTATATTAAAATCTCCTACAATTAAAAACCTATCATCGGGGTAATTTAACTTTAAATCAGATATATGTTCATATAAAGCAAGTTCTGCTAAATGTTGGTTTTGATTTTGAGGAAAGTAACAACAATATAACCTTAACAAACATGTCGATGGTGCCTTTTTTAGTAAAATATGAACGCAGGTTACATCAGCATCATATAAGGAAGGCAAAGGAATTAATCTAAGCATACTCACATTAATACCACGACGGATGGCTATCAAGGTACCACCTCCCTTGGTACTGTTTAGTTGATTATAATTGCGATCCGTTCGGTAAACACTATACCGCGAGTCAAATAATTCCGCATCAAAAATTCCCGGTAATAACCATGTTTCGCTTAAGCAAATAATGTCATAGTCTACATTTAATATGTTGCTGTAGAACATTTTAGTTTTCGACCGTAATCCACGCACATTCTGATAAAAAATGTTAAGAGCCATTGTTAAATGGAGTATAGAACTTATACGTGTGATTAATAACTATGAGATTTTTTACAACAACTGTAGTCCGAGATGCTGGCTCCAAGAGTAAGAGCATTATATTATAAGCCCAACCAAATATCATTAAAAAATAAATAATATTTTTTAAAATATTTTTAAAATTATCCACATACCGATCATAAAAATTAAAACAATCCAATATATATTTTAAACAGTAAATAATCCCGCTTGTAATACATAATAAATGAAGTAAATAAAGAATAATTATATGACATGAAAAATTATTACTCATATAATTTTGTTTAAAGATTCAGCTGAAGTTATATGAATGATAGGCGATTGTTCGTTACGCCTTACCATTATGGTGCAGTTTCGAACCCAGCAAAAGGTATATCCTTTTTCTTTAGCAATTATTTTCGCCTTTTTAAGGAGAATTTTATTTTCCGGGGAAAGATGATCATTAAAATAAATTCTATTATTAGTCTGAGCACCCGTAATACCGATGTCATTCCCAGTACAATTTTTGATCTTACGTAGTAATGACAAAAAATCATCTTTCTTGTACCTTGACTGCATTTTTAGAATAATGGGCCTAATATAATGATCAGAAGTATCATTTTTGACAGCTACTCTCGTTACAAAGTCGACGTCAGTATCAAAGTTTAAGGTATAACCACATTTAGAAGCTAAATTTTTGATTATTTGATTCAGATTTTCTCCTTTTTTTTGGGGGATACCATTAATTTGAATATTCGAACGGCGGACCCATTGATCATTCCTATTACTATTCTCTGTAAATTCCTTCATTTTAGATTTATATTCTTCGAGTTCCATTTTTATGTTATCCAACTTGCTGACCTCCTTATCTAATTCATTTAATCTCTCCGTAACAGAGGTTATAGAAGATTCCACTGATTTTATTTTTGTTGACCAAAAATTTACAGAGTCTGAAAGTTTCTTAAGCTCATCAGTAATTAGAAATTTAAATGATTCTATTGTAGATTGTAAACCATTGAAACGATCATCAAAATAGGAAATCAATGACTTGGCGTCGGTCTGAATATGTGACTGAGACTGAGATGAGTCGACATTGGTATGGCCTGAGCTAGAAGTTAATCTCGGGCTGTTATTACATTTTTTAGATTGTTTACACGTCGGGCATTTCCACTTTGCTTTATTCATAGGAAGAATTTTTTTGAAGTCGGTTTCATTTATATTAACACATAAGTAATGATAAATCCCTTGACAGGCAGAACACTTCATCAAATCATCAGTTTTCAAATCTTTCATACATTGCTTACATTCCATTGTTATAAATTATCTTATTTTGTTGTAGACGGTAGATATCGGCACAGTACTAAACTTGTACTGCAATTGATGCAATCCTAGCGTCCAAAAGGATTTAAGCGCCGTGTATTTAACGTCACTTACGCGTTTATCTGAGTAGCTGAACAAACACTGCACTTGAAATAATTTAACGTTTGTAATTGTATTAAATTATGAATTTTAGTGTTAATCACTGTATTAATTCCAGTTACACTTCTTTATTAATTTACTATATGGTCCATTTCAACACTATTTAGCTAAATTCGTTGTAGAAACCAAACTGTTCTGAATTATAATGAATTTTTTATTTCAACGATAGAAATTGTGACATGCACACACCGTAGTTCGTTCGCGTATATGCAAAACATAGCTATAGATATACTATTATCATTAGCATGTCGGTGACGCGAACCGAGGATTTTACCCTCTACCAAAACGCTCAACGCGCCTAAAGAAGTTTTCACTTCAAAAATCATAAAACGCAAATTTTGCATTTTCTGCAAAAGGGAATTCCCATCATAACTTGAACGTTATAATGGCGATTTCTTAATTTTTCGGTAGACCGTCCCTTACACGTTGTAAAGACGGCGCGGCGGTAAACTTTTTCTGTCGGAAGAGCCGCCTTTTTGTTTGAAGTTTTTTTTTCTTGTTTTCTCTATTTATAATTAATATACTATATTTGTCACGTATTCCCCATGTTGGTCCCAGACTTCTTTGAAGAAGAGTCCTACTGCCGTTCTGCAAGGCAGGTTGTAAAAGGCGACCGATTGGCTACTAGGTGGTAAAGTTCTGCATTGTCTCGTCCGGGTCTGGTACCACCGCCTTACTTATTCCTGCCGCAATAGCGTTAGTGCCTGTCACTGTCGTGTTCCGGTTTGGAGTATACGGTAGCCAGTAAACTTATGCATGTGGCATTAGACCTCGCCACAAGATAAGCAACCATTAAAAACTTTGGTGTCTATAGGCGATGGTTGACTCTTTCCATCAGGAGATTCATCTGCTTGTTTGCTATTTTATGATAATATGATTATGTGACAATGAACTCTACCAACTAATAGCCACGATGGCAGTAACTCGCATAGCGAATCGATCGCCTCTTACGACCTGCCTGGCAGAATGGCAGCTGAACTATCCTTGAAGGGATCCCGGACCATGACGTATGTATAGAAACATTAAAACGCTTAACTTAACTTAACTTGTATGTATAGAAACATTAAAATCCTTGTCGGGAATCGAACCCAAGTTCCACCGATCGCATAGTCAGGTGCGCTAATTATTTGACAAATGAGAAGTGACTAGGTACAGACATAAAACACAAACCTTTAACGCATAAAATATTATTTCGATAGGATTGACAATATATTTTAATAATTACCCAAAGCCAGAAATACAAACATTTGTGTGCACACAAACGTTTGTCCTTCTCGGGAATTTAACACAAGTTCCACCAACTGCAGTCAGGTGCGCTTACTGCTTGATCAATGCGATTTTCATGGCTACGCCCAGATGTGACACATAGAATTAATAAAAAAAAAGATTTGGCAGTTGTTAAAACGTCCATGCCAAAACAAAGAAAAAAAGATTATTTCGGTAGCATTGACAAAAGGTTTTATTCACGTAGGCTTGTGCCCAATAAGAATGAATAGGATATATTGTAGTTTTTATTGATTAGTTATGACATATAGGAAACAAAACATTAAAATTTTGTTATTAAAAATAAGGATTAATCATACTTTCAAGATATAAATTCGCCACAATATGCATTAAGGCTCAACTCACATTGGTGCGGAGTAAAAGCGACACAGCGCGTCATATTTTTCCGCCTAACGGCCCGGCCACAGCTACCCGCGGCGCGACCTGCGACGCGAAATGCGGCGCGGTGAGACGCGCGACCATCTGGGTATGCCACAGCTCGACTTGTTGCGACCGCGGCGGCGTGCCGCTCTGAGCTGTCATACCAGTACCAGGGTCGGATTTTATAATACTATTTTTACTATATTCTTTTGATGCGTAGTATATACATTATACATATATCGTAACGTTAGGATTGTACGCAAAAATACCATTACTGTTGATACTTACATATATTACCTTATTATTGATCCCTCTATTCGAGATTATTGAAGTTATATTATTTTAGGCGCGTAATATTTCTTTAGACAACAAGTGAAATTTTAACGCAAAAGTTACAGGTTGAAGTTGTCCGCTAAATTGCTCATTAAGTCCCGAAATCCTTGACTATCCTTTTCCAGTCCTTTTATAATTTTAATGTAATTAAGTATTTGCATGCAATTGAAATCTATCAGAAAACAGAAGTACTTTATTCAATAAAACTTTTTACAAGTTATTTTGACACGTCAACATATTTTTTAAAAACTACTACCGGATTGGAAACGTGGCCACTATTTTTTAATGACGCCAAAGAAGTATAACTTCTCACGCGCGTACATAAGTACACGCACCTATTTTTTTTGCATGGCAACGTAGATATTTTCCGTGCAATTCGTAACTATGGTCGCTTTTGATGGAGTGGGCTGTAGAAAGTATGTATTTTTTATTAATATGAGTGAGATAAATGTATAGGACAAATTTTGTTTAACGCAAGCTGACATTAAATTGAGAAAATGCTGTGAAGTTTTTAGATTAAGTTTAAGTTGCGGTGTATAAACTAAATTAAGTTTAATATTATTTTAAGTATAATATTAAAATATTGAGTCAATAACCAATTATTTATTTAATCAATAAATCATCATACTAACTCTAAATTAAAATTTAAAAAAACTAACACTTTTTTATCGTCTACCCACAATTTTAATTCAGTTCCATAATTTTAAGCGCAAAACGTAAAAGGAGCTGATGATCTTTCAAAGGGGATCCTGCGGCATAAAATTAAAGGAAACTTTAACCTGTGGTTCCTTACTCAATGAGCTTGAACTGTTTTATTGCAAAGCTCCCGAGTCCTCTCTATTAAACCATGTGAATTTTCTAGCAATAAAGGCTATATCAGCCCAATTTCAAGTGTCCACTTTCTAGTTATATCGTTATATTGTTACGAATAATCTAGAAACGTAAAGAGTTGGAACGCTGGAGAGATCAAGAAATAAAAGAAACAGATAGCTACTCCTATTGACAAACAAATAGTTGACTATTAACCACATAGCTATGTCATAATGGACTTTATGGTATAGGGCATAAGGTTGAAAATAACTTGCACTAGGATTTGTTTATTTATCTTAAGTTGTTTACAATAACTGCTATTTATTATCGAGATTATCGAGATTATTGCCGAACATTCGCGATTGTTGTGGAACTTTACCTCGAGTATAAATAGAGAAGTGTTGACAAATAGAGAGCAGTTTTTATACAGCGATCGAAAGTGATAGTACAAGCGACCAGTGCAAAGCGAAGTGACCAGTTTAAGTAAATACGAAAATTGTTTTCTTTAAATGTAGTCGGTTAAGTTTAGTGCTAGTGCAGCGAGGTGACCAGTGTGTATAGTGTATTTGCGTATTACATTTTGTTGTTTGTGTACTTGTGTTGTAAATACACTGTTTTAATATAAGTGGCGTTTTCTTACAATGACGAACCCGAAGCACGTAACTTTATTTTAAAAAAAACATCCAGCATCTAAATGTTTACCAAAACATATCGAAGTAGCCTACACTCGATGGATTTTAACTGGTCAAGCTTATAAGATCACATGGACTTTCTTTTGCTCTATCATTAAATACTGGAAGCTATCTTATTTCACATTCCTTAAAATAAAAAATCAAACAAGTCCAAAATTGATGATGTTGCTTAATTTTAATTAAAAGTTTGGATATATTTCTTCCTGCTTCATCATAAGACGCTGTAAATCATTTAAAATCAGAGTATTTGTCAAAATAGAACAACTGAGTCCAATCTAAAGGGATTTTTCTTGCTTAGTTTGTAGTTTACCATGGCCACCTTCGAGTTTGATCAATAAATCCTAAGTCATGATGAGCATCAGCTCCTAGAAATAATCCAGCATCAAAATGTTTGTTAGTACAAGACAATTGACGGCTAATTCAATAAAATTACCTTGCTCGCTCGCTCATTCCACCGCTCGTCACGGTCGCGCGTTTTTCCGCGCCGCAATTCGCGTCACCGGTAGCTGTGGCATACTTCATACAGTTTCCTACATTTGTTGCCGCTCGCCGCGCTGCAATTCGCGCCGCCGGACGCGCCGCACGAGCAGTGGCCGGGCGGTAAAGCATATTCATCTCTATTGTTCTATTATTTAAGTACAAATTTGTGCTATGTAAATATGGAAGCGCGCATCGACGCACGTTGACGCGCGCATTCGCACTTCAACACTTGGCTGGAGTCGAGTGGATTCGCGACTCGCCGCGCGTATTCGGGCGCAGTGACGCGTCAGACACCGACCACAACGCGACGGACGGAAATAAATTCCATTTTTTCCTTTTCAGCTTCTGATATTAGCGCAATCATGATACGATCGATATCAACCATCATATACTGTCAAGTGAGCACCATTCACGCATGTTTGAAAGTCTCAGAACTCCACCATTCCGCACTCACGCACCGTCGCGCATAGACGCGCGTCGCCTTCCAGAACATGACGCGTCGCGTCGCTTCGACGTCAAGCCTAAGTCAAGTGACAGTGAACGCAAATCAGTATTACGTTATCCCAGAAACCACAGAATATGTAATGTAGATATGTAATGTAGAATCAGACCGTTGTCGCGGTTTTCGCCGAAAATATTAACTTAAATTTTAAAACCAAAAAAATTTATTATAAATATACGCTCGTCGTTCGTCTTACGTTCGTAAAAAATGGTTTTTCGGTTAATATACTTTATTTATTTATTTATTGAGTACTGGCTACAAGATATACACGAAATACACGCAAAACAAATTACATTATTATTATGGTCTAAATGTTGCCTCAGTTATAAGTAATACCAGCGTTCTCTTCTTAATAAAATTATTACCTACTAAATAGTTTTTCAAGTTTCGACAACTAGCTGATTCGAGTATAATCGCAAGTACAACACTTTAACTGAATCCAAATAACTATAAGGCCTTTTCAAGCCCTGCCAGGTAAGCTTATCATAAAACTTAATAGCTACCACTGTAACAGCATCTTAATAAGATTCTCAAGATAGGGTATTCCGATGTAACCACTTAAATACTAAAAGCCCTCCTGAATATGTAGATTTGGGTGTTCTCCAAAATTAGATCGTTCGTGACTGAATCAGCATCCACGTAATTGTTAGCGAGTCAACATAATTACCTCCAGCTGTGTTAGCCTACGGTAATTTGATTATTTTACTAACCAAAATACGCTGTACTAATATTGAGTGCATGTTTCGTAAACACGGGGAACACTTTTTTTTTATATCACTTATTTATTTATTTATTTAGCTTAATTGTACACCTTTAATTAATTTGTACAAAAGGCGAACTTAATGCCTAGTGGCATTCTCCTCCAGTCAACCTTTAGGCCAACAGAGAGTACGTATGCGGTACCTAAATTGTAAGGATATAATATTATGTAGCCCTAAGCAAATCCTAAAATATACTGCATACACTATACGTAATATAACTGAAATTAAAATTTATTATACATACCTACACACACACACACACACACACACACACACATATATATATATATATATATATATATATATATATATATATATATATATATATATATATATATATATATATATATATATATATATATATCCTTACAGTTTAGGTACCGCATACGTCTCTGTTAGCCTAAAGGTTGACTGGAGGAGAATGCCACTAGGCATTAAGTTCGCCTTTTGTACAAATTAATTAAAGGTGTACAATTAAGCTAAATAAATAAATAAATAAGATAGCGAACATGCAGATATGTCTCCCGGTGGAAAGAGGCAACCATCGCCTATAGACACCAAAGATGTTAATAATGCGTTGCTATCTTGTGGCTAGGTCTAATGACATATGCATAATTTTACCGATTACCTTACTCTCCAAACCGGAACACGACAGCGACTAGCACTGACGCTACTGTGGCAGGAATAGGTAAGGCGGTGGTACCAGACCCGGGCGAGACAATGCAGAACTCCACCACCTATACCACCACCTACCACCTAGTAGCCACGATGGTAGTGACTCGATAGTCGCCTTTTACGACCTGCCTGGTAGAACGGCAGTTGGCCTATTCTTCAAAGGAGGCCGGGACCAACACGGCGAAAATGATGTAACATTGTGAGTGATTTAACATTTCAACTTTGGATCGCAACTCACAATCAACAAATTTTGTATCTACAGGAAATTGAGTTCTCTTGCATTCAGGAGAACCATCTCCGTATTTTGATATCCGATAACAAGTATTAACATTAATGTCGAACAATGTTTACCCGTGTTAGTCCCGTTTGTAGTCTCCTTTAATCAAGAACAGGCCAACTGCCGTTCTGCAAGGCAGGTCGTAAAAGGCGACCGATTGGCTATCGAGTCACTACCATCGTGGCTGCTAGATGGTAGAGTTCTGCACTGTCTCGCCCGGATCTGGCACCACCGCCTCACTTATTCCTGCCGCAATAGCGTCAATGCTTGTCACTGTTGTATTCCGGTTTGGAGGGTAAGGTAGCCGGTAAATTTATGCATATGGCTTTAAGATCCCGCCACTAGGATAGCGACGCAGGGTTAACTTCTCTGGTGTAAAGGCGACTGTTTTATCTTTCGATCAGGAGATCTATCTGCTTGTATACTATCTTGTGACATAAAAAACTCAAAGTAAGAGAATAATCAACAATACGTTTATCAATTCTCAAATGTATTTAATCAACATCCAAATCCAGAAATACAAACATGTATGATCATCACACAAATATTTGTCTTTGTCAAACCCAACCCTATATTGCAAAGTCATATTCGCTAATTTCAAGATATTGTTGTACAAAATACCAAGAAATATTTTGCAACGAAAACAATATTAAGCCAGTACAAGTTGATAATCTATAATGTACAAATAATCTTAAGTAATGTAACAACAGTGATTAGCTTATGTCAGTAATAACTTATTCATTAACAGTATTGTTTTTAGACGTAACATAAAACACATTACAAAGTTTTGCAATGAAAATAATGTTAGATCAGCGCTTTGGAAATGAAATCGCAAAAGCAACTGATGCTATTCAAATCTGGTTATCAACGTTCCGCAGACAAACTTCTGTTCGTGACTGCACATTTCAATTCGAAAGTTGCTAAAGTTTTTGGAATAAATTAATAATAGCTGTTTAATTTTCTATGCTAATATTGCTGGGTTTATGAGGATTTTGCTGTAGCAATAAGCAGAGTTACTCATCGTAAAGTATAATTATATGCGTTGAATGTACTCGTAATTTTTAAATGTATACTGTAGAGAGAAGAAACAATGTAATTTTTTCGTTTTATTTTCAGCACCATAGTTGTAAACGCTTTTGGAATGTGGTATTGGAGACGCATGCTGTAAATTCCAGAGACCGCACATTGAATCAAAATTCTAATGGAATTTGGAATAACCAAAAGTTTAATAGCTATTTGTATTCAGTGGATATTGAGTTATTTTAGATACGCCGCTCGTAACCCTGAAAGCCTAGAAAAATTAATGGTGACGGTCCACCCAGCGGTCACGATAGTAGTGACACGTAATAGTCAATCCTGTCTGCCCGAATTGCAAGACCTGCCTGGCAGAACGGCAGTTGGTCTATTCTTCAAAGGAGCCCGGACCAATACGAGGGAAAATATATATTTTTTTATATCATAAGATAGCAAACAAGCAGATGGGTCTCCTGATGGAAAGAGTCAACTATCGCCTATAGACACCAAAGATGTTAATGGTGCGTTGCTATCTCATGGCGAGGTCTAATGCCACATGCATAAGTTTACCGGCTACCTTACCCTCCAAACCGGAACACGACAGCGACAAACACTGACGCTATTGCGGCAGGAATAGGTAAGGCGATGGTACCAGACCCGGGCGAGACAATGCAGAACTCTACTACCTAGTAGCCACGATGGTAGTGACACAATAGCCAATCGGTCTCCTTTTACGACCTGCCTGACAGAACGGCAGTTGGCCTATTCTTCAAAGGAGGCCGGGACCATCACGGCGGATGTTCATGTAATTTTCGCAAAAAGGGGTACAAATTTTTCGCTTATCATATTAATATATAAATTTTTGTAGCCAAATAGTGAGTCAAATAGGGATCAAATAAGTAGATAATATTTCAGTACTCAAATAATTTATTTTTCTTTCTTAAATAAAAACATTTAATATAGGTATATATAGGTTTAAAAAAACAAATATATTTTTTAAAAGAAAAATGCTCTTACAATGTCAAAGAGCCTTTGACTTAAAAAGCCTTATCTTCTAAGTAATCACGATAATAAAATCGGCGGTTGAAAAAATAACAAAGCCTTCAATAACTGCGGCGTACGTGCTAAGAATTGAAATCATCTTAACAATGTAACCATTATCTGCGATGAAGATAAGGCGTATTATGCAGAGGATACTAAAATATTATCTGTTGAATAACAACTCAATTTAATGCTTTCAAAATAATAAACGTGAAACTGTAAATTGGAACCTTTTATAATGGTAATTGTGAAAATAATCTCATTTGAATTACTAAACTTTACGGAATGCCTACAATTGAAGCTATACATAATAGTTTCATTTAAACCAGGTGTTAAATGCACTTAAATATAGCACCTGGTTTTAAATGAACTGAACGTTAATCGTTATCCGTTTATTACTATCAAAAACTTTGCACCTCATTTTAAGACAATTACGTGAACGATGGAGCATGAAATTTCGCAGCGCTAAAGTTTACATTATAATACAATAAGCATAAGAAATACATTAAACGAAATCTAAAAATGCATGTGCAAAATTGTACTTAGCTAACAGGTATATGTCTATATATGTGTGTTTTTATGTATATACATATGTGTGTATGTGTATATATAAGTAATATGTATTTATAATAATTTGTATAGTATAAGTAGTATATATAAAATTTATTAAGATCTATGTCCTTATATGACGTATATTTTCTGAGGCACCGTTTACATACTTTCAGTTTGCCCAAAGGTTGACTGGAGGAGAATGCCAATAGGCATTACGTCCGCCTTTTGTACAAATTTATTTATGGTGTACAATAAAGTTAAATAAATAAATAAATAAAATGCCACAAATGATAATATACATACATGTATACTATTTTCTTTACGGCTAACCACTGTTGTCAGACAGAAACGATATTTTATTGTTATTTTGCCTCATGTCCCGGGCTCCTTTGAAGAATAGGCCAACTGCCGTTTTGGCAGGAAAATTTATTCGCCTTTTATTTGACCGCCCCGTTGGTCGACTGGTTAGCGACCCTGACTACGCAATCGACGGGGCTCGGGTTCGATCCCCTACGGAGACAAGCATTTGTGTGATGAGCATAAATGTTTGTATTTCCGGGTTTGGGTGTTTATTAATATATTCAAATATTTATATATGTATTTTTATGTATAAGTATCGTTGACAAACACCCAAAACATGATCAAATAATTTGCTTACTTTAGGGTTATATCAGTAAGTGTGATTTGTCCCATGAATATTTATATTTATATTTTATGAATGGCTCGGCACAAGAAAAATGGTCTATTTTTATAATTTAGGTATATCAGTAAGCCTTTTAAATGTTATATCCAATCTTTTAAATATATCTATTTGTCTCTTCATCAGTAAAGTCTAGAATATTGTAGATTTCGTTAAAATGTGATATTTGTTTTGATTTAAATTTTAAACATACATAAAATGTGATGTTTATATTTTGTATGTTGTCAATACCTTAACCAAAATCTTTACTTTGTTTTCATTTTTAATCGCAACTTAACGATGCCTTAAAAACAGATTATCCCACTTAATTTGAACCTTATATCATAAAAGATTACAAATATATATTCTTCAACTGCCATCTATCAACTTAAATCTACGATTTTTACGAAATAAAAATATTTCGTAAAAATCGTAGATCGTAAAAATTTGCTCATCACACATCACTCTATTGAAATAACTCTATTACGTGACTTCCAGTTATTTTGAAAATCCCAATTATTTAAAAACCTTTTAAGCTTTGCATGCATCTTGTAAACTTGAGCCGAAACGTGAACTTGCTAACAAGAAGACTTTATTGGCTCTTTGACAAATTATGTTCACCAAAGAGAGTGTACGCTCTGACGTGAAATCAAGTTAGCTTTCATAGGATAATAACTGTGAAATGTACACTCGAAGCTCGTAGCTCGTAGCTGACGTGTATTGTGCTACGCCTAGGTTGTCATGTAGCAGATGTCACAGAGAAACCTTGGAGTATACATTTATGGAGTATTCACGTTAGACACACGCATACCAATCCAAGCGTAACAACATGGATCTTTTTCTTGAGAAAAGATCCATGTTATTACGCATTTTTCTTTATTAGACATGTTTTACAAGCAGATACTTAAATGTGATTGAATTTGCTGCGATTGAAGTCGGAATTTTTTCTTTAGAACTTTATGTACAAAAAATCGTTAAACAGATTATTTAAATGCGGTAAAAATTCATTTTGAGGGCTGATAATGAGATTAAAACATCAATAAAATGTCACGTCTGACTTTTTAGTAAACTTTTTTACTGTAAATATTTGTATTTTTTAAAAGTTGGTACCAATTTATAGCAATATAACATAACGTTGCTTTGTATCTTTATAAATTTGAATATTATGTTATATATTTTTTAAATAATAAGGTACAAAAGTGACAAAAATAATTCATATAGAAATGATTTTAGATTACAATATTACATTCAAAATCATATGACACTATAATTTGTTTATAATAATTTAGTACAAAGCGTATGAAATAGTGCAATGAAAGTTTTTTGACATTCAAACATTTAAATGTATTTATGACATTAAAAAGTAACCTATGAAATTATAATATTATTTATACCTATAAAATTATTAAATTATTATATTATATTTTAAAATATTTTTAAACGTATTTAATAAATACTGGGGGGGGGGGGGCATATATTTACGTAGACGACTGTTAATAAGACCGAATATTAGTCAAAGGCATCATATGCGCCTTGATGAAGGTGATGATATTAACGTACGGGACGGGACATATTATACGTATAACCAGTTAACGGGTGAGTCTAAACCTTTGGGTTCTATATCTTTGATATATATTGTGATCATACAAAGCGGCTATATAACCACAACGACGTCATAAACTAATGTAGTGAAAGAAATCTTGAATTGTGAATACATATATGCATTCTCTATAATAAATATTCTAACACAATATTTTTGGGCATATCTTGGATAAGTCGTAAAAAATAAGCTTTCAACTCTCGTAAATAAGCTGTGGTGCCGATGGTCCGTACCGCTAAAGGGTCACAGTAACGGAACCAGCGGGCCAGCTTCTTGTCTGGATGACGTCATAACTGTGGAGGTTGATGACATCACACAATGACAAGGAAGGGGAAAAGGAAGATCTTCCCAGCCAGGCAAGGTGTACTGCCTGGGGACCAAAGTCCATTTGAGAAGCATTGAAACTTCTATATAGATTGTAGAAGATAATTGTGATATCGCGATTCAGGATTTAACTTTTAATTTTAGTTTTTTCAATTTTTTATTATTTTTTCTGTAGCGTTTCTAGATTTCTTGAACCGCTACAAAGCAAAGATGCAGCTTTGCCTTTAATGTATTAAATATATTGAGACTGAAGTCAACTTTATGTGTATCGTATGAAATTCCTGCAACTGTTTCTTGATGGCTATGACACTATTAATCGAATATTTAGGCTTCGATGTTGAAGTAGTGTGAATTGGAAGGTTAGCATAATATGAGTGATGTCACCACAAAGTGATTATTTGTACCTACAACTGTGACAATAACCAATCGAATGAGAAAGAATTCTTCCATTCCATTTTATTTAATAAATATTCTTATCTTTATGTTGGCACTAACAAGTAGTAAGCTTTACTAACAATGATAGATGCTAACTGATCTATTTCAATATCTTCTATCTATCTTCTATCTTCTATCTTAATCTTATCTTAATTCATTTACATCATTATTTATAACAAAACTTAGTTGATAAAATGTGCGTGCCGATAAAACTTAAAAAGGAGTCCCGGCACGTTAAAGGGACTTAGATAGTGTGATAGCCCTTTATCCCACCTCGAACAAGAAAGTTCCCGTTTTAACCTAAGTGCGTATTTTTAAAGATATTTAATGTCTTTTCCAACCCTTCAACTTGGAAATTGAGTGTAGTGGCGCCATCTGTTGTCGAGTATTTGAACTTCATTCAGAACAACAATTATTTGGGTTGCATTTCGAAAGGCGCCGCGAGCAATGTGTACTAATGGCGCGAGGGCATGTGTAGTAATGGCGCGAAATTTAAAATTCCAATTTCAATAAAGTCTTAAATTATGTTGGTTATATTTCAACTACCACTTAATCTCATATCGACTCCCGAGCGAAGTCGGGCATCATAGCTAGTTATAATATAAGATTTACTACTAGACAAATCTTACTATAATGTAAATGAATTTTTTGCTTATAAAATTAAATATTAATCTAATAGTAACTCTTTCATTGTATAATTCTAAAAAAAAACATAATAAATAAATTTAAACCAACATGAATTAGAAATTACTCTTTTTAAATTACGATGTATATTGATTTATAAAATCATATATTAAAAAATGTAATTTATGCACCATATATGGTAGAACATGTTGATAAATATACATTAAATTGTACAACTTGTAACACAAAACTAAATTGTTACAAATTATTTATTGTCTTTCTTTTGTCTTTTAACTTTGTAAAATGACAAAATTTTAATTAAACAAAAACTGAAGTTTGTAAATTATAGAAATAAGTGTTGTAATATGAAATAATGTTTGTCATTTGTGTTATCATTACATAGTATAAAACAAAGTCGCTTTCTCTGTCTGTCCCTTTGTTCTTATGTCCCTATGTATGCTTAAATCTTTAAAATTACGCAACGGATTTTGATGCGGTTTTTTTTAATAGATAGATTGATTCTTGAGGAAGGTTTAAGTGTATAAAACTTTCCAATATTCCCACGGGAACAAAAGCTGCGCGGGTGAAACCGCGGGCAGGTCGCTAGTGTAACTATAATTGAAAAAAAAAAAAACACAAGCCCGCAGCTGCCTCTCATCCGCCGGATCTTCTCAGTATGTGGCCGCGTGATCCGGCAGTAATTGTAAAACAATCGACTCACAATATTTTTAGTTTAATAATAATAAATAATTATATTTTTAAAATATTTGCACACCATATCATAGTAGAATATGTTGCTAACTTAATCAAATTTTAATAACTTGTAACTCCCATATTCTGAAAAATAAATAATTTCTTTCTTTCTTTCGATGTTATAAATGCGAAAGTTTGGACGTTTGGATGAATGGATGTTTGTTACTCGATCACGCAAAAAATATTGAACGGATTTGAATAAAATTTGGACCACAGGTAGCTGATGACCTGGAATTGCACAAAGAACTACTTTTCATCCCAGAAAAATGAGGTGATCCCGCAGGGTTCGAAAAAACTTTTATATTGCAGCAGGCTGCACGCTGCAGTAATTGTGACTCTATCTTATTTGCTAGAAATGTAAGTATTTGTAGCATTGAATATTGCTTGACGCTGCAGCCTAATACGATGGAATGTTTTCCCCGTGTTGGTTCCGGGCTCCATTGAAGAATAGACCAACTGCCGTTCTGCCAGGCAGGTCGTAAAAGGCGACCAATTGGCTATGCGAGTCACTACTATTTTGGCTACTAGGTGGTAGAGTTCTGCATTGTCTCGCCCGGGTCTGGTACCACCACCTTGCCTATTCCTGCCGTAATAGCGTCAGTGCTTGTCACTGTCGTGTTCCGGTTTGTAGGGTAAGGTAGTCGGTAAACTTATGCATGTGACATTGGACCTTTTAGAGCAACGCATCATTTTCACATTTGGTGTCTATAGGCGATGTTTGACTCTCTCCATCAGGAGACCCATCTGCTTGTTTGCAATCTTATGATATAAAAAAAATCACAATATTCCTTCTATCTGTAAATAAATTGATGTTTCATTATACTCCACTTCTTCAAAGTAAAACAGATTACTCCATTCCACTCTGCATTTCAGTCTCTGCAATTGGAGAACATTTTAATTGACAGGATATAGGGCAAGCTCGTTGAGTTCAAAGCTCAAAGCATTTGCGCAAATTGGTGAAAACGCTTGCACGCGTATTTCGTAGAAATTTTGTAATTGTCAGTCTCTATTATTAGAAATACCTAAACGATATAGAGGAAAGGTTCAGTTTACACAGGAAGAAGCATGTCCTGTAACAATGCAGTATGCAGTAAAATACTATCCGGTTGCATGTATACATGTAATTTATGTTTCATGTCATTATACGGATATTTTGTGTCTTGTGTTAATCCAGGCCACCTTTGAAGAAAACACTATCTGTCATTCTGTCAAGCAGGTCTTAAAAGCAAATTGATTGGTGATACATGTTATTACTATCGTGACCTCTGGGTGGTAAAATTCTGCAACGTCTTTTCCAGGTTTTTTATTACCGCTTTAATTATTGCTGTCGCATTAGCGTCAATGCTAATCACTGTCGTGTTTAAAAGAGATTAATGAGCATTAAAGTGCTACAAGAATGTAGCATCAGCTGAAATTATCATATTAATATAATGTACAATAAGCCCATATTTAGCAGGGATAGAAAGTACACCGCTGATGCTGAAAAAAGAGTGTGTGCAGGGAACAGAGTGAATGAAGCGTTAGGGAGATTACTTAATAGCACAACTTTAAGTCAGGGTACCCGTCTAGCCCTGCATAATTATGTACTTATCCTATCGCTATTGTATGGAAATGAGAGTTGGGTATGTCAGAAAGTACTCGGTTCTCTCTGCCTAGCACGTAAGGAATCTGGCGTGAAGATATGTATGTAAGCCCATATTAGAATTTAAGGGATACTTTTTAATAGCAAGTAAATTTTAAAAAAGAATTGCAGTTGAAAGTCAAAAAACTAATCAAAGTTATAAATATATATATATATATATATATATATATATATATATATATATATATATATATATATATATATATATATATATACTAATTTAGGTTTTGAATTAATTGTTGAAGTCCAGGGAAAGTTTAAAAGGTAAGAAAATATAGAAAAAATTAGAGTAGTTCAAAAGGTAGAAACACTTTTGCTGGGTCAGCTAGTACTAAATAAACTGTCGTATAAAATGCTACAAATGCTAGTCTAATATATAAAAATCAATTGCTGTTCGTTAGTCTTGTTCTGCTAGACTGCTCTATCTTATTTGCTAGAAATGTAAGTAAAACTCGAGAACGGCTGAACTGATTTGGCTAATTTTGGTTTTGAATTAATTGTTGAAATCCTGGGAAGGTTTAAAAGGTGAGAAAATGGGGTGAGCTAGTATGTATAGTTTCTTCACTAGAAAATGTCCAGATTCCACTCGAGAAAGAATAATTATTTGCTGTTGTTTGTTGAATTGCCGATATAGTCCGGGAGGAATCGGCGCATGAGTACCGAAAACTATTCCACCTCAATTTTTTTATGCGATCCTCTTCAAATTGCCCTACTGATGATATAAATGCATGTTGCCATGGGGCAACCCGGTGCCATATTGTTTAAACCGAAATTTTTTAAGCAATTGCAAGGAATTGTTATTTTTCAACCGGACAATTTTTTTTAATATTCTTTATTGAAATACCTATAAAAAAGGTCTTATGACTTTTCACGATAAAGTTAATATTTTTAAAGATATGAATTTTTAAAGGTTCGAAAAATCTCAAATTTGGGTACTTTCGACCCATGAAAAATATATTTAAAAAAAAAAACATAATGTTTAAGTTATATATTTTTTTTAATTCTCTATACAGTAGTTAATAATATTGTTAACAGAGATTTAAAAAAATGTCAGTGTTTATATCTTTTTTTTAATTGTTAATTTCACGCGCTCACAAGTATGCGTCGCTTACTGGACTTCCTGAAGATTTTCATTTTGTTTGTGTAGTTGTATTTCTCTTTTTCGTCGATAAGTTGCACGTTGTAGTTATATATATATATATATATATATATATATATATATATATATATATATATATATATATATATATATATATATATATATATATATATATATATATATATATATATATATATATATATATATATATATATATATATATGTATCAGGCTTCACTACATCGTTTTCATTTTCACAAAAAATACATGATGGGATATCATCAGAATATTTTCTTTTCTTGGGAACAACTAAAAACGACATGACACTTTTTTTTTTTTTTTTATGTCATAAGATAGCAAACAAGCAGATGGGTCTCCTGATGGAAAGAGTCAACCATCGCCTATAGACACCAAAGATGTTAATGGTGCGTTGCTATCTTGTGGCGAGGTATAATGCCATATGCATAAGTTTACCGGCTACCTTACCCTCCAAACCGGAACACGACAGCGACAAGCACTGACGCTATTGCGGCAGGAATAGGTAAGGCGGTGGTACCAGACCCGGGCGAGACAATGCAGAACTCTACCACCTAGTAGCCACGATGGTAGTGACTCGATAGCCAATCGGTCGCCTTTTACGACCTGCCTAGCAGAACGGCAGTTGGCCTATTCTACAAAGGAGGCCGGGACCAACACGGCGAAATTATATATACACTTACATTTATTGTAACGAAAAATCACAAAAACTAAAAATATATCCATCTAATAATGTTAATAATACACAAAATCACTGAAATGGGTGCAACAACGTTTAACAATATTAAATCTTGAACGAAATAAAAAATACTGAAAAACTGTAAAATGATGAGTAAAAACAAAGAATGATCAGTTGAGAATCAACATGCACTAACTTGTATTTTTATTTTAAATGTTATATATAATCAATAATTTTGTCACAAGAACAAACAAAGATCTTAAGGTTTTATACAAAGAGGTTCAGTGATTTCATGTATTATTAACATTATTAGATGGATATATTTTTAGTTTTTGTGATTTTTCGTTACAATAAATGGGAGTTTCATGTCGTTTTTAGTTGTTCCCAAGAAAAGAAAATATTCTGATGATATCCTACCATGTATTTTTTGTGAAAATGAAACCGATGTAGTGAAAAAACTGAAGCCTGATACATATATAACTGTACAACGTGCAACTTATCGACGAAAAGATGAGGTTGCTATCCGATTTGAAAATTTGTTTAATTCTTGTCTTGACAAACATACATTTTTGTGGCACAGAACATGTTATGCAAATTACACAAGTGAAGAAAAAATTAGGCGAAGATAAATACAACTACACAAACAAAATGAAAATCTTCAGGAAGTCCAGTAAGCGACGCACACTTGTGAGCGCGCGAAATTAACAATTAAAAAAAAGATATAAACACTGACATTTTTTTAAATCTCTATTAACAATATTATTAACTACTGTATAGAGAATTAAAAAAAATATAACTTAAACATTATGTTTTTTTTTAAATATATTTTTCATGGGTCGAAAGTACCCAAATTTGAGATTTTTCGAACCTTTAAAAATTCATATCTTTAAAAATATTAACTTTATCGTGAAAAGTCATAGTACCTTTTTTATTGGTATTTCAATAAAGAATATTAAAAAAAAATTGTCCGGTTGAAAAATAACAATTCCTTGCAATTGCTTAAAAAATTTCGGTTTAAACAATATGGTACCGGGTTGCCCCATGGCAACATGCATTTATATCATCAGTAGGGCAATTTGAATAGGATCGCATAAAAAAATTGAGGTGGAATAGTTTTCGGTACTCATGCGCCGATTCCTCCCGGACTAATAGTAAAATCACTTTGCCTTCGACCACGTGCATCTGCAATACTAGGAACGACTGACCTTGATCCTTTTTATAATATGTGTTTTCTACCTGCAAGGGCTTCAATAAAAGTAAAACCTATTTAAGGCATTAATATTTGTTATATCACTTTGTGTTTTATATTACTTTTTTTAGTTTTAAATGATGTAAAATATGTGTTAAATAAATAATTAGAAAATTCTTCATATTTTACAAGATAATTTCATTAAATATCAATACTGCTGGATTGCTCTAGCTCTTAAGTGGTCTTATAACAACTATTGTCAATTTTCTGTTCATATTTATCTAAGCTTTGTTAACAAAAGATATGCCCAGACCCTTTTCTCAAGTGGAATCTGGATATTTCCAAGTGAACAGACTATAATAAGACTGTACTTTAAAAGCGGCGAGCGGATATCGTAGCGACTGCACGCTTTAAAATTATAAACAGAACTTCAAAAGTTAGGATTTTTTGCTCAAAACTTTTTTACATTTTTTTTATTTTTATTTTATTATTATAAGATAGCAAACAAGCAGATGGGTCTCCTGATGGAAAGAGTCAACCATCGCCTATAGACACCAAAGATGTGAATGGTGCGTTGCTATCTTGTGGCGAGGTCTAATGCCACATGCATAAGCTTACCGGCTACCTTACCCTCCAAACCGGAACACGACAGCGACAAGCGCTGACGCTATTGCGGCAGGAATAGGTAAGGCGGTGGTACCAGACCCGGGCGAGACAATGCAGAACTCTACCACCTAGTAGCCACGATGGTAGTGACTCGATAGCCAATCGGTCGCCTTTTACGACCTGCCTGGCAGAACGGCAGTTGGCCTATTCTACAAAGGAGGCCGAGACCAACACGGCGAAAAACAATATACTTAATAGTATGAAAAAACATGTACATAAGTTAAAAATAAAACAAATACAATAAAAATGGAACTTATAAATACATTGGTTATGACAATGTTTAATATGTATGTACATTTACAAACAAACATATACGAAAAAAGGATAAACCATCAAATCTAATAAAGTTCACGTATGCATCAGTGCAACAGTAAAATGGCAAGCTACTCCGCAAACATGTAGTGTGACAAATAGCATCAATTCTTTAGCTGATTTTCTGGGTTTCTTCGTCTAACTGATGCTTGAAATGGCTACGCGAAAAAGCTGATAACTATAAAAATAATAGAATTAAAATATGGATATAATACGAGCTAAATAAATAGCTTGTTAGAAATTATTACATAGTATAAAACAAAGTCGCTTTCTCTATCTGTCCCTATGTCCTTATGTCCCTATGTATGCTTAAATCTTTAAAACTACGGAACGGATTTTGATGCGGTTTTTTAATGGATAGATTGATTCTTGAGGAAGGTTTTAGTGTATAAACCTTTCCGATATTCCCACGGGAACAAAAGCTGCGCGGGTGAAACCGCGGGCAGGTCGCTAGTAAATAATAATAACAAAAAAGAGCGTTGAACTATTTTTTTTATATTATAAGATAGCAAACAAGCAAATGGGTCTCCTGATGGAAAGGGTCAACCATCGCCTATAGACAACAAAGGTGTTAATAGTGCGTTGCTATCTTGTGGCGAGGTCTAATGCCACTTGCATAAGTTTACCGGCTACCTTACCCTCCAAACTGGAACACGACAGTGACAAGCACTGACACTATTGTGGCAGGAACAGGTAAAGCGCTGGTACCATACCCGGGCGAGACAATGCAGAACTCACCATCTAGTAGCCACGATGGTAGTGACTCGTATAGCCAATCGGTCGCCTTTTACGACCTGCCTGGCAGATCGGCAGTTGGCCTATTCTTCAAACGAGCCCGGACCAACACGGGGGTCTTGCGTAGAGGTGATTAGAAATTGTTATTCTAACCAACAACTATCCAATCATAGTAAGTCTCGATATGTAAACTTAATGACAAATTAGACACTATTCGTTTTGGGTAACACGTATAGTGTTATTATCTAAAATAAATAATTTAAAAGTATCTTCACGACTGAATTCCTAAACTGGTAGGCAGAGGTACAATCAATGCACCCACGATTATCTCGAATATACTTAGTCTCACAATGCATTTCACCACGATTATTGGTATCACCCGGTTGGCGATAGAATTGCCACCTATCAATCCTATCCTATCAAATCCCATCCTATCAATGGTGGCAATCCTTTCGCCAAACGGGCACTTATCCAATTCCGAGCTACGTTGTTTGTATCAGAAAACTAAAAAAAAATATTGATAATAAAAAACCTGACTGCATTTAATCTTGAAAAAAGAATCATTGCCTTAAATGAAAACTAAAAAGAAAGAAATTGCTAGCACCATCTTGAAATTTATATAGCCCATGTCACTACTACAATTTAGACAAATCCAACAACAGCTCATATGTCAAACACCATCAAACCATGTAGGGCGTCCTAAATGTAGGCGTATGTCCTAAAAAGAAACATTACACTCCTTCTGGCGAAGTCGGATAAAAAAACACTATTTTGAATTGTCCGACCTAGAAATTGAACCCGGGATCTCAAACCCCGTGTAGTTAACACCGACAACGGACCACTAGAACACAGGAATGACTAATAATTTACGAGCAGTAAAATTGAATCAACTGACTCCATTTTTGTGTGTCGGTAATCATAAGTTATACCTTTACCAAATTGGGCCCCATTTGGTAAAGTTCTAAATTGAATAGAAAGTACACTTCAAATAAAAGAGTTTTTAGACTTTTACTAAATTCTGAGTTAACAAATAAAAAAATAAAACCGAACTGGGAACCTCCACCTTCTTGAGGTTGATTGAAAAGCCTGACAATTTGCCTGGCCTTATACTATCCTGGCCTAAAAGAAAATGCCTAACCTAAAACAAGGCCAGACATTTTCCTTTAAAAGCCAGATATTATCATCTTTAACAGGCAAAAATATTCGGCGTTGCACCTTGACCTTACAACAAATCTTAAAGTCTGGACAGGCCTGATTAATAAAGATTTGCGCAGAGACAACTCATAAAAGCCAAAGATATCAGATTTTAGTCAAAGGCAACCCTAGCCAGGTTTATGGAAATTCTAAATATGTACGTCTGAAGCAGCCTTTCTGACAAATTTCCTGATAAGTTAACTTCAGTACTGTATATTTCCCATTACTGAGAGAAACGGACGTTTATTTCCTGAAAATATAACTAGATCTTTCTGCAAAGTTACATTTTGCAAGAAAATCTGAAATACTTGTTCAGAACAAATAGCTCGTATTTACTGGAATTGAAAACCAGAAAATTTCCTATTCCAGAAAGTCAAATAACATATTAAACTTGTATCAGAAGCCTTTTTACGCTTCGCTTTTACACATAGCGTAATTGGAAATCTTTTTAATTGTGCACCCTGTATGTAGGGCGAGGCTTCTCGAGTTCAAAGCTCAAAGCGCAGGCACAAATGAAACTGCTTAATAGGAACTTTGTAGTTATTAGTTTTAGTTATTATAATATTTGTTTAACAGATAAAAGAATAGATTCCTATAATAAAATTCGTGTAATAAATAGTAAAAAATTGCTTAATAGGAACATTGTAGTTATTAGTTTTAGTTAATATAATATTTGTTTAACAGATAAAATAATAGATTCCTATAATAAAATTCGTGTAATAAATAGTAAAAAATTGCTTAATAGGAACTTTTTGTTTAACAGATAAAATAATAGATTCCTATAATAAAATTCGTGTAATAAATAGTAAAAAATTGCTTAATAGGAACTTTGTAGTTATTAGTTTTAGTTAATATAATATTTGTTTAACAGATAAAAGAATATATTCCTATAATAAAATCCGTGTAATAAATAGTAAAAAAGTGCTTAATAGGAACATTGTAGTTATTAGTTTTAGTTAATATAATATTTGTTTAACAGATAAAAGAATAGATTCCTATAATAAAATTCGTGTAATAAATAGTAAAAAACTGCTTAATAGGAACTTTGTAGTTATTAGTTTTAGTTAATATAATATTTGTTTAACAGATAAAATAATAGATTCCTATAATAAAATTCGTGTAATAAATAGTAAAAACTGCTTAATAGGAACTTTGTAGTTATTAGTTTTAGTTAATATAATATTTGTTTAACAGATAAAAGAATATATTCCTATAATAAAATCCGTGTAATAAATAGTAAAAAAGTGCTTAATAGGAACATTGTAGTTATTAGTTTTAGTTAATATAATATTTGTTTAACAGATAAAAGAATAGATTCCTATAATAAAATTCGTGTAATAAATAGTACAAAAGTGCTTAATAGGAACTTTGCAGTAATTAGTTTTAATTGATATAAAATTCGTATAATATAATTCATGTAATAAATTTGTATTACCCCCGTGTTGGTTCCGGGCTCCTTTGAAGAATAGACCAACTGCCGTTCTGCCAGGCAGGTCGTAAAAGGCGACCGATTGGCTATGCGAGTCACTACCATTGTGGCTACTAGGTGGTAGAGTTCTGCATTGTCTCGCCCGGATCTGGTACTACCGCCTTGCCTATTCCTGCCGCAATAGCGTCAGCGCTTGTCACTGTCGTGTTCCGGTTTGGAGGGTAAGGTAGCCGGTAAACTTATGCATGTGGCATTAGACCTCGCCAACGAAAGATAGCAACGCATCATTAACACCTTTGGCGTCTATAGGCGATGGTTGACTCTTTCCATCAGGAGACCCATCTGCTTGTTTGCTATCTTATGACATAAAGAAAAAAAATAACATAATTCGTGTAATAAAAATTGAAAATTCGTTTATTAGGAATTTTTTATTTATAGTTATAAATATCTTCACGCCCGTATCCTCGAAGAGGTTGGAAGAGGTACAACAAGTGCACCTAAGATTTATTTTTTAATTTGTTTCTTAATTTTTAGAGTAAACAGTTTAAAAGTAAGTAAGGTATAAATTAACTACTTAGTCCATTCGGAACAGACATAATTTTGTCCAATTTCCATTCTAGGACACCTATACAATTGTTTGTATGGAACACACGAATATGACCTCAATTTTTCATCGACAGAACCCGTGTTTTTAGCCAGGAAAGTTATTTAAAAAAAATTGAGTATTTTTTTTAAATAACTTTTAAAAACACTTGGTATAAAAGTTGTGTTATTATGTTTTTTACTAAAGCAATTCTCATAAAACTCTTTGTTGGTCCGGCCCGCTTTGAAGAATGGACCATCTAACGTTCTGCCAGGCAGTTCGTAAGAGGCGAAAGATTGGCTATACTAACTACTATCGTGGCCTTACTTATTCTAGCCGTAATAACGTCAGTGCTTGTCAATGTCATGTTCCTGTCTTAAGAAAAAAGTTGGCGGTAAACTTATGTATATGTAACCCTTTAAACCATAAGATCACAAGAATAGCAAAGCATCATTTATATCTTTGGTGTCTACAGGCGGCGATTGTCTCTTTTCATCAGAAGAGGCATCTGCTTCTTTGCTATCTTATGATATAAAGGAATTAATTCCAAGAAAAACAATTTGAAAACGTTTTTTTTTGTTAAATGCCCTGGCTACAAAAACACTAATTCTCTCAAGGCCAAATTAAAAGCATATTCTTGGGATCAACATTATCTACAAAAAATTGGCTATTCGCTTATGATTTAGAATGATCTCACGTTCTTTCTGACTGGACTAAACATTTCTCACCTCATGGCTGATACCTTCATAACTCTTACCTTCGATAATATTAGATTTTTGCTCTATCGAGTAACCTTGTTTGCTCAATAAGCATACCCATATTTGGGTAATCCCTGGGAATGCGATTCATTTTAGTTACAGCAAAGTTTTGATATTAGTGTTCAAATAAAAATTGGCTTTTGTAGAAAATCCGAAAGAAAATGATTTTGCTAACGTAATCAAAATCCAAACCCCCCCAACCCACATGCCATCGAAAATAAATAAAACGACCATCTCCTTAAACCCAGGACGTTGTACTGCTGAGCTAGTGTCGACAAGCCCGACAGGCTCGACGTGGCAAAATTCTTCTTTGCTATATGATCGATTCCGACGATTTCAAGATTTTTCAAGTTTCTCAAGCAAGGGGTGAGTGCTATAACACAAAAATATTTGTACTTGGTTTATAATCATGGAAGGATAGACAAAATAATAAGACGATACATGATACAGAGCAATGCTCGGTCTTCCAAATATTTAACATCCGACCATATTAACAAAGAATATGTTTACACTTGGACGTGCCTACTATAATTGTTAGGAATCAAAGTGAGACTTTACAGTCCACTCGATAAAATAATAAAAGCTTAATAATACAGATAAATTAACTTAAATGTACGTATATTCGCTATTGTTGAAGCGAACTAGGCATTTACGCCCCAAATAATGTAATATATGGTAATTTTCCATATGAACGGTCTAACTGGCTCACGTAAATGGTTTTGGGGTACACACTATAACAAAGTGTGCGTGTCGTATTATTCAACTAATTGGACTTCAATTTTGAACATCGTTTTGTGAATACATTGTGTAGATATTTGTATGAATTCAATAATTTAGATTTAATGTTAAATTATTGTCCTTGTTGTAAATATATTATGTACAAAGCTTCATGCGCTATAACTGTATAATGCGCACTAAGTTTTATAAGTTAATTGTATTCACAGACCACTTGAATACTATTAGACTCGCCATTGGGAAGTAAACGAGTCGCCGTGCATATGAGTTAACGCTCCTATAACTGTCAAAAATGTCATCTATACATATAATAAAATCGTAGAAAAGTCAAAACTGTACATTGAATATTTTTTTAAAAGAATACTTGGGGCGTGATCTACAATCGATATCGAAGCCAAAAATATAGTTTTTAGAATTTTTGTCTGTTTGTCTGTTTGTCTGTATCTATGTCCGGGGTAAACTAAAAAAGTACTGCATGGATTTACTTCAAATTTTGCATGAATATTACTAACAGGTCGGGTCAACATATAGGCTATATATTATCACGCTATCACTTACGGGGGAGGAGCTGTGCGGAGTAAACGAAGTCCGCGCGGACGAAGTCGTGGGCAACAGCTAGTATATTATAAAATTGAAATTAACCGTATTGTTACTGTTTTATCGTACCGAATGAGATGATAAGGTTTAAAAATTACCCATAAAATGATTTTGTTTCATCGATAATATAACGATAATATAACGATAATATAAAAGGGGGGTCATTGGCCAGAAGCGTGCTCGTCGCGACCCCTGCCAGTCCACTGGACTGCAATTCTGGCCCGAATAAGTACCGCAGTGCGGATTAGGGCGTCCCCTGGAGGCGACGCGTACCGATCCGCCCCCGTCGGTACGAAAAGCGGCGGATGCGGCGATGGGGGCCGCCACCCATCACGCCAGGCCCGAATAGGCGAGTCGAGGGGAGCAGAGTGCCAAATAGGCACGTGGAATGTAAGAGGTGGGTTGGAAGATAAGATGCATGAATTGATAGATGTAATGAATGAGAGATGCCTAGATGTTTTGTGTGTAACAGAGACTAAACGTAAAGGTAGTGAAACCACTGATCTCCCCGGTGGCATGATGGCTCTGTGGTCTGGTGTGCCCCAGAGCGATCATGCTGGCGCCGGAGTAGGTATTCTTCTATCGTCACGCTTAGTCTCTGGTCTGAAAGATTATGGGATGGCTGGCTCGAGACTTCTCTGGGTCCGGATCAAACTGGGAATCACGAGAGTCTTTTTGGTCGCATTATATGCACCGGTAAGCTCTTCGTCGCCCAGTGACCTGGAAAAGTTTTGGGATTCTGTAAGGGATGTTCTGGATATGGTTGATGACAATGAAAGAGTCATTTTGTGTGGTGATTTGAATGGATGGGTCGGGACTAAGCGGCCTGGTTTCGATGCCGTTCTTGGTCCGTATGGTGACAGTAGAGTGAACGACGCCGGTAAGCACATTGTGGATTTATGCATGGAAAGGAATCTTCTTGTGGCTAACACAATATTCCCTCATAAGGACATACATTTGTATACATGGAGAAGGAATGACCAAAAGAGTGTGATAGATCTGATTTTGATTGATAGTAGACTCCGCAGTTGTTTAATGGATACGCGCGCCTACAGAGGTCCCAATCTGGAAACGGACCACTATTTGGTAATAAGCCGATATAGGGGTCTGTTTAAGAAGTGGAGACATTGGCGACAACGTGTTCCATTCGGAGAGCTTGAAAGGATAAAGAGCGAAAAGTTGCAAGACCCGAGTATAAGGAGTATGTATGAGATTCAGGTACGAGATAGGTTGGCGAAAGTGAACCTACCGGACTTGGATGTAGACGAATGTTGGAAAATTTTGAAAGATAGTATGATAGTAGCCGCGAAAGAAGTATGTGGTAGTGCAAAACTGTGCAAGTCAATGGAAGGAGATGCATGGTGGGATGATGAAGTGAAAGCTGCGATTGAGAGAAAGAAGAGAGCATGGCTAGACTATGTATCATGTTTGCAAGCGAATGATGGTATGAAAGACAAGAAGAAAGAATTGTATCGTTGTTGTAAGAATGCCACCAAAACCTTAGTGAAAGAAAAGCGTGAAAGAGAATGTTTGAAAGCGGAAGAGAGACTGGCGAGCAACTTCGAGGCAAACACCAAACTTTTTTGGAGGGAGGTGAAGAAGTCTAGGAGTTGTTCGGCAGCCTCCAGAATGAATAGGATTAAATCTAAGGATGGTGACATTCTTACAAGCACAGAAAGCGTGTTAAAACGATGGAGTGAATATTTTGGAGATATGTATGATGCTGTTCAGGACGCTGCCTCCGTCTCTGACTCAGTAAGTGACTCAGAGACGGTGGAGGCGTGCCAGGACATTACTATGCAAGAGATCGTATGGGCGATAAGAAGTATGAAAAACGGAAAGGCTGCGGGAATAGATAAGGTGACTGCTGAGATGATCAAATACGGTGGTCCTGCCGTCTGGGACTCTTTTTGGGTCCTCTGCAATACATGTTGGAGGACCGGTAGAGTACCCGAAGACTGGCGGCGCGCGGTCATCGTGCCCTTGTATAAAGGCAAGGGCTCACGTATAGACTGCAATAGCTATAGGGCCATCAGTTTGATCAGCTTAGCATCGAAGGTGTATGGTAAGATCATTGAAAGAAGAATGCAAGGGAAGTCCGAGGGAATGTTGTGGGAGGCACAAGGGGGTTTCAGATCTGGAAGAGGATGTATGGATCAAGTTTTCTCACTTCGCAACATCGTAGAGAAGCATCTGGCTGTCGGCCAGAAGGTTTTCTGCGGTTTTGTGGATTTGGAGAAAGCGTTTGATAGAGTTGTGCGAAAGAAACTTTGGGACATTTTACCCAGTTATGGGATAGATGGGCGTCTGCTGCGTGCTTTGCAATCCATGTACTGGGATTGCAAAGCATGTGTGCGGGTGGACGGCAACATATCGCCCTGGTTCGATGTCAATATCGGCGTCAAGCAGGGTTGTGTGTTGTCAGCTCGTCTGTTTATTCTATATCTGGATAAGTGTCTCCAAAGATTGAGGTCATTGAATGTGGGAATGCGCATGAGTGATCTAGTGGTGAACTGCCTGCTTTATGCAGATGACTCTGTACTTTTAGGCTCAACTCCATCTGAGCTGCAAACACTGGTCACAGTTATGAATGAGGATTGTAAGAGTATGGGCTTACATTTGAATGCGAAGAAAACTAAAGTTTTGGTATTTGAAAGAGAAACAACCAGAACGGATGTAAGAGTTGTGGTCGATGATGTAGTGCTGGAACAAGTGGATGAGGTTGTATATCTTGGATGTGCTTTTAGCAGGGATGGAAGGTACACCGCTGATGTTGAAAGAAGAGTGTGTGCAGGGAACAGAGTGAATGGAGCGTTAGGGAGATTACTTAATAGCACAATTTTAAGTCAGGGTGCCCGTCTAGCCCTGCATAATCATGTGCTTATCCCAACGCTATTGTATGGAAGTGAGAGTTGGGTATGTCAGAAAGGGCATGAAAGTAGAATCAACGCGGTCGAGATGAGGTCGCTAAGAAAAATATGTGGTGTGACACTCGCGGACCGGGTTCGTAATGCCGAAGTGAGAGAGAGGCTAGGTTTGAAAGAAAGTGTCGGTGTAAAGATGAGAAAGGGCATGCTCCGTTGGTTCGGACATGTAGAAAGAATGGTAGATGAAAGGTTAACAAAACAGATATACAACGCGAATGTGGAAGGATGTAGGTACCGGGGAAGACCAAGACTGACATACCACGATCAGATTGATCGAGTACTGTCCGAAGGTGGTGTCAAGAGTCTTCGCAACCGGCGTGTGTGTATGAAGAGAGTGATGAATGTGGAAGAAGCGAGACAAGCCTGCAAGGATCGTGATGTATGGCACTCGGTTCTCTCTGCCTACCCCGTAAGGGATCTCGCGTGAAGATATGTTGTTGTTGATAATATAACTCTGTATTTTTGTGTGTAATTTTTATTTATAGTATACGATAGCAAACAAGCTGATGGGTCTCCTGATGGAAAGAGTCAACCATCGCCTATAGACACCAAAGGTGTTAATGGTGCGTTGCTATCTTGTGGCGAGGTCTTATGCCACATGCATAAGTTTACCGGCTACCTTACCCTCCAAACCGAAACACGACAGTGACAAGCACTGACGCTATTGACCAGACCCGGGCGAGACAATGCAGAACTCTACCACCTAGTAGCCACGATGTTAGTGACTCATATAGCCAATCTGTCGCCTTTTACAACCTGCCTGGCTGAACGGCAGTTGGCCTATTCTTCAAAGAAGCCCGGGACCAACACGGGGAAGCAATGCAAGCTACACTGACAAACTAAGGAATTGTCTTCAAAGGAGTATCCAATTAATCCGTGATTGTATTATATATAACCAATGACGTTTACTTTTTTAGATATCGCTGTGTATAACCGTCATCAGAGTGTAAGAAATATATTGATATTTATTGCAACGAGACAAACTTTATGGCAGGAAACTAAAGGGATGATATTATATATACCTAATTACGTATCTAATTATGTATATACTATCAGGTAGTCTTATGGGACTAGGTTTTTGTCGTGGGCTCCCTTACTACAAGTACTAGGAGACAATGTGGCACCTCATCCATGAATTTAATAATTATGCATAAGTCTACCGGCTACATTTACCCTGCAAATCGGAACACGACAATGACAAGCATTAACGCTATTATTGCAGGAATATGTAAGACGATGGCACCAAATACCAGGGTGAGTCGTTGCGGATCTCTACCATGTTATGTTATTTTGGAATCATTTACATTTAATTCATCCCCGGGTCGGGCAAAAATGTTATTGAGGGTTTTTTGATGTTTATCTATAAAATTTCAGTAACGGCTTGGAGTGCAGTGTTGTGTGTAACACCGCCATGCTTCGGATGAACACGTGAAGCTATCGTTATTGGTTATCGCAAGACTAAAGAAAGAAGCAATAAAATGCGATCATGGGGATCACTGCCCATTCCACTACCAACGTAATGGTGAATTATGGTAAGCCGCAATTCTGTAGACGTTCAGTTCAATTTGCCTCTCTTTGTTGTCTTCCTAATAGATGTCGACAAGTGTTCCTTTTCGTTCCTAAGCCGAATAATTGAGATTTGATTTGACATCCGACGAAGGAACCGTCACCTTATTGGATATCTTGCATGAATACTAAATACCTTCGATTTAAGAAGATATATTCTTACATAAGAAAATGTCAGCCATATATTGTATTTTTAATTCCAGTAATATTTCGTATACTTACCGTAACTTTTCCATCAAAAAACAGTAAAACAGTTTATTATGAACAACTAATAAAAATGAAAGAATAGCACCGTAAACTTTTATTGTCGAGACTTAGTCAGAAGTTCTTCCATTTTGTGAAATATTTCCGACAGACTGTTATAACTACTGCTTGTTATTTTTAGAGATCTTTGCAAGAATATTTTTTTAAAACATCGGATATCCTATGCGGTGTAGCGATGTCACTAAGTGTGTGGAATTACTTAATTAGTTAGTTTCGAAACTTGGGTCAGGCAAAGCTTTCTAAATACGTTTTCCGTTTGTCTGAAAATGAGATTATTTTATATTATACGACAGCAAAGAAGATTAATATCCTGATAGAAAGAGATAAAAATCGCCCATAGACACCAAAGATGTTAATGATGTGTTGCAATCCATGTAGCAAAGGAGAAAGTATATATTATTAAAAAAAAAAACTCGTATAAAAATGCATATAGAGATAAGTATTTTACTATAAGGAATTATTTATTTTTACATAAGTGTCATATGGTAAGTGTAAATAAATTAACAATGCAATTGTACTAAATGCTGTAAACCCGTATATATACGTAAATAGAAATTACTGTAAAAATAGTATATTTTTGTAAAAAACTGTTACCTACGTAACAAAAAAAAGTAAAGGTGGTACAGCAGAATACAGAAAGAATATTACAAATGAGATAGATTACTTAAGAATGTATAGCAAGAAGCTCATATACAAATAACTGTATTAAAAAAGTCTCTGAGAATCTTTGTCAGAGGAATAAAAATATAAATAAAAATATTTAAAAAAAACATGTAATGGGATGTTAGTATCATAATATGCAAAAGTTTATCTTTTGTTTATCTAACACTTTAAGCCGGAGCACGATAGTGACAAACGCTCATGATATTGCGTAATTGCAGGAATAGTTAAGGCCGTGGTAACAAGACTCAGGCGAGACGTTTCAAAACTCTACCACTTAGTTATCACGATGGTAGTGACACATATAGCCAATCGGTCGTCTTTGACGACCTGCCTGATAAAATAACAGATATTCAAAGACAAGACAAGACAAGACAAAATGTAATTGGACATTTTTTTTATATAGATTCTATGAGTTTAATTAATTGTAAGATAATTTGTGACCTTAAATTTATAAAATATGAACATTAATTATGATTAAGTAGATTATAGTATGTATTTGCACACCGGCATTGCCGGTAGATTATGGCGATCTGAAAAAATGTAAGACCTATTTATTGTAACCCATATTCATGCAAATAAAATATATTCTATTCTATTCTATTCTAAGAGGCCTGGAACAATACAGTAAATGAATTTGTGAAATAGTAAGTGAAAGAATAAACTATTTTAATCTAAGAAAATCAAGGTAATATATTGGAAAATGGTCTGTATTTCTGATCTGATTTGGAAAATAGTCAGAGATTACTCTGTAACGACAAGACCGCTTTTTGTACCCCTGTGAATAAGTTATACTATTGTTGTTGCATTTTCGTAAGGGTTAATCGCCTCTGTGGTCTAGTGATCCGGTGTCGGAGTTGACCACATGAGGTCCCGGGTTCGATTCCTGGGTCGGGCAATCAAAAATGTGTTTTTTCAGTTTTCTGATAAAAACAACGTTGCCTGGGATTAGAAAGTGCCCGGTTGGCGATGGGCTGGCCACCTATCACATTGTGGGACCAAGTATCTTCCGCCAATCGTGGGTGCACTTGTCGTACCTCTGCCTACCATTTGGGGGATACGGGCGTGAAGATACTTTTTATATTATGTACTTATCATTCATTCATTCAAAAGTGACAAACTTTTATGGAATTACTTTGACCAGAACGAGAAGGAACAAATAAACTATATTATTGAAAACAAAACCAGAACTTGAGATTTTTAAAATTAACACAAAGTTAAATTGAATTTTCTCAATTTATCTTAATGAAAGGCAGAGTAATTTTACAAGTTCCTAACTAAATCTTTGACTAATGAAACATTTATTTTAATTAAGTGGAATACTTAATAGATATCTAATATGAAATTAATTAAATGTTAACTGGGGTTAGCCTACTCGGCTCATACATCGTGAGGTCCCGGGTTTGACACCCGAGTTTGGTTTTTTATATACTCGTATTATAAGATAGCAAACAAGCAGATGGATCTCCTGATGGAAAGACTCAACCATCGCCTATAAACACTAAAGATGTTAATGGTGCGTTGCTATCTTGTGGCGAGGTCTAATGCCACATGCATAAGTTTACCGGCTACCTTACCCTCCAAACCGGAACACGACAGCGACAAGCACTGACGCTATTGCGGCAGGAATAGATAAGGCGTTGGTAACAAACACGGGCGAGACAATACATGCAGAACTCTATCACCTTGTAGTCACGATGGTAGTGACTTTAAAAGCAAATCGGTTGCCTTTTACGACCTGCCTGGCAGAACGGCAGCTGGTCTATTCTTCAAAGGAGCCCGGAATCAACACGGGGAAAAGTGTAAAAGTCTTATTGAGATTTTTTCGAGGGTATTATTTTAAATGTTGTAATTATAAATGTATATAAGATAAGAAGATAAATAAAGGAATAATAATAATATTTATTTTCCAGAAATAGGGTTATAAAGTTCTTATGTCTAATTAATACGCCTATTCCGCTACACATTAGCATGCAAATTCATTACATTACGTTTATAATATTTTGTATTATGAAAAAAAACGAATGCTTTAATAGATTACCTACATTTTGAAACGGTCTGATTTAAGCTGCTTTCGTTGAAAGCATTCTAATGACTAATAAATATTTCAGATATATAAGTGGCTAAAAATGTTTCAGAGACAGTGGTTTTATGAATGCCTGAATGGTTAAGCGGTACCGACTTTGCAGTAGATTCAAGTTTTTGGTATCAAATCCGGAGTCGGGTACAAAATTCAAAATAGCCATTTTAGATTTTCATGGATAAGAATTAAAGGGAGTGATTGTATAATTGTATAACTGTCCAAGTATGAAGCAAGTATGTCCATTAGCAAAAAAGTTATTGCTTAAGTTACGCCAAAGTTTGACATCAAACAATATTAAAAACACATATTTTTTATATCATAAGATAGCAAATAAGCAGATGGGTCTCCTGATGGTAAGAGTCAACCATCGCTTATAGACACCAAAGATGTTAATAGTGCATTGCTATCTTGTGGCGAGGTCAGGCCACATGCATAAGTTTACCGGCAACTTACACTCCAAACCGGAACACAACAGCGACAAGCACTGGCGCTATTGCGGCAGTATTAGGTAAGGCGGTGGTACCAGACCCGGGCGAGTCAATGCAGAACTCTACCACCTAGTAATATATAAAATTAGATTTGCGACACAGTAACAGTGAATTCAACTAGCTCTATAATTAATTTTAGTCCGTGTATATAACATGTGTTATATATGTAATTTGTATGTATGTACATACAATTGACTTTAAAAATTGTTTATTTTTTTATGTTAGTTAGATAGGCAAACTGGCAGACGTGCCACCTGATGGTAAGTGGTCGACGTCACCCATGAACATAAACTAGTTAAGCAAGAAGTGGCCCAGGTAACTCATTTATGTGTTGCCTATCCTGAGACATAAGATGTTAAGTCTCGGTGCCAGTAATTACACTGCCTGTCTTGCCCTTCTCTCCGAAAGACAGCAAAGCTATTTCACGGGAGAAACAAGCAAGATGGTGGTACCCATGCAGAAAACCCATGCAATATATACTGATGAGAGGTGTTACTATATTCTGTCACTTATTATATTCGATAATAAGTGAAAGAGTATTTTTGAGGAGTGTTTTTGAACTACTGCGCTACCTCAGATCGTTTTTTTTTTTTAAAATGGAATTACCCCCCTTGAACCACCGACTACGTGTCGGTTGGTGAGCTTTGCGCGAATAGGCAAGGTTACTGGTTCGAATTATTATTCCTGTCAAAGTTTTTCGTTGTTAAGTTTTTTAAGTTTCTCCTAGCACGGGATAAGTGCTAAAACACATATACAGGGGCTAGTTTACAAATTGGAGGAGATTGTTCCGTACTCGACTCTAATACCGAATATTAAAAAAAATGGCACTTAAATTTTGACCTAATCTATATACATATAATAAATCTATATACATATATAAAATCGTAGAAAAGTCCAAACTGTACGTTGAATATTTTTTAAAAAGAATACTTGGGGCGTGATCTACAATCGATATCGAAGCCAAAAATATTGTTTTTAGAATTTTTGTCTGTTTGTCTGTTTTCTGTATGTATGTCCGGGTTAAACTCAAAAAGTACTGCATGGATTTACTTAAAATTTTTTATGAATATTACTAATAGGTCGGGTCAACATATAGACTATATATTATCACGCTATCACCCATGGGGGAGGGGATGCGGCGTAAACGAACTCCGCGCGGACGAAGTCACTGGCAACAGCTAGTTATCCAATATAAATGTAAATGCACGGACATACACTTGTAGACCGAGATTCATAGTCTACAAATATAAATTTACTGAACTCCTGACTAGACTTGTTAGCGTGCTACTATCACCCTGACAGTGACCATATTTTCTGAATATTACGACACTAGTTTAATTAAGGTTTACTATATAGTGAAGCAGTACTTTCTGTTTATTGAATTGTGATTGGTAGCATATGACCAATACTTACTGTGTCCTTTAATATTCTATGGTTTTTTACGAGTCAATTTAGAATGATGATGATCAGATGAGATCAGAGCAGATGCTCTACTCTTAAAAAGGGAATTGTACCGTCATGGAAACTCCAATTCCTAGGATATATAAAATACTTCGTAACCCGAAAAATTATCATGAAAATACGAAGGGTGTAATTTTGTGTCAAATTACTCAAGAAAAATAGAGATATTATAAATCTCCGGCACTAGGGTGGCAGATGTTCTGAAATATCGCGTTTAATTAAGGCCCGTGGAAAAAGATATTAAAATTAGTTACCAAGTTGTGAGTGATCCGAATTAGGGTTTATTCACAATGAGGGTTCTATCGTTGCGATTTTTAATTCCACAAAATTGCTAATGAATAGCTGTGTGATATTTTTATTGAAGGGTTAAGTTTGATTAAGTACCTATATTTTTTTAATAAATATATGTAGTTATTTTATATTATAAGATAGTAAACAAGCTGGTGCCTCTTTTAATGGAAACGCGTCGCTTTGGTGTCGAAATGTATTTTTAACTGAAACTCAAGTTACAGTACAGTTTGCAGCGCTCGTACACAAAAGCTGTAAATCTCACAAAAACTATTTTAAATTGTAGAAAAAAATGAATTTTGTACACGAGTGTTTACATCGTGAAACGCATAGGAAAAGAGATATTGTTGTCGAAAAACTGTCATTTAGCGCTATTTTTCCAATATGGCGTCGTGGGTGGCAAATGTACATTCCTACGAGGTAGAAAATGGTTGGTTTTGTCTTTACATCAGGAGAGATAATAATTTAGCATAATAATAAAAATGGAAAAGAATAATCGAGAAGCGTATTGCTGTGACCAGACTTCTGTAATAGCGCGCGTATGATAATCATATTCATTTTAGCACAGTTTCATTTTGCAACATTTACATATTAAGCAAAGTCGCAAGGAACAGGCAATATGTTATAAAAATATTTTAACTTTTATTATAGAGAAATAAAGTATTATATTTTGAAATATTGACTGGTTTTACACAAATTGTGTTGAGATCTCATAGTTGCGAATTTCCAGACTTCGAGTTAATGACAATATTTTGAAGCAATATGAGAGGGTGAAGTTAATGGGTGGAAGTTAATTCGAATAACTCTCTGGAGCACTAACGATTTTATTAACATACTAAGGGTGAAAGGAGTTTCTAGAACATTTTGTTTGACATATATTAAAAACATAATTAAGTTTTTAAGTACACTATCTTTTATAAAATACACTTTTACTGTTTTGCAATGAAGTAAAGCTTGATATAATGTGTCCTGTTTTTGTAAATGAAACTGGCTTTATAATAAAAAAAACTTAATTTTATTGTAAGTACAGCAAGACGGTACAAGTAAATAAGTAAGTAAGCATCATCACGCCAGTTCCCTCGCGGGGTAATCGGAGTGAACCGATTCACTGGTGATCGCTTGATGATATGGGTGCTGATTCTCATCTCTGCATTTTATCGAGAAAAACTTAGAAATAACCTTAATAAAACTTTTGTACGTACGTACATATAAAATTGTGACTACGACCATTATTAACAATTCCTAACACAACGTATTTGTTAACAATTTAAGTTTAAGCCCTGATGATGCAATAAAATGCGAAACCGGTTGGCTATTTAAATAAAAAAGTATATCTATACATATAATAAAATCGTAGGAATTTCATGTATGTCCGGGGTAAACTCAAAAAGTACTGCATGGATTTACCTCAAATTTTGCATGAATATTACTAACAGATCGGGTCAACATATAGGCTACATTTTATCACGCTAGCTCCTACGGGGGAGGAGCTGTGCGGGGTAAATGAAGTCCGCGCGAACGAAGTCGCGGGCAACAGCTAGTATTATATATAATTAGTGAATTGTGAAACAGTACAAGTGTAAAATTTAAAACAATAATTACATATAAAACAATATAAGTTATTTAAATTAATTTCAAGTGAAATATGAACAAAAAATATATTTATTTATTTATTTAATACTTATTGTAATCAGCACAATTAGGGTAAAATAAACGTAACATAAGTGTGGTTTTTGTCCATATTTCTCTTAAAATTAATTTAATTAATATGATGGACTCAGACAATAATAAGTTATAGTTAAGTATCTTCACACCTGTATCCCTGAAGAGATAGGCAGAGGTACAACAAGTGCACCCACAATCAGCCGAAGATACTTAGTCTCACAATTGTGGTATATGGTAAACTATCACCAACCGGGCACTTTTTCCAATCCCGAACAAGTTGTTTTTATCAGAAAACTGAAAAAACATATTTTTTGAGATGCCCGACCCGGGAATCGAACCCGCGACCTCAAATCAACTCCAACATTAATATTAACTAATATTTATGCAGGCAGACTGGTAAGAGATTGTGCATGTTGAAGGTAAAAAATATAGTTAATGGTCATAAGTAAACAATAAAAATATCATAAAATTAGAATAATGCTTAACACCGCAGTAAATTTCAACGAAATTATTATAGTTATATTCAAAAAGTATGGTCACCGCACATTGAACTAACGAAACTAATCGCGTTTTCGATTTGTTGCTGTTTTTTAGGCTTCCGAAGTAAACTAGGAACCCTTATAGTTTCGCTATGTCCGTTCATCCGTCCGTCCGTCTGTCCGTATGTACGATAGCTCAGAGATCCTTAATACTAGTAAGCTGTGATTTGGCATGAATAAACATATTAGTCACGTCAGCAAAGTGGTAACTAATATAATAATCAAATTTTGGAAAATACCTTTTTTTTTGGTTAGCTCCCCTTCATGATATTTTTTTGTGATGGGCAACTTCGGGACCATACATTGCGCGTGGCCTGACACGCTCTTTGCCAATTTTATTAAAGACTAGCTGTTTCAAGCGACTTCGTCCGCGCGGACTTCGTTTACTCCGCACTGCTCCTAGTAGGTTATAGCGTGATAATATGTAGCTTATATAAGCGTGATAAATTTTTGCATGAATATTACTAATAGGTCGGTTCAACATATGTTGAACCGACCTATTAGTAATATTCACCCAAAATTTTAAGTAAATCCATGCAGTACTTGTTGAGTTTACCCCGGACATACATACAGACAAACAGACAAAAATTCTAAAAGCTATTGTAGATCACGCCCCAAGTATTCTTTTAAAAAATATCCAATGTACAGTTTTGACTTTCCTACGATTTTATTATATTATGTAAGTATAGATATAGATCTATGCGCCGTGCGCGGGTGTCCATACTAGAAATTTTTATCGGATAATAAGGTAAAATTTAAGAACCTATTTTTTCATATTCGGTATTAGAATCGAGTACTGAGTAACCTCCTTCAGTATGTAATTTTTTTACCAGTCAGTAAATGTGATTTAGCACATATCCCGTGCTAAGGACAATTTGAAAAACTTAACAAAAATAATTTTGACACGACATGGTTTGAACCAATGACCTTGCCCAAATTCGGGCAATACTCTGAATAATTGAGCTGCGTGTCGGTGGTCCAGAAGGCGAAATTAGTTTTTGAAAAAAAAAAAGTTAATTCAACGATCTGAGGTAGCACAGTAATTAACAACACCTCAAAAATATTCTTTAACTTATTATCGGCTATAATAAAAGACACAATAATTTTAAGATTTTAAATTTAATAAGAATTTGTGAATTTGAAAAACACTGTGATCACTATGTTTACTTATTATAATTTTAAAGAAATTTCTAAAAAATAGCTTGATGTTTTCTGTCATGCGAGCCAAATTTGAATTGTGACGGCTTTATTTATCAATTTTTAGATATTTTTAAGCATTATATTAAAAAAAATAATCCCAAAAATACTTTTTATTATTTATCGTATAATTAAATTTCTAAGTCAGTACACCACATTAAGATGAATATACGAGTATCTCTTTACTTAGAAAATTTACTTTTTAGCCAACTACAAATTACACACCTAGGCCAAGAAAAAAAAATTCTTGCCCCCCTTATTCTGCATAGTATTATAAAAAATATAGAAAGAAAAAAGAAAGAAAGAAAATATTTATTTGCAAGAATATGGGTGTTCAAGACGAATACTTTGTTCGATGTTTTTGTCCCAGAAATTCGCAATACATACTAGGTACCTATAGTCTAACTAAAAATATCCCGTGTTAAGGATATTAATCCCGTGTTAAGGATTTAATTATAATATATAGTGTTAAGGACACTTGAAAAACTTAACAAAAATAATTTTGACACGACATGGTTTGAATCAATGACCTTGCCCAAATTCGGGCAACGCTCTGAATAATTGAGATTCATGTCGGTGGTTCAAAAGGCGAAATTATTTTTTGAGAAAAAAAAAATTAATTCAACGATCTGAGGGAGCACAGTAATTAAAAACACCTCAAAAATATTCTTTAGCTTATTATCGGCTATTATTTTAAATAGATGCAACTCACAAACTCCGCGTCAACATGGAAAACACAACGCCATTTTTTGTTAGTTTCAACGCCAACAACACCAATCTAACAACAATAATCCGGCAACGCACCTGCAGTACCTCCGGTATAGCAGCTGTTCATAGCCGGCGGTGATCACTTACCATCTTGCCCGTTTGCCCCTTATTCCATAAAAAAAAATTGAATTTGGACGCTTAAACAAATCATCCATTCCGGATATTTTTTGTGCGAGTGGTAACCAAATTTATCTCTTCAATTGCTTATTCTTAAAAGATATACGTTTATAGGTATAGGCCCTTAAAACTTGAGCAAGTAACAGAGAAATCTCAATTGCCAAAGCAATTTGTGTCCAAATTAAAATTTATTGTTTTTGACGCTATCTGTTTTTATCGCTTGATGAGTTTTTTGTCTTAATTAAATTCCAGATGTTTACTTAAGGCGTGATATTGTTCTGATATATAATAAATATGCAATCCTGTTATTTTATGTTGCGATATTTTAATACCGGGTCTTGCTGAACTCCCTATGAATCTACCATCTAATATACCATGTACCATCCCGTCAGTAAGATCCTAAGAAGTAAAAGATTGGCGCAAGTGTCTCTAATATCGTGGCTGCCGCTATCACTATTGTATTCTGATTGAAAGTTAAAGTATAGTTTGTTCACTAGGAAATGTCCAGATTTTACTTGAAAAAAGGGTCTGGGCATATATTTTGTTAACAAAGCTTAGATAAATATGAACGTAAAATTAACAATAGTTGTTATGAGATCACTTAATAGTTAGAGCAATCCAGCAGTGTTGATACTTAATGAAATTATCATGTAAATTATGAAGAATTTTCAGATGATTTATTTAACATATATTTTACATCATTTAAAACTAAAAAAGTAATATAAAACACAAAGTGATATAACAAATATTAATGACTTACATGGGTTTAACTTTTCTTAAACACATATAAAAATGATCAAGGTCAGTCCTTCCTAGTATTACAGATGCACGTAGTCGGCGGCAAAGTGATTTTACTATCGGCAATTAAACAAACAATAGCAACTAATTATTCATTCTCGAGTGGAATCTGGACATTTTCTAGTGAACAGACTATAGCTGAAATACTTATGCATATAGCATTACCACGTATTTTTAACATATAAGACGGATATAAACGAACTTGAGTGTCTTTGGTGTCTTATGGCGACGTTTATTTCTTTCTTTTTTAGAACATATTACGTTATTTATCGAACATATATCGCGGTCAGCTTAACTTGACGCATGCCGTTGATGAAGTCATTTGACGCAAAACGCAACAATAATGTCCAAAAACAATATGACAATAACCGAAACTAACCAAATTATCTATGCGCGTATCAGTAACAAAAACGCTGACCATGGCCATACTGACACTTATATTAATAACCGGGCGAGCTAACGGAAGCCCCGCCTTATATTCCAGAGATGAGTCAAGTTAATGTGACTTCGTTGCATGTTGATATATAAATAATAATTGCAATAATATACCAAAAGTGATGACCTTAAAAGTAGTAAAATCATACAAAATTTATATACTGACAGTGTTGTACTAAAATTGAACGTTATATATAATAGGTATCTAGTTATAATAGTTAAAGTATCCTCACGCCCATATCCTCGAAGGGGTAGGCAGAGGTACAACAAGTGCACCCACGATTAGCCTAAGATACTTGGTCCCACAAATATGATGGGTGGCAAGCCTATCGCCAACCGGGCACTTTTCAATCCCGGGCAACTTTGTGTTTCCCAGAAAACTGAAAAAAACACTTTTTGTGCCCGACCCGGGAATTGAACCCGGGACCTCATGTGGTCAACGCCAACGCTGGACCGCTAGACCACAAAGGCGATGAAACAATAAATATTTCATCGCCTCTGTGGTCAATAATATAATAATTATTCATAATTTAATTAGAAACTAGATAAATATTGTGTTAAATTATGTACTATTGAATGCTAAATGGTCAAACATGCGAACTAGCTATCTATTAATATAATTCTAAGAATCTTACAAACCTCCCGTATTTGATGCAATAAATTATGATTGACTGATTACGATCGATGATTGATTGATTACTTGATTGCTATCCAATGACGTAAAAAATATTATCACATTATCTATTTCTGACACAATAACGTGAATGCTTGTTAATGTTACGTCCCAGTTTATGCTCGGTTCCTATAATCAACAATCCGTCATATGTAGCAGTTACATTAAGCAACCAATTTAATACTCGTAATAATGAGGCGTTTCACAAGTTATTTGGACATTACCAAATGTAATATTTGTAGGACAGTTTTAGCTTACACCTCGAAAAAAATGTTACTAGTCGTAACTAAAACAAATCGTTTCTTATATATCACAAGATAGCAAACAAGCAGATGGGTGTGTGAGGGTCTCGTGATGGAAAGCGTCAACCATCGCCTATAGACAACAGATGTTATTGGTGCGTTGCTATCTTGTGGCGAGTTCTTATGCCACATGCATAAGTTTACCAACTACCTTACCTCCAAACCGAAACACGACAGTTACAAGCACTGATGATTGCGGCAGGATTAGGTAAGGCGGTGGTACAAGACTTGGGCGAGACTTTGCAGAAATCTACCACCTAGTAGCCATGATGGTAGTGACTCGCATAGTCAATCGGTCGCCTTTTACGACCTGCCTGAAAACGGCAGTTGTCTTGTTCTCCAAAGGAGCCCAGGATCAACAGGGGGTCTTACTGATTAACTTATGCACGTGACATTACCATCTCATCACATGCAAAGCAACGCAATCATTGTTATGTATAGGCGATTGTCCTATCTTTGTATCAGAAGTTTTGTTTGAATTTGCTTTTTGGTGATATAAAAAATAAGTAAAAAGTATCTTCACGCCCATATCCCCGAAGGGGTAGGCAGAGGTACAACAAGTGCACCCACGATTAGCCGAAGATACTTGGTCCCACAAATGTGATAGGTGGCAAGCCTATCGCCAACCGGGCACTTTCCAATCCCGGGCAACTATTGTGTTTCTCAGAAAATTGAAAAAACACTTTTCTTATGTGCCCAACCCAGGAATCGAACCCGGGACCTCATGTGGTCAACGCCAACGCTGGACCACTAGACCACAGAGGCGACAAAATAAAAAAATAATTAATTGGAAAGTGCGTACCGGGTCACGCAAAATGTAAGGTTCCGAAGTTGCCCAGCACAATATTTCGGATTGATATATTTGACCTATTGACATCACAGATTCACCGCCCATAAAAACTTCTCCAAGTATCTATATTAATCTACTAGCTGTTGCCAGCAACTTCGTCCACGCGGACTTCGTTTACTCCGCACAGCACCTCCCCGCTAGGTGATAGCGTGATAATATGTAGCCTATATGTTGACCCGACCTCTTAGTAATATTCATGCAAAATTTAAAGTAAATCCATGCAGTACTTTTTGAGTTTACCCCGGACATATATACAGACAAACAAACAAACAGATAAACAGACAAACAGACAAAAATTCTAAAAACTATATTTTTGGCTTCGCTATCGATTGTAGATCACGCCCCGAGTATTCTTTTAAAAAAATATTCAATGTACAGTTTTGACTTTCCTACGATTTTATTATATGTATAGATATAGATAATCTATATTAATATTTTAAATGCGAAAGTTTGGATGTTTGGATGGATATTTGTTACTCAATCACGCAAAAATTACTGAACGGATTTGAATGAAATTTGGCACATAGGTAGATGATAATCTGGAATAGCACATAGGCTATTTTTTATCCCGGAAAAATTAGGTGAACCCGCGGGATTCACAGCTAGTATTTTATAACTTGATAAACTATTACTTATAAATTTGTAAAGCTTACCGAGCCGTGATAGTTATCATTTTAAATTCATTATATTTACTACTACCAAAGATACTTCTCTATGCTACTGTGAATGTGATACTACCGTGAATTTTTCTCGCTCTAGAAACAAACCGTTTAGCTAGAAGAGGGAGGGACGATACTTAACTCAAAAAATGCTTGGTATTTCACATATCCCTTAATTAAAAAACTTTTTTCACAAACCTACAATAACTTTTAAAAAACTATTCAACGATACCCCACACTATGGCTACTAAATAGTGTGAGTTATCGCTGAATAGGATACAACACGAGAAAAAATTAACATCCCCACTTCACATATTGAAGAGCTATCCTAAAAGAATATTTTTCAAGATTCTATGTATGTATATATATATATATATATATATATATATATATATATATATATATATATATATATATATATATATATATATGTTGTTTGTATAACTAGCTTTAAGTTTTCCGGAATTAAAAAAATAAATATTTTATATCTCTAGTGCAATAAAGAATTTCACACATAATACACCCTCACCATCTCGTCACAGTTACAAGTATTTTAAAACGTTGTTTTTTGGACTACTAAATATTTTCTGTTTCCCATCACTAGCCCGTCTGTCAAAAAGATCAAGCTAACTTGTACAGGGTATAATGCAGTTAATTCATACATTTTTTTTCTTACCGTGAAGCTTCTATCTGTCAAACGCGCATATAAGAAATACGTTTAAATTTTTTACAAACTTTTGCATCTGTTATCTTAATATTATTGTTATCTTAGTAGTGGCAACCCTATAAAACAAAGCCCTGTATTCGTGATCGGATCGAAGCTCAAACAACGAATATATATGAATCACGAAATATGGCCCTCCGCATGTTGTTGTGATATTTGCTAGGGCCTCGCTTTAGGCTTTGTTTAGGTAAACGCAGCAATTGTTATTCGCTTTTCATGCCATTCTATTGGTTTTGATGACACCGTGTATTATTGAACGTTTGTTTCTTATATGATAGCTCTCGTGATTGTAAGAGATAATCGTATATATATATATATATATATATACTAAATTTCGAAATTTGAAGAAATAGCTTGAATTTTTAAATAGCTGTAATTAGTCTTTATGTAAAGATAATCATACTTTGTAATAGAGTTTTGTAAAGCTCGAAAACTCTACTTTAAGAATATAAAATCGTTTTTTATAAAAAACTGCGTTAATTATGTTTAAATTCAATTTAAAACAAAAAACGATTTTTCCCATGTTAATTAAATGGGAAACTTAAAAAACAATAGCGACCCCTTAGAGTTGAGCTATAGTGCTCGGGTTTGGTGAAATTTTTTTTTTATATCAAATAGAAACATTTGAGAGTGTATGAGTTAAAAAATTAATTAAAGATTTTTTTTAATCACATTTTTCATCAATCTTGAAAAATATTCTTTTAGGATAGCTCTTCAATATGTGAAGTGGGGATGTTAATTTTTTCTCGTGTTGTATCCTATTCAGCGATAACTCACACTATTTAGTAGCCATAGTGTGGGGTATCGTTGAATAGTTTTTTAAAAGTTATTGTAGGTTTGTGAAAAAAGTTTTTTAATTAAGGGATATGTGAAATACCAAGCATTTTTTGAGTTAAGTATCGTCCCTCCCTCTTCTAGCTAAACGGTTTGTTTCTAGAGCGAGAAAAATTCACGGTAGTATCACATTCACAGTAGCATAGAGAAGTATCTTTGGTAGTAGTAAATATAATGAATTTAAAATGATAACTATCACGGCTCGGTAAGCTTTACAAATTTATAAGTAATAGTTTATCAAGTTATAAAATACTAGCTGTGAATCCCGCGGGTTCACCTAATTTTTCCGGGATAAAAAATAGCCTATGTGCTATTCCAGATTATCATCTACCTATGTGCCAAATTTCATTCAAATCCGTTGGAAGTGTCTATTTCAATATTTATAAATTTAAAACAGTAACTCTTGAAATTCATTGCTTTAATAATTCCTCTCAAATTTTACTTTGTAAACCAAGTGATATTGCGTTAACTTCCAATAGTCTGGTTAACAAGTGCTTTTTAGGTCACAACTTTTTCTAATTTTCTAAAAATTTAGTATTTAGGTGTCATTTGATTCGGAATGACATGTAGAAACTTTTCGAGAAAATTGCACGGCCGCTCGCAAAAATTGCAAAAGTTATAAACAATTAAGTGAAAAAGGAGGGGAGGGGGGGGGGGTTAGTTCTTCGCGAATTTTTTAAATCTAAAAAAAGATTCAAACAGAGAAGAAAATTTCCCAAAAAAACTCCCTACTCCCGAAACCGTTGGATAAACATTTATAATTTTCCTAAACGATTGAATATACGCCCGAAAACGGATACTCCGGCCTGCGCAAGCCACGTCCACTGTGGAATTTTAATGAATAAATATTATTTTAATTTATTAAATATGAAAATAAATCATAATTTTTAGAGAATTAGAAAAAGTTTTGACCTAAAAAGCACTTGTTAACCAGACTACAATACAATTTTACATGTACAATAACATGAAATGCATAAATTCAGTGGTGGATTCAGCAAATTAAGAAATTAATTGGAGCATCATAATTGCATTTAAAAGTGACTCATGGAGCAATGTTTTGACTCAAACTTTAAAATGGTGCTGGGTTGGTCATGTTGCAAGATACGATGACGATGGACAATCAACATCACAAAATGGAAAGGACCACTTGGCGTGAGAAAGAGAGGTCACTTGTGCACACGGTGGTAGGACGAGATTGCGGCCAACGCAGAAAGAATCTGGATGATTACTGCAAGACAGAAAAAATTGAATTCTTTGGAGGAGGCTTACACCTAGAGGCTTCGTCTCTAGGCAAGCTCTGATCTTTCAGTCTACCCACAGAGGTCACCGAATCCTAGCCAATCTAAGGATGCTGCTAAACCAATATCAGGCTTGTAAAACCGTCCCACTAAAACCGTCCATGTTACTGCTTACTCTTCCACACGTCCAAGCTGTCCTGAGTGCTAAATACCACTGGCTTATGCCAGTTCTTTTTGGCTAAGGAGAGCGGTATCAGACCATTATCTACAGCAACGACATCACGATGCATTCCACATTTAACGTAAAGGAATTATTCTCTAAGATTATACTCCTCATGATTATGTAGGTTTTGCATTTATTTATATATGCCCTTGATATGATGATGTCCTTGTTTGTTTCGTCGAATGATGGCTATCCCTGCTTACTTCTTTAAATTGTAAGCAATAATTGACGTTGGGTGTGATCCTTTTTAATCCTGTCTTCTGACTGTCTTCCAAACTTACTTAGTGAACAAAATTTGTCTAAATGAAGCCGGTTTCTGTCGGAAATACTTTTTAATTTTAAAAACTTACAGAAAAACTCTCAGAATTATGCAAAGGTGCCTTGATTCACAAAGTAAAATGGTGCCATCAGATCATATCTTTCTATCTATAGACTGTCATAACATCAGATTATGTCTTACTATCTATAGAGTGTCATGGCATCAGATTATATCTTACTATCTATAGAGTGTCATGGCATCATATTTTGTCTTACTATCTATAGAGTTTCATGGCATCAGATTACGTCTTGCTATCTATAGAGTGTCATGGCATCAGATTATGTCTTACTATCTATAGAGTGTCATGGCATCAGATTATGTCTTGCTATCTAGAGAGTGTCATGGCATCAGATTATGTCTTGCTATCTATCGAGCATGGCATCAGATTATGTCTTACTATCTATAGAGTGTCATGACATCAGATTATGTCTTACTATTTATTGAGTGTCATGGCATTAGATTATGTCTTACTATCTATAGAGTGTCATGGCATCAGATTGTGTCTTACTATCTATCGAGTGTCATGGCATTAAATTATGTTTTACTATCTTTACTACCCGATCGGATATTAAACTTGTTCCGTTTTTGATCCACTACAACCACTCTATTCGGTAAACTACTATTATATATTTAATCATTTTAGCATAAATTGTAGACATTAATAATTTAGATTCTAATGACTATATTATACGAAATCCATTAGACTATATAATTCTAATTATATAATCTAATGGATTTCGTATAATTTAATACCAAAGAGAATGTCAGCCTGATATATTACCAGTAACTAATATTAACTAGATATAAACGTTATATGTATTGTACCTGGATGACCGAGATTTGCTCGGTATTTTTTTACAAAAATGGCGTTTTCTACAAATGACACCTAGCTGGATCGATTTATCACCCCCGAAACCTCCTCAATACTAAATATTATGAAAATCGTTGAAGCCGTTTCCTATTTTTTTTTTGTTTTATTTATTCAGGATAACAACAGCATTTAAGTACATACAGTATTAAATTTTGATGGATTACAGATTTAAGCCATTAATAGTTATCCAAATAAATTATATATATATATATTTAAACTCTATATATTTAAACTCTGTCGCGTTGTAGCTGGTTTCAGACCAGTAGACCCGGTCACTATTCATTTAGGAGTTATCGTGTACGAAATATTTTGAAAAAAAAGTTTTTCAACATAACTTTGAAATTTTTCAACTTGTTAATTTTGTTCCAAGACAAAGTTTTTAAGAGTATTTTTGGTTTGAACAACTTTGTATATAAGTACGCCTGGTAGAACGGCAGTTGGTCTATTATTCAAAGAAGCCCGGACCAACACAGGGAATAGAATACAGAATAGAATAGATTATCATTTAAATGAAAATGGGTTACAATTAATAGGTGTTACAATGTTTTCAGATCGCCATTATCTACCTGCTATACCGGTGTGCAAATACATATTACGTATAATCTAGTTAATCATAATTAATAATCATCTATCTATACATATAAAAATCAATCCCTATTTTCCTTGGTCACGACATCACGCCTGAATGGCTGGACCAATTTCGGTATTTTTTTTTGTTGTGTTTGTAATTGTAAGGATAAGGTTCTTATAAAAGAAAATATTAAGAAAATTGCGCGAAAAAATGGAAAATTTAAGAATACTTAACCACCATATAAAGTTTAATGCAATTTTGGCTGCGTGGAAGGACAATCCCGTAGGGCGTAGACTTATATAAATTACGTACTTATAAACTAATACAACTCATAAAGTCAATATAAGAAAATGCCCCATTACATGTTATATATATATATATATATATATATATATATATATATATATATATATAACCTAATATGTTATTATTATACTTATACATGTTATTATTAATTTATGTATATCTGATAATGTATATATAATAATAAGTAATATATAATAACCTTAATTATACTTAACTGTTAAAATTTTGTATAAAAAATAAATTTGTATAAAAAATAAAATAAAAAGAATATCAACATCATATCGTATTAGTATTTCGCATTTGATTATTTAATGTCATTATCTATCTATCTATACACATATAAAAATCAATTATTCTCGCTAAAACTCGAGAATGGCTGAATCGATTTGGCTAATTTTGGTTTTGAATTTGAAATTGAAATTGTTGAAGTCCAGGGAAGGTTTAAAAGGTGAGAAATATAGAAAAAAAAATAAGAGTGGTTATAAAGGCAGAACAGCGTTTGCCGGGTCAGCTAGTATATATTAAACATAAAAAGAAATTAAAATATTATTTTACTGATATCAAAGTATTGCCAAGTGCTATAAGTATAAAGCTATTCAAGCATTTTGTTTTTAATAAAGAAGCGTTATAAATTACAATCAAAATTGAATTTTTTATATCAAGCAACAAAGGAAAAATGTTTCCTATTAGGCTCCTCTCCTGTATTTTAAGTAGCCAATTATATTCTTATTTTAGGCACTTTATAAGCTCTTTACATAAACTTTACTTATGTTATTGGGCAAAGAAAAACATGTTTGGTATTTTTAACAATAAATTGTTACGGTGCGTGTCGGGCCACGCGCAATTAGGGTTCCGAAATTGCCCATCCCAATTTTGCGGATTAAGAAGAGGTATTTTATATTTTCATATTATGAATATTTAAGTTATTCAACGTCAATGACAAATACGTGTATATATATATTTTTTTTAATTTATTGTCCAAAACTTTCACATATTACATATATTGATAAAAACAGCTATGCACTAAAACTTTTAAAGTTTATCCGGCAGCAGCTGTGGAGTCGACTGTGGATAATATATTATTAATGAATTACAAAGAGTATATTAATTAAATGATATTCGTACCACAGTTTCACGCCTATAAAAACTTCTCTAAGTACATTTTATAAGTTGGTCGACTATTACTCAAAAACCTGTGAAGTCTTCTAAGCCGTGATAGTTTTTTAACTTCATTATTATTTATTACTACTATGATTTTTTTTCCACCCCAATATAAACCGCTTAGCCTGTAAAGGTTGGGAGGATGCTTGACTATAACAAAAATTAGCACTTAATAGCTTAATATTTTGCAAACGAAACCCTTAATCGAAAACTGGTTTTCATGAACCTAGTGTATTTTTTAAAAACCTTACGATACCGCACACAACGAGTACATGAGAAAAAAAAATTAACAGCCCCTACTTTACATGTAGGCGTAGCTCCCCTACATGTAAAGTAGGGGCTATTAATTTTTATATTTTAACATAAAATCTTGAAAAAATATTTTTTAAGATTTTATGTTAATACTTTGTTGACGTGACTTGAATTTCCGAAAAACCTCAACTACTTTTTGTCAGATACAGGATATATATATATATATATATATATATATATATATATATATATATATATATATATATATATATATATATATATATATATATATGTGTGTGTGTGTGTGTGTGTGTGTGTGCGTGTGTGTGTTAGGATTTGTAGAACATAATAAAGTTTCTGAAAAGTTATTTTCGTTAAATATATCTTACTTTTAAGAATAATTCTATTTTAAATTTAATCTCCTAAATCTAGTTTATAATGGTTGAACACACAAACGAAGCTTCAAAGCTAACAATTTTATTTAAAAGTAAAATTTTTTCAAACAGATATCTGTACAAAAAACCGGATTGTGAGTTTAATGTTTTTTTTTATTTATTTTTTTATAGTAGAGGGGGCAGACGAGCAGATGGTGCACCTGATGGTAAGTGATCACCGCCGCCCATGGACATCCGCAATACCGAGGGTATTGCACCTGCGTCGCCGGCCTTTTAAGAATGAATAAGCTCGTTTCTTGAAGGTCCCTAAGTCGTATCCATTCGGAAACACCCCCGAAGATAATAGATTCCAAAAAAATTTTATTTTAGTTTATATTACACTTATTGTCCGATTCGGCTTCGCATGGCTACATCAATAAATATGTTATAATGGTACCGAATTCCGTCTTTACTACAATAAAATGTATAAACCCTTTTTTCTCATCAAGTCTCCTCAGTCGAAATGGTTCAAATTTTCAGGATGACCAATTTTGGTAAAAACCAATCGAATTCACTCAACCGCATTTATTCTTAAAGCTATTCCATTAACCAAATACGACATAAGTGATATCAGAAATCAGAAATACTTTATTCAATAAAACTTTTTACAAGTTATTTTGACACTTCAACATATTTTTTTTAAAACTCCTACCGGATCGGAAACGCGGCCACACATTGCGAAGATCCGACAGAAGAAACTCAGCGGGCTTGTCTTTTTTTTCATATCATTGATTTTTTTACAATATCACAATATTACAAAAAAATATATATGAGATCGGTATGAGGAGCAATTAATACCAGGCTTTTTTGTGTTCTAAATAAGCTGAGATTTTATAAAATCCTTTTTTACACTATTTTAACACATTTTTTAAATTTATTGACTGGTAGATCTCTTGTAGTTTCGAGAAGTTTATTGTAAAAGCGTATACCTCACTAAATTATATAAAATACTAAGTTCTCTGATCATATATCATTGGTTTGTTAGTAATAAATAATATTTATGTTAGTAGATTTCTGTCAATTACATTAAAAGCAAGTTTTATTAAAATGAGATTATATACAGTTCAACTAAAATTTTGTAAAATTAGAATACAACAATAATTAAATTAGAACAAAATTACATCAAATTAAATTTTAAATTAAAATCAACTATGTGCCCATACAATTTTCATTTATTTTCATTTATTTTTATTATTATTATTATAAATAATATCATGATGCGAAAGTTTGGATGTTTGGATGGATGGATGTTTGTTACTCAATCATGCAAAAACTACTAAACAGATTTGAATGAAATTTATTACGTCGAGCCTGTCGACACTAGCTCAGTGGACACGGTCGCAGATTCAATCCCTGCGTGTCGATGTTTTTCTTTGTTGTTTTTAAAGATTTTTCAATTTTCCCAAGCACGGTTTTTTTTTTATATATCATAAGATAGCAAACAAACAGATGGGTCTCCTGATGGAAAGAGTCACCTATCGCCTATAGACACCAAAGATGTTAATGGTGCATTGCTATCTTGTGGCGAGGTCTAATGCCACATGCATAAGTTTACCGGCTACCTTACCCTCCAAATCGGAACACGACAGCAACAAGCACTGACGCTATTGCGGCAGGAATAGGTAAGGCGGTGGTACCAGACCCGGGCGAGACAATGCAGAACTCTACCACCTAGTAGCCACGATGTTAGTGACTCGATAGCCAATCGGTCGCCTTTTACGACCTGCCTGGTAGAACGGCAGTTGGCCTATTCTTCAAAGGAGGCCGGGACCAACACGGCGGAACGGGACCACACGGGGTGAGTGCTATAACACAAAATAATTGGATGTTTGTTACTCAATAACGCAAAAACTTCAGAACGAATTTGAATGAAATTTGGCACACAGTAGATGATAACCTGGAATAGCACATAGGCTACTTTTTATCCCGGAAAAATTAGGTGATCCCGCGGGATTCATCAAAAACTTTTATAATGCAGCGGGCTGCAAGCTGCAGCTAGTTTAACATAAATTTCACAAATCATTACAAAAAACCAGTAGCCACAGCTACCTAAAACTGTAGTAAGACTTATTGCTTAGTTAATATCACCGACCACACAGTCCATAGACACCTAATAATAGGCGATTGACTTGTGTCAACACATCTGACTTATAGTTCCGATGCAAATGTCCACGCGCCAATGAGTAGTGATTGGGTAATCAGTGTCGACCAATCAGATGCTCTGTACATTACTATCTTTCACTGTGGCCTTGAGTTAGCCAATTACAGCGTTGCAACCCCACTTCGTCTTACCTCAGCTAGTTGCCAGAATGCATTCAATACGGAAAATCAAACATTAGCCGTCTATAGGCTGTGTGGTCGGTGGTTAATATATTAAATTCAAAACATGTAGCTTCTATTTTGAATCATTTCGTTTTGTAAGACTTCTATTCATAAAAATCGAAATTTGAATACTATTATGCTGGATCAACACATACGGAATACGTCTATGAACTCAGGATCAATGAAAAACTTGAAAAAAGACCTAGGGACCCATGAGGTCAACTCCGATACCAAACTACTAGTTCAAATAGGAAATTAATATAAATACTAGCTGTGCCCGCGACTTCGTTCGCGTGGAAATATTTCTAAAATAAAAACCCGCATAGTTCCCGTTCCCGTGAGATTTCCGGGATAAGAACTATCCTATGTCCTTTCTTGGGTCTCAAACTATATTTGTACAAAATTTTATCCAAATCGGTTCTGCGGTTTAGCCGTGAAAGCGTAACAGACAGACAGACAGACAGAATTACTTTCGCATTTATAACATTACCAGCTGTGCCCGCGACTTCGTTCGCGTGGAAAAAATTCTAAAATAAAAACCCGCATAGTTCCCGTTCCCGTGGGATTTCCGGGATAAGAACTATCCTATGTCCTTTCTTGGGTCTCAAACTATATTTGTACCAAATTTTATCCAAATCGATTCAGTGGTTTGGCCGTGAAAGCGTAACAGACAGACAGACAGACAGACAGAGTTACTTTCGCATTTATAATATTAGTATGGATAGTATGGATTCCAATATGTATTACTCATAAAATTTAAGACTTGGAATCCACTAGATCTGTATTGGAATCTTAATAATATTACAATCTCGTTAATGTGGGACACAGCGTATTATTGTGTTATTAAGACAATTCAATACTCCTACAACTCGAAGTAAAACAATTCCTGCCAGTGATTGACAATTCATCAAAGTTTAATAGAGTTTGCGCCTTTGCTTCATCAACGTCTCGATACAACAATAAATATCTACTTTGTTGTATGTGTCATGGTCTAGGGGATAAGTTATTTGGCTTAGGCCATGAGATCCCGGGCTCAATTGCTGGTTCAGTCAAAAGTGTTATTGAGGTTTTTTCGAGGTTTTTTTATATCATAAAAAACCATATGCATCTCGTGATGGAAAGTGTCAACCATCGCTTATAGATACCAATGATGTTAATGGTGCATTGCCATATTGTAGCGAGGTCTAATGCCACATGCATAAATTTACTGGTTACTTTACCCTCCAAACCAAAACATGACAGTGACAAGCATTGACGCTATTGCGGTAGGAATAGATAAGGCGGTGGTACCAGACCCGGGCGAGACAATGCGTAACTCTACCACCTAGTAATAAATAATTATATTAGTGGCAGTCGTTGCCGCTTGGTAATTTTTGGTGCTGTGACATCACAAAAAGTGCTCCAGCAACCAGCAAGAAGTTGGCGGCGTTTTTATTGATTTTTTTTTTCGTTACCTTTAAGAGTCGTTGGCGGATTGCAAATGTTAGGTCATACGCCTGTCGATCATAAGGTTTGATCATTGACTTGAAAAATCTCAAAAATCAATAATAACTAAGAGTCTGGATTATCTACTATTGGTCGCGGTAATCGTTAGTAATAATCGATAATCGTAATTAGATCTATAAAATACAGCCATAACGTCTCTAACCGATGAACCGTGAATTGTGAAGAATCGGAAAGTCTACAGACCATTGATTTACTCTGCCAAGGTGACAAGGTGATAAGACAAGGGAACCAGCTTTATTGTACTTTTTGATACAATAATATTTTCGACTCACTTGAAGATCGAACCCGAAACCTTACCATCTAAACCGAATAAATTAACGACTAGATTATAACGCAATTAATTCAATATCACAGTGGAATATCTTTACATTAATTATACAGTATTTGTAAAGAAAATTTTGGAAACAATGGCCAAAACGAATCACATAACATACAATAGTTAAATATTTTTATTTCTCGTATAAGCTTTAATGTATAGAAAAAGAATAAAAAGAAAATGTTACATACCACGCGAATATATTATAATATTTAAATATTGTAATACATAATGTATTATAATATGTAAATATTATAATACATTTGCATTGTAACACAACCCTTAAAACTAATTCACTTAGCATATAACATATAAAGTCACAACTCTCAAAAAATGTTCGCAATCTCCATAAATGGTTCATTTCATTCAACAGCCGATAAAAATACACCGGATCATAATAAAGATAAAGGGAAATTAGACTTTGCTGTGTTGGAACAAGGATTATTTTATTTTGAATGGAATTAGCACTTTGGGGGAATGGCTTTTCTCAGGCCTTAACGTCTAGGTTCATTCAATGTCCAATTATTTTTAAGGGGAATTTCCTAGGTGGCTACTAATGGTTCTTGGATAAGCATCCGAGTTAATTCTATGGTTATGATGGTGGCAACAAAGTCTTATTTAACTTAGAAAAGTCTTTCATGGCAAATATTTTTTGCATCGAAATTAAAGAAAAAATTAAAATTTTATGAGTGTTACAAGTTAGGTATATATTAATACGTAAAGCGAAAATTCTGGACCCCTTTTTAGGATAATAACGCGAACGGTGGAGTATGTAATTTAACAACTTGAAGTATATATTGCGGAGGACTACAGAAACCTAATATTTTTAATAATATGCATTAAAAATACACCAAATTAATTATAAATAAACAATACACTCACTACATTTATGTAAAATACATGATAATATATGTACACACAGGTATACTATTTTCTTCACTTCTAAAATCTATCGTCAAACTTAAAAGATATTTTGTTATCAGTCTACGATTGGATTTAGACCTCAGAGCGATCGTTAGTATTATATTAATACGTAAAGCGAAGTTTGTGTACCTTTTTTTATGTCATTAACGCGAACGGAGGAGTATGAAACTAAACACATTTAGAGCTAACATGAGGAAGAAGGGCAAAAGGCAAATATTTTTATATAACATGTATTAAAAATCTACACTATCAATTGTATTTCCAACGTGCTTTGACAGGGTATTTTAAGAGGAGAATTAATTTCTTTAAAGGTCGGCATCGTATTAGCAGCTAGCTGCAATTGTTTCCGATGTCCATGGGCAAGGGTGACTGTTTTCCATCAGGCGGCCTAATGCTCGTATGTCGTCATTTTCTATAAAAAATGTACATGTGCAAGAATGTAATCAAACTTAGAAGAGATTCAACCGTATCTTTGATCATATTAAAATTAAAATTAAAAATTATTTATTCAGTATCATATGTTTACAAAAATTTGAGTGATAAATGGAGTCTCCTTTTAAGTGCACGAGCACTTGTGTTAGGAGACACCGCTCTTTCTTAACAATAATCCTTTGATACTTTTTAAACATAATAGGTACTAAATAAGGCAAGTGATACACTTAGAAGTAAAATATATGTGTTTGGCAAATTTGTTTTTTTTTTTAAGGAGAAAAAAATAAAATAAATGTGTAAGTACATCTAAACGTGTGTGTGTATATGTTTAAATGTGTGTGTATGCGTGTGTGTGTGTGTGTGTGTGTATGCGCGCGTGTGTGTGTGTGTGTATGGATGCGTATATATGTGTATGATTAACATTTTATTTTTATATATATTTTTTGTATGGCATTAAGAGTATTTAATAGTCATTTAATCAAGTTTTCAGTCTCATCATAATTTAACATTTTAATCCATGATGTTAGAGACTTTTTACAAGCATATTTGTTTTTTGGATAAATATTTAGGATCTTATTAATTTTATTATACAGGTTTGCAGCTTGACTACTATACTGTCTACTAGCAAAGGTAGTTTTAGTTTTTATTACTGTCGCAATATTATACTTCCTTCTTTTGGCCAGATTCCCGGAATCATATAGTAAAGTTTTGTGCAATTTTAAAACTATGTGTAGTACGTATAACTGTCTAACTGTTAAAAGGTCACATGATTTGTAAAGACTATTAGTAGGATACCTGTATGGTTTAAAATATATTACTTTTATTAATGACCTCTGGGCTCTTTCTAATTCCAGGAATCTGGTCTTTGCAGCACCTCCCCAAACAGGGACACAATATATCAAAACTGATCGAGCCAATGATATGTATATAGTTTTTAGTAATTTTGAATCGGCAACATATCTTATAGTTTTAAAGACCCAGATTAGTTTACGAATTCTAGATATTAATAATTCTAAGTGCGCATACCATGATAACCGCTGATCAATTAAGACACCTAAATATTTGATTTCGGTGACTTTATTTATTGAGTTGCAAGAGCAATAATTTATATGGAACATGTCACAACTGTGAATTCTTATATTAAATAAAATAAGATATATGCACAAAATTGTATTATTTTGTAATTTTACTTGTAAACATGATGCATGTATTAGTTTAATTTCTTTTACATTACTTTTATAGGTACTTTTTAGATAAACTACCACTCCATCACACTGGTTTACATGGTTTGTTGTATAGAACGAAGTATAATTATTAATTTGTGGTATAGGTTTGTTACGATCAAGTCGACATTCTGTTAACACTATCAGGTCAATGGGAGTTTTAAATTGTGCCAGTGTAATGTTAAGGTCTTCGAAATTTTTGTAAATGCTTCTTATGTTTTGCGAAATTATTGTAAATTCTGAGTCGAGTACTGGTAGTTCTTGTTTTGTGTATTCGTTAATATCACATTTTTTAGAATTAGCTATTTTTATGTTGTCTATTACTTCCATATTTATGAATAAGCTATCCATAATTAAAGTGTGAAAATACTGTTTTATTTTCTTGATTTATGTTTCTAAGTGATTTATAATTTGTATGACTATATTTGAGACTATAAGTTTTTTTGTGATGAGGTGAAAGTTGTAATTTACTAGTAGGGATGCTTGTTAATTGACCATTGATTCTGGTAATCGATTGTTCGTTGATGTGAATGTGTAGTTGTGTATGGGTGTATGTGAAGTGGTAAAAATATATAAACAAAACGAATATGTTAAATGTATACAATAATTTGGTAAAATATTTACATTTTGTAGTCCTAAGAAGAAAAAGTGATTGAAAAAAAAAACGCTTATCATCTAGTCATCTTTCTTGAAGTAGATTTTGAATTTGAGATTCGTTACTAATTGTTATAATCGGTGCTTTGTCATGTTTTCTTAAATAAATACGCCCATATGCGGTCCAGCAATATTTAAAGCTTTTTGATTTTGCTAGGTCACGTGCTAAGAAGAATAGTCGGGCACCTTTTATAGTTAGCTGTTCAGAGACGAATATGGGAGTATCCTCATTCTTTTTGTAGCCTAGGTGTTTAGCACACAGCTTATGTTTGTGTTTTTTGTTGTAAGATTTACAACTTTTTAAGATGTCTGTCTTTACTATGGGTGAGGACAATTCTACTATGATAGGAGGGCTCTCAGCTAATGTTCCTTTTCCTTTGATCCTGTAGATATCGTTTATGTCGGCCTTGGTTATACCACATTCAGTGTTTTGTGACAAGGTGAGAATCATATCTATAAGACTTTCTTTGGATTCCTCTGCTAGTCTAGGCACATTTTTTATTTCAATATTACACTTACGGATTTCTCTTTGTAAGGTTTCAAACTTATTTTCTAGAATGACTATGTCTTCTTTGCTCTTCATATTCTGCACTTCTAGAAGCTCAATCTTCTTTTTTAATTCTTCGTTTTGCGCGGCTAAGAAAGAAATAGTACTCTCTATATTCTCGTTAGTTTTTTTTATTTCAATCAAAGTGGGATTTATTTTCTTTATTTCAGTTTCCTGAGTTTGGAACATTGATTGAATCAAAATTCTCATTTCTTCTTGAAAAGCTTCAAACCTGTCGATTTCTTGATCTCCATTATTGCGTTTCCTTTTTTGACGAGTTGATATGAAATTAGGCGGCGTTTTGTCCACCTGGGCAATTAGATTCAACTCGGACTCTGATAATGAACTATTCATTTTGATTAATTATAAATATTATAATATTGTATATGTGTGTTCTCAACTTAAACGAGTTCAATGATGGCTTCTTGTACTAATATGACAAAATGGCGTAAACTGTGCGTGCACGCAGATTTTGTACAATAGAAGTAGGCGGGGTTGAATGCATAATAAAATATGGCGCACCTGATAGGCGTGGCTTATTCCAATGTACTAGGGTCTCACGAAGAATCCTCCATATTGACTGCAATACGGCGTTATCTTTATGTTTATGCACTCCGAATATTTCACTTTAATTAAATTTTAATATTTTATGAAATAAATTATTCAAAAACTGTATTTAAAGAAATATGGGTTTTAGAGAGCGTTAGCACCTTGCGGTGGCCCGGGGGAAAGAGGGGAGGATCATAGACTATAAAAAACAAAATAAAAATTGTGTGTGTCAGCTCCGACGCACGACTGGAGTTTACTCCTTAAGTACGATTGTCAAAACAGACGCAAAACTAACGCACGATCTAGCTGCACTGCTCACACCAAATTAGAAAGTTGCGCACAATAGTTTGCGCACCAAAAACGTAACGAGGTCATTCGTTCAGTAGATTTTACTCCTAACATTTTTCTCATACCGGGCGCCTTATATCAAAAAACCGATTCTTAAGGAGTAAATTCCAAAAAAAAAGTATATTTACGCCCGTATCCCCGAAGGGGTAGGCAGAGGTAAAATAAGTGCACCCACGATTAGCCGAAGATACTTGGTCCCACAAATGTGATAGGTATTTTTCATCATTTATAACTTTATGCAGACCCAATATTTTCAGAACTTTGGAATTTTCTCTGCTCCAAATAGCAAAATAACTATGAATGTAATTTGAAAAATCAAATAAAACAAGGTAAATTTAAAGTGTTCACGTTTAATATAATTTCATTATATTATGCAGGATTACTTTTAAAGGTTGGGCCAAAAATATGTTCGATTTATGTAATAAAAAATAATTTAAGAAATTTAAAATTTCATTTTTATTCAAAAAACAACAAAACGTATGGATATACACAGCGTAATGAGCTGTCGCCCATCTGATGAGTACATGAAGTACGAAATGCTTTGTCATATGCTAACGTGTTGAGTTTCGGCTTACGCCTGAACCAGCACAGGGGCTGGATGACCTATTGGTCTCTGGTTTCCCTCTTAGCTGACAAATCCCATACAACTTAGTCCGGCCTTAGCCGTGTCAAGCCGTAATGGCGATGCCGTAATGACATTTCACTGTTTCGTCTTCATGCATTGCTTCTCTCTTGTGCTACTCTCACAAGAGAGAAGCAATGCATAAACGTATGGATATAATTTAAATTACGGAAAAATATACTTTGAGCGACGGATTATATAACAGTTGCTATCGTAATTATAGGTAAATATAAAATGACACACTACCGGCATTAAAAATAAATAAATAATCGCGGGATAAATTACACTTACTGATCTAACTCCAAAGTAAGCAAATTATTTGCTTGTGTTATGGGTGTTAATTAACCATACTTATACATAGAAATACATATATAAATACTGAAATATATTTAATAAACACCCAAACCCGGAAAATGAAACATTTATGCTTATCCTCGTCGGGGATCGAAACCGAGCCCCATCGATTGCGTTGTCATAGGGTCGCTAACCACTCGACCAACGGGCGGCATTACAGAATTCATTCACAAGTCTCAGTGGATCGAATTCATGAATTTAGTGGGATATTTTTAAACGAATATTTTTATATTATTTTGTAATAATTTTACATTAATAATTAAAACGCTCTTTCAGACATTATTCAACGGACTAGTATGTTACTAATGTATATACATTTAATGTTTAACTTTTTTTAGTTATTATTAGATACGTATAAACTCGGAACTGCATACAGTACTCATTAATTTTAAGGCGGTTTTATCACCAATCAGCCACAAAGTCAGTTAATAAAAAACCTTATTCCTTTGTTAAAAATTAACCTCCTTTTTGAATGTGATTGATAAAAAAAGCTTATTTCAAATCTTTGTCTTTTATGAAAATGTATAAAGTGCGATAAAAGGTACAAAAAATATTGGCACTTTACGAAAGCTTAGCGTAATATTAAAGAAAAAAAAAACACATTTAAAAAATCTCACCCATTTGCTAATTTATTAAAAATTCCACTTACTTTGATAGCCACCGGATCCAAGACTCTGGAAAAGAAAGAATGAATTGATTTTTATTCTAATATCTTACGCATACGATTGACTATGTTAAAAGATTTACCACAAGTGCATGAAAAACGGCTCAAAAATTTACAGCACAAAGGTTCGAAATTAATTAATCAAATTTAAAAAATTGCTGGCAAATTTATACATGTGGCATTGACCCCGGCACAGGGATATCAACACATTTGTTTTATTAGAATGTGTTTACAGCCAGCATTATTTTTTCTCGCCTTTCGCCTCTATGGTCTAGTGATCCGGTGTTGGAGTTTTCCACATGAGGTCTCGGGTTCGATTTCTGGGTCGGGCAATTCAAAAAAATGTATTTTTTCAGTTTTCAGTTTTCCCATAAAGTACAACGTTGCTCGGGATTGGAAAGTGCCCGGTTTGCGATAGGCTTGCCACCTATCACATTGTGGGACCAAGCATCTTCAGCTAATCGTGGGTGCACTTGTTGTACCTCTGCCTACCCTTTCAGGCATACAGGCGTGAAGATACTTACTTTTTTTAAATTATTTTTAACCATTTTTTATCATACGATAGCAAACAAGCAGACGACTCTTCTGATGGTGAAAGGTCTATAATAAATGAATGTGGTAGTGACGCGTTTGTACGTACTGTGATATGTGTGATTTAAGGCCTATTTCACCCTGCATGTCAAAACATGATGGCCATAATTGGAGAAATAAGCAAGATGGTGGGATCGAAACCTTGCAAGCTTCAAAAACCAACCGACTAGTATGAAACGTTTAGCTTTCAATTACATCTTACAAGTGACCTGGAAGAAAGAAATGTGGGATTTTCTTTAAAGAGGACTCAGAACATTGGGACCCTGAGAAAATTTTCCATTTATTTTAGTAATCTAAAAGTATGATAATTCCGGTGTAATGAAGTTAGTACTCCAGAGTAACAAAATTTTATGCAAATTTATTTTGCAAATGTAGTAAAATATTCTTGCTACACGATGTAAAAACATAAAAACTACACTTTTAAACTTTATCTTAAATAAAGCTTTGCTTTTAAACCGACTTCAAAAAAGGCGGAGGTTTTCAATTCGCCTAGTATATTTTTTATTTTTTATGCAAGTACGTACATCGATTTTGCCGGGGTTTCTGATTCGATTTACGTGATTATTTCTTTGTTTGATGCGGAATAGTTTCGAATTGGTCCCATGAAAATTTGATTCGGATAAGCCTACTAGTTTTTATTGTATGAGCATTTTTTTATTTATTTTTACCTTTCCCGCTGTCTGAAATCAAATCTCGCAAGTAAATTGTAATTTTATTGTATTAATTTGGTCGTAATCATTTAGGTGATTAAAATATTATTATTTGTTTAAAGTTTGGCACCGACTTCAAACCTATATACCGTAAATAGCATATATAAATAATAGGTAGTATTTATTCAATATAAAATTTTCATTATTTTATTCTTTTTAGTTTTTGAAGTCGGTTTTTTTAACGTAGTTATTTTTATATTGAAATAGATATCAATTAATTTGTCTAAATGTAAAACTATGAAAAATCTTTCAAAGAAAACTTCAATAGAGGTTGACACCTTTTTAAGATCAATGTTAGTTTAAAGGATTTTTAATGGTCTCGTAGTACGGCGGATAAATACGTTGGTTACCTTAAACGTAATTTCACTGCGAGAAGTACGTGTAAATATGTATAAGAAAAGGATAGTACTAAATAAAGTTTTACTGTTCTTATTTACATTTTAAACTACATAAATCTGTTAATATAGTTTGACATAGAATCAAAATATTTTATATAATTAATTAAAGCATTACGTATCTACAATTTAAACTGATATTACGGGCGTGATATCAAACTCTTTAGCTTTTCATGATCTTATACCAGGCAATTTGTAAGCTAAATTTAAATAAAATAATTATATATTTTTTTGTATTTGATTGTTAGAGTGAATGTTCATTGATGTGATGCTTGGGTTAGAGGGATAAAACTCACCAAGTACAGTTTTGGGTAATTTTGAGCTATTGGCAAAATGTAATCAATTTAAAATTTATCTTGACCTGGAAAATTTCACCAAGTCTTTAACCCATTTTATAAAAGAAAAAAATCAGTTAGTACACTTGTTTCTAATACATGGGCAGGAAAAAAAATCATTGATATGTCTCTGTCTCAAAATTGTGACTATGTTACTTAATAAGTTTTTTGCTTTCTAAGTTTTTAACTTAAAATGTATTTTCTAAAAATTCATATAATTGTGAGTTAAGACAGATGCTTGTTAGCAATTTGACGTTCTCTGTACTTTTTCAACGAAAGTAATAATAATTCTATGTGACACTTAATCTACACGTAATTATTCATCGCAGCCTTCTACGAAAACAAAGAATGCAAGATGATTCTCGCTACAATAGCTTTCGTTAAGGAAAAAAATGTTTCTTAGGATGATTATTTTTCTCATTGTAAGCATTCAAATATTTTATTTTAGTCTGCCTTTAGTCTAATGGTTTTCTTTAACTCAAATCATGAAGTTTTTTATATCATAACATATAAGTAGATAGCTCCCCCGATAGAAAGAGATAACATCGCCTGTTGACAAAAAATATGTTAATAGTGTTAATATCCGGCTACCTTACCCTCCAAACCAGAACACGACAGCGAGAAGCACTGACAATATTGCGGCAGGAATAGATAAGGCAGTGGTCATTGGCGTATCTGTTTTTCAGGAAGGGCCTGGGTATCGACTATAAAAAAATCGGTGAAGTACGAGTTGGACTCGCATACTGCGGGCTCCGCATAAACTTGTATTTTTTGTTTTAATTTTTGGATTCTTTGGGCTCAAAAAATCTATGCATAAAAATACACAATTTTCACTACTTTGAGCTTAAAATACCTTAATTTAGCTGAAGTTACGTGGATGTAGAGTCAACCGATCTTTTTTATTTCTTGTAAATTAAATGTTCCCGACCTCCTGACAGGTCAAAATTTTAGGATTACGTTAAACACATGTTTAACTAATCTTGAAACCAATGAAATTGCAGCTACAACATTTACTTAAAGCAAATGCTATTTCTCCCTGACTATAAATGAAATGTTTTATCTATTTTATAGTATCTAATAAAAAGAAGTATGTGTACACAGTTTTCTTGATTGCACCTAGTTATTTTATTTCAATGATTTTTGTGTGAAGGTGAAGAATCTGGAATCGGTAACCAAATATCCTGGGGTGGGCACTAGACTATATTGGGGTGGACACGCAAATAATTACGTATTAAGTAAGAAAAAAATTAATAATTATGTAAATAAATATTTTTGTATTATAGTACCTATATATTGTTTAATTTTTTTTTCATATGTATGTGTTTATCAAGTATATAAAAAATATATAAAAAATAGGCCATCGATTTATTTTTTGAATTAAAAATCTTAGACTTAAAAGTCATTATTCACTCATATTTTTTAAAGTATCATGTTACACCCGATTTATTTTGCAGTTAAGACAACTAAAGTTAAACAATTCTCACATGAATGTATTCCGGTGAAAGAAATCTTCAAAAATATATGCCTTACAGTATTGAACTCAATCCAAACAACATAATATAAATCACTTTTTATGACCGCGGTCCATCGGAACTGAACCGGTAGGTGCGCACGCATAACAGTACGGACCGATTTAACGAAAAAAATCCGAAAATAGCCGTTGCTTCAAGTAGCCTCGATGGTAGTGACTCGCATAGACAATCAAGTACTTCATACGAACTGCCTGGGCCTGGCAGAACGTCGGATGGTCTATTACGAAGGGGACACGGACCAACACTGGCTTTGATTCCTGGACAAAAAGTCTAGTCTAGCTAGTCTCATACTTACTTTGCACGAAAAGAACATATGTACCAGGTAGTTCGCAAAAGGGGAAAGAGTAAACAAAATTATCACAACCACGTTACCTTCTTAGCGAAAGAGTTCAGCATTGACTAGCCTGAATTTTGTTCGATCACTTTACCTATTCCTCTCATAATAGTATCAACAAGCTATGCTCGCGACTTCTTCCGCGAGGAAATAATCTAAAGTAAAAGAAGCCTTATTATATCAGCTATCTACTTACCTAGCTACCAGTGTCGTCAAAATCGGTCTAGCTGTTTCAGAAATTACCTGATATAAACAGACAGACAGACAGATAAAAATTTAAAAAAATTGTTATTTTGGTATATGTACCGTGTATAAATCCATACGCATTTATTATTATTTTATATATTTATTAGATACTATAATCAAATAGTAGATACTCCAATTTCATTAATTTGTATAAATGTCTGTCAAATCATTATACAAACGCGGTAATTAAATAGCACCCAAGCTACAATTATTAGTACTTAATTATTAGTACAAGTATTACAGTATTAATGTACCTAGGTAGTTACAACAATATTTATTTAAAATGCAGTGAAATGATTAGGTATTCGTCAATAAATTATTAAATTATTTTTTAAATTAAACAAGTGTTATGAGGCGTACATTTTTGGATTTTCCAAATTCTCTATATATTCCCGGGTTTGATTAACGAGACGGGCAATTCGAAAAATGTGTTTTTTCAGTTTTCTGATAAAAACACAGACCATATGAATACTCCATGGATAAAAACAACGTTGTCCGGGATTGGAAAGTGCCCGGTTGACGATAGGCTTGCTACCTATCACATTGTGTGACTATCTTCGGCTAATCGTGGGTGCACTTCTTGTACCTCTGCCTACATCTTCGGAGATACGAGCGTGAATAATTTTTTCTTTATATCTAGGATCCAATTCTTTTTTTAGATAAGATAGTAGTCACGTTGTTAGTATCACGTTTTTCTAATGGTTTCTGCAATGTATTTAGTAATTGCAAGCAATGGGTGCAAAGTCAGTTGAAGTAGCCGGTCCGCTAAAGGGATCTTTTAATCAGAAATCAGAAGTACTTTAATCAATAAAACTTTTTACAAGTTATTTTGACGCGTCAACATTTTTATAAACTATTACTGGATCGGAAACGCGGCCACACACTGAGAAGATCCGGCGGAAGAAACTCAGCGGGCTTGTCTTTTCTTCATAATATTTTTTAAATAAAATATTACATAATATTTAATTAGTATCTAATTGTTACATCATTATCATTATATATAATAAAACTAAGTTGATAAAATATGCGTGCCGATAAAACTTAAAAAGGAGTCGCGGCACAATAAAGGGACTTATATAGTGTGATAGCCCTTTATCCCCCCTCGAACAAGAAAGTTCCCGTTTTAACCTAAAGGGCGGGTTTTTTGTTAAGATATAAGGGCTTTTCCAACCCTTTGACTTGGAAATTAAGTGTAGTGGCGCCATCTATTGTAAAGTATTTGAACTTCATTCAGAACAACGATTATTTGGATTGCATTTCGAAAGGCGCTGCGAACAATTGGAGCATGTGTAGTAATGACGCGAAATTTAAAATTCCAGTTTCAATAAAGTCTTAAATTACATTTGTTATATTTCAACTACCACGTAATCTTATATCAACTCCCGAGCGAAGCTGGGAATCATAGCTAGTTAATAATAAGGATTGCCGATATGAGGAGCAGTTAATCCCATGTTTTCATGTCATCAAGGTATTCAGATATTTTATAGAACCCTTTTTTACACAGTATTGTTTTAACACATTTTTTGAATTTGTTAACTGGTAAATCTAATGGCATCAGGCAGTTTATTATAGAAAAGCATACTTTGCCCCATAAAAGAGTTGCTTATTCTGTGGAGACGAGACACATGCACAGCAAGATTATTTTTGTTCCTTGTATTTAGGGAGTGAATATCACTATTCCTGAATAATACAAGTTAGATAACAAATATAATAACAATAAATATAACGACTAACAAATATAACAACTAACAAATATAAGTTAAATAAAACCTTAATATAAAACTGAGATAAAGTTCAAACATCTAAAAATGGTTCAAGATATAAACCAGCACATCAATAAAATTCTCAACAACTTCAACTTTATTACTAAAGTTTACTTGAGTAGAAAATAAAATATGTTTTAAACTACTTTTTATGAAACAGTTACAGTGCTTGGTATAACACTATCTTTATATATAACACTAAACCAAAATTTATATTTTCTTTGCTGTTTTTAAGGTTTTTCCAGATTCCCAAGCACGGGGTGAGTGCTATAACATAAAAATAATTAGAAATACGAAAGTACTGATCAAAATTATAAATGTGAATTTCATTGTAACGATGAACTCATTTAACTAGTTATACGTATGTATAGCTGGCGATCAGTAGAATCGACGTAATCGATCATATAGCAAAGAAGAATTTCGCCGCCTCGAGCCTGTCAACACTAGCTCAGCGGAAGAGCGTCCCGGCTTTAGGGAAATGGTCACAGGTTCAAATCCCGCGTGTCGATATTTTTCTTTGCTGTTTTTAAGGTTTTTCCAGATTCCCAAGCACGGGGTAAGTGCTATAGCACAAAAATAAAATTTATATCGTTCTATCTATCTATCAATCTAACCATGCTTTTGTACATTTTATGTGTGATTTAACAAAGATAAATAAACCGGCCAAGGGCGAGTTGGACTCGCGCAAGAAGGATTCCGTACCATCATCTATAAAATAAAATCACGTTTGTTGTATGTAAAATTAAATATTTATTTTATATATTAGGTATTTATTTTATCTATATTAATATTATAAATGCGAAAGTTTTGATGTTTGGATGGATGTTTGTTACTCAATCACGTAAAAACTACTGAACGGTTTAAATGAAATTTGGCACACAAGTAGCTGATGACCTGGAATAGCACATAAGCTACTTTTTATCCCGGAAAAATTAGATGATCCCGCGGGATTCACCAAAAACTTTTATAATGCAGCGGGCTGCACGCGGCAGCTGGTAGTTAATATATTTTCCAAATGCTAACTTTTTTTAAAATATTCAAGTTTCTACCTGTTTATTAAGATCGAGTAAAAATTTTCTTAAAAATTACGTTTGTTGTATGGGAGCCCCCCTTTAATATTTGCTTTATTTTTATTTATTTTGAAAAATAATAAACAACTAAATATTCTGTGAAAAATTTTAGCGTCTACCTGTTACCGTTATTACAAAAAATACGTTTATTGCATGTATACCCCCTTAATTTTTTTATTTTTTTATTTTTAGTATTGTTATTATGGCGGCAATGGAAATACATAATTTCTGAAAATTTCTAGGTATCACTGTTCATGAGATACAGCCTGGTTACAGATAGACAGTGGAGGCTTAGTAATATAGTCCCGTTTCACCTTTTTCCCCGTGTTGGTCCCAGGTTCCTTTAAAAGAATAGGCCAACTGCCGTTCAGCCAGGCAGGTCGTAAAAGACGACCGATTGGCTATACGAGTCACTAACAACGTGGCTTCGAGGAGGTAGAGTTCTGCATTGTCTCGCCCGGGTCTGGTACCACCGCCTTACCTATTTCTGTATTAATAGCGTCACTGCTTGTCCGTGTCGTGTTCCGGTTTGGAGGGTAAGGTAGCCGGTAAACTTATACATGTGGCATAAAACCTCGCCACAAGATAGCAACGCATATTAACACTTTTGGTGTCTATAGGCGATAGTTGACTCTTTCCATCAAAAGACCCATCTGCTTGTTTGCTATCTTATACTATAAAAAAAACCTTTTAGTTACAGAACCCTAAATATATATTCTGTACTATTATATAAAAGCAATGCATTTTAAATTTAAATTTTATTTAAATTTTCCGCCTGGTTAGTGTACGAGGGTATTATTGATTTTGCCCCGATTTTTTAAAATCGAGTTTTCGCCAGATCTTCAAGTTTTGAGGTCGTAAGTACCTTTTTTTTATATCATCAGATAGCAAACAAGCAGATGGGTCTCCTGGTGGAAAGAGTCAACCATCGCCTAAAGACACCAAAGATGTTAATGGTGCGTTGCTATCTTGTGGCGAGGTCTAATGCCACATGCATAAGTTTACCGGTTACCTTACCCTCCAAACCGGAACACGACAGCGACAAGCACTGACGCTATTGCGGCAGGAATAGGTAAGGCGGTGGTACCAGACCCGGGTGAGACAATGCGGAACTCTACCACCTAGTAGCCACGATGGTAGTGACTCGACCTTTTCCGACTGATTTCACGATGACATCAGTATGTCTGTATATATGTAAATTATGTGTGTATAACATTTCATAACGAGTACTATGGCGATCGCCCTATAGTCAAAAGTCGATCCTAGTTCTATTACTGTTTGATTATAGTCCATCGAGTGCAGTATAATAAAGCCGCGGACCCACCGCAGCGCACGGAGAGGACACGCACGTGCGTCAAGCTTCGCTTTCCAAGCATTGATATAGAAAATCCAAGATGCACAGTCCCGAACAAAGTTGAAAAAAAAAGGTGAAATTAATGAAATTTGCTATTATCCGCGAACTGTTCTATGTATCCTCCGTGATGGTACCGAAAAGAAAAACGGCGGTTTAATAAATGGATAAGACTCACCGGTGGTTCGGATCAAAAGAAGACCCCATCGGCACAATTATCCGCCCACATCCAGCACACGACCACTTTACAACCACGACCACGCCGGCACCAATCACAAAAGCACACAATTCATGTACGCACTCAACGCACGTTTCACTTCGTTGGTAAACCACACCGAAGAAGTATGGAATTATGCTACTACCTACTTCTTTTTTATCGACTATCGGAAAATACAAGATTTTTTGTGGAACAAATCGTTTGATACCCGTAATTTATCCGGACATGTTCGATTAACAGCCACGCGGTTGAGCTGCCGGTACCAGCGCTATTTTTTTTTTTTTAAATATTTATATAAATTTATTTATATAACGTGTGTAACGATGGCTATGGCCATTATTTTCTTTTTTTGTCATTACGTAATTAGACCCCTGAAGAACCGCCATATTGGTACAAATCATCTAATATTTTGTGTCATCATCTCTGGGTTTATTAACCATACCTTTCAGTAAGTGCTTATAATAAATTTATAAACCATAAAAACGATAAACTTTTTTAGCTAGATCTAAATAACTTACAGTTATTAAAACTTACTTTAGGTGGTACAGTTCTGCATTGTTTCGCCCGGGTCTGGTACCACCGCCTTACCTATTCCTGCCGCAATAGCGTCAGTGCTTGTCACTGTCGTGTTCCGGTTTGGAGGGTAAGGTAGCCGGTAAACTTATGCATGTGGCATTAGACCTCGCCACAAGATAGCAACGCACTATTAACACCTTTGGTGTCTATAGGCGATGGTTGAGTCTTTCCATCAGGAGACCCATCTTATAATATAAAAAAAAATCAACTTAAACTCAAAGTCAAAGTCAAAACATTTTTATTCAAATTATAAATTAAAGGCACTTTTGACGAGTCAACATTTTTTGAGTTACTACCGGATCGGAAACGCGGCCACACACTGAGAAGATCCGGCGGAAGAAACTAAACAATAAAGTAAAGAAATCAGCAATCAGAAATACTTTATTCAATAAAACTTTTTACAAGTTATTTTGTCACGTATTTTTATTATAACATATTTTTTTTAAAACTACTACCGGATCGGAAACCCGGCCACACACTGAGAAGATCCGGCGGAATATACTCAGCGGGCTTGTCTTTTTTTATCGTATCATTGATGTTTTTACAATATCACAATATTACGAAAAATATATATGAGATCGGTATGAGGAGCAATTAATCCCAGGCTTTTTTGTCTTCTAAAAAAAACGAAAATTGAAGTCGCTAAGTGAGCCAATAAAATTATTGTTATAGTTCAGTTAGCATAGCAATAAAATATCAGTTAATGCTGTTAGAAGATTTCTAGGTTCAAATCTCCCCAAAGTAGGTTTTTTTCGTTCAAAAACAATTTTTTTTATATATATTTTAAGATGAAAAGAAACAACTATTTCCTATGATACTAAAGATGTTATTGCTGTGTTGCTACAGGTGTAGCAGAATGATAATACCACATACATACGTGCACCGACTACCTAATACTCCAAACCGGATTATACGACAGTGACCAACAATAACGCTATTTTGGCAAGGCCGTGATATCCAACGCGGGCTAGAACTCTATCGTGTAATTTACATGTATAACATAATAAATGAAATTAATTTTCAAAGTAAAACTAAACCTTAATTCCATACAACGTATTTGATGTACTCAGTATTTAAAATATTAAATGTTTTCAGAAAAATGAGCTTAAACTTTGCTCCGGTTAAAGTTGAAGAATAAAATAGAAAATGCAGTGCTCACGACCTTTAAAATGCTTGAAAAATGTGTTGGAGATATATTTTAATTTAAAATTAAGATCAGATGTGATTTACCAGTGGGACATAATACGGAGATTTAATTAACTTGGAGATGGAAATTGAAATTTCTCATTTTAATTTTACATTTTTATTATTAATTAAGAAAATCTAGTTAATTTAGTGATTCGACATTATTTCCCTTGGGAAACGCTTGCTTTCGTAGTTCCGTAAGCGAAAACTCTATTCATTAGTTTTTTCTTTATTTGTTTTTTCTAGCAATTTACAAACGACAAACCTGCCAGATTTTTGTTAAATCCTACGAATTATATATGCATAAGTTTAGCGAATAACTTTCCCCTTAAACTGAAACCCGAAAGCAACACGCACTGATGCTATTGCGACAGGAATAGGTAAGGTGGTAGTACCAATTCCAGGCAAGACCTTGGTTGAACGTGCGTTAAATTTGGGCATAGACAAACCTATTTTTTTATATTGTATTGCAATAGACACCAAAGATATTAATTGTTGCCATCCGTCTGGTTACCCATCTTCCAAAGCAGAACATGACGCGAACAGTGCCGATACGTATAGCCATATAGACACAAAAAGATCTGCCGGCAGAAAGGCAGTTGGTCTATTGTTCAAAGAGCCCAGACCAACACGATATATAACAATTAATTAAAATTATTCTTATATGAGCTGGCGCACGCGACTTCGTCTGCGTATACTTTTTTAAAATTCCTAACACCAATACTTGTGTTTCTAACAATATTTAATTTATATAGAAAGTAAAAGGTCACAGTATGTTAAATTTACAGCACTTAATTTAAAGAAATGCTTCTCTGGATACGATAGTTATGGAGAAAATAAAAAAATTAAAAATGTTGAAAAAAAAACAGAAATAAGATCTAAGCTCAATTTATACCGGTGGGTGAAGTTGCGATGACAACTTTTTTCGTTATGAATCGATTTGAATAAAATAAACACTTCATATTAAGTGAAAATTAGGGCTATATTTCACTGAAAACCGCATTCAAATCGGTTCTGCCGTTTATGAGATTAGCGTGCAGAAACATTTAGACAAACAGACAAATCGACAGACAAAAATTTAAAAAATCATTGTTTTAGATTCTGTTGCGCTTACAAAGGCCCCATAATAGTTTTTTTTTTCATTATTTTTTCATGTACAGACATCAATCAGTTACATTTTTACTATATGTATAGATAATGCACGTGTACGTCTACATCAAATACCAAAGAGAATTCACAAATTAAAAGTCTTAACAAGAGCAAAACTGTGTTTTAATTACACAATCAGAGGATCACATACACGGACTCATTATCGCTGCAAATCTTTTGTGATCATTCAAATAGGATGCAACAAAGCGAATACATTTGCATGTATTTATATTGTATGTCGTTGTAAAGGGAGTTGGAATAAATAAGTTTATTTGTATACACGCTTGAAAAAACTTGTAAATTAGAATGTTGGAGATGCATAATTGCATTGTAATAATGTTAAGTCCGAATGTTAGTGATATCACTAGGGTCGCCATTTTGAGCAATCTCGTTTTGGGAAGCGTAGAAAAAAATATAAATAGGCATAAATATTATATTCATAAAAAATCAAATTGTAATATGTGAAAACAATGTAAAATGTAGCTTCATCATAATTTTAATAATAATAATTTAATAATAATTTATTTAATTATAAACAGATTTTAAAATTACACAATAAATCACTTCAATTTCGACCAATCTTGGCATCATTTACATTAGTTAGATGTGAGCTATGTTTGATTCATAACTATTTGTATCATATGTTAGTAACAACATTGATTCATAGTAAGAATATATCAGAGGTTCCCAAACTAGGCGTTGCCTGTATATATGGAATAATATGTATAGATTTTTATTCATAGCGCTTAAGTTTGATTTAAATATAACTATTAATTAATTGAATTAAATTAATTGATTTAAATTAAATTAATTTAATTATCATATCTTGCTGATGACTCATTTAATTATTTTTTTCTATACTTTCACATTTCTAAATAAATAAGTGAATCAAAAGTATTGTACCACATTTTACGAAAAATATGCGGTTAGAGAAGGATGTAATTTTACACAGTTAGAGTTTACTTAACGAAAAAGTACAGACAGACCTACGGTCCCTACGTATAAAAGGATAATATTATGTCAGAAATCGGAGGTTTACAGGAGAGCGTAATTAATGTTCAAATCTCTCTTGAAATAATTCTATGCATAATTTTTTTTTTCTTCAATGAGTTATTATATTTAGGGAGTCCTACATAATATAAAAAATACAGTATTTAAGTATTTTTTTTTTTTTATTTTTACCCGGAAAAACTGATAGATGACTATTTTTACATTGACATTCATATCAGACAAGTCGGAGATACCTCTTTATACACTAAAAACAAAAAAATCTAAAAACATAATTCGATAAATTCATAAAATATAAATATTTTATGAAAATAAAACAAAGTAGGTATTTCATTTTAAATACTATACTATAAAATCCGTCCAACTACCGGTTCATAGCCATAACCTCCTTGTTCTCCAAAATTATAGAGATTATCATCAACTGACAGCTCCTGAAGAATTAAGAAAAGCACCAGCTGATTATTGACCATCAATGCGGATCCTGTCGTGGCAGTAGCAGTTGAGTTCAAGGGACCTCCTCCTTGGACTCAACTGCTAGTCATTGGCAGTTAGTTTAGACACAGCAAAGGCCTTTGATAGGTTATGGCACAAAGCGCTTCTCGCAAAGCTGTCTTCCACCTTGAATTTATTAATTCTGGTGTTCCGCAAGGCGGCGTGCTATCACCGACAATTTTTCTTCTGCATATCAATGACACGTTGCAAGTTAGTGACATACATTGCTATGCAGAATATAGTACTGTTGATGCTACATACGCCGGCCGTAGCGGTGTTTCTCAGGAATATGTCGAAGAATGCTCTGGCATTGAGAAGCTTATATCTCAAGACAAGAATTGCCTTATTGATGTCATGAAATGGTTTCGTCAAAACTTGGTTACATTTAACCTCAAAAAGACACCGCTTTGCGCGTTCGCCGCAAAATAGACACCCTTTGTTGTATCACCTCACATTGAGAATACTCTCCTGATAGCCTCATCCAGTGACGGAGCTTTGGGAGTCGACATATCGAATAACGTTCAGGTCCATGGTCATTTATAAGGTAAGCCTAAACCAGCCTAAAAAAAGCCCGGTGTGCTCAGCAAAGCTAACAGTAATTTTTGCCATTCCATCGCCTCCAATAAGGCTCCTCTTCCACCTCTGAATTTGGGCTCACTTGGAGTAAGTACTGTTCTCTGCTGTGGCTGTGCTTCCCCAGTTTCAGATTCTTCTACTTGATCCCATTGAGCGTAGAGTGGTTCAAATCGTTGACGACCAGACTATTTCAAACGGCTTGACTCTTTGATATAACGCAAAAATGTAGGTTTGCTCTGCATCTTTTATCGCATCTATCATGAAGAGTGTTCGACGAGTTGCTTAGATTAATTGTTGGCGCTGAATTTCATAATCGGACATCGCGTCAAAACTTTGTGTTCTACACTCTCCATAATTATCGATGTCTGGAAATCCGCAACCGTGCGGTTCCCCGACATTTTTTGCTTCGCACTACTCCTTCGTGGAATCAATTACCGGCAGGGGCTTTTCCAAACGGATACGACTTCTTGAAGGTCCACACCTTCAAGAAAAGAGCATACTCATTTTTAAAAGTTCGGCAACGCAACCGAAAGACCAAACGTTTGGGAGCAAAACGAAAGGTATCTTCCATAAAAAAGGTACACAACAAGTTCATCCAAGGTTAGCCGAATTTCCTTAGTCCCATAATATGATAGATGGCAAGCCTATTGCCAACCGGGCATTAATCCAATCCTAGGCAATGTCGTTTTTATCAGAAAACTGAAAACGACATTTTAAATTACCCGACTTGGGAACACACGTGTGTTCAACACTGACACCAGACTACCAGACTACAGAGGCGATAATATACAATACAAACTAAATAAAAGGAATGAATAAATGAAATTTAGCTACGACCAGAGGACAATTTTAAAAGTAAATTGTATATTAAAAAGCCCGGAGAGCCACGACAAAAATTTAAAGATTTCTTAAAATAGCTTAATTACAAAGCCAAGCTTTACGCCTTAATAGATTAACGTTCTAATTGTAAATTTAATTGTTTCGTCTTTCAATCTATTGCTACTGAATTAATCCTTTTTTAATGAATAAATTTGGGGTTTCTGTTTCTGAAAGTAATTACTGATTTTCGTAATAAATCTAAATTCTGTTTTAGTTTTCGTTAAGATCTACATTTATAATTCAAAATACTGTATAAAACGGAAAAAATATGTATCATAGGTCTTATATATTGGGAAATACGATGAAAATTTCGATTTTTTACACAAAAAATTTTCCTAAGCATTCTACCTTGTTTTTTTTTATATTGTGGGATAACAAACAAGCAGATGGCTCTCGTGAGAGGAACAATCATCGTCTAATCGTCTATAGACACCGAAGACCGGCCCGTAGCGAGCCTAACTACCAATTGGCTATGCGAGTCACTACCATCGTGGCTACTATGTAGGTAAGGTAGCCGGTAAACTTATGAATGTAGCATTTGACCATTTCATAAGATAGCAACGCACCATTAACATCTTTAATGTCTATTAGGTCGATGGTTGATTCTTTCAATCAGGAGACCCATCTACTTGTTTGCTATCCTATGATATAAAAAATGTGACTCGAGTTTGATTCCCAACAGGGACAGCATTTATGTGATGAACATAGATGTTTGTATTTCTCGGTTTAGGTGTTTATTATGTATATTACAGTATTTATATAATATGTGTTTTTATGTATTAGTATCGTTTTAGTTTTAGTATCGTTGTACGCTACGAATCGATGTCACTTTGTGTAAGCCCCCTGATTATTTATTTATTTTATTTGTATTGCCAATGAAAAGTGCACAAGATAGATTTTATACATATTGATTAATGGCAGTGCTTTTCTAAATTTAAACAACCACAGCTTATATAGTTAGCTGAACGTTAGAAGTATTTATTTATTTAATACTGTGTTGTATACATAAAGGTCAAATTATTATTTGAAGTGAAAATATTTTAATATTTTCACGAATAAGACGGGCGCTAATTTAGAGAATGCGAACTATTCCGAAAACCGAATGATATTATCCGATTCATTTTGTATAGCCGTTACAGATATTAGGCGAATATGAAATATTAGCATATTACAGTTCGCCGGATTACTAATCCACGAATCCTTTCACTATTACTAATATCTTAGCGAATACTAATATATCAGTCACACCATTATTCGTAAGGTATTGTGAAATGCCGCGTAATTGAGAACGACAATTTGAGTCAAAACCATAAGTAAAGTACAACTAATTAAATTATAATAAAAGTAAAGAACATTTACAGTATCAGATAAAAATTGAAAGGTGAAGTTAAATAAATTTGTTAGTCTCCGCTAACTGTTCGCGAGTGTAAGTATTACTTACTTATTATTATTTATTTATTATTACTTACTTATTATTATTTACACTCCTGTTGAGTGAGGTAGTGTTTTTCTGTCCTGAAGATGCTTCGATCTCGAAGTGAACGTGCGTTGAATGCCTAAATTGTGGGCTTTAGTGCTTGCTGTCGACATTAGCGAAGGTCAAGTGGATGTGAGTGGTGGTTCTTCTTTTTTGCCCGGGCCATAGGCGAGTTTTATCCATTTATTAAGCCGGCGTCTCTTTTCGGTGTCATCGCGAAGGTCATTTAAAACAGTTCGTGAAGAATATCAAATTTAATTAAATTCACCTTATAATTATGGATTTAGCAAAATAACGCCTGAATCAACAGAAGATAAAAATTGCTTACATTTTGTTATTCAATTTTGTCACATACTTAAGCAATTAAAATTTATAAAACTAGGTATTTATTTCATATTACAATTACCATAATATTAGTATGGTTATTATCATATGAAATCAAAGTAGTATTAATGTTTTATATACATACATTCAGGTTATAAATATAAAACATTGTAATATCATTAATTAAAAGTTAATTATTACGGTGGCAATTTCACAAAGGCTAATTTAAAAAAGCACTCCGCGTTAAGAGTTCGTATTTCATGCTTACATTTTTCACGAGAGCAATTTCTACTGTTTCGAGAAACGTTGGCTGAAATATCATTTCAACGTTAACTTTAATTTAAATTACAACTTTATAAATTTTATATAAAACTGTAACGTAAAGCTTGTTAACGCGACTTCTTGCTATTTCTAGTCTGTTCACAACTTTATAATGGCTTGTTATGTGTTTAGCCTCTGGGGCAAAAGTAATAGTATTGTGAACTGTCGCTGATAGCTTTCTCTTGCGTCGTAAATCTTAGATAATATAAATTAAATTAATTGAAGTTTTATTTCTTTAAGCACGTGTAGAAAAAATTGCGAGACTAAAATTTTGTCAATCGCGCGCACACAAAAACGATGAAGCTGATAACGCTCTCAAGTTTCTGTGAAAAGTAAACCTAACTATATTCAAAGTAGTTTCTTAAATATATAAATAATTCATCACTATTGTGACTCATGGTTTAGTCTGATCGATGATCATGAATGAATCATGATCATCATCGATGAATCGATGACTGTCACTGTCCATTTTTTATATATCATAAGATAGCAAATAAGCAGATGGCTCTCCTCGTGGCTAGAGTCACCCATCTTCTATAGATACCGAAAGTGTTAATGGTGCATTGCCATCCTTGTGGTGGGGTCTTATTGCCACATGCATAAATTTACCGGCTATCTTATCCTCCAAACCAGAACACGATAATTACAAGAATAATGAAGAAGACGTTGCAGAAGTCTATCACCTAGTAGCCAAGGTGGTAGTGACTCGCATAGCCAATTTTTTGCCTCTTATAAACTGCCTGGCAGAACGGCAGATGGTTTATTCTTTAAAGGGAACATGGTGTAGTTTATGGTATAGTCTAGTAGTATAAAACTATGTCAAGCTTATCTGTACCTACCGCACTCAATGATTGTCACTGTTGACAGTTTGTGCGTTTGCTATTTGGAGAATAAAGTAAAGTAGGTATATATAGTAGTAAGTAAATTTTACCCTTTTGACTAATGCTTGTTTATCCCTGTAGTACAAAAGGTAACATAATATTAAACGTTATCAACTGCCCGTTGGTCAAGTGGTTAGTGATCCGGACTACACAATCAGTAAATTACTGGCTATGCGAGTTACTACTATTGTAGCTACTGGTTGGGAAAGTTCTGTATTGACTCGCCCGGGTCTGGTACCACCAACTTACTTATTCCTGTCGTAATAGAGTTTTATTATAATATAAGTATATTTAAGTATTTACATATACTAACGATCGCCTGTGGCCGAAATTCGACCACAGACTAAACAAACAAAATATTTTTTATGTTTGACAACAGACTTTAGGCGTAAACTCGAATGAAGAGTTCCATGGCCGTAAAGAAAATAGTAATACTTGTGTGTATATTATCATGTGTTACATGAACAACAAACTTTAGGCATAAACTCGGATGAAAAGTTCCATGGCCGTAAAGAAAATAGTAATACATGTGTGTATATTATCATGTGTTACATGAATGTAGAGTGTAATGTTTTATTTTTATTAATTTGTTGCGAATAATCTGAAAACGTGAAGAGTTGAAGCGCTGGAGCGATCTAGAAATAAAAGAAAGAGAAAGCTACTTTTATTAATAAACAAATAGTCGTCCGTTAGTCCGTCCCAATTAGTTATGCCATAATTGACCTTATCGTTTAGGGCATAAGGGTGAACATAGCGTATACTAGGACTTGTTTACATTAAAATAATAACTTGTTTATGAATAGCATTATTTACGAGATGACTGCCGAACATTCGCGACTGTTGTGGAATTTTACCCTGGGTATAAATAGAGATGTGTTGACAAATACAGGGCAGTTTTATACAGTGATCGAAAGCGAAAGTACGAGCGACTGTGTTACTGTCATTTAGTCGTCGTAATATATGTCACTACTATCATAACTGCTAGGTGGTAATTCGAGCATGACACCCTCGGGTATTTGGTAAAAGCGCCTTATCAATTTTTGTCATTGATATAAAAAACCCAATCAGTGTTTAAAAACCTGCTCTAAAAATGAGCGCAATATTTTAAATTGTGCGCTCATTTCAAAATAGAATCGTGTCGGTCGCGACAATGTCAATTTTATTACTTTTCGTAGGTACATTGCTTTGTAAAAACAACTATAAGACTAGCGCTTATAGTTGGATATGCAAAAACATATATTTTTGCCATATCTGTAACAGCTACTTGTGTGAAATTAGGGATAGTTATGAGTGTCAGTTTTGTTTGGGACTCTGCGTCTTGGATTTTTTATATCAATGATTTTTGTCGTGATAGCGTCAATGCTTGTCATTATCTTGTTCCAGTTTGGAACGTATGGTAGTCGGTAAACTTATGCAAATAGCATTAACGTCTTGATACACGGATAGCAATGCTCATTAATATATTTGGTGTCTGTAGGTGTCGGTTGTCTCTATCAAAAGAGTCATCTGCTTATTTGTTATCTGATAATCTATACATATATTAATACGTGAAAGAAAAACTTTTGACTTCTTTTTAAACCAATTGCGCGAACGGTGGAATGTGAAATTTGGCACAGGTAAATTTGGTCCCGGGTTCCTTTGAAGAATAGGTCAATTGTTGTTCTGCCAGGCAGGTCATAAAACGCGACCGATTCGAGTCACTAACATCGTGGCTACTAGGTGGTAAAATTTTGCATAGTCTTACCTGGGTTTGGTACCACCGCCTTACCTATTCCTGCCGCATCAGCGTCAGTGCTTATCACTGTCGTGTTCCGGTTTGGAAGATAAGGTAGCCGGTAAACTTATACATGTGGCATTAGACCTCGCCACAAGATAGCAACGCACCATTAACATTTTTGCTGTCTAGGCGATGGTTGACTCTTTCCATCAGGATGTACATCTGCTTGTATTCTATTTTATGATATAAAAAAGTTTACACTGCAGTAGACTGCAGAAACCTTATATTTTTAAATAAAATGCATTAGAAATACACTTAGTAAAAATAAACATTACACACACTACATTCATCTAACATACATGATGATATACACCTATGACAAGAGAAAGAGACTTGGCATTAATTTCCATAATCAATCAAAATTAATGCATTTCAACGCTGAACAAATAAAAATGGCTTAATCTCTGTCTAACAAGTTAGAATTTTCATAATAGACAAAGCTGCAAACTTTTTGTCAGTGTTCTAATTTCAAATCATTTAAGAAAATTAAGTCACCTTAAACAGCTTGCGGCCAAAACTCCATTACTAAAATACGCTGTCAATGTAGGTAAGTTAAAATTTAATGTCAAATAACCCTTTGATTACACAATATTAAATTGATTTTAGCGTTTATTTGTATTTTTCTATGATTTTAGTGTGTACCTTAAATCTAAAATAAAAACTAATTGTTAAAATGACATGCTCAATTGCAATATAATTTATTAATTGTTATGTAGACAGTAAACAGCTGTTCTTAAGTCCGCCATTATGAGGGACGAAATGACACGGTTTTACCTTGGTTATTTCATATCTAGTAGTAGTTTCCTTCTTCTTAGATATACACCAAGGAACTTATATAATTGGAATTACTACGAAGCAATATTTGGAAAATAAAAATATACTTTTTTTCCGTTACTCATAAAGATGACATTTGTTTCTACTTAACAGAGGGGAAAAACGTTCTGAGCAAGACAACGACAAGAGTGGATGTTGTCCCTTTCTTGCAATTGCCAGTGAAAATAAAACTATCTGATGGTAGATTTTTATATATTCGCTAATCGTTACATCCCTTTTATTCATACACGTCGATAAATACATTAGCATAAAATGTATTGTAACTAACATAGTGAGTTCTAAAATGTGCTTATTTTAATTATTACATAATTACTTATGCAATGTGAAGCTGTTTCTCAAATTAGTAGAATTCCTTAGTAGTAATTTGCAAACTACGCATGGCCGCACTACATTTAGTAGCAAGAGACACACTCCACCCATGTCGTGATACTCTTCGGAACAATTTTGAAGCTCGTGTGAACATTCCGCCGATGTCCACCGATAATATTTTTATTATATTATTTCCTTTCCTTTATTTTAGATATAATTTTGGGCACTCTGATTGACATATAGCAACATTTCTCTTTCAATGCGCCCAAGCGTAGTGGACGGGGGCTGTTTCTTAATTCATTGGTATTCAGTACCTAAATTAAGTCAGGCGAATTTTCATTTGCCGTAGATACATGTATTCAGACAATCGAGCCTGTCGACACTAGCTCAGTGGAAGAGCGTCCCGGCTTTAGGGAAATGATCGCAGGTTTAAATCCCGCGTGTTGATATTTTTCTTTGTTGTTTTAAGATTTTCCAGTTTACCCAAGCACGGGGTGAGTGCTATAACACAAAAATAATTAGAAATATGAAAGTACTGATTAAAATTATAATTTCATCTGTAACGATTATTTATACATATGTATAGCTGGCGATCAGTACAATCGACGTAATCGATCATATACCAAAGAAGAATTTCGCCGCCTCGAGCCTGTCGACACGAGCTCAGTGGAAGAGCGTCCCGGCTTTAGGGAAATGGTCGCAGGTTCAAATCCCGCGTGTTGATATTTTTTTGTTGTTTTTAAGGTTTTTCCGGTTGGTGTTTATTTATAAAATCTTAGTAAAACAGTACAAGTGCTTGTAACATAATATATTAATATGAATTAACATGGAAATTTACTAAGTGCCGACGATATTCAGTGTTCAAAATGTGAAGCAAATGATTTCCTATTTTCTATATCTCCAGAACTCTGCATTAAATTACCACCAAATTAAAATAGGACGATACGGGGAGTATATTGTCCCCGTAGTGGGAAAACTAAATAAGTCCGATTTTGGCGATATTGACTTGATTTTTAATGTGTTATTTAGTTATAGTAAAAGATAAGAGTTCAGTTTGTTAAAGATAATCAGGTCCACAAATATAAAATTACCTACAGTAAAATTGTCTCACATTTTTTAACAAATGTACTACATTAACTGAAAAAAAAACTAAATCGCATTTATCTCAGAACTACAAAATCACAGTTATTTAATTTTCCAACTACGGGGACGATATTATCCTCTTAAACAGAAAAATGATTTTCAAAATCAGTTCATAAATAACTCCTGTTTTTGGGAAGTCAGTTGAAAATATAAGTCAGCTTAAGAAACAAACTTTTTGGTGACAAGTGTTCTAGCACTGATCCGGGGCTAGCAAAAGCTTTTTTTTAAAGAAAGAAAAATTTTGATTTGATCTTGTGATGTATCAGTCATATATAAGGCAAGATTGATTCCAATCTAGTCGTAGTATTTTTTTATCGGGTTTGGTACCAATGGCTTAGCTATTCCTGCCGCAATAGCGTCAGTGATTGTCACTATCATGTTCCTGTTTGAAGGGTAAAGTAGCCAGTAAGCTTATGCATGTAACATTAGGACCGCGTCACAAGGACAACAATGTGCCGTTAACATCTTTGATGTTTATTGGCAATGATTGTCTCTTTCCATTAAGATAGCCATTTGCTTCATTGCTATCTTATTATTTAAAAAAATCTAGCTGATAATGTTTGTGCTGAAGTGTAATTTGTATTCGCCGTGTTGGTCCCGGCCTCCTTTGTAGAATAGGCAAACTGCCGTTCTGCCAGGCTGGTCGTAAAAGGCGACCGATTGGCTATCGAGTCACTACCATCTACTGGCTATACTACACACACTACTGGCTACTAGGTGGTAGAGTTCTGCATTGTCTCGCCCGGGTCTGGTACCACCGCCTTACCTATTCCTGCCGCAATAGCGTCAGTGTTTGTTGCTGTCGTGTTCCGGTTTGGAGGGTAAGGTAGCCGGTAAACTTATGCATGTGGCATTATACCTCGCCACAAGATAGCAACGCACCATTAACATCTTTGGTGTCTATAGGCGATGGTTGACTCTTTCCATCAGGAGACCCATCTGCTTGTTTGCTATCTTATGACATAAAAAAAAAAACATTTCCATTTTTGAATATTTCTTAGATTAGAAAAAAGTATAACGTAAAATATATTCAACCAAATATATTCCTTCAACCTTAACATTAAGGTCAGGCAGATTTACGATTCTTAGACTAAGACAATAAGTGTCACAATAAATCTCATGATTTTTGGGACCTAAAAGCGTTTCTATTATTTTTATAGATGGCTATGAAATGGAAAATTTATGTATATTTTAGATATAGCAAGGATGTGATTCATCTTTTAAGAATTTTCCTTAATGCCATTTTATTAAATTTTTCTGAAAAACGTACAGTCGTTGTTTTATAAGCTGTACAATAACTTAAATACTGGGCCTTTTAATGGATTACGTTAAAGTTAAAATATAATTAATTTTAACCCACGCGTATTTTTCTTATGTCACTTTTTTAAAAGTATATCAATTGCCTGTGTTATCGCCTCTTTATTGTTTAGTGGTCAGGTGTCGACTTTGACCGCGTGGGTTCGATTCCTGAGTCGGAAAATTTAAAAACGTGTTTTATAATTGGTTTTCCTCGTATTGATCAAGATTCCTTTGAAGAATAGACCAACTGTCGTTCTGTCAGGCAGGTCGTGAAAGGCAACCGATTGCCTACACGTATCACGACTATTATGACTACTAGGTGCCAGAGTTCCGCAACGTCTCTCTCGGGTATTTGGTACCATCGCCTTACCTATTTCTGCTATAAAAGTGTCAATGTTTGTTAGTGTCGTGTTCCGGTTCGGAGGATAAAGTAAACGGTAGACTTATGCATATAACGTTGCCATCCTGTCACACGGATAACAACACACCATTAACATCTTTGGTGTCTATAGGCGATGGTTTGTTTCTCTTTCCATCACTAGAGCTAAATTTTTGTTTGCAATCTTATAATATAAAAAATGATTATTCTTTTTTGTTGTGTTCGTGTTAGAAAAAGGTTTGTGTAAAAATATTTCAAAATCATGAGTTTTTGAAGTCTCATAATATGAAAAGTAAGTAAGGAGATAGTTGGAGGGACCTTCAATGATTTAACAAAAACAACTAACAAATAAATTTTGTACTACTAGGTACACTCCTGCGAAGTTGTGGTGGACATAATTGTCAATAATAATACAAATAATAAATAACACAGGTCAACAAAAAAAATTTTTTTTCTGAGTCTGTTATTTAGTGACCATTTTCTGATTATATACATCGAATAGTAAACAGAAACGCTATTAACAATCAATAAACTTTGCTTTCGTACTTTGGGGCCTCATACAAGAAAGTTTTGATTTTCACAAAGGAAATACCAATACTATTCATTTTCTAAAGCTTTTTTGTATTCTTTTTTGTATTTTTGTGTTTATTTATGCCGTATTTTATAATTAAATTAATAAAAATGTATAATTGATAACTTGTTTTCCTTTTAAATATAATTGAAATTTAAAAATAGAGCTTTTCCATAAAATTTGAATTTTCGTGCTGGTAGCTACAAAAGCAAACTTTATTAGATAAAAATATTTTTTCATTCTTTAGTTAGGCATAAGTAATCAGAGGTACAGAACTCAGACTCAAAATTCATGTTGACCTGTGTAATCAATATCGTAAAACTAGTTTCTATGTCGATGTAAAAATATATAACACTTATAAGAAAGTTTCTTATCTCCACGACTGTAAAATTAGAACAACTTTTTGTTGACGAGCAACTTTAAATTAAATTTAAATATGGACTAGAACTTTTTACATTAACGTTTTTAGTAAAAAATAACTAATGCTTTTTTAAATGTTATTATAGAAATTGTCGACATACGAGCAATGAGCCACCTGAAGAAAAGTAATCACCATTGCCCTGGACTACAAAGCTACAAAGGCAGCTAGCTAATGCGATGCCGATCCTTAAAAAAAAACTGTTAATCCTCCTCTTAAGTATACTTTTGTAAAAGTTCCTTGAAAACAGCGTGTGAGGAAGATCGTTCCAAACATTTACTGTTTAGGCCAGGAATATGGTATTTAACCAGGTTTCAAGGTGGCGTGGAAGAGATCTTTTACTACGGGGTGTTTTTTTTTTATAGAAAAAAAGGGGTAAACGAGCAGAAGGCTCACCTGATGGTAAGTGATTACCGCCGCCCATGGACAGCCACTTCACCAGAGGTCTTGCAGCTGCGTTGCCGGCTTTTTAAGAAGGAGTATGCTCTTTTCTTGAAGGTGCCTAAGTAAGTAGTACTAAGTCAATTTATTTTAACAAATATTTACAACTTTGGTTCGTACATCGAATCTAAAGCCCAAGTTGCCTCAAAAAAGCTTGGTATTCTGGCGAAGGTGAGACAGTATTTCAGTCCGGGACAGTTGCTCAACCTTTATAAAGCACAAGTCCGTTCGTGCATGGAATACTGCTCTCACCTCTGGGATGGATCCGCTAAATACCAGCTGGAGATACTTCAGGCCATCGAGACGCGTGCCAAGAGGCTCATAAACGACAACGATCTGGTAGGCAAAAAACTCCTGAACCTCGCTCATCGCCGCAGAGTGGCTAGTTTATCGGTTTTTTATCGAATACACTTTGGAGAGTGCGCTGCGGAATTGCACGACTTAATTCCGCCATCCCCGTTTTTCTATCGATCGTCGAGGTGCACAGAATCTAGGCATCGTTATATGGTGGACGTTCCACGTATCCGGACAAAGCGGTTCGACTCAACATTCTTCATTCGAACCGCAAAGGACTGGAACATTCTTCACATTCATCACTCTCTTCATACACACAAGCCAGTTGCAAAGACTCCTGATACCACCTTCGGACAACATTCGATCAATATGATCATGATATGTATCTTGGTATTCCCCGGTACCTACATTCGCACTGAATATTTCACCTTTCAGTTACCATTCTTTCTACATGTCCGTATCAACGGATCATGCTCTTTCACATCTTTACACCGACACTTTCTTTCAAGCCTAACCTTTCTCTCTCACTTTCACATTACGAACCCGGTCCACGAGTGTTACTCCACATATTTTTCTTAGCGATCTCATCTCAAACGCGTTGCTTCTACTTTCATGCCCTTTCTGACATACCCAACTCTCACTTCCATACAATAGCGTTGGGATAATCACATAATTATGTACATATCCAATTTCCAGGAAGATATGTCTGCCAGATAGTGGAAAACCATCACGCTGGTTAATTTGCATGGTTGGCAGAATAAACCGAACGTCTTTAGACTTTTAAATTCACCACGATTCACTGGTTTGTAAGTTAGTGAGATGAGTAGTTGAATACTCATTGTCGCTTTTTATTTTGCTGATAACGATAATCGTTTATTTTTAGCAATAAGCGAGACCGACAGCTTTAAAGGCTCATTCGTGTTACAGGGATGCTCAAAATATCGCTATCAGACTCCGAGCTACTACTGAGATAAGGATTTTTGAGAAAAATCTCGAAAAAATTTCAATAACAATTTTATCCGACCCAGGGAGCAAATCTGGGGCCTCAGGCTATGAGCCGAAAGGCCCTAGAGGTTAACTTACGAGGTAAATTATAAATACATACATCTGGCGCACCGTATGTCGATTATTTAATACGCAATTAAGAACATTTAAATTACGGGTGTTTTTATTATGTATATAATCTAAATTTAATGTGTATTGCAAAAACTCTGTTAAGAATCGATTCCCCGAAAACGCTAAAACGAGTGTTGCGATTTTCTAAATTTCACAATGCACAATATCATTAATACTTTCCATCGTCGGCACTTGGTGTAACTGCATCATATTGATTTTTTAAATATAAACGTTTTTTAAAATGAGTTTGAAAATAAAATCGCTTTTTAAAATGAGTAAGCACATGTTATTTGAATCGGCTAATGAGCTCGCGCTATTTGGAAGACCAATAAGATTTGCCTGTTTTTTATAATATATTTATAGTATTTGTTTTTTTTTGTAACTTTATTTATAATATTCTAAAATTTATTCTATTCTACTCTTTTGTCATACTTATATATATAATATATATATATATATATATATATATATATATATATATATATATATATATATATATATATATATATATATATATATATATGGCTCATATTTTACGAATTGAACTAGTATCGTAACTGCCATAAATGGGTGCCAATTCCTTGGTGACATCAGTACACAATTTGATGACTTGTGTTGTTTGATTTGATGAATTTGCCCTTAAATATCGAACTTAATTGTGGTGAAGTCTAATTCTACATGCATAAGTTCACCAGCTACCTAATTCTCCAAACCGGAACACGACAGTGACTAGCGCTGACGCTATTGCGCCAGGAATAGGTAAGGCGGTCACCAGACCCGGGCCAGCCAATACAGAACTCTACCACCTAGGAGCCACGATGGTAGTAACTCGTATAGCCAATCGGTCACCTTTTACGATCTGCTTGACAGAACGGTAGTTGCTCTATTCTTTCTTCAAAGGAGCCGAGGCCCAACACGCGGAAACCTATAATTTAGGCAATACTACAATAACATTAGTAATTTTTTATTTAATCATGAATTTCGTTAATGTCTTGTTGGTAGTATTATATAAGTAAATCCCAATATATCTCAAGATTTACTACAGTCGATAGCAAAAAAAAAAAAAAAATACTAATGTTCTGTTCTTTGAAAGACAAGACTTTAAAAGTACCTTGAACGTTGAGACGAAAAAATTTGACGTGTAACGAAATATATCTTCTTTAACCTTTACATTACGATGAGAGATTTACGATAGCCAGTCTAAGACAATAAGTGTTTCCATAAATCTCATGATTTTTGGCACATAAAAGCTTTTCTTTTATTTTTATGATGGAAACACTATGTATATTATATGTTATCGGTTAAATTTTGTTTATTTTGTCAGGAAATTTTCTAATTTTTTAATTGAATGTGTAAAAAGGGTTTTGATCGCCTCATTGGTCTAGCTAGTGATAAGCAACTTTAAATAAGCAAATATAGGGCTTAATTTCATTTTCAAGCGTTTGTATAATAAACTTATATGTATTTTTAGGCCGGCATGTATATTATTATTAAATATATTTTAGTTTCTAATATGTATTTCTATATACTAGCAATCGATCTGTAGTTTTTATTAGACCATAGACTAAACAATAGAATCTCTTTTATGTTAACAGTCTTTAGCCGTAAAGAAAATAGTATACATAAGGTATACATGTGTGTCATGTATACCTTATGTCATGTATGTCACATGAATTTAGTGTGTGTAATATACATTTTATAAATTTATTGTATTTGTACCTGATGCATTATTTCAAAATACTAGGTTTTTGTATTCCCCCGCATAGGATACATTCTTTAACTGCGTCTGATTCTATACTTCACCGTTCGCGCCATTGCCTTAGAGGTACAAAGTATTTAGTTCACGTATTAATAAATGGATTTTTGGGCCTAGGCGTATGTATATTTTTCGTAAAAGGTTGGTAGCGTTTGTAGATTGCTTGAACCGCTACAGTACTCTCCCCCAAGACCGAAGGTCGATCTGATTATGCCAGTGAAGCGTATGTGCCTTGAGTGCTCGAGTCTGCAGTGAGACGAGCAGAATATGCGCGGTCCTCGGTGAGTCGGGAGTGTGCGCTCCGCTGTGGTTCGCAATGAGGCGGAACGAGCGGGACAGGGTTGCTGCATGGAGTTCCAGTGAACGTGAGCAGTTCGGTAGTTTCACCAACCTATCTCAAACCTGAATCTCATACAGACTCCATATACTCGAATATTGCAACTTTTCGCTCTTTATCCTTTCAAGCTCTCCGAATGAAACACACTGTCGCCAATTTCTCCATTTCTTAAATACCACATTGAGACCTCTGTTAGTAGACGCGCATATCCATTATACAACTGCGAAGTATACTATGAATCAAAGTGAGATCTATTACATTCTTTTGGTCATTCCTTCTCTATGTATACAAATGTATGTTCTTATGAGGGAACATTGTGTTAGCTACAAGAAGATTCCTTTCCACACATAAATCCACAATGTGATTACCGGCGTCGTACGCTCTACTGTCACCATACGGACCAAAAATGGCATTGAAACCAGGCCGCTTAATCCCAACTCATCCATTCAAATCACACCACAAAATTACTCTTCCATTGTCATCAACCATATCCAGAACATCTCTTACAGAATCCCAAAACTTCCCAGGTCACTGGGTGACGAAGAGCTTACCGATGCATATAATGTGACCAGAAAGATTCTCGTGATTACCAGTTTGATTCGGACCCAGAGAAGTCTCGGGCCAGCCATCCCATAATCTTTCAGACCAGAGACTAAGCGTGACGATAGAAGAATACCTACTCCGACGCTAGCAAAATCACTCTGGGGTGCACTAGACCACACTAGCCATCATGCCACCAGAGAGATCAGTCGTTTCACTAAATTTATGCTTAGTCTCTATTACACATAAAACATCCAGGCATCTCTCATTCATTACATGTATCAATTCATACATCTTATCTTTCAACCCACCTCTTACATTCCACGTGCCTATTTGGCACTCTGCTCCCCTCAACTCGCCTACTCCGGCTTAGCATGATAGGTGGCGGCCCCTACCATCGCATCCGCCGCTTTTCGTACCAACGGGGGCGGGTCAGTACGCGTCGCCTTCAGGGGACGCCCTAACTTGCACTACCGTACTTATTCGCGTGTAGGGGTCGCGACGAGCACACTTTTCGCGAATAACCCTCAAACCCTGGTTTCCATTAATTGATAAGTTTGCCATGGTTCACCGATTTTAACACTTTGCTTTACCTTAATATTTTGGCGAAGTTAACGACACATCGTCAGGTGTACGTTCTCATTCAAGTTTAGTTACATATTTACATAGTTACATATTTCATATTTTGCCTAATCCCGAAATAAGATTTTTATGGTCTGAGCCAAATATTTTGCCTGTTTATAAATAAAAAAGTATGAAACTCTCTTTCCTCATAATCCGCTTAAAATAAAATATGCGATGAACCTTTTGAATTCTTATATATAAATGGAATTCAGTAATGCAAAAATAAACAGTACGTGATATTACAATTTTATATTTTACTAGCAGATATTCGCAACTTTGTTTGCGTGACCTATGATCATGATTTTTGGACAATACTTCTGCCATGCCTCTGCCATTTTTGTATAGTCAAGGTAAAAAAAGGTTCGTCACCTTAAGATCTTGTTTCGCTTGCACTAGTGTACGATTCAATCATGCCAACATACCAGTACAAAAAACAGTTCTAATAACATTAAATAAATGTGACGTTTACTATCAAATAAAGTTTACCTCAATTGAATAGATTTAACTTTTACTGCTAATTTGAAAATTATTCAAATTATTTGATTATTATTGATATTATATTTACGGCAAATATATTTTGCAATAAAATATTGAATAACACTAGAAATCTAAAAATAACAACGGTGACATAACCATTATAGTCTTATCATAAATATTAATGGCAGGTCAAATCAATAAAAAGGTTTTAATTAAAAAAAAAACATTAGCATCACTTTAGATAATAATCATTTACACAAGATAAAATAAGGAATTAGTGTTGATGCAAACAAATCTGAACCATATTTTCGAACAGTTAAGCATAATTTTCTATGCAACAGTCTATTATGTGACAAATTTTCAAAAAATCAAATGTGCTGGCAGCTTGTTAAATGAAATCAATTTGAAAACTATTCGTACCGCTACTATGTACAATGTGATTTTCTAAAAGTGAAAGAATTTTTAAAATCGGTCTATTTTTTGAGTTAAATCATAACAAATAAATACACTTTAGAGTTTTGCCTATTCGGTAATGTTAACAGTTTTAAGATAGTTCTATCTTAAAACGGTTAGCATTACCGAACAGGCAAAAATTTATATGAAAATAACTAAACTACATCGTGTTGCCGTCTAAAATGTTTGATTCAATCAACATTGTAAAAAAAAAATACACAACAAATGAAATCTTTCCTCTTTATATTATTTTAGATATGATATTGTAAATGCAAAAGTCTGTTTTCTTTTAAATTGATTATCGAAATCGAAATTCCATTTTTTTATTTACATAGGTATATATTAAAACGTGAAGTTTAAAACTTCATTCCCTTACGTTTTAGCTATTGTTAGGTTCGTTTTTAATAACAGACAGTTTGACGTACATAGACGTTTATTCTTTCACTTCCTACAGCAGAATGATCCGAGTAGGCCGGTACAAGCTATTTTATAGTATCACAGTTTTACAATAATTAAAAGTAGGGTAGATTGAAAAAAGTCAACGTCAACCAGATTTGTTCAGATGGCACCACTTCCAAGTTTATAATTTGATATAAAATTGTTTAATAGGATTGCACGATGTTGCGGAAGTGGCGCCACTATAGTCCATTATTTTGATAACAACAAATTCTAATTCTAATATCTATTATGCGGGATAAACGAATATTAATATTACATTCAAGCACTATTTACAATATTATTCATATTACAAATAAATATACCCAAAACTATATATTAACGTGAATGGACGAGTATAAGTATATTCGCCGTGTTGGTCCCGGCCTCCTTTGAAGAATAGGCCAACTGCCGTTCTGCCAGGCAGGTCGTAAAAGGCGACCGATTGGCTATCGAGTCACTACCATCGTGACTACTAGGTGGTAGAGTTCTGCATTGTCTCGCCCGGGTCTGGTACCACCGCCTTACCTATTCCTGCCGCAATAGCGTCAGTGCTTGTCGCTGTCGTGTTCCGGTTTGGAGGGTAAGGTAGCCGGTAAACTTATGCATGTGGCATTAGACCTCGCCACAAGATAGCAACGCACCATTAACATCTTTGGTGTCTATAGGCGATGGTTGACTCTTTCCATCAGGAGACCCATCTGCTTGTTTGCTATCTTATGACATAAAAAAAAAAAAAAAATTGGCACAGTGCACGTTTACATGGTGAAAAATTGCACAAAGCTAATATTTTTACAAAATATGCCAATAGAAAAATATTAAATTAATAAAAATAATCATTACACACTATCACTCATTTGACACACAGCATAATATAATAAAAATAATCATTACACACTCCATCACTCATTTGACACACAGCATAATATTAATAAAAATAATCATTACACAAACTATCTCGCATTTGACACAAAGCATTATATTAATAAAAATAATCATTACACACACTATCACTCATTTGACACACAACATAGTATTAATAAAAATAATCACTGATCATTTCTTCACCACCCCGTTTGACGAGTGGTTAGCAACCCTGACTACGCAATCGACGCAGCTTGCGTTCGATCTCCGACGGGGACATGCATTTGTGTGATGAGCATAAATGTTTGTATTTCCGGGTTTGGGTGTTTATTATGTATGTAAAAGTATTTATATATGTATTTCTATGTATTAGTATCGCTGACTGACACCCATAACACAAGCAAATAATTTGCTTACTTTGGGGTTAGATCAGTCTGTGTAATTCGTCTCGTGAATATTTATTTGTTATTATTATTATTAACTTGTTTATAATAAATCAAAATAAATGATTTGAAGCCAGTAATCAAACTTGTAAAACACATGAGATCCTTTCAAAGTGACTTTCGCAAGGTAAGCTAATTGCTGGGGTCAAACCGCTACGAATGTACCAGATGACCTTACAAGTAATTAATAACATGTTCAAGATTCTCCCATCCCTAACAAAGTTTCCTTTCTTCGGAAGTTACTTTAAACAGAAAACTATATGTATAATGTACATAATATATCTTATTGAACCTTCACGGCAAATTGAGATTTACTAAATCTAAATTAAAATAATGTCACTATTTAAGCTCATGACATTGTTTTTGCAAAATTTGTCCTTGAATGTATTTATATTTTAACTAGCTGACCCGGCAAACGTTGTTTTGCCTTTCATATTAGGAATCCATTGCGGACAAACAAAGTGACACGTAATTTATATAAGTCTACGCCCTACGGGATTGTCCTTCCACGCAGCCAAAATGGCATTAAACTTTATATGGTAGTTAAGTATTCTTAAATTTTCTAATTTTCCGCGCAATTTTCATAATATTTTCTTTTATAAAAACCTTCTCCTTACAATTACAAACACAATAAAAAAAAATACCGAAATTGGTCCAGCCATTCAGGCGTGATGTCGTGACCAAGGAAAATACGGATTGATTTTTATATATATAGATATTAAAGCTAGAAAAATAATAATTTGAAAATATAAGAGGCGAGTAATCAAATTAGTACATAAGACACATGAGATCCTTCCAAAGTGACTTTCACATGATAAGCTTTTTAAAATTGCTAGAGTCAAACCGCCGCAAATACTGCCGCGGTATATCCGTATACCAGTCGACCTTACAAAAAATTAATAACAGTTTCCTTTCTTTGAAAGTTACATTAAACAGAAAACTGTACGTAATCTCTTATTCAACCTTCATTTAAAGGTGAGATTTACTACAGCGGGATTAAAATAATAAGTTTTTTTTACAGGTTACTAAACGGATATATGGCTGTTTTGATGAAAAAGACAGCCTTTGCCTATAGACCAGTGATGGAAATGGTACTTTGCTATCCGGATGGAATGCCGAATGCTAAGTTAACCAGTTAACTTCCCCTAAATATCGGAACAAGATAGTGACAAGCACTGACGCTATTGCGACAGGATTAGATATGGCAGTGGTACCATACACCTGGGCGAGACATTGCAGAACTCTACCACCTAGTATTTATGATGGTAATGACAGATATAGCTAGTCGTTCGCGTTTTACGTACTTTTAGCAACGCTACCGACCTTCCTCGAAGTTTGTCTGCATGTCAGATGGTCTATTATTCAGAGAGGACCCAAAGGCCTGCCACAATGGGGGCCTGGGGCAATTCAGGGGCTTTATAACATAGGATAGCCGGAAGCTAATAAAGCTCCTCATGAAAAAAGAAGACTCTCCTATAGATATGTTCACGCCCGTATCCCCGAAGGGGTAGGCAGAGGTACAACAAGTGCACCCACGATTAGCCGAAGATACTTGGTCCCACAAATGTGATAGGTGGCAAGCCTATCGCCAACCGGGCACTTTCCAATGCCGGGCAACTTTGTGTTTCTCAGAATACTGAAAAAAGACTTTTTTAATGTGCCCGACCCGGGAATCGAACCCGGGACCTCATGTGGTCAACGCCAACGCTGGACCACTAGACCACAGAGGCGATCAGGGATCAGGGATGTTAATCGTACGTTGGTATCGTTTAAAAGCTACGTAATGCTTCTAATCATAATATTAAAGCTAAAAACATGGCATTAGCATCCTACCGAATGGATAGCAACGTGCCATTAACAGCTTTGGTCTTTATCCGATGGTTGTCTCCTTCCGCCCGGAGAGACTAGACACAGTATACTGGAAACTAACAGTAGTCAATCTACATTTTTTTTATGTCATAAGATAGCAAACAAGCAGATGGGTCTCCTGATGGAAAGAGTCAACCATCGCCTATAGACACCAAAAATGTTAATGGTGCGTTGCTATCTTGTGGCAAGGTATAATGCCACATGCATAAGTTCACCGGCTACCCTACCCTCCAAACCGGAACACGACAGCGATAAGCACTGACGCTATTGCGGCATTGATATTCGAGCAACGCACACATAGACACTTCTCACGGACGCGATATCTCGGAATGGTTCGGGACAGTTTGCTCCGCACCAGTCCTAGATATCGCGTCTGTGAGAGGTGTCTATGTGTGCTGTGCTCGAATATTACTTGTATAGAACATTGGCTTCTGTTAGTCTCTAAGTTTAACTCTCTCTACGAGTTTGTTATCTTGTTATAAAAAAAATAACCAGCACTTTTGACGAATCACTTTTATAGCTACTATCCAATCTGAAATGAAATCACACACTAAGAAGATCAGGTGGAAAAAACGTATGTAAAGAAACAAATTTTATTAAATTTTATAAATCATAATATATAGGTATACATATATTTTATAGTAGTATCTTCACGCCCATATCCCCGAAGGGGAGGGCAGAAGTACAACAAGTGCACCCACGATTAGCCGAAGATACTTGGTCCCATAAATGTGATAGGTGGCAAACCTGTCGCCAACCGGGCACTTTCCAATCCTGGGCAACTGTGTGTTTCTCAGAAAACTGAGAAAACACTTTTTTTTAAAGTGCCCGACCCGGTAACCGAACCCGGGACCTCATGTGGTCAACTCCAAAGCTGGACCACTAGACCACAGAGGCGATGACATATATTTTTTATTTTTATATTTATGTCATACTAGCTGTTGCCAGCGACTTCGTCCGCGCGGAGTTTATTTACTCCGCAATGCCCCTACCTCGTAGATGATAGCGTGATAATATGTAGCCTATATGTTGACCCGAGCTGTTAGTAATATTCATGCAGAATTTGAAGTAAATCCATACAGTACTTTTTGAGTTTACCCCGGACATACATACAGACAAACAAAAGATTAATATTTTATTATACTTTATTTATTAAAAATTGCATTGCTATCCGCACTAACCACTAACATATTCGTCGGGCCATCCACATTTATATTCTTCATATGATAAACGACAAAGATTTCACAAGCATTCATCCAATCTGACCAAAAACGGGTCGTATTTTTTCATCGCAAACAACACAAATAAACGTTGGTTCTATTCCCTAGAGCTCGTCTTACGAATTACGTAAGACGGTTTTCTGTGATTGATTTAAGGATCCGGTATTTTATCTGCCGTTGAATTGCGTATTTATTCGTCATTTATGAGTCTTTTTATTTCAATTTAAGGAATGTTGGTAGCGGGAAATCGCTTAAATTTAAATATATGCACGTTTCTTAACGGAACATCGCCTAACACGATTAGCGGTGGAAATTGTTGCGTGCTCCTTGGTTTTATCATGTTTAAGAATCTTTACGGTACATTAAATAGGAATCGATTCAATCGTGTATAAAGTTATACTGAATGTTATGATAAAATATTGCTAAGTTTGTTGTCATTTTTATATCAACTTGACCGCCCCGTTTGCGCCTTGGTTGAATGGTTAGCGGCAATCATTACGCAATAGATGGAGCTCAAGTTTGATTACCATCAGGAACATACATTTGAGCAATGAGAATTAAGCAAATATATTTTTTTAATCATAAGATAGCAAACAAGCAGGTAGGTCTCCTGGTGGAAAGAGCCAACCATCGCATATACACCAAAGACGTTAATGTGTAAGTTTACCGTCTAATTTACCCTCCAAACTGGGACACGACAATGACAAGCACTGACGCTATTGCAGCAGGAATAGGTAATATATCACTCTTGAATAGTGTATCTTTCTACTGATTGAAGAATTTTTAAAACGGTCCGGTAGTTTTTTCAGAGTTTATTTGTTACAAATATATTTTTTTTAAATTGACTTGTACCAGTAACATGTCATCTGTTACTGGTAACTGTGTTCCCGTGACCCAAAATCATTACTTTCTTGTGTTGAGTTGGATAAAAAAGCCTTTGTCACTCCTGGATAATACAACTTTCTAATGGTAAAAGAATTTTTGAGATCGGTCTATCGATTTATAAATTTAATAAAATACAAATAATTATAAAAGCATATAAAAAATCAAATGTTTTCATCTTAAAATATTAGTATAGATTATTATTTATCATGATACAGTAGACAAGCAAATTGTGATCTTAATGGGTAGGACTAGCCACCGTTTGGTGCGTTGTCGTCTGTGTGGCAGAATCTAATATCACAGGTATAAATTTATTGCCTAAAAAAAAGAATACGACAGATATAATTGTCTTCAAGGATGAAGGTGTATGCCCTCTTTAAACTATAGACCACCAGCCATTCTACCAGGCACCAAGCAGTTCGTAAAAGGCAAACAATTGGCTATACGTGTCACTACCAAGATAACCACTAGGTGCTAGAGTTCTGTAACGTCTCGCCCGGATATTTAGTAACACCTCCTTAACTATTTCTGCCGTAACAGCATCAGTGCTTGTCTTTATCATGTTTCGATTTAGAGGGTCAAGTAGTCAGTAGAATTAAGCACAATGCGTTAGCATCTCCCTACCCGAGTAGCAATGCACATTAAAATCTTCGGTATCTATAGGCAATGTTTTCTCTTATCATCTGGAGAGCAATCTGTTTATTTATTTATTACTAGCTGTTGCCAGCGACTTCGTCCGCGCGGACTTCGTTTACTCCGCACAGCACCTCCTCCGTAGGTGATAGCGTGATAATATGTAGCCTATATGTTGACCTGACCTGTTAGTAATATTCATGCAAAATTTGAAGTAAATCCATGCAGTAGTTTTTGAGTTTACCCCTGACATACATACAGACAAACAGACAAACAGATAAACAGACAAACAGACAAAAATTTAAAAAACTAATATTTTGACTTTGATATCGATTGTAGATCACGCCCCAAGTATTCTTTTAAAAAAATATTCAATGTATAGTTTTTACTTTCCTACGATTTTATTATATGTATAGATTATTACTGCCTTATTGGTCGAGTGGTTGTGACCCTAACTACACAATCGACGGGGCTCGGATTCGATCCCTGATGGGGACAAGCATTTATGTGATGAGCATATATGTTTGTATTTCCTGGTTTGGGTGTTTATTAAATATATTCTAGTATTTATATATGTATTTCTATGTATTAGTATCATTGACTAACACCCATAACACAAGCAAATAATATATTCTACACTTTTTATCGTCGGCACTTGGTGAAACTCCATTTTAACACAATATTTTAACAGTACAAGTGTTATATGCTAGCAAATATTGTGTTACAAGCAAATAAATTGCTTACTTTGTGATAAGATCAGTAACTGTAATTTGTCCCATCAATATTTATTTATTATTTATTTATTTAAATTTTGCAAACATATATTTTCAAAGACTTGACGCCCAAGAGCAGTCTCTGCCAGTGAACTTCAAAAGACCCAAAACGGCAAAACGGCAGGTCGTAGCGTCCTTATTAAAATTTTATATTTATATGTATTTCCTTCCCTTACTACCACAGAATAAAAGAGAATGAGTTTCAAAAGAATAGAGAGAAGACGCAAGGGCTGCACATAAAAAGAAAAATTTAGTTACTCGCTTAATTTCAAAAATTGACCGCCCCGTTGGTCGAGTGGTTAGCGATCCTGACTACGCGATCGACGGGGCTCGGGTTCGATCCCCGACGGGGACAAGCATTTGTGTGATGAACATAAAATGTTTGTATTTCCGGGTTTGGGTGTATGTATATTAAATATATTCTTGTATTTATATATGTATTTCTATGTATTAGTATCGTTGACTAACACCCATAAAACAAGCAAATAATTTGCATACTTGGGGGTTAGATCAGTTAGTGTAATTTGTCCCTTGAATATTAAAAAAAAAAAAAATTCAAAAATTAAATTGTCTTTTTTTCTACCTATTGATATAAAAATTGAGAGATAACTTCTTGTTTGTTATATTTTTTATATAATAAGATAACAAACAAGCAGATGAGTCTCTTGATGGAAAGAATCAATCATCGCTTATAGACACCAAAGGTGTTAATGGTGCGTTTCTATTTTGTGGCGAGGTCTAATGCCACATGTATAAGTTTACCGACTACATTACCCTCCAAACCAGAACACGACAGTGACAAGCACTTACGCTATTGTGGCAGAAATAGGTAAGGCGGTGGTACCAGACTCGGTCGAGCCGATGCAAATCTCTAACACCTAGTAGTCACGATGGTAGTGACACGCATAGCCACTCGGTCGCCTTTTGGCAGAACGGCAGTTGGCCTATATATTGATTATTGACATATAACAAAAGTACTGACAGAAAAAGATATCTGGTAGTAATGAATGACATTGCTGTTTCAGTTTAGTGTCAATAACAATGAAAACCTGGCCAACCTTTTCTAATGTAACTTTTCCTTATAATTTGATAATAACACCCCCAAGGAAGATTTTTAGATTAGCAGATTAGTGTTAATATGTAGTGTTACATTGATGTTTCAACTAAAATAGACATGTCATTTTCTTCAAATGGCGTATTAGAAAGAAATGAGTTAAAATTGCGTTTACCCAAGAAAAGCAATGAAATTTTTAGGCTTATTATTGAGTAATAAATAGCACATTGCAAAATAATTTATAAAAGTATTCTAGCCAATGGTCAAAATTATTTCCAAATGATATGATATTGTTGATAAAGTTATTGTACCACACTACCGCCCAAGGTTCGTAAGAGTCAATCTCTTCCAATTTTCAAAAAGAGTCTAAGAGAACTTTTTCTTGCTGGGTCTACGTAGTATTTTTTTTATTTCTATAAATTTTTGTTCGTTTTTAAATATTATATGGCTAAATTTAATGTAACAAAACTGTTATATTTATATGGATCTAGTTTTATGATTATTGTACACTATTTTAATATTTCGATAATCGAGTTTACTAGACTTTATTACTTTTTTACTTTAGATAAGCTCGCCCATTGGACAGTTTGTTTTAGATAAGTTTTTATGTATTACTTCTCTTTTAATTGTGTACAATAAAATATTAAATAAATAAATAATATAACATTATTTTTTTCTTTTCAAGAATTATAGAAATTATGAACTTTTAAACTAACGCCTTCTACTATCATTTTTAAAAATATATAAACGGGTCAAAAACGCGTACATATGTATGCGTTTTTGACCCGTTTATATATTTTTAAAATTTATAGAAATTAACGAATCTTTTAGCACGTGATAAGCGATAAATTAAAGTTTGTTTAATGGTCGATAGCCATAAATACAAAAAATTGTAATTACGGTAAACTCGTACATCTACATAAAAATTTGATATGTGTGCGTAAGTTCACTGTGAATTCCAAACCAGTTGGAGCAATTTTGATAAAATTTATAGAAAACCTTCAGATCCGTTAGGCATTTTTGTTGAATTTGGCAGCGATCAGATTAAAATATTCTTTGTCCTTTATATCACATCGCTAATTTTGTACCGTTTATCTTAATAGACAATCAGTATTACTACCCATGCAAAGCACAGGCAGATCGCTAGTATTATTATACCTAAACGCACTATTAAAATTTAGGAAACTTATACTGTTATTTTTTACTGTTGTTTAATTTATTTTCCTATTATTTATTTCACGACATCTACGTTTTGTATTGCTTCAAAAGACTTCGTTAATAACGATGTTATGTCTAACATATTTTTATATATATATTTGGGTATTTAACGAGCTTTCTGCATGGTGTTGAATAAGGCATAAGGCGGTGCGATAGGCCGCTATAACGATAATGTGATCTGAGATATCATTACGATGGGGGAGGGAGAATTAAGTGTAAGGTACGACTTTGGGTGCATACATGTCTTTCTATGAGAACATTGAATTTTGATAAAATTTATAGAAAACCTTCAGATCCGTTAGGCATATATTCATGAATAAGAAGAAAGGTAAACTGACACATATATTTTTGAAAAATACAAAACTAAAGTACAAAATGTTTCTAGAAAAAATTTAAAAACAACAAAGAAAAATATCGACACGCAGGGATTGAACCTGCGACAATTTACGTGATCCTTTTTTTTATTATTTTGCGAAATGTACTGTAAGAGCTTTCTAATGTATCATAAATACCAACAAGGAGGCGGCATCTTTTACCGTTTTTTATCATGGCGAGTGTTCCGATAAGTTGTTCGGACTAATTCCTGACTCTAAATTCCACCATCGGAGATCGGGTCAAAATTTAAAGCTCCATTCTCACCACCTCGATGTCTGGAAACCACAACCGTGCGCTTTTGTCGGCACTTTTTGCCTTGCATTACTCCTTTGTGGAATCAATTACCTTCGGGGGTGTTTCCGATCGGATATGACCTAGGGACCTTCAAGAAACAGCCTTATTCATGCTTGAAAGGCCGGCAACGCAGCTGCAAGACCCCCAGTATTGCAGATGTTCAAGGGCGGCGGTGATCACTTACCATCAGGTGCACCATCTGCTCGTTTGCCCCCTCTACTATAAAAAAGGAGGGTCGGCACCAAATATTTGGCTCATCTTCAATAGACTTTTTGGTATACCACGAATTTGCGGTTTTTTGGTTGGTAAGATAAGTGGTGATCCTCATCGCCGCATTTACCGACATGTAGACAATTATCGACTATTTCTAGCGAAAAAGGGTCCGACAACTTTACGTATTTCTTCGATGCACCACTCCGCCAGACTCCAAGCTGCTACTAAGATTTTAGATTTTCGAAAAACCTCGAAAAAACCTCAATAACACTTTTGTTTTACCTGGAGATCGAACCCGGGTCCTCCTGATCTGATCCAAATAGGCTACCCCTAGACCACGAGGCAGTTAATAATTATTGATTAATTTTCAAAAGTTAGATTGTATGTAACAACTTTTAACATTTTCAATAAATTTTTGATCCCTTATTTTTATAACATTTTTCTCTTAAAAAAAAACTGTGTCGAATGGCACATTTTTAAGGAGTGAATATGAATGGCCCCTACACCGAGTTTTGCAGATAATTTTTTAATTTTTCAAATAATAGCGGGAAATGTAAGAATGGCTTGTAGCGTCCACCATTATCTCTATTTTTACATAAACATGTTTTCGTAATGGTAACATAAAATTATTTGTTTATTTATTTTCGCCTCTGTGGTCTAGTGGTCCAGCGTTGGCGTTGACCACATGAGATCCCGGGTTCGATTCCCGGGTCGGGCACATAAAAAAGTGTTTTTTCAGTTTTCTGATAAACACAAAATTGCCCGGGATTGGAAAGTGCCCGGTTGGCGATAGGCTTGCCACCTATCACATTAGTGAGACCAAGTATCTTCGGCTAATCGTGGGTGCACTTGTTGTACCTCTGCCTACCCGTTCGGGGATATGGGCGTGAAGATACTTTATCTGTTTATTTATTTAAAACTTTATGCGCAGTTAAATACATGGGTGGACTTAATGCTACATGACATTTTCTACCAGTCAACCCAAATTGATTGGATGACTCCACATTTGAAGAGGTGCATGAAAAGATTAATTGAGTGTTCATTAAATGAACAACCGCTGACATAATTTTAATCAAAAATAAAATATAGTCATACTATACATATAAATAAATAATATTATATATTTAATGCAAAATATAGTTACGTACATAAGTATTCGCATATATACATAACATATTATTACTTAGAGTTTTGGTGGTGATGGTGGTGTGTAGTTGGCCTGATGATGGCCTTTCTGGTATAGGTGAGTTAAACAACCAACGTCTATAAGTAACTGTCTTTTAATGTTTTCTATAATATTACACACACTGGCTAAAGATGAATCAAGTTTAGACACCACACAATTATATTAATTAACCAAAAGACGATAAACTACACGTAAGGTGCGCGAACGGCAAGCGGCAGAGTTGTATGCACTGCGCGTCGGAAGGGTTAAGTTCGGACTGAGGCGTGTGAGCATTCCTCGTATTAACTGACAGAATAGGCTTGCCGGACGGGCCGCGTTTTCATTGTAACATTTTATATTTAACGTGAGTTAAATATAAAATGTTACGTAAATATAATTTGTTTGTTAATAATAAATATGTATTTTATTGTGTCTGGGTATTTATGTATCTATTTGTATTGTTTATGTACATATATGTATATGTTTATGAATACTAATATTTTTGTATGTGTGTCTGTGTGTTGTATATGATTATGCCTGTGTGTGTTGTGTTGGTGTGTATGAATAACATAAGTGTATCCTACACCATTCCCCCCCAGAGCTTTAGTTAAGCTCGATAATAATTAGGGAAGCGCACTTGCCTACCGGAACGAGTAGTTTTGATTTTTATCGGAGTAAAATTGTCGTCCGGTTGGTCACAAGGTGTCTGAGGATGTTTAGCTGGCTGGGAAGTGGTTTGACCTGAAGAGTCAAATTCACTAGCTAGGTAATACACAGGTTTTAGTCTGTCGATGGAAACGGTAACTGGCTTGTCTTTGATAAGAATTTTAAAGACTTTGTTGGTTCTTTCTAAGACCTTATAGGGACCTTTATATGCAGGTGTAAGCGGGGACCGTGGGGCGTCTTCACGAAGGAATACGTACTCACAGGTGGCTAACTCTTTAAAAATAAACATTTTGTCTTTTTTATGGTGTGAAGCAGGGACTGGCTTCAACTTTTCAGCAAAAGAGCGTAATCTGGCTGTAAAGTCTGAAAGGTCAGTGGTACCAGATGTACAGGGGTCAAAAAATTCGCCAGGTAGTCGAAGAGGTTCGCCGTATAATAATTCGGCAGGCGAAGCTTGTAAATCCTCTTTAATGGAACTTCTAATGCCAAGAAGTACTTGGGGCAGAATTTCTGACCAATGAGCATCAGCATGACATGTAATGGCGGCTTTTAGCTGTCTGTGGAATCGTTCGATAATGCCATTGCAAGCTGGATGGTAAGCAGTTGTTCGCTTGTGCTGAAAGCCTACAGTTTTAGAAAGGTATTGAAACAGGGTGGATTCAAATTGACGGCCACGATCTGTAACAATATCAACTGGACAGCCAAATCGTGCTATCCAACCAGATAATAATGCCTTTGCGACTGTTTCCGCTGTAATGTCCGATATGGGTATGACTTCTGGCCATCTGGTAAATCGGTCAATTGCTGTCAGGCAATACCGGTAACCTTGTGAAATAGGCAGAGGGCCAATTAAGTCGATGTGGACATGTAAGAAACGACCGCGGGGTAAGTCAAAATTGCCGATGGGTGCAGATACGTGTCGGCTGACTTTAGTGCGTTGGCATGATAAGCATGCACGCGCCCAGTCTCTACAGTCTTTTCTCACACCTGGCCAAACAAAGCGTTGAGCTACTAGCTTCGCTGTAGCGTTAGGTCCAGGGTGACTGAGGCCGTGGATGCTATCGAATACTATTCTTCTAAAGGGCTTAGTGATGAATGGACGGTGAGTCGAGGTACTGACGTCGCAGTACAGAGGTATTCGGCTCCCCGGTATTTCATGCTTTTCTAAGCGAAGTGAAGAAGATTCGATGTATTCGGCTAGTTCTGTGTCGGTTAACTGATCTTCAGCTACGTCAGTGAGGTCAATTGGCTGGTCTATCTCTTCTACTCTTGATAAGGTATCTGCGACTATATTGTTCCTACTCGATATATGACGTATATCGGTTGTAAATTGAGAGATATAGTCTAGATGCCTGAACTGTCTCGGCGAGCAATTTTGTTTTCTCTCGTTGAAAGCAAAACAGAGAGGTTTATGGTCTGTGTAGATCGTAAAGTGTCTCGCCTCAAGCATATGCCGAAAGTACTTTATGGCTTCGTAGATCGCCAGTAACTCTCGGTCATAGGCAGAGTATTTCGTTTGGGATGGACTCAATTTCCGGGAAAAGAACGCTAAAGGCTGCCATACATTGTGCTGCAGTTGTTGATGCAGGGCTGCGCCAATAGCCTTGTCTGATGCATCCGTTACCAGTGCCAGTTTTACATTACAATGTGGGTGTGCTAGCAATGTCGCATTAGACAAGCTATCTTTGGTGGCTTCGAAAGCTTTCAGTGCATCTCCGGTAAGGCTGATGGGTGTTGAGCCTTTCGTTACTCCTGTGAGAAGTGCATTAAGAGGAGCTTGTATCAAGGCGGCGTTTGGTAAAAATCGCCGATAAAAATTTGCCATTCCTAGAAAACGTCTTAACTGTCTGATATTCTGGGGTGGGGGAAAGTCACGTATGGCTTGGACTTTAGTGTCGAGTGGTCTGGTACCGCTCTCCGAAATCTGATAACCCAGAAAGGTTACCTGTGGAGCACCAAAGACACACTTAGGCACGTTAATCACCATGCCGTAGTCTTTCAGTCTGGTAAAGACCTGACGCAGGTGATCCTCGTGCTGCGCTTCGTCACGCGAGAATATCAGATAATCGTCCAAATAACAATAAACGAAGTCCAGTCCACGGGTCATTTCATCAACTAATCTTTGGAATGTTTGTCCGGCATTGCGTAGACCGAATGTCATATAGGGGAATTCAAACATTCCAAATGGGGTTGTGATCGCCGTCTTCGGTATATCCTCGTGCCAAATGGGTACCTGGTTATAGGCCTTCACCAGGTCGATGGTGCTGAAGACCTTACAACCCGAGATATTGTGTGCGAAGTCGTGGATATGCCGAATTGGGTATTTGTCGGGTATTGTTCGGGCGTTTAGTTTTCGGTAGTCGCCACAAGGACGCCAGCCGTTGTCTTTCTTAGGAGCCAGGTGCAGCGGAGAAGACCAGGGGCTCTCTGATGGCCTGGCTGTTCCATCCGCTAACATAGCTTCAAATTCTCGTTTGGCTATTTTGAGTTTGTCAGGGGCAAGGCGTCTTGGGGCACATGATACGGGAGGACCTGGGGTGGTACGGATGTGGTGGCGTGTATTGTGGTGAATAGTGCGTGAAGTGCCAGATGGGCGTGTAATTTCTGGAAATTCCTGTGAAAGCATATAGTGGTATCGTGTGTTACCAGTAGAAACTTTCACAGAAAATGTGCTGTTGTGGTGACTGGCTGGTCTACCAAGAGTAGTAAGCTTAGTGGTATTGTCAACCAGTCTCTTATTTCTACAATCTACCATTAAATTATAGTAACACAAAAAGTCTACACCGATAATTGGTTTCGTCACACTTGCCACTACAAAACGCCAAGGGAAATTACGGCGAAGTCCAAGGTCTAGAACGATATTCGTAGAACCATACGTATTGATGTTCGTCCCGTTTGCTGCAGTCAACTGATAATTTGTTGGTGATCGGCGCTCACGAAGCAGATGGTAGGGGAAAACGCAGAGGTCACTGCCTGTGTCCACTAAAAACTGCGTCTTCGTCTTCCTATCTGTTACGAACAGGCGACCTGACGATGATGAGCTATCGGCTGTCGCCGTTACCGACGGCTCGTGGCATTTCCCGCTTTCTTAAAATCGCAGGGTTTGACGCATTTCCTTGCGTTTTCGCCATGTTTCGCATGGTACCAGCAGTTGGGAAACTTGCGGTAATTTGATCGTGATCTGGATCTGCCACGGTAGCCTCGTGATCGTGATCTGGGTCTCCGGCTGGGTTGCATCGATAAATGTTTCAACTGCTCCTTAATTTCAGCAATTTCACGCGCCATTGATTCGATGGCAGAAACGTTGCTCGTCGATGCCACATTAGCTGGTGAAGGTGAAGCGATGTCATGCACTCGGTCGGCCACTTCAGCGAGCACCTCTAAAGGGGTGGCAGGTTGCGCGGCTAATACCGTTTGTACGTTTAGCGGTAGTCGGCTCATCCATATAGTCCGTAGAAATTCCTCTGTTAGCTGGCGGTCAGCGAGCCCTTCCAGGTGGCGGAGAAATTGGGATGGTTTGCGGTCACCTAATTCTTCATGCATAAGCAACTGCTGCATTTTTCTTTCGCGGGAGTCGGAAAGCCGTTTTATGAGCTCTGCTTTTATCTTTGAGTATTTGTTACTCTCAGGCGGGCTTATTATTATGTCCTTGACCTCCTTTGAAAATTGCCGGTCCAGCTGGCTTATGACATAATAAAATTTTGTTGTGTCGCTTGATATGCCAGCATTCGCGAACTGACCCTCTAATTGAGAAAACCAGATTTCCGGCTCTTCCGGCCAAAACGGTGGAACACGTACACCGACTTTAAAAATATCGGAAGGTGTAGTGGAAACGTGCGTGTTTACGTCGCCTTTTTCTGTGTTCATTTTATAGGGTATTGAAATATTTTTATTCGACTCACTGTTACGATGTTCTTCAGGGGTCACCAGTTTGGTGGTGATGGTGGTGTGTAGTTGGCCTGATGATGGCCTTTCTGGTATAGGTGAGTTAAACAACCAACGTCTATAAGTAACTGTCTTTTAATGTTTTCTATAATATTACACACACTGGCTAAAGATGAATCAAGTTTAGACACCACACAATTATATTAATTAACCAAAAGACGATAAACTACACGTAAGGTGCGCGAACGGCAAGCGGCAGAGTTGTATGCACTGCGCGTCGGAAGGGTTAAGTTCGGACTGAGGCGTGTGAGCATTCCTCGTATTAACTGACAGAATAGGCTTGCCGGACGGGCCGCGTTTTCATTGTAACATTTTATATTTAACGTGAGTTAAATATAAAATGTTACGTAAATATAATTTGTTTGTTAATAATAAATATGTATTTTATTGTGTCTGGGTATTTATGTATCTATTTGTATTGTTTATGTACATATATGTATATGTTTATGAATACTAATATTTTTGTATGTGTGTCTGTGTGTTGTATATGATTATGCCTGTGTGTGTTGTGTTGGTGTGTATGAATAACATAAGTGTATCCTACAGAGTAATTAAATAAACAAATATAAGGCAATAAATATATACATAAAATAATGTCTGATAGTGTTAATCCAGTAGGAACTTTTTGACTGAGCGCTTAAAAGCGAATTTGGATGACTATTCTTAAAATCATTCAATTATATTTTTTGATAAAAAATTAAAAATCCCCGAGTACGATTATTTACCTCCAACGTTCCTGTGTGATATTTATTAATACATCTGACAGCTTTTATAACACGCTTATGATAATATAAATATAAATAAAATGAACCCCTCATGGTTCAGGAGATACATCCGGTCAAAGTCAAAGTGCATTAGCTCTGGTAGCAATTTTAAATTTTACTGTGCTGTGTTAAAATGTTGCATGAAATTTAAAAATTTAGTAACCTTTTTGTAAAAAGGTTGTTATGACCGTCAAATTCGTTAAAAAAGTGTCCCGCTTACGATTCAGTAAATGTTAAACTGAAATGTGTTGCGGTCGCAGCGCGTTTCACAAAAGTACTAAAATTGTTCAAACTTTAAACGAGTTAAAACAAGTCTTGTTACGAAAACCACTTACCGTTCATGTTTGCGAATAAAACAGGGGTTTATTTGCACTTTTTAAATTAAACACGCGACAAGTGGTTTTTTTTTCATAAATGATATTTAGTAAAAAAATAAAAGTTCACTTCACAAGCAAGCAGTCTATTTATCTAATACTTTTAAATGAGGAATACTTGTATATATAAATATATAATCTGAATCTCGGAAACGGCTCCAAACATTTTCATGAAATTGAGTATACAGTGGTCTAAATCAATCGGAAGAACGATAAATCGATATAGCTAGGTTTATTTTTAGAAAACGTCGTTTTTACCATTCATTTTCGGTCATCCAGGAACTCTAATACTATTAAACGAGCAACTCTTGTATATATTTAAATATATATGCCCGAGTTCTTAAATGGCTGCAACGATTTTCATGACATTTAGTAATCAAGGTGTTTCGGGGACGATAAATCTACCTACCTAGGTTTTATTTTTAGAACACGGCGCTTAAAAAAATACCGAGTAAAGCTCGGTCATCCAGGTATATTTTATAAAACGAGATGAAGACCATGACTGATAATAACTCTTGCAATGATTTTTTTTTATAAGATATCAAGCGGATATCTTCCTTGATCTCAAAAGAATATCGCCTATAAACACAAGTCACCGTAGAACGAAAAAAGCAGTACCCTGCCAAATTGACCAGATAATTAATAATCTGTATATATAAAAATCAATTGCTGTTCGTAAGTCTCGCTAAAACTCGAGAACGGCTGAACCAACTTGGTTAATTTTGGTTTTGAATTAATTGTTGAAGTCCAGGGAAGGTTTAAAAGGTGAGAAAAAAGTAAGAGTAGATAAAAAGGCAGAACAAGGTTTGCCATGTCAGCTAGTATATAATATAGTTTTTATTGATGTATGTTATGCATGGCTTTAATATGTCATTTTATACGTGTGTGTATGTGTGTATATATTATATATGTATGTATTATGCTTATTTGTTTGCATATAATATATTTGTTTATTATGTAATGTTATAATAATAGCTATTTTCCGAAATTAAGTCTTGGTGTTGGTTAACTAAGTTGGTGGCAGCACTGCCTAAAGCAAATAAATTATAATATCTCATTGACTGTAGGGTTGTTTGTCAGAGGTCGCTCTTTAGCGATACCACTGTCTTTGTGTACTTACCTCTATATATAATTGTAATTACAAGTTATATAATTTTTGTTATACTTTTATTTATAGACCGTGGACCCTCGAACAAACTTTTTTTTATTAATAACAAGCTGAATTTTTGTGAACAGCTTCGTTTTGACGAGACAACCATCATTCTATTATCGAAAAATCTCGAATCGGGTAACTGATAAAGTTTGTTATTAATTTAAATTAATTAAATTTAAAAAATCAGCTTGTTATTAATAAAAAAAGTTTGTTCATGAGGACCACGGTCTATTATTTTGATGTGTAAGAAAGTATAAACATTCACAAATTCATGAGCGTATGTATACTAGTTAATATCTAGGGCAATTTCTGAGGGTTAAGAGAGAGTTATATACAATTTTTTTTAAATATTAGGTAATGTGTTTCCTAACCATAATCAGTATAACTAAACGAAACATAGGGCGTTAAAGGTTCTATAAATTTTTTTTAAAAAGGTCTATAAAAATTCTTTTAGATGTTTTCAAAACTAATGAAGCGCTTAAATTTAAAAGTTATATTAAACGCTTGACAGAAAATCATTAAAAGGAAAAATATATTTCCTTATACCGGAATATTGAAGTTATAAAGAACTCCCGCACGACACATTTGAAATAGGAACATAAATTCATTCATGCAAACGAATAACACGGTAGTTTGACGAACCGCCATTTTGGGTATCGGCCATTTTGTCGTATGGAAACAAGTAATGGCGCCGCTGAAACCATTGTCTGTTTTAGTTGCGGGCTTTATGCGTTCATGTTAATGGTTTGAGACATCGTAAAAGGGCTTCAAGATGAGCGCGGTTGAATTTATGACATATATGCTCTTACACACACTCACTTCTTCAATCATCAAAGTAAAATTGAAATATAAAGGCGAGTTTTAGTACGCCGTTGATTAAATCGAGTTTATAATGTTATAAACTGGCAAAGCTTTCAAGTGGAGTGTTCAAACTGTTATTCTTTATTGCTAAATTTAAGGAAAGCTGTAGCAGTTAACTTTGAGTTCTAGTTATAACTTTTACTTCTTCTTATTTTCACAATAATGATTTCACTGAATGTTCTTTTACGGTCTGAATTTTCTATCTGTACATAGAAAATTTAAAGTGCTGATGAAAATTGGAGGGTTTATTTTTTGTCAAGTGGAAGTTTTCACTAAGAAAAGGTTCTTAAAAATTCAAACCCTAAGAGCATAAATGGAGGAGAAAGACAGAAAGAAAGAAAGAAAGAAAATATTTATTTGCAAGAATATGGGTGTTACAAGTTGTTAAAAATTAATTAAGTTACCAGCATATTCTGCTATTATATGGTGTGCAAATATTTAAAAAAATATCATTATATAATATTACATATAAAACACTGTATCGATTTTTAAAATTACTACCGGACCGGAACGAGACCACACACTGAGAAGATCCGGTGGGAAAAAGAAGACCACACACTGAGAAGATCCGGCGGTCGGTCTTTTTTTTCTCTATTTTATGTATGTATTACTATTGTGCAAGAATGATTTCATATTACAAAAGGTATTTTTATAATTACAAGTTTCATTTTTATAATATTCGGAGAATAGACACGCCTGGGTCTTAGCCGCATTAAACTTGACCAGATTGACATCACCCCAGTCGGAGACTGCCTGTAAGGACAGTACATATCTCCTTTTTTAAACAATGGTCTGACAATACACTTTTTTAATCGTTCCGGAAATTACAAATTAATTCCTTACCTTACCTTCCAAAAATGACAAATTAATTATATGGCTAAGAGGTCTTGATATTACACTAGCGACATTTTTCAATAATTCTGTGCTAATATCATCATAGTCAGTAGCATAAGTATTTTTCATTGAACAAATAATCTTTTTCACATCATGCTCGTCTACCGGTCAAATACATAGTTTTACTACAATTTGGTAAAGAATATGATTTTGAAGTATTTCCGGATTTGACTTTTACACTACTTGATTGTGTTTTGTTTTAGGACATAATAATGCACAGCTTAATAAGCCTTTATCGGTAAGACCTAGGGCCAGCAGCCCTACTTTAAATTTGATACCTCCTTCACAATCTAATCTCTAATATAGTGAATCTATATCTGACACTAAATAATAAATGTGAAGAATATCTAAGTGATATGACGTTATTGGTAAATCAGCTTTTAACTTATTGTTATATAACTTCCAGATTATAAAATAAATTCACTTCATACCAGTAAAAGGAAATGAGCAAAGTAAAAAATGAGGCAACATTGTATACACATGAGCGATATCATAAAAGTTACGTAAACTCATCTCTTACAAAAATTAGGCCGTATTATAAGATATTCCACTTTTTAAATTGCTCATGAAATATTTGCCTCCTAACAAAACGGTTATATTAGGATAATTTGGAGATAAATGTACGTTTTACTGTGAGGAAAATGTTCAATAACTTTTGTTATAACCATATATTATGTTGGAAAATAGCCTTCGCGTACAAGGCTTTAAGGTAATAACATTCGATAGTTTTAGATTCTTTGATAGTTTTGTGGTGTTCCTATGTGTTTAAGGCAGTAATCATGAGGTGTCGGCCTAACTGTATGAGTTGGACCCAGCATTATCTGGCTTTCTCTGTGTAGAAAAATGCAAAAGTCTGACATTTTCTGAAGAGAAAATTTAAAACAACAATGAGATCGGCCTCAAAGTACTAAAGTATAGCGTCAGGCGATATTGTCATATTAATTTAATGTACAATAAGCCCATATTAGAACTCAACAGACATTTTAATAACAAGTAAATTTTTAAAAGGATAAATTATATTAAATAAATATAGTTGGAAATATTTCTTTCTAAATCAAGGAAAGATTTTTGTTTGGGTAAAGTTGACACCTTCTTTTATTTATGACCAGCCAAACAAATCAGAACAATGTCAGATAGTTAAGACGCAATATGTAAAACAAGTTGTATAAACTGCATAGAAAATTGAAGTGTTTATTGCTATACTAGAGACTAACAACACAGAAGGCTGTATAAACAAGCTCCTCTTAGTATTATTCTAAAGAAACAATAAAAAAAACAAGTGTCATTTATTTAATTTATGAACGAGTCACAAATAAGCAGATTTGTTGTTTCCGGTTTCTTTTGAAGAATAGGCCAACTGCCGTTCTGTCAGGCAGGTCGTAAAAGGCAACCGATTAGCTATGCGAATTACTACCATCGTCGCTACTAAGTAGCCGAGTTCTACATTAGCTCGCCCGGATCTGGTATCACCGCTTTAAGCATGTGGCATTAGACCTCGCCACAAGATAGTGTTACGAATAATCTAGAAGCGTGTAAAGTTGGAGCGCGCGCGCTAACTATCTAGAAATAAAAGAAAGAGATAGCTACTCCTATTGACAAATAAATAGTTGACCTGGGCTATGCCATAATGGACTTTGTGGGATATGGCATAAGGTTGAAAGTAGCGTGTACTAGGATTTATGACTCATAACATGTTTACGATAAGAAGTGATTCATTGTTTCTCGATACATTTAGATTTTTCTGGATCCAGCTAGGACTTTACCCTGCCTATAAATAGAGAGGTGTTGACAAACACAAGGCAGTTTTTTATCAAGCGATCGAGAGCGATACATCAAGTGACCAGTGCGAAGCGAGAAGTGTTTTATTGTTCTAAGTTCAGTGATAGTACAGCGAGCGACTAGGGTGTAAAGTATATTTTAGTATTACGTTGTGTTGTGTTGTGTAAATACACGGATTTAATATAAGTGGTGTTTTCTTACAATTACGAACCTGAGTACGTAACAATAGCAACGAATCAATAACAACTTTGGTGTCTATAGGCGATGGTTGACTTTTTCCATCTGGAGACCCATCTGCTTGTTTGCTTTTTTATGATATAAAAAAATACTCCGCCTTGTAACAAATTGCATTAAGCCCTATTGAAGATGATAATAAATTATTTTATAGAATCAAGCTTTACTTTTGCGGGAATTTATAACTCAAAGAAGAAAACAATTTAATTTACAAACTTCTGAGAACTTTCACGTGTGCCCTTGCGAAGAAAGGAAAAAATAAAAATGCGGTATAAGAGATGAAATAAACCTAACTTAGTAAGAACCCTTGCCCATCAAACTCCATGCTAGTCCGGGCTTCCTGTCCTGCAAGGCAGGTCGTAAGTGAATTGGCTATGCGAGTCATTATCATGGCATTTTGACTGCGTGGAAGGACAATCCCATAGACTTACATAAATTAAGTGTCACGTTGTTTGTCCGCTATGGATTCTTAATATGTAAGGTATATATATATATATATATATATATATATATATATATATATATATATATATATATATATATATATATGTATATATATATATATATATATATATATATATATATATATATATATATATATATATATATATATATATATATATATATGTATATATATATATATATATATATATATATGTATATATATATATATATATATATGTATATATATATATATATATATATATATATATATATATATATATATATATATATATATATATATATATGTTATGGACGCTACCGACTATTATAACATTAATAATTAACGCTTTCGAATAAAGCATAATATTTGTTTACAATTTAAGTTTTTAGTTTTGATGATGTAGTAAATCAGGTTAACTATTTAATTTAAAAAATCTGTAAACGGTTGATAATGTAAACCATCCCTGAAACTTCCCTCTAAATTAATTATTTTAAGCTCAAAGAGTAAAAACTATAAGCATAGTTTTTTTTTTATTCAAAGATTTATTTAATATGGCAGTATATTGATATTTGAAAAGCTGTATGTTTTGGAAACGATAATCGATTTTGGTCCTTTAAATGGCATTCAACTCAATTTTTTAAATCTAAAATGAAGGAGAGTATAAATTATTAAAAAAAAAAACTGTAAACGGTTGACCCTGCAAGCCCTGAAACTTCCCGCTTAATTGAGGTATTTTTAACCCAAAGTAGAAAGAACACACATCATAGATTTCTCAGTTCAAACATCTAGTTTTATAAAAATGTCAGTATATTGATTTTTGAAAAGCTGTAACCATATTTTGAGGACGATGATCAACTTTTGATATCTTAAATGGCATTCACCTTAATTTTTGAGATTATAATATTGTTTTAGTTACATAATGTACAGATTGAAAATTTTCGAAGAAATGTTAAAAACATTTTTTTAAAAATTTTCGTCATTGTTATCAATGTTCCAAATAAAATAACCAATGTTTATCCAATTAACGGTATTTGACATAGTTTTTTAAAGAGAAAAGCTGATAAGATTTGAAAGTCAATCAATGATTAGCCTGGAAGTTATTTTCAAAATATTAAGAAAGTTTGCTAAAAATAACAAAATATTAAGCTGTAACTTCTGATTTGATTTGATTTTGATTTTTGAAACTGCAATTGAGGTAGCTTTTTAAGTACTAAATTATTGTAGAATGTCCAAAAATGATTAGTTGAAAATCTCGAAGCTATGTAGAAAAACTATTTTTAAAATTTTTCGTTAACGTTAACTACCGAACGGATAAACCAATTTTGATGCAATGTATGTATCGGACTCAGTTTTTGAAAAAAAGAGCTGATTTGAATTGGTACTTAATCGGTACATTAATCTGATACTTACTCGTATATAAAAAAATACTGTTTCGCTCAAATTTTATTAGAGGTTTTTCAAAATTTTTAAAAATCTCTTGGACCGAATTGGTCCAAATTTTTAGGGAGTCTAAGTTGAGCGGAATCAAATCGAACGCCATCAACCGTGTTTCGATCAGTTAGGCTATTCAAAACCTATGAGATGTTTACATATACATATACACACACATACATACATGCTACCATTTTCACGATGACATTAGTGTCATCGTGGTAATGGTCGGAAAAGGATTATAAAACCTCAAAACGAAGAGATCTAGTAAAAACTCGATTTTTGAAAATTGCAAAATCAATAACTTCCTTATCTACATGCGAAATTAAATATCCTCATGCACTAGGTTGTGATTTAGCTTATGCATAATTGGAATCAAAAATCAGGATATTTTTTCTTTTAAAAGTTAGTGAAACGCTGGTCATGAAATTTAAATGTAAAAGGAAACCGGATGTCAGATTAGCAACAGTCGTAAAGTAATTCAGTTGAGTTTCCGTTCATCCAATTCATATAAAATCAATGAGGTCCGCAAAAAGGACGATCAATTGAGCAATCATAAGATGATAATCCGATGAGAACTTTGTTTCTTAGCAATAAAGTTTAAATTCACTTAAGCAATGTAGATGTTTTGTGTTAGGATTTATATGGCTTATTAAGCTTAATCATTCCGCAGATTATGCTTTGGATTATATTTGACTAGTATTGAGTCCCGGATTCAAGTGTGCGAATTAAATTAATTTTCTTCTACACCAGTTATTGTCCGAGATTTTTTTCGCATTATTAAAAAAAATGATTTAACAATATAACGTTTTAAATTTTGTAATTATTTTTTAAATATAATATAATTTAATCAATAATTTACTTGGTTCCTTGAGTGCCATTGTACTGGCAATAATACCTCTTTCATGCGATTGGATGAAATCAACCAATCGTATGCTTTCATAATCCACCAATAAGAGCATCCGTGTTTGGCACTAATTTTCAGTAGGCCCTGTTGGTCGTAAATCGACCATTCTGGTTTTGAAACGGATTTGAAGACGTGCAGTGGTAACCAGTAAGAGTAAAGTATTAATTAGTATATAATAATTATAAAATGTAAATTAAGTACCCTGGGGATCTTCAAGAGAAGAGTGAGTGAAAAGGTACTTTTTTTATATTTAAGATACCAAACAAGCAGATGGGTCTCTCCATCCAGTCCATCGCCTATAGACACCAAAGTTGTTAAAGCGCTGCTATCTTGTGGCGAGGTCTTACGCTACATGTGTAAGTTTACCAGCTACCTCACCCTCCAAACTGGAACACGACAGTGACAAGCACTGACGCTATTGTGGTAGGAATAGGTAAGGCGGTGGTACCGGATCCAGGCGAGACAATGGAGAACCCTACCACCTAGTAGCCACGATGTTAGTGACTCATATAGTCAATTTTACAATTACGACTTTTCTGGCAGAACAGCAGTTAGCCTTTTCTTCAAAGGAGCCCGGGACCAACACAGAGAGAAAATACTAAAGCGTTTTTGATTTATACCTATGAATTTCATTACTTGAAAGATCTTGCAATGATTTTATTTACATAAGCAAACATTAATATCGTGACATATACACTGTTTTACCATATTATAGAACAAATAATAGAAATTTTCTATGTAAATAACTTTCATTCAGTAATAATTCATTATTTCAGCCTGTTATACGAAGCATGTTTTAGGAATTAAAATTCGGCGTTACCGACTGCATCATTCTCTTTATGTAAGTTGAAGAGCTCTCTCGCCGCAGCAATGCACTTGACCTCTCTGCTGAAACTTATGTGAAGTCACGAAATATCATATCAGATCTTGTTCGCTAGTGCTAGATGAAAATTGTATTATAACAAGTCACATGGACTTATAAAATACACTGGCCTTCAATAAGTTTTAAAGTAAAAAATTTTAAGTGCGACTTGAGAGTAACTTGTATTTTTATTTTGACGAAGATTACAATTAACAGTATTTCTGCTATTTAAAAATAAAATTACATATAGTAAGACATTTTAGAACTGATATTGAAATGAGCAAAGTTGACCTTAAATTTTTAACTTCCCGCTACGTATGTAGATAAGAAAGTTACTGATTTTGCCCCGATTTTCGAAAATCAAGTTTTCACCAGATGTCTGCGTTTTGAGGTCCTAACCCTTTCTGACTATTTTTACGATGACGTCAGTATGTCTGTATGTGTGTGTGTGTATGTGGGTATATAAATATCTCACAACTTTTGAACGGCTTAACCGATCGAAACGCGGTTGATGGCATTCGATTGCATTCCACTTAACTTAGATTTCCTGAAAATTCAAACCAAATCGGCTTAGGAGATTTTGAGCAATTTTGAAACCTCAAAAAAATTTTGGCGAAACAACATTTTTTTAATATAACTTCCAGATTTATGTACCGATTAAGTACAAAAACTTATCAGCTATATTCTGCTATAAAAATCTATATTATATTAATATTATAAATCCGAAAATTTGGATGCTTGGATGAATGGATGGATGGATGTTTGTTACTCAATCACGCAAAAACTACTGAACTGATTTAAATGAAATTTGCCCACAGGTAGATGATGACCTTAAATAGCACATATGCTACCTTTTAGCCCGGAAGATTGGGTGAGCCCCTCGAAACATCGACTTAATAATAAACAAATAGTGTATCAGAGTGCTAAGTGTGAGTTTTTCTTTTCGCATTCGATCGTGAGCGCATTTCGAGTTTACTAGGAATTTGTATGTGATTTGTACAGCGCCACCTAGTGTTTAACGTGAGAAACCAGTTTACCACTAGGTGGCACTGTACAAATCACATACAAATTTCTAGTAAACTCGAAACGCGCTCACGATCGAATGCAAAAATAAAAATTCACACTTAGCACTCTGTTTCTTAATTTCATAAGATATAATAAGTATCTTCACGCCCGTATTCCCAAAGAGGTAAGTAGAGGTACAACCAGTGCACCTACGATTAGTCGAAGATACTTAGTCCCAAAGTGCAATAGAAGGCAAGCTTATTGCCAACCAGGTACTTATCCAATACTTATCCAACGTTGTTTCATAAAAAAACTGCAAAAACACATTTTTTAATTGCCTGACCCGGGAATCGAACCCGGGACCCCATGTGATTAACACGAACACTAAACCACTAGACCACAGAGGTATTGATAGAAATATATCTAGAGATCAGTACATTCGAATCGGAGTCGGGAATCGATCACAAAACCAACACCTCCATGTTTCACCACGTTTGACCATCGTCACATAGCTCAGTAGGTCAGATCATTGCCGGGCTTTAGACAAGGTTGCTTTTTGGAATCCAGTCACATAAAAAAATGTTCTTTATTAGGTTTTTATCGTCGAGAATACCCAATTGTTGATATATAATACTTATCTCTTATATTTACATGGTCGCATAATAAAAGATGAAGCTAATCTCTTAGTTCGCGTGCACGGGATATCGATTATGTGGGGGTGATACCCAGTCGCTCGTCTAACATTGTTGAAGAAAAAGGGCCGGAGGGATATATCCCGATGAAAACTGATAGGCTGGTAACTTCTCGCAGACAAAAACACAATATATCACATAGAATCGTTGGTGACTTATTTATGTGTAATTGTCCAACCATTTTGATGATACTAGTAAAAAGTAACCTTCACGCCCGTATCCCTGAAAATGTAGGTAGAGGTACAACCAGTACACGTAAATGATTTGCTGAAGATGCTTGGTCTCAAAATGAATGGCAAATTTATAGCAAACCGGGAACTCATCCAATCCCGGGAACGACTTTTTATCAGGAAACTGAAAAAACTAATTTTTTAGAGTACAAACCCACCCGACGCACTAGTCCCACAATGTGATAGGTGGCAAGCCTATCGCAAACCGGGTACTATCAAATTTTTAAAAAAAGGGTTTTTATTAGAAAACTGAAAATACACATTTTTAGTTACCCAACCCAGAAATCACACCCGGGGTCTTATGTGGTCACCCACTATTTAATAATGACACCGGACCACAGGAAACTGAAAAAACTAATTTTTTAGAGTACAAACACACCGGACGCACTAGTCCCATAATGTGATAGGTGGCAAGCCAATCGGGTACTATCCAATTTTTTTAAAAAAGGTTTTTTATTAGAAAACTGAAAATACACATTTTTAGTTACCCAACCCAGAAATTGAACTAGGGGCCTTATGTGGTCAATAATGACACCGGACCACTAGACAATAGAGGCGATTGATACTAGATAAGTTACACATTGGATAGACTTCTATGTCTATAGATTGGATGTAAACCCACATTCATACTAATATTATAAATGTGAAATTCTGTGTGTTTGTCTTTTATGCTTTCCTGGCTGAAATCATGAAACTAATTTTGATAAAATTTGGTTTAGACCGTTTAAAATCGGGGTTCAAACTATGACTATTTTACACTTTTTATCGTCGGCACTTGGTGAAACTTCATTTGTAGTTTTGTTAATGCACTTATACTGTGTCACAAATCACTTTAAAATTTAATTAATATCACCAACCGGTTTCGACTTTTACGGCATCTTCAGAGCTATGCCGTAAAAGGCGAACCCGGTTGGTGATATTAATTAAATTTTAAAGTGATTTGTGAAACAGTACAAGTGTATTAACAAAACTACAAACTATGGCTAGCTTTTTTTTTAAAAAATAAACTACTAAAAGACTAAAACAGGAGGTGAAAATCAATATAGAAAGCTATATCGACGACATGTTAATTCACACGTGGACAAAGCTGCTCAAGTAGCTAGTAATTTATATATTAATATGTAAAGCAGAAACTTTGTACCCTTTTTATCGACAATTAGATGAATAGAGGAGAATGAAATTCGGCAAAGTTAAAGTTTATATGGTGAAAAAGTGCAGAGTGCTAATACATACTTGTATATAATATGCATTAAAAATATATCATCATGCTCGGTTCCCTTGCGGGGTATGCAGAGTAAACTGAACGTCTAAATACTTTATCAGTTCACCACGATTCACGGGTTTTTAGGTTGGCGCGATGAGTGGTGATCCCCATCGCCGCATTTTACCAACCTATAATCGTTTATAGACTATTTCTAGCGATAACCGGAACTGACAGCTTTATGTTCTTATCTGACGCATGAGAGGGTAAGACACCATCCACCCGACTCTACTGAGATATTGGTTTTTAAGAGAAACCTCGAAAATACGTCACTTTATAAGTTGGTCGACTATTATTTTAGGGGCAATGGGCCCACCTCTCGTTCCCACCACTGTAACTTCTGTAAACCAGAATCAACAGCGGCAACCGACCTGATAACCTCTGAGTCGCGAGCTCAGGGTGCCCTGGAGAAAAGCTTAGATGTCTTGGGACCCGCAACGAAATTAATCAGAAGTATATAGGAGGAGTAAGAAAATACATCATGTTTCCCTTCCTTTTCAACAGGAGGCAGCAAAATGTTAAAAGCATAAAAATGCTATGAAATGAGACTTTTACAATCTGGCTAAACCTGATTTCTATTACAACACGGAAGTTTGGAAATTAGCGACCTACCAAAATGGCCTACTTAATTTTACTTCCAGTAATAAGTATGACAAAATCGCTTGAAGGCACGGAAGTACCCACGTATTCCCACAAGGTCAGAGTAATAAATTACACCCGAGTGCTAAGTGTGAGTTTTTCTTTTCGCATTCGATCGTGAGCGCGTTTCGAGTTTACTAGGAATTTGTATGTGATTTGTACAGCGCCACCTAGTAGTAAACGTGAGAAACCAGTTTACCACTAGGTGGCGCTGTACAAATCACATATAAATTCTTAGTAAACACGAAACGCGCTCACGATCGAATGCGAAAAGAAAAACTCACACTTAGCACTCAGATATACATTGGATACTATCAAGCATTTGACTACATTCATTTTGCCAAAGATTACACTCCCAAAAAATGTGACGTACAGTTTGTTCATATTTACAATTAAATGTAGAGCACTTGCAAAAGAGAGAAGGAACTAATTTAAACTATTGCTCAAAACTTGTTAAGCCTTCTAAGCCGTGATAGTTTTTCTTTTAATTTTATTATATTTATTACTACGGTGAATTTTTTCCATCCTCAAAACCAACCATTTAGCTGGCAAAAGAGGGACACACCAGACTTACAAAAATTAGCACTTTCAAGCGTAACATTCATAAACAAGTCCCTTATTCGAAAAATTGTTTTCACAAACCTACAATATTTTTTAAAGACCTATTCAATTATACCTCACACTATGGGGTATACAAGAAAAAAATTAATATCCCAGCTTCACATGAGGAGCTACCCCAAAACAAAATATTTTATAAAACTTTATGTTACCACTTTGTTTTTTTTATTTTATTGAGATAGGCAAACTGGCAGATGTGCCACCGGATAGTAAGTGGTCGACGTCGCCAATGAACAAAAATGGGATAACTAACCCAGGTATTCCATTTATGTGTTGCCTATCCTGAGACATAAGATGTTAAGTCTCGGTGCCAGTAATTACACTGCCAAGACAGACAGGCCCTTCTCTCCGAAACACAGCAAAGCTGTTTCACGGGAGAAATAGGCAAGATGGTGGTACCCATGCAGCCAGGAGCGCGGCACAGCGCATCCCTCCCACCGGTGAAGCCTTTGTTACCCTAAGTAACTAATATATTTTAGTACTAAGGATCTCTGCGGTTATAACTTGCCTTGCAAAACGGCAGTTGGGCTTTTCGTCAAAGGAGCTTGAACTAACTTTTGGATTTTAAGGAAAAAACTTGACAAAATTACTATACTTTTGTATAAATATAAAACCTATTTATAAAACTATATTTGTGTAAAGAACCCTAACACATAAAGGATTCTATAAATTTATAACAGCCTGTATATAGAAGAAACCCTTTTAGCGACACAAAAACACTTAAGGAGTTTGCGAAACGGCTTTAGTCCCCACTTATACGGCATCAGGCTTGTCGGATAAAGTTTGTAATTGCCTTTAGTAAGCTAACACGGTACACTAAATATATTTTAGGATCAGCATGTATAAAGCTGCTAGCTACGCGATGTCAAGGATTGCTAGCGAGAAATTACACCCTGATATTTTATACACACTTTATTGGTATCTTTATAACGTCAAGACGTATTTGTTGTTCTATTGATAGAAAATGAAGTAAAAATAAATTTATATCACACTTGGTATAGATTTTTGTATTTTTGTTATAAGCAGCTAAGTAATGATATAACTTAAGTTACTCCTTAAAACGTCACCTATCTGCCAGTGAAAGTTCGGTCAAAATTGGTTCGGCCGTTTCAGAGATTAGCCTGAATATTCCATACAAAAATGTTCATTTGGTATATTTCCCGTATATAGATCCATATGCATTTATTTTTATTTAATAAAATAAAATTTTAATAAGAGATGGCATAAATGGCACGTCTGCCATCTTTTATTCAAAGTTGGTCTGGATGTAGAAATAATTATATCGGATAAATAACCCTTTAATTTTTTTATGTCATAAGATAGCACTCTCCTGATGGAAAATGAAACCATCGCCTATAGACACCAAAGATGTTAATGGTGCGTTACTATCCGTGTGACAGGATGGTAATGTCATGTACATAAATCTACCGGCTAACTTACCGTCCAAACCGAAATACTACAATGACAGCCTTTTACGCTATTGTGACAGGAATAGGTGAAGCGGTGGTACTGGGCATATCCGGGCGAGACGTTGCAGAACTTCACCTCCTAGTAGTCACGATGGTAAAGACACTTATAGTCAATCGGCCGCCTCTTACGACCTGCCTGGCGGAACGGCAGTTGGTCTATTCTTCAAAGGAGCCTGACCGACGTACGGGTTGTAATATGATAGTGACTAATTCTGATATTATTATTACGATGTATAGATGAATATACAATTATAGGTAAGGCAGTGGCACCAAGGCACGAGTGTTTAGAAAACAGTAAACTTGTAAAAAAAACAGTAAACTCTGTCTACCCCGTAAGGGATCTGGCGTGAAGATATATATGTATGTAAACTTGGGATTTAAGACTCTTTTCAATAATTATAATATTGGAACGAAGTTCCTTACGGCAGGCTTGGAGGGGATAGGGATTTTGCTGCGCGAACCGAACTGAAAAAAATGTGATAGTAAAACCGTAAGAAAAAATCCGTGGAAAAAAGTGCGTGGAATAAAACCGTTAAACGAGACGTGCGCAGGCGCGACAGTCGCATACACAAGCGAGTAGTGCCGTTTAGCCGAAGGAACTTCGTTCCTACCTGGTGTCCCGCGACACCACATCATTTTTTTAATTCTTAATACTACTTCTTAATACTAATTCAATAATATTAATTCTTAATGAGAATAAAGATTATTAAACCTCAAAGGTTTAAAAATCTTTATTCTTGTTAAGATTTAATTTTAATTCTTAATTAAATAAATTCTTATACTTTGACCAGACGAACACAAACATTACTTATTATACATGGTTTTTTACTATACAACTTAATACAACTAGACAGTTATTTTTATCTAATCAATTTATGTGGGTAAAAAACATTTTAACACAATATTTGCTAGCTGATAACACTTGTACTGTTTCACAATAAGATATTTAATTTCCGACCGGTTTCGCTTACACAAGCATCCTCAGGGTATTTAAAATAAATAAAAAAAGTGTAGAAAAAACATTTTTTTTTTTCTTATTTGAATTATTAATCTATCTTTAAATGAGCAAATCTTGTATATATGTAATTGGAATCTCGGAATCGGCTCTAACAATTTTCATGAAAGTCACAAATTAGGGGTTTTTTGAGTCAAGGAACCGATTTATCAAGGTTCCAGGTACAAGAAAAGCTCGGTTCCCAAGATATGGGTATGTGAAAAGCCGAGCAAAACTCGGTCAACCAGGTACAAAAAAAAATTATATATTCTATAGGAATCGATTTATCAAGGTTCAAGGTCCAAGAAAAGATCGGTGCCAAAAATATGTGAAAAACCGAGCAAAGATCGGTCAACCAGATTTTTTTTTTTTTGTAACACATCGCCGTCGCCCATTTTTATGAGTTGGGTGACATTAAGAAAGATCACAAACAGAAGAAGAGACACAAAAAATATTTTATTTTATATTTCATATTATAGTCATTGTAAAAAGTCATTTCATTATAGTCTTTGAAAAAAGTTTTAGATAATGGAGAGTTCAGTTATCAAAGACAGTTGAGATCAAACAGCAAGGTAATAAGTTCTTAACTGCCCTCAAAACTATTTTCTTCAAAATGTTACAAAATCCGAGACCGTCGAAGATAAGTTATTACGATTGTTTTTAAACAATTGCCACAGTTTGAAATATCTATTGTTCAAGTTTGATGCCTTGGCAATTATTGAAGAGGAAATAAGGTATAAATTGTACATTGTTTAAGGAGAAGATTTTTATTATTTGTGACAGCTATAACGAGACCTTCGTAGTATTTGCATGTTATTAAAATAATAACTGTCTGCTTCTGTGACAATACTATATTTTATTGAACAATATTCTGAAATGCCATTTTATGCAAATTTTGAATCTTATAATATTGTAAACATTGTGGCTTATCATCAATTTTAATATTACAATCAGAGTGCTAAGTGTGAGTTTTTCTTTTCGCATTCGATCGTGAGCGCGTTTGGAGTTTACTAGGAATTTGTATGTGATTTGTACAGCGCCACCTAGTGGTAAACGTGAGAAACCAGTTTATATATAAAATATTTAACAGTTATTTATTTATGTTATATTATATCCGTAGTAGGCTATGCCTATATATTACAATGAGTATTAGAAGCAGTAAAAACGCAAAGTTGTCGAGTTAGCGACCAAAAAAAAGTTACTCTGGAGTAGTTTAATAGTTATTATTATCATAAATCAGATATTTTTTATTTAATAACATTATTAGAAGCAGCAAAAACGCAAAGCCGTCGAGTTAGCGACCGAAAAAAAGGTTCTCTGGAGTACTTTAACGGTTATTATTATCATAAATCAAGGTAGCTCAAATATTTTTAATAACATTATTACGAGCAGTAAAAACGCAAAGCCGTCGAGTTAGCGAGCAAAAAAAAGGTCCTCTGGAGTAGTTTTTACAATTTTTAACAGTTATTATTATCGTAAATCCGGGTAGTTCAAATATTTTTAATAAAATTACTATCCTATATGAAGTTATTGGTAATTTTAACAGTATTTGCTAATATAAATAACAGTTGTTAATTGTTAAAAAATTTAGTACGAAATTTAATATATTAACTGTTAAATGATCCATGCCTAGTATCTAGGCGTCGGTTGTCTCTTTTCATCAGGAGAGCCATCTGCTCGTTTGCTAGCTTGATATATAAAAAACTCATAGGAGGAAGGACCTCATATAAGTCCGAAACAAGTCGGAACCTACGTCGATTAAACGTGAGTGTAGCCGATTTTCGTTAATAGTTAACAATGTCTCACGAAAGTTTTAATAATTTTATAAAAAACTTACACATAAACTTACGATACTATTGAAAAAATTGGAATAATTTACTTAAAATAAACAAATATATACGGTTAAATGCCATTTATATAAATGTACATTAACATGAAACAAAAACAAGACAGAAAACGAATACTTGTAATGCTTTTATTATCTTCGTATCGCAAGTAATGTTATACATAAAAGGGAACTCAACTCGGCTTACATTGCAGCGATAGTCCCTCAGCACTGATTTTCAGTAAGTCCAGGAAAAATGCGCTGCGTCTACGAAGCGTCCTCGGAGTTTCGACACTATGGTCGTATTATGAATATTAAAAAGCAAAAAAAATATTTTTACGCCCGTATCCCCGAAAAGGTAGGCATAATTACAGTCAGTGCACCCACGATTTGCCGAAGATAGTCAACGTGTTAGGTGTCCAGCCTACCGCCAACAGTGCACTTTTTCCAATCTCAGGCGTCGTTGTTTTTGTCAAAAAACTGAAAAAAAAAAACATTTTTGAATAGTCTGACCAGGTAAACGAACCCAAAATTTCATGTAATCAATTTAGACACTGGACCACTAGACCATAGAGGCGACAATCTATATCTATATCTATACATATAATAAAATCGTAGAAAAGTCAAAACTGTACATTGAATATTTTTTTAAAGAATACTTGAGACGTGATCTACAATCGATACCCAAGCCAAAAATATAGTTTTTAGAATTTTCGTCTGTTTGTCTGTTTATCTGTTTGTTTGTTTGTTTGTCTGTATGTATGTCCGGGGTAAACTCAAAAAGTACTACACGGATTTACTTCAAATTTTGCATGAATATTACTAATAGGTCGGGTCAACATATAGGCTACATATTACGTTATCACCTACAGGGGAGGAGCAGTGCGGAGTAAACGAAATCCGCGCGGACGAAGTCGCAGGCAACAGCTAGTTATAAATATAATCCAAAACATTAATAATAGAACAAACACTATACAAGAAAATAGTATAAAAATGTAGATTAATTTTGAAGCACATTTTCTTATAGATACAGTAATGTTATGAACACTCAAGACCCAACTGGGTATGTATGGGTGAACCCAAAAACAACTAAACTGGTTAAAAACAGCCACTTTTTATACTTCTGTTACTGTGTGTAGGTAGCGGGAACAAAGTCTCTGAGTGCTAAGTGTGAGTTTTTCTTTTCGCATTCGATCGTGAGCGCGTTTCGAGTTTACTAGGAATTTGTATGTGATTTGTACAGCGCCACCTAGTGGTAAAATGGTTTCTCACGTTTACCACTAGGTGGCGCTGTATAAATCACATACAAATTCCTAGTAAACTCCAAACGCGCTCACGATCGAATGCGAAAAGAAAAACTCACACTTAGCACTCTGAAGTCGGCTACGACGATTTCCCGGCGAGGTGACTACGTCTACCATGTCATGCAAATTAACGAAATCATTACAAAATTATTTCTATATAAGTATACCTACTTCTTGATATATAATTCCATCTCGGGTTTAGGGCCTGGTGATTTGTCATCACAGGGTATCCTAGTGCAGACACCAGTCTCTTACAATTCGTTGTTTTAGTCTATTATACTAGTAAAATAAAACTTATTATTAATATATATTAATATTATTATATTAAGAATTTTTTAAAAACAACAAAGAAAAATATCAACACGCAGGGATCGAACCTGCGACCGTCTCCCTAAAGCCGGGACGCTCTACCACTGAGCTAGTGTCGACAAGCTCGACGTGGCAAAATTCTTCTTTGCTATATGATCGATTACGTCGATTGTACTGATCGCTAGATATACATACGTATAACTAGTTAAATGAGTTCATCGTTACAGATAAATTTCACATTTATAATTTTTCCAGTTTTAAAGTTTTTCCAGTTTCCCCAAGCATGGGGTGAGTGTTCTATATTTGTTTCATAAAAATACATATAATACGAAATTTTTTCTGTATTTATTTTTATGAAAATTAACTTTAACTATAACAGCTAGCCAGCTATATTCTTTTAAATTAAGCTTTTATGACAATACATAGAATAAACCAAATATATTATTGGTGCGTTGCTATACTTGTAGCGGGATGACGTCAGGCACTGACAGTTATTGTTCTTTCATTAATATATAGTTCTATTATTATATTTTTTGTATAAAAAAGAATACCAAAAAGCTGCTTAAAAAATGCGCACCAGCATGCAAACGATCCGTTTTATGACAAAAGAAACTTCCCATTTGCATTACGCCAATTTACGGCTGATAAAAAATCACCATTTTCGTTCAATCAAAATTTGATTTCCGTAAAGACAGAAATAAAATTCCTAGGTCAAAAATTTCGATAACACAGCGTTCATATTCGGAGACTTCACGAAAAAAACTATTTTATCGACGAAATTGCGCTGGCGTGAAGTACGTACCTTTTGTTTTTATTGTATTTTCACGTGTGGAGGCGTAGGGTTGATTATTCTGGTCTTTTCAGTGAAATTATTAGTCCTCGTTTTATAACTGAGCAGTGTTTTCGAATACTAACGAATATTGCAACATTTAGAGGTTAAATTCCATATTCTCCCTGTGTTTTAAAATACCTCGCGAGTTTGAAGTTAAAATGAAATTCTACAAAGTGTTTTCGATGTTGATAACAATGCAAGTTTATTTATTTATTTATTTATTTTATGTCATAAGATAGCAAACAAGCAGATGGGTCTCCTGATGGAAAGAGTCAACCATCGCCTATAGACACCAAAGATGTTAATGGTGCCACATGCATAAGTTTACCGGCTACCTTACCCTCCAAACCGGAATACGACAGCGACAAGCACTGACGCTATTGCGGCAGGAATAGGTAAGGCGGTGGTAACAGACCCGGGCGAGACAATGCAGAACTCTACCACCTAGTAGCCACGATGGTAGTGACTCGATAGCCAATCGGTCGCCTTTTACGACCTGCCTGGCAGAACGGCAGTTGGCCTATTCTACAAAGGAAGCCGGGACCAACACGGCGAAGTTAGAATTAAATGTTAAATACTAGATATGCAATTCATTGAACGTTTTCAGAACAACATATATGAATATGTGAAGCAAAAAATTCGTACTCCTTTTTATGACAATTACGTGAACGGAGGAGTATAAAATTTGGTATAGTTAAAGTTTACATTGCAAAGAAGTGCAGAAAGCGATTTTTCATATAATATACATTATATTCAATTATTAAAAATAAACATTGTTAAATAAACATACGCTGCTGTCTGCTGTTCGTCTCACACTCAGCAGAAAATTTATTGCTGTTTAATTATTATATATGTAGGGGAGTCCAAGATGCTAGGTAGTTACTCGAGTAATCTTTGGTGTCTAAAGGCGATGGGTTCTTTTTCCATCAGGAGAGGAGATATATTTGTTTTGCATGTAGCGGGCAAGGCAATCCTTATTTTGAAGAAAAGTGCCGCAGCCTGATAAATTAGTGTTTAGTTCGATGTTTTTGAAGAAAAGTGCCGCAGCCTGATAAATTATTATTTAGTTCGATGTTTGTTTTTCACCTAATACGTGTTTACTTCATCTTATATAAAATTGATTGTAAGAGTTCTAGCTATTAAGGCGATTACAGCTGCGAACGACCTTGAGCTTCTGACAGGAGCAGCGCAAAAATTATATCGCGCGCTGGCTTGCTCCAACGTCAAAGAGTATTTACAGTGAATGCAGATACCTACGTTTTAACATTTTTGTTCACCTATATGAACTTTTATCATCATGAATCGACTGAATGTTGTCAAACTCAAAACCAATAACCAGTAATCGCTCATTTATCGATTACATATACATTCGTTTTAGAAAAACGATAAATATCTAAAGAAAAAAATATACCGAAAATCGACAAAAAATCATTTAACAATTTACACAATAATAACAGTTTCGTATCCTATTTCTTTGAAAGTGTTGTAATATACAATACATCCCGTGTAGCACTTTATTTTAATACATACAATCAACAATTAATATTTAACAAAACCTTTCAAAATTTGATTTGGTTAAATATAATCTCTTGAATAATACTTTAAAACTAACTAGCTTAGTTTTTGTGTCAAAATCTCGTAATAAAAAAGAAGATATATAATTTGATTTAATGTTTATAGAGGAAACTACTAAATAAGCTGATTTATTTAGACTATTTGTATGTATAATATATTTAATTTATTTATTTTTAGTTTCGAAGTCCTTACTACCTTCAAATAGTACCAGTTTTTTTTTTTTTTTTCTTTAGAGTTTTGCTTTTTATTCGCTTGCTTGAATTATCTTCGTTGTTTATACGTTTTATTTTTTATTTATTTTTGTACATTTATACAAAATATTGACAAAATACTTATCTATCTATAGCTAATAAAACATTCAAGCGTAAACGTAGGAAAGCGTAAACATGAATAGTCTCAAAATATTATTCAGCGTCTACTCGCAAACAAAACTATTTATAAAGTACTAGCTTTCAGCCCCTTTAATACCCTCTTTTACCTCTTTAAGAGATAAAACTCACAGCATCCTTACATGCACGTTTATTTAATTGAATTAAAGATCATGACTAATAAATTTGAAGAGATTTTGATTAAACATATTTTATTTTTTCTACAAAATTTACCACTTTTTTCATCCTTTGAAGAGATGACATTTGAAAACCTTAAACTCGTATTCATTTAATTGTATTAAAAATCATAAATACTAAGTTTTAAATAATTTCTATAATATTCTACGATAAACAATCTATTTTTTATACAAACATCAATGCTTTTTTTACCCTTTAAGGAATAAAATTTTAAAAAATCCCCAAATATATGATTCTTAAATTGTGTTGAAGATTATAAGTGCCGAATTTCAAGTTATTTTCACCATAAATCTTTGATTTTTCATATAAATTGTAACACACACTTTTACTCCTTTAATGGATGAAACATTACATGCATGTTTCTTCAATTTTGATTGAAGAGCATAAGTACTAAAAAAATCCAAAAATTCGTACTTCTTAATTGTATTAAAAATCATAAATACTAAATTAAAATAATTTAGATTTTACAGTAATGCAATAAATAAACAATTCATTTATGATACAAACTTTAAAGCCTCTTTTTACCTCTCTATAGGCTAGAATTCCAAAAAATATTAAATTTATATTTAATTTTTTTTCAGTTAAAGGATAATTTAATTACGGCATATCATTCTATTTGAGTTGTAATAACTCAAAAATGACAGAGTTTCAAACAAACTTTCACCCCCTATTTCACCATCTTAGGGTATAAATTTAAAAAAATCCTTTCTTATTCCTTGTCTATATCATAAGAACAACATCTGTAAAAAAAAAACAGACTTCTCGGTCCAAGCTCATTATCTACTATAAAAAAACATCCAAGCGTAAACGAAATCTTCAATTTCCAAACGGCACAATCTTTCTATTGTGCCAAACGTTCTATCTGTACTATTACTCTTTGACTCGAATATGGAGAGCGGAGCATGCTAACATGCGACACAGCCTCCCCGTATGAACACTACCGGGAGACTGACTTTCGACGCGAGCGCTGTCCGCGAATTAAATAATAAGGTTTTTATTGATTTAATAGCACACTATAATGATTTTGTAAAATTTTGAACTTAAATTTTATAAAGCAATAAATTGTCTGTAATAAAAAGAAAAAATCATCAAAATCGTTACAGTAGTTTGGAAGTTATAAGCAATTTTTTGTGTAAAAATAAGAAAGATATTCGATTTTTTTCCGTCAAAAATAACAATAAAATTTGAAAAAACGAACTTAAAATTTAAACTTAATTATATTATACGTATAATGCATATTTTTTTTAAATTATTGGACCAATCGGTTAGCAGTAGTAGGCTTTCAAAGAGGTGTCTATTTCGTAGTTTGGCATTACCTATCGCCTTAAGTTTTAACGAGGATGGCAAAACTTTTCAGCGGTAGTGAAAAGTTTCCATCTTACTAACTAAGCTTCGGACTTAACATTTGAGCGGTTGTAAACTAACGTTCACCTGCTGGTTAAAACTTGACCATAAGTTTGATTGACGTGACTAAATAAAAGTTTTACGACAGACCTTCACCATACAAAAAAAACGGATCTGGCACGATTAGGCCCGAAAAACTTAACATATCAAAATATTTTTTTAAAATAACTACAGAATTAAGGCGCGCAATTTCCTATTGAAAATGGATATGTAATTTAGTGTTTTTTAATTATTATCGCTGTATTTCCTCCGTGTTGTTTCGGACTTTCTTTAAAAAATAGACCACTAGCCGTTCTACCAAGCAGTACGTAAGAGGCGAACAATTGACTATCCAAGTTACTAGATGATAGATTTCTGCATTGTCTTGCCTGGGCCTTGTAATATCGCCTTATCTATTCCTGTCGTAATAGCGTCAGTGCTTGTCACTGTCATGTTCCAGTTTGGAGGGTAAAATAGCTGCTTAACTTATGCATGTTGCACTAAGATTCCGCCATAAGGATAGCAACGCACTATCTTTGGTGTTTATAGGCTATAGTGGTTTTCTTCCATCAAGGGAGCCAACTTCTTGTTTGCTAAATAGCCAGATATTATATAAAGCAATATGAGCATATTAATTCGTGATGCAAACACTTTTTCCTCTTCTTACAACAGTTAGGTAAACGTACGAGTTTGAAATTTAGCACAGTTAAACATTACATTATGCATAGTGATGATACTATAAATACATTAAATTAATAAAAAAAAAACATTATTCCATTCCATAAGCATTGGTTTTAATCAGAGCTGTATCATTTTCATTACATTATGCATAGTGATGATACTATAAATACATTAAACTAATAAAAAAAACCTTATTCCATTCCATAAGTATTGGTTTAAATCAGAGCTGTTTCAGAAATTAAGATTTTTTGTGACGTAAACTTTTGAATTTTCCAAAATATTTTTATTAACTGAACCTTTCGAAACAAGTCGCTTGCACACGCAGAATTAAAAACGGGTTGTGGCTGTGTCATGGACACAGGCGTGCATCTTTTTCTTGAATACGTCTGCGTCACAGGTAATATCTTGCGATGGTAACATATTTTATTCCTTGTTTTAATCACAATGTTTCCCATCAAACGAGCCTATGGAACTAGACCACGTCCATCTTGTGGATAGCGAAATAGAGCGTAGGGCAGCGCTGGGGTAATAACTCGTGACGTAGACGTATTCACGTAAAAGATTGTGTCCATGACACAGCCACCATCCCTTTTTAAAGATTTTTTTGGGTGATTACAATTTTACTCTGAATTTTTCACTTAAATGCCATATATGTCTACAATAAGCATTTAAAATAATAATTTTCCTTACACGATCGCTAAATTTAAAAAATATCTAACAAACCTTATTTAAATGTCATAACTGCTCTTAAAAATATATACTAAATGAAAATTCTGTAACACAGCAAAATTACTTAAAAATAGTGGCACTTCCTCCTCCATCCTCCGCGTAGCATCGAAGTCCGCACTTAGCTTCAAAAATTCTTTGATTCTTTAGCTATACAACGGTATATTTAGATATTCGATGTTGATGATAATTATGTAGCTATAACACCAAATTTTATCCCACAATTTTGTTATCATTTGTTTTCCTAAACTATCCCTCACTATGAAAGCAAATTTAAAGACGTATTCACGTTAAACTGGCGTTCGTCGCTCAACGGTTAGGTGCACGCTCCAACCCTGTTATAGCGTTGCACAAAAATATTTATTTCTCTACAACTAAAACATATCATTCTGTACACGACTATGACATATTGATTGATATATTTCCTAAACTAATCAACCAACATGAAACATGATTAGTAAAATATCAATGAAGTTTCTTCTGCTTAATGTATAAAAATATTAATTTTTCCCTCTCATTCACTACGTAAACATTAACTGTACCAAATTTTGTATTCCTCCGTTCGGGTAATCGTCGTAAAAATAGTATAAAGTTTATTCTTCGTGTATTAATTTTCCGTCGCCCCGTTGGACGGGTTAGCAACCCTGATTACGCAATCGATGGGGCTCGGGTTCGATCCCCGACAGGGACAAAACATTTGTGTGATGAGCATAAATGTTTGTATTTCCGGGTTTGGGTGTTTACTAAATATTTAAATATGTATTTCTATGTATTAGTATCGTTGACTAACACCCATGATATACGCAAATAATTTGCTTACTTTTGGATTAGATCACTAAGTGTAATTTGATTCGTAAATATTAATATACGTACGTGAAATAAAGAGCAATACATTCTCATCGAGGATATAAAGTTTATATCAACATTATGCGTAAATATAAAATTAATACTAGAAGCCAACCCCTCCTTCGACGAAAAAGGTTACAATAAATCTTTCCAGGAATCATGTGTTTACATCCTTCATAATGTATTATATTGCCTTCTAAGAATTTTACTAATAGAGATTTATACCTTCTTTTACCGAATTTACGGCTTTTTTATATGTACTCATATTTATTTACAATACTTCATGTATTGTAGTTTGAAATAATATAGAACTAACTATGATAGAAATATAGAATATTTTCCATAATTTTTTAATTATACATTTTTATCGGTATCGGTGTTGACCACACGAGGTGCTGGGTTCGATTCCCGGGTCGCTCAATTCAATTTTTTTTCAGTTTTTGATAAAAACAAGGTTGCCTGGGATTAGATAAATTCCCGGTTAACAATAGGCTTGCCACCTATCACATTGTGGGGCTAAGTATCTTCGGCTAATCGTGGGTACTGCTTGTACCTCTACTTGCCTCTTAAGGATACAGGTGTGAAGATTCTTTTTTTATCATAAAACTAAGTATTACAAATTATATACTAAATATTATAAAATGAATCCCTATCGCGGCTTTTTGTACCCGACTGCAGAAACGTAATGAGTTTATCAGTCTATGTATGTATGTATGTATGTTTGTTCCTATGTTGCATTCTAGAAGCCAAACGCGTAGGCCAATTTTGATAATCCTTACGTCAATTGATTAGTCTTAACCTTGCGAGTGTCACTAAAGACATGACATTTCTTAGAATCTACCTTGAAAACCATCAGGCGCCATATTGTCAAAATTAAAAATAATATAAATCGATGAACATGTGGGGCATCTTTGAATAGATATTTAAAAATCATCTTAGGTTTTATTTATCAGTTTTCATTTTAAACAATAGTTTAGGATAAATAACGATTTAAATTTAATTTTCGTAGTTTTAACACGTACTTTATACACACCTATATACAGTAACTACTTAAGTATTTCGTTATTCAGTCCTCATTACATAAGTCAGTAGTTATGATCTATTAGACAATATTTTTAACCGATTAAAAAAGAAGGCTATCGTTTTAACATGTATGTATCAGAAGGGGAGCCCAAGATACTAAATGGGTAGTTACTAGAGATGGGTTAGTATCGATATTTCTCAAGATTAGGTGATACTAATATATTCACTTTGAAATATTATAATAACTAATATATCAGTATTAACTAATATTTCACTGTAATTTGGACCTTAAAGCAACAGTAATAAGATCTAATACTGATACTGCAGGAAAATATCTTAAGTAAAATATTAGTATTAACTAATATTTCACCGTAATTTGGACCTTAAATGTAATAGTAGCAGGAAATACGTCTGTCTCATTCGTACGTACGGCGCAGCGTATCGTGAAAATATTTGAATATATTCACGAATCAGACGGGCGCCAATCTAGTAAATCCGAACTATTCCGAATGATATTATCCGATTCATTTTGGATAGCCGTTGCAGATATTAGGCGAATATGAAATATTAGCATATTACAGTTCGCCGGATTACTAATCCACGCATCCTTCCAATATTACTAATATCTTAGCGAATACTAATATATCAGTCACACCATTAGTAGTTACTTGAGCGTCGCGGTCGTAGGGACCTATTGGATTTTGTAGATTAAATTATAGGAAAAATAAAAGGCTATATAAAGTTTTTCATTTCAGTGGTGAAGGAAAAATCTACAGATAAAAAATTTAAAAAAGTGACATTGAAACACTGAAGTGTGTTAGATTAGGGTATGGTGGGTTAAAAGCCAGCTAAAATTTTGAAAATCTGACAAGTGTAGCGTAAGGGAGGGAGTGGGAGGGTCACAAAGTTTACTTGACATTCTCGAGCGCGACTGAATTTCCTTTTATCGTGGAGGAAATTATGTAAGAATTACGAAAAAAGTATAATCTGATAATTTCCACAAGCCAAAGCTATCTTAATTTTGTTAGGTGTCCAAGCACGTGTACTAAATATCGTAAGTGTATGTTTGTTTGACCGCGAATTTTTCAGGAATAAAAGACATAATTATTTTTGATTAAATAAGGTATATTTCAAATTAGGGAACAATCTAGGTTTCATCAAAACTGATTCAGTAGTTTTTACCTCGTGTTGGTCCGGGGTACTTCGAAGAATAGGCCCACTACCGTACAGCCAGGCAGGTTGTAAAATGTGACCGATTGGCTATTTCCGTTATTAATATCATGACTACTAGATGGTAGAGTTCTGCAACGACTCGCCCAGGTATTTGTTCGCCTTACCTATTCCTGCTGCAATAGTGTCAATGATTGTCAACGAATTCTAACTAAAAAATTTAAAATAAAAAAATAGCAAAAATAATAAATATCTACTGCATTTAATCTCGAAAAAAGATTAATTGCCTTAAATGAAAACTTAAAAGAGAAAAAAAAAACAAACCCAGTAGTTTAGAATCATGTTAAGTAATAAAGAATAACTACACAATTGAAATAGTTCTAATTTTAATTTATCACAGAACGATTAACAGTCGAAGCCCATTCAATTTTTAGCTATCAAATATTCACAAAGGGGACTGTTAATCGTTCTGTAATACATGAAAGACACTGTCAAAGTTTGCGTGGCGGACCGATTTGGTTAATTGGTTGGGTTGGGTAATTGTTGAAATCCAGGGAAGGTTTAAAAGGTGAGAAAATATAGAAAAAAATAAGAGTAGTTAAAAAGGCAGAAAAACGTTTGCCGGATCAGCTAGTATATAAATATTTATACTATTTTCTTTACAGTTTAAATTTCTGGTCAAACTTAAAAGAAATTTTACTGTTTAGTTTATGGTAGAATTTCAAACACAGAGTGATCACTAGTATATAACATTAATACGAAAAGTAATAACTTTAATATCCATACTAATATTAAAATTGCGAAAAAAACTCTATCTGTCTGTCTCTTTTACGTCTAAACTACTGAACTGATTTGGATGAAATTTAGTACACAGAGAGTTTGAGACCCGAGAAAGAACATAGGGTAGTTTTTATTTTTATTTTTTTATATCATAAGTTAGCAAAGAAGCTAACCTTTTATGACATGCCTGGCAGAACGACAGTTGGCCTATTCTTCAAAAGAGCCCGGGACCAACACAGGGAAAAATGTTATCCCGGAAATTCCACGGGAACGGAAATTATGCGGGACAAACCCTGAGACTTTTATTTTAGAATTTTTTCCAGGCGGATGAAGTCGCGAGCACAGCTAGTATTTAATAAAAAGGGGTATCATTTTTAAAACAATTCGTGAACGGTGGAGTATAAAATTTATGTTTACATTAAGGGCTGTAGAAACCTAACATTTTTAAATAATATGCATTAGAAATACATTTTTTTTGGAATCCATGTAAAAACACGATAACACACACGTACACATAATATCTGTATTAGTTTGCTTACAGCTTAACTCTTTTTAGAGTTTTAATTATTTGATCTATGATTAAAGGAGACTAATACCGTTGCATACAATCTTGGGCCCTCTTGTAATAAGATGAAAGTGTTTTTAATTAACAGCTAGTGTAAATTTATATAAATACTGAAAAAATTACAGATTTTAGCAATCTGAGAACAGAGATATAAGATATTCACTAGAAGTAAGGTTACGGTACTACGGTATAGTTTAACTCACTATAACCGTTTACTATTATATAAACAACTGGTACTTGTAACACAGGCAACTATGTTTCATGTTTATAAATTGACACAATACTAAAACACACATTTTTGGAAACCACGAAATAAAGGATACCTCCCTGTAGGTACATAAAATATCGAAGCCGTCAGTGATATCAGTTGTAATTGTCACTTTTAGCTGTATTACACCACACACACACACCACACCAATTACACCACAGACACTAAATCGTATTAAGTTCGATGTAATGTAATCAATCGATTATTTAAATTGTATCGATTATATATTTTTTTTACATTATAAAATACGGTTTGTGAAATAATTATGATACTGTTGATTAAACCAAATATTAATCAAGAATACACTTACATATACTTACGAGCTTAAATTTCGAATAAAATTATTTACATAAATCGATTATAATTTTATCGATTATACAATTATAATAGGTATCGCAAACTTATTTTCGTGATTTCTTTTTTCTCAGAAAGCGGATGAATCTCATATTTTGAACTTTGAAAGAGAAAAATAGTACCACTTTTTGAACCACACTTCAACCCTTTACAATTGGCCCCAAAAATCCCCCTCTTCTTTCGACCACAGGGCAATCACTAATTCAATAAAAATTGATAATACTTTAATTTTAATAGGAAATTGTAGGAGAGTCCTTAAATAGTATGAACCCTTTATTTAAGGTGTTAATCTCATCTAATTCTATTTAATTATTTGAAATTCACCCCAAAGTTGTTCGGCGTTAAATTGAAAAACAATCTCTTATTTCACGACACAATAAACTTCAAAGCTTTAATCGAGTTGTCCACACGAGGTATTGTTGAGGTCTGTGATAGTGTAACTAATACAACAAATAGTGGAATTATTCATTCACTGGCAGATAGCTGATGTAATAAGGTGTAATTTAGGCTACTTTTATTTTAGAATTTTTTTCCAGGTGGAATTCCCCATGTTGGTTTCGAGCTCCTTTATAGAATAGACCAAATGCCGTTCTGCCAGGTAGGTCGTAATTGGCTAGGCGAGTCACTACCATTGTGGCTACTAGGTGGTAGAATTCTGCATTGTCTCGTCCGGGACTGGTACCACCGCCTTACCTATTCCTGCCTAAATAGCGTCAGTGCTTGTCACTGTCGTGTTCCGGTTTAGAAGATAAGGTAGCCGGTAAACTTACACATGTGCCATTAGACCTAGCCACAAGATAGCAACGCACCATTAACACCTTTGGTGTCTATAGGCGATGGTTGACTCTTTCCATCAGGAGACCCATCTGCTTGTTTGTTATCTTATATTATAAAAAAAAACTATCGCATCTGTGGTCTAGTGGTCCAGCGTTGGCGGTGACCACATGAGGTCCCGAGTTCGTCCCTAGGTCGAGCAATTTAAAAAATGTGTGTTTTTAGATTTCTGATAAAAACAATGTTGCCCGGTATTAGAAAGCGCCCGTTTGGCGATAGGCTTGCCACCTATCACATTTATGGGACCAATTATTTTCGGCTAATCGTGGGTGCACTTGTTGTACCTTTGCCTATCCCTACGAGGATACGGGGTAAAGACACTTTTTTCTCACGCGTACGAAGTCTCGGGCACAACCAGTAAATAATAATAATAAAAACATAAATGGAAGTTCTTAAAATCTCGAGAATTTTTCTTTAGAAGCAGTCGTTAGTAATGTAGGCTAATTCCATCATTATAAAGTTGCCCGGAAAATTAAATAACCATTTCGTAGTAAAACTACCTCGTTAGATTAACGAGTTTGAAAGTTGAAATGAAACCGCACAAAGAATCTATGATTTAGCAAAGTCCATCGCCAACTTCGCGGCGCAGTTTTGTAGAACTTCCTCCATGCGAAGCTACACCAACTTAATAAATCTATTTCTATTTGAAGCTTAAGAGTTTCTGCGTGATGGAAATACGGAATTACTGTAGAAATAGTGTGAGATAAACGATATCATGTCATATTATTAACACCAGGTTGACATGTTGTGTGGAAAAACTGTACATACCTACTGAGACAGACAGAGTTATTTTCGCATTTTTAACATTAGTATGGATTTAATTCAATATTGACTGATAAAAATATTTGTATTTCTAATTATTTTTGCGTTATAGCACTCACCCGTGCTTGGGAAAACTTAAAAAGCTTTTAAAAACAACAAACAAAAATATCTACACGCGGAATTTCGGGATTTGAACCTGCGACCATCTCGCTAAAGACCCCGCGTGTCGATATGTTTCTTTGTTGTTTTTAAAAGCTTTTTAATTTTTTCCAAGCACAGGGTGAATGCTATAACACAAAAATAATTAGAAACAGTACTGATAAAAATTATAAATGTGAATTTCATCTGTAAAGATGAACTCATTTAAATAGTTATACGTATGTATATCCAGCGATCAGTACAATCGACGGAATCGATCAAATAGCAAAGAAGAAATTCGCCACGTTAAACCTGTCGACATTAGCTCGGTGGTCGAGCGTCCCGGCTATAGGGAGTTGGTCGCAGGTTCAAACCCGATTGTCGATATTTTTCTTTGTTGTTTTTAAAAGCTTATTTGTATTTCTTCTGGAGTATCAGGGACATGTAGATATTGTAGACTGTTCCATTCATAGATGCGATGACGTTTGTTTTTTTTCTGGTGGAAAGTGGTCGTTAACTGATAAATATTCGGGTTATATACTGATATATATATATATATATATATATATATATATATATATATATATATATATATATATATATATATAACAACAAGAAAACCACGTCCGTTCATTGGCACCTTTAATCGCAGAGAGGGAGACCGTTACACGTGAAACGTCAGGTAGCTCGCGGGTCTACCCTCTACACATAAATATAAATAATTTATATCTCTGACATACATTACACCCTACCACTAAAATGACACTTAATCTTAAATCTAAACAAACACTATTACATACTTACTAACATGGAAGTTACCTTTACATACAATTGAATCCTTACACTATTGGCTACGAATACAGTGGAATTCCTGTGCATACCTAACCACAGGTTTTCTTATACGTTTAGGGGATCTAGGAGCGTTCACTGGCATCTTAATAAGTGATGGGCCTGGGTGGGCCACAATATAATTGTGATATATACAGTCTTACAGTTTTCGTAAAAAAATTGCGTAGTAAATATATCCATTTATCTGACAGTCTTTCACCAACGAACAAATAGTTATACGGTAGACTGCGTTACCAAATTCTCACCCCAATCACTTTAATCAGTATGCAACAACACGTGAAATCGAATAATTCCACCTGTTCGAGATATCGCACTTCAATTGAAAGGGGATTGAACATTATCCTTTAAATAAAGTTGATTTTGAGCAGTCAATTTAACATTTTATGCGTTTTGTTACACTGGGCTCCGAGATTTATCTTTTAAAAAAGCGTTTTTGGAACGAAGTTCCTTACGGCAGGCTTGGAGGGGATAGGGATTTTGCTGCGCGACCGAACTGAAAAAAATGTGATAGTAAAACCGTAAGAAAAATGCGTGGAATAAAAGCTGGTGTCCCGCGACACCACATCATTTTTTAATATTATTCGTTTATTCACTTTCACTCAAAATAATACAGTATATTAATTAACACAAACTATAATAGACCTAGTAAGAAATAGTAGGGGATGAATTGGAAAGACAAGTGATCTGGTAGGAATCTGAACGGAGACTGACTGGTGCAGACTAGGGAATAGAACAAGGGTCAAAAGTGCTGATGAAGCACTTTTGAGGGTTTTGTTGACGGGGGTCTGATGCAAACCCTTTGGCCTACAGTCAGTTTGATCTTAAAAAATGTGGTTTTAAAAATTAAATAAAAAAATGTTTATTTTTAATTATTGTGTGCACATATGTTTTTTTCAGTTTTCTGATAAAAATAACGTTACGTTAGCCCGAGTTTTTTTTTAAATTTCTATCAGGAGAAATATCTGCTTGTTTGTTATCCTATGATATAAACAAAAATAAGCACCTTTTCTGCCATCTATAAACGCAGCAGATAAAAGCTTTATAGAAATTTCTTAAGCATAGTTTTATGATAAGTCTCTTATCTAGCAAATTTTCCTTTTTTACCGTATATAATATCACAAGGGGATTTAGATGATATGTTTTAGGGCTAAACTGAGGATTAATTTTGATCTAGGGTCGTCCTTTTCGAGACAATGTCAAGAAATAACCTCCATATTTTTATCGGCACTCGCGGGTTAAACCTTTGTTACGTATACAAGTAGTAGTAACCTGTGTTTTCGTGTAGTTTATTCTACTGAAGTTATACTTCTTTTGATGCGTTAGGGAAAAATGTTGAGTAAATTTTTACGATGTGCTCCCACATGCTTTCGAAAAACTGACATCATGAAAACGAATGTAAAATCAAGCTAGTCAAAATTTTAGTTTTGCGAAAAAAGAACTAGATAATGCGTTATAATAAAACTTTCTTTCAATGTATTAAATATACAACTATAACTTCTTACGTGCGTACATAAGTACACGGGGACACATTTTTTATTTTATTTAAAACTAACATCCCCGTATTGGTCCCGAGCTCCTTTAAAGAATAAGCCAACTGCCGTTCTGCCAGGCAGTTTGTAAAAGGCGACCGATTGGCTATACGAGTCACTAACATCGTGGCTGGTGGCGTAAATAAATGAAAAATGAAATAAAAAATAGCTATTGCAAGAATAACAAATGTGGTAATTGTGTATTGTTATCCCTATTTTACTCTTTACGGTAGTTACAAGCACTGACGTTATTGCGGCAGAAATAGGTAAGGCGGTGGTACCAGACCCGGGCGAGACAATGCAGAACTCTACCACGTAGTAGTCAGGGTGGTAGTGACTTTTTTTTATATCATAAGGTAGCAAATAAACAGATGAATCTCTTGATGGAAAGAGTCAACCATCGCCTATAGACACAAAAGGTGTTAATGGTGCGTTGCTATCTTGTGGCTAGGTCTAATGTCACATGCATAAGTTTACCGGTCACCTTACCCTCTAAACCGGAACACGACAGCGACAAGCACTGATGCTATTGCGGCAGGAATAGGCAAGGCGGTGCTACCAGACCCGGGCGAGACAATGCAAAACTCTACCACCTAGTAGCCACGATGTTAGTGACGCGCATAGCCAATCGGTCGCCTTTTACGACCTGCCTGGCAGAACGGCAGTTAGTCTATTCTTCAAAGGAGCCCGGAACCAACACGGGGAAAAAAACTCGTTACAAAAAAGCCAAATATCCTTCATGAAGAAATATTCAAATCCAATTAAGTAATAAAAACTTTCTACCATTTTCTCGGACGGTAATGACAAAAACATGACGTCGGTCTGACGTCATGGTTTAACGATATCCCATTTGGAACAAAACGAGCTGTTTCAAAGTATACAAAGTAGTTAATGTGTTACTTGACAATCCAAAAAATACAATATCTTTATTATGGGTATACGGAAATGGAAATAGGTCGAGTATAGGGCTATCAATCGTTAAATTTGCCATTTTTTTTATTCGACTGAGCTAGAAGGGGATTTATGTTTTTCAAGTGCATGTGTAAATATTTTTGTGACACGCTCTCAAGGTTAAGTAGCTTGATTAAGCATGAAAAATGTCATTAGATTCACCTAAATTGTGAGAGTAAATAAGCTATATAATTTTAATACAACTCCACTGTAATGAGGTTTATATTTTATTCTCATGGGTTTTGGTGGTAGAGTTTTGGTTATTATAAAAATTGCTTTATATGAACGGTATTCTAAATGTTCCTAGTTTATTAGCAACGCACGTGCTATTTTTGATGCTGGAACTGTAATTATTATGCGTAAAGTAAAAATTATCTATGTGGATTTACATTGCTAAAAAATATATAATAGTTCATTCATAATTCATTCCCATTTATATATATATATATATATATATATATATATATATATATATATATATATATATATATATATATATATATATATATATATATATATATATATATATATATATATATATATATATATATATATATATATATATATATATATATTGCATGTTATAGAAGCCAGCTTACATATTATATTGTTATGTTTTTATATATTTTGTACAAAATATCAAAAGAAAAATTATAAAAATGTCTACACGTCTGTTAATGATCGTTTATGGAGCTTACGGTGTTTAATAGACATTTTATATAAAAATCGCTAGGACATATTGAAAAAATAGCATTATTCGAATTGAACGGTAGTCCATTCAACGGGATTCAAGACATTTTTTCGATAATATCGTGTCAAATGGTCTAAAGGTCAGGTTGTCACAAAATGAAGCGTCTATCTATCTATAAATCAAACGTCTATTAACGTTAAATTGACTTTAAATGTGTTGCAAGGGAATAGGTGTTACATAGTTTATTTTGTTGTTACAAAAATTGATCCTATAATAAAAAATGAATGAAACGAATAAATAAAGTAATATTTTATGCGACTTTATTTAATAAAAAATACAAAATAACAAAAATATATAATTAGTGAAAACCTGATTCACTTAAACGGATAATTTAAACATGACGTATAAAACGTCATATAAAAAATATGAATGTGACAACCCTGTTCACATAAACCAATGGCCTCAATAATATTGACAAAGGAACGAAAGTATAATTGCCCATTTCGCTTTGACAGGCAAGATTTTCATATTTACGTAAACGCTAAAGCTTATGCGAAAAATTAACAAAAAAAAGGTTTTATGAAAAAATCTGACTAGTAAATCAATTCTCAATGGAAAAAACGTTGCCTCACAAATAGAATAAGTTTAGTTCGCACTACGTATCATGTCAGCCCACGGGACTCATAAAACTTGACATGGAAACTTTGCCTAGATCCTAACGTATTTTTGTTATGTTCAGCTATTGAGACTAAGAATTTTATGACACTCGAAAGAAAACTGACAGTGCTTTTGATAAAAACGCGTATTTTTATCTAAGCCATGTAGTTTTTTCACTGTATTTCAAACTTCATCTGCTATAAAAATGAATGTGATGGAATATATGTTATAATAAAACTTTTTTCAATGTATTAAATACACAACTATAATTTCTTACGTGCGTACATAAGTACACGGAGACACTTTTTTTTTTGAAATTTAAAACTAACATCCCCGTGTTGGTTCCGAGCTCCTTTGAAGAATAGACCAATTTCCGTTCTGCCAGGCAGGTCGTAAAAGGCGACCGATTGGCTATGCGAGTCACTACCATCGTGGCTACTTAGTGGTAGAGTTCCGCGTTGTCTCGCCCGGGTCTGGTACTGGCCTTGCCTATTCCTGCTGCAATAGCGTCAGTGCTTGTCACTGTCATGTTCCGATTTGGAGGGTAAGGTAGCCGGTAAACGTATACATGTGGCATTAGACCTCGCCACAAGATAGCAACGCACCATTAACACCTTTGGTGTCTATAGGCGATGGTTGACTCTTTCAGTCAAGAGACCCATGTGCTTGTTTGATATAAAAATATTGATATAAAAAATTCTTATGATATAAAAAAAACCTGAGTGGCGAATTGTTAGTATTATTAATGTTAAGATGTACGTGTATGTTTGTTGTTATTCACGCTGAAATGATCAAGATGATTTGAACAAAAAATTTGTACATAGTCTATAACCAGAATTAACACATATTCGAGTTTTTATCACACAGTAAATTATTGTTCCCATGAGATTTACAAAAAAGTTAAATAATGCAGTGGCCCCATCGACCACACAGCCCATAGACGCCTAATGTTCGATTTTCAGTATTGAATGCCTTCTGGCAACTAGCTGAGCTGAGCTGCAACATCGTGATTGGCTTACTCAAGGCCACAGTGAAAGATAGTGATGTACAGAGAATCTGATTGGTCGACACTGATTGGCTATTGGTGCATGGACATTTATATCGGAACTATAAGTCAGATGTGCTGACAGAAGCCATTTGCCTGTTATTAGGGGTCTATGGGTTGTGTGGTCGGTGAGTGGCCCGCATAACGGGTGGCTGGCTTCTTAATACTTTCATCATTATTGATAATGCCAAAGAAACAATAATATATTGAAATAATCAATGAATTATTAATTATTAATAAGAAGTTATTATATCATTTTCCGTGTCCATACGTGTATTCTTTTTGATTGTTGACGTATTATTATTAATAATACTGTAGAATCAAATAATATTACTTATGAAATATACTATGTGAAATTAGTTATTAGAAGGGATTATTCTATCATTTTTAGATCATAATATGTTTGGAATTGTTAATGCATTATTATACATAATGCTAGAGAAGCGAATTAGATAACAATAAGAAACATTACCTTTTAGATATATTATATCTTTTGTTATATACTGTCAACGGAATGCCTTGAATCTTCTTGCCTTCTTTTTTCTTTGCCTTTTTTACATAATTAAATATAATCGATAAAAATTCAGATTAATTGTTACTAATAAGTGAACTAAAAAACCTTGCATTTTACCAGTAAGACCTTTTTAAATTATAAATCTCAGAATAATGATATTTAATTTTCAGTTTAGAATATTAGACGATTCTCTTATATTTAATATTGCATCTTTATAATTTACTTACATTTGCTAGTGATGAGATGCTCTGATTTTTTCAATCTATTGTTGTATCACATCAAAGTCAAGATCTGAAATAAGAAAAAAAATATTCAGTAAACAAATGTATATTACATTCATCATTACATAGTATAAAACAAAGTCGCTTTCTCTGTCTGTCCCTATGTCCTTAAGTCCCTATGTATGCTTAAATCTTTAAAAATACGCAACGGATTTTGATGCGGTTTTTTTTAATAGATAGATTGATTCTTGAGGAAGGTTTAAGTGTATAAACCTTTCCGATATTCCTAAGGGAACAAAAGCTGCGCGGGTGAAACCGCGGGCAGGTCGCTAGTCTATAATAATATTATAAATGCGAAAGTTTAGACGTTTAGATAGATGGATGGATGTTTGTTAATCACGCAAAAACTACTGAACGGATTTAAATGAAATTCAGCACACAGGTAGACGATAACCTGGAATAGCAAATAGGCATTTTTCATCTCGGAAAAATTGGGTGATCCCGCGGGATTTACCAAAAAGTATTATAATGTAGCGGGCTGCACGCTGCAGCTAGTTGGTATAAATTTAAACGTTCTTTCAATTCAAAAATAATCATTATGTGGATTATGTTAAAAAGGATTTAAAAAAGTTTTTCCGAGGTTTTTCTCGAAAATCCAAAAACCTACTGAGTTTTACAACAGTCTGGCGGACGGTGTAGGCGTAGGCGTATCACCTAACGTTTGCAATCCGCCAGCGATCAGCGATGACTTTTAAACGTAACAAAAAATTCATCAAAAACATCGCCAATTGCTTACTAGTCACTAGATGCACTTTTGGCAATGTCACGCCACCAAAACTAATCAAGCGGCAACGACTGTCACTAGCATACACGGCTGTTATGTGTCTTACAATAACTAAACAATTACAATAATTTCGCATTGCGAGTTACGTGATAACGCCGCCGATCAGTCCCAGTTATCGTAAGAAGTTTTCAATAATCGTCGGTAAAATGCGGCTCATCTCGTCGGAAAAATGGGGATCATCTCGTCAACTGACAAATCGATGAATCGTGATGAGCCGGAAAGTCTGCTGTGCTCACCCCACAAGGGATCCGGGCGTGATGAATAATAGAGATAACCAAATCAAAATTATAGTACAATCATTTTGTAGTTTTTCTTGGTATGTTTTCAGGGAGTTTTGAAAATTGGTATTTTTATAGATTCTGAAATCTCAACATGGCCGCCTCATTTCTTTTCTGTTCATGCCGCCATATTGAAAAAAATGCGCGATATGGCCGTTTTCTTATTTAATTTACGATAAAAGTACAAACATAAAATTAAATTTTTGATTTTTTTTTACAATTTATATTTTAAATTTTTTTTGTAAGATTAAAATAGAATTAGGCATACCCAATAAAGAAAGTCACCACTTACTTTACATCAAGGCGGGTTGAAAATGAGTTTTTAGCCGAAACTTTGAACTTACAAAACTTGTTGAACTTACAAAAAATTGTCAAAATACAAATTATTTAAATATTTTTCAAGTTTAATTTTGTTTATTAGTGTTTTATTCGTAAGTTAAAAGGAAAGGTGATATTGTAGAAAAATAGCTATTAGACGCCATTTTTTTCTAAAATGGCAGCTTGAGTGGAAAAGATAAGATGTGGCAAAGTTGAAATTCAGAAAGAGCGCATCAAAATATTGAATACTAGTTTCCAAAACTCCTGAAAAACATTTTATGTAATCCCTGATTTTTGAAAAATATTACATCAGTCCTTACCATTTTCTCCTTTAAAAAATAGACTATTTGCCTACCTGTTTGGAATTTTGTAATAGGCGTAACTTTATTTATTTAAACTTTATTGTACACCAAAAATATTCATTTTCATACAAAGGGCGTACTTAATGTCTGTTGGCATTATCCACCAGTCAAATTTTGGACCAACAGAATGTAGCTGTGAAGGTGCCACTGAGCAACTCAGATTACATGAAATTAATATTTATACAATATTTATACAAATATTTATACAAACATACACATTAGTAATTCGTCAAATGTTAAACTAACGTCATGACTACTAGATAGTAGAATATAATGTCTTCGGTAACATCGCTTTATCCATTCCTGTCGTAAAAGCGTCAATGTATGTCACTAACAGCTCCGGTTTGAAGGGTAAGGTAGCCAGTAAACTTATTTCTGTAGCATTACTATCACACCATTAACATATTTGGCGTCTATAAATTATGGTTATCTTTTTCAATGAAGGGAGCCACCTGACCTTTTTTTTATGCTATAATGTAAAAAACACATTTAATTTATCTTCACGCACGAATCTCCGAAGAAGTAGGCAGAGGAACAACAAGTACATCCACGATTACCCGAAGATATCTGTGCAAGTCTTTCGCCAACCGGGCACTTTCCAATCCCAGGCAACGTTGCTTTTGTCAGAAAACTGAAAAAACACATTTTAGAATTTCCCGACGCGAGAATCGAACCCGGCACCTCATGTGGTCAACATTAACACCGGACCACTAGACCACTGAGGCAATATATATATATATATATATATATATATATATATATATATATATATATATATATATATATATATATATATATATATATATATATATATATATATATATATATATATATATATGTATATAATTTTTATTATTATTTACATATATTTTATTATTTTTATTACCTTTTGAAATTCAAGGCATATAACGCTTTTGTGATTGCATGTACTTCTTTTATTATTTGCCCATTGAATTTTATTTGAGTTCGGCATTGCTGTACCGTGTTATTGTTAGGGACATTCATCGACAGAACATGTTTATTACATTGGTCGTTATAGATAAATTATTGGAACATCTAAACAAAAGAAGACACGGATTCGTGGGTACTTAAATTTTATTTGTTTGTGAAGTACTTTTTATTTTATGATGCATGAAATATAATTCCATAATAGTAGTATTGCTTTGGAATTTGAGATAATTTTCAAGCTATATTGTATTACACAGTGTTTGCTTCGTTGGTATAATAGTAAGCCTGTTTAGTTAATATCATCAAGTGTCTAGTTTGAGTCCTGAGTTGAGTCAAAACCACAGACCACATGAATACTAATAAACGTATCGCCGCGAATATGAGCAAACGCTCCTATTACTATCAAAAATTTCATACATTTGTAGGTTATATTATATGGTGAAAAATAGAAATAAACCACGTTGTACTGTTTTATCGTACCGAATAAGATGACAAGGTTTAAACATTTCGATGAAATGATTTTATTTCATTGGTAAGTAGTATAACTCCGTATTTCTGTATGTAATTGCAAGTTACACAGATAAACTAAGAAATTGTCTTAAAAGACGTATCCATTTAATCCGTCAAAACCTATTTTTTATATAAGTATTTATTATTTTTATTTAATTATATAATCATCGTATATATATATATATATATATATATATATATATATATATATATATATATATATATATATATATATATATATATACATATATATATATAAGATATTAATCCTGCATTATCATTACTGTTACAGATCTACCACACGCATAAGTTTAAAGGATACCTTACCCTCCAAACAGGAACACAGACACGACGATAACAAGTATTGACACTATGTCTTATCATAATGTAAATGAATGTTTTGCTGATAAAATGAAATATTAATCTAATAATTATTCTCTTATTGTATAATTATAAAAAACGTTGTAATTAATAAATGTAAACTAATTAAATTGAAAATTTTTAAATTACAAGTATGTAGATTTATAAAATACTAGCTGACCCTGCAAACGTTGTTTTGCCTATCATATTAGGAATCCATAGCGGACAAACAACGTGACACTTAATTTATATAAGTCTACGGGATTAAACTTATATGGTGGTTGAGTATTCTTAAATTTTCTATTTTTCCGCGTAATTTTCTTAATATTTTCTTTTATAAGAACCTTCTCCTTACAATTACAAAGACAATAAAAAAAATTACCGAAATTGGGCCAGCCATTCAGGCGTGATGTCGTGACCAAGGAAAATAGGGAATAATTTTTATATATATAGGTTATAACGTTATTTAGCGTTAAGAATTCCGTTCTGTTCTTTGAGTAGCGATACAAATAGTGCTTGAAAATAATTTAGTTACTGAGGTATCGCTACAGTAATAACGTTAAGTGTTTATGACACTTAACGTTATTACTGTATGTTCTGTTATCTAATAACGTTTTAAATTCTTGGGTAGCAGTTTGGCATATGCTGGTTGTGTAATAATTCCTCTGTGCTTAAAAAAGTGAGTAAGATTTGTACCTTGCTGCCCAGGAATAGGACCAAAGACCGCAGTATAAACCCTTTTGTAAATATAACATCTATTAGCTTGATAATATTGTATTTCCTTACATATTAGCTTGATATATTCTGGTTCCGGGCTCCTTTGAAGAATAGACCTACTGCCGTTCTGCCAGGCAGGTCGTAAATGGCGACCAATTGGCTATGCAAGTAACTACCATCGTGACTACTAGGTGGTAGAGTTCTGCATTGACTCGCTCGGGTTTGATACTAACGCCTTACCTATTGCTGGAATAGTGTCAGTGTTTGTCACTGTCGTGTTCCAATTTGGAGGGTACGGTCGCCGGTAAACTTATACATGTGGCATTAGACCTCGCCACAAGATAGCAACGCACCATTAAAATCTTTGGTCTATAGGCGATGGTTAATTCTTACCATCAGGAGACCCATCTGATTGTTTGCTATCTTATGATATAAAAAAAATCACGTTTTATCGTCAGACTTGATGAAAGTGAATTTCAGTGCAATATTTGTCTGTTATTTAACTGTCCAATTTAGTCGAGCGTAAGTGCATGTTGGGTTCAACAGAGAAAATCGCTCTCAAAAATTTGCACCTCTATTTTTGACGCTACAAAAAATTTAGGTAAATCAACATTTTATCCACGTATATAATAGATGGAGCGGTTTTTACGTGTAGGTAACTGAATGACATTAAAATAACATAACACAGATATTAGACACATACTAGAGAATATTTTTTAACTTCCCGCTACGTAATGTACGTAGATAGGAAGTTACTGAATTTGCCCCGATTTTCGAGTCGAGTTTTCACCGGATCTCCACGTCCGATCTTTCGAATGTTATATTTTTAAGACGTTGCAACCTTCTTAGTAATAAAAAAAAGCAATTGGCGGGAAATTATTTGTCAATTGTTTTTTTTTGTCACATATTATAAAGTTCAACGTACGCAACGAAAATGAAATTGTGGCGCCGCTGGTCCGTACCGCTGAAGGGTCATAGTGATGGAACCAGCGGGCCAGCTTCTGGTCAGGTGTCGTCATAACTGTGGAGGTTGATGACGTCACACAAGGACAAGTAACGGGAAAGATTTTCCCAGCCAAGCAAGGTGTACTGCCTGGGGACCGAAGTCCATTTGAAAAGCGTTAAAACTTGTATATAGTGTTACAAGATAAATAATTGTGATATCGCGATTCAGGATTTTATTTTTGAATTTCATTTTATTTCATTTTTATTATTTATTCTTTTAGCGCTTTTGTAGACTGCTTGAACCGCTACAGAATTAAGTCGAAAAGATTTTAGTGCGATGATTTTTTATGATTTTAAAAGTTCTCTTTCTCCGAAAGACTGTGCCACTCGTCTTCAAAATACTTTTGGGAGAGAAGCACCTTGTTTGAGTACCGTGAGGCGATAGTTTGTTGAATTTGAAAGAGGTCGAGTTTCTTTACATGACGAATTTCGTGAAGGGCGGCCTTCAACTGCCGTCAACGAAAATAATGTGGCTACTGTTAAGCGGTTAATTGAAGAAAACCCCCGGATAACCTATGAGATAATTCAAGGACTATTGGGGATTGGTATGAGCTAAATTCAGAAAATTTTACACGAAGAATTGAAAGTTCAGAAACTTTGCTGTCGTTGGATCCCTCATAAACTGACAGCGGAGCAGAAGCGGGCTCGCGTGGAATGGTGCTCACAGATGCTACTGAAGTACGACCACGGATTCTAATACTGTTTATGACATTGTTACAGGAGATGAAACGTGGATTTATTGCTTTGAACCCGAAAAAAAACAGCAATCTTGTGAATGGGTGTTTGAAAATGAGAACAGGTCAACAAAAGTGAGACAGGTGAGTAACGTTGGTAAAAAAAATGATCGCGTTTTTTTTTCCACATCTATGGGTCCTATCTGTACAATTCCACTTGAAGATCAAAAGAGCGTTAATGCCGAGTGGTATTCTACCATTTGTTTACCCAGGGTGTTAGAAAAAGTTCGCGAAAGACGACCTAAAAGCCGCATTCTCCTACACCATGATAACGCTTCTTCACACACGGCCAACAAAACAGTCATTTTTAGCTTCCGAAAAAGTACATCCTGTGATTTCTGTATTTTCCCCAAAATCAAAGATTTGATGAAACATTTTACTTTTACCAACTCCGAAGAGGCAGTGATAGCGTTTAATCAGCACGTAGAAAACATGCCTTCAGATCTGTGATCCTCCTGTTTTAAAAAATTGTTCGATCGCATGAAAAAATGTTTAAAATATAAAGGAGATTATTTTGAAAAGCAATAAACATAATGTTTTGGTTATAACATGTTGTTTTTATAAGTTACACAAAACTTATAGTGTGACCTACGTAGCCAAACTATGCCAAATTTCACACTCCTCAGTACGTATTATTTTCGTAATAATGGGTACAAAGAGTTTAAGAAAAGAAGTAAATTAGATCAGTCTTTTAATAAAATAAACGAATCCCTTATGTATTTTAAAATAAGTTAAATACTAAATTATTTGCCTTTTATTCATTTAAACATTAAAAATAATGAGATGAAATGTCTCACTGGTATATTAAATTCACAATCAAAACCATTAGAAAGATCGTACTTAAATATCGGTCAACGAAGTTATTAATCCCTTAGGAGTTAAAATGCGGTTTCAAAATTTAGTAAGAGTAAAGCCACAGTGAAAAACAAGATTATTAAATAGAATAACTCTTTCACAATTGTCCCCTTGCGGTCCTCAGTTTCTTTTTGTCGGTAAACTAAGAACGCAATATTTCAACTCAATAAAACTGTATAAAAATATTATGGTTATTGATGTGTACAAAACTAGGTGTCTTATCACGTGTTTATTATTTTATAATACAAAGAACACAATGCATATTAAGCGAAACTATCCTAATATATATGTTCTTAATATACATTTACATACAGCTAAAAGATTATTTAAATTTAATGGTATTAAAATATAACTGCTTACGCTACGGCACCTAAATGCCACGTTGGGGGTGCCTAGGTTTAACCACTTTGAGTAATTTGCCCTTATTGGTACTAAAGAACACATTGTTAAAACCAAAATCTTTACATTCAAAGACAACTTTTGACGAATTAACATTTTTTAAATAATTACAACGGGATCAGAACGCAGCCACACACTAGAACACAAGTCTGCAAAGATCGTGATGTATGGCACTCGGTTCCCTCTGCCTACCCTGTAAGAGATCTGGTGTGAAAATATGTATGTTGTTAACACAGAACCAAAGGACATTATTTGAAATCGCGTTTACTCCGTGTTCATTGCGTTATTCTTACTAACTTGACTTTTTTCTTTAAATAATAGCGAAATGTCATCTTATATAAACAATACGATTCCACGCTTATCTTCTACAAATTAAGGTAAGATATTTTTTGTGGATATACAGAAACGAACCAAAAATTGGTCGCTGTGGGACATTTATGGAGACAGCAGTACCGATTGATCTTATTTAATTTATATCAACCTTCTGAATTCTACCTATTGCGCAACAATTGAAATGTAATAAAATGTCTTATCATTCATTTGATCAAGAATATTATTTCCAAATATTTTACTAAGAGCAACCAGAACTTGAGATAGGTCAAAATTTGATTAACGTACAAATTTGTACATTCAAATAGTTTTATTTAGTTCCATTATATAGGATTATGTAATTTAAGTTACACAAAAATAATTATTTGATGGCTAAATAACTCCATTAGTTACGTTTTTTTCATATTATATATAATTTACTAGTGACCTGCCCGCGGTTTCACCCGCGTAGCTTTTGTTTCCGTGGGAATATCGGAAAGGTTTATATATCAAAATCTTCCGCAAGAATCAATCTATGTATTAAAAAAACCGCCTCAAAATCCGTTGCGTAGTTTTAAAGATTTAAGCATACATAGGGATATAGGGACATAGGGACATAGGGACATAGGGACATAGGGATATAGGGGCATAGAGACAGACAGCGAAAGCGACTTTGTTTTATACTATGTAGTGATTATAAGAGATTTTAAAATTAATTTATACCAAAGTTAACTCAAAATACAAATTTTCACACAAGTTTATATATTGCTTCAATAATGTGTTATTTTAAATTCTTCGAAAAAAATTTTGAACTGCATTTCGACCTATAAGTTTCCCTCAACTTTAAATTGTTCTACGTTTTATTGGTATTTATCCTCAAAAAATTTTGTCTTGCTAGTTTCTCAAGTTTTGATTTTCAGGTTAGTTTAAAGGGCAAGCGAAAATCGCGCGGCTCCCGGTAAATGGATTTTTAATAAGTTTTTGTAAAGTATTTATAATTTTAATGGACACGAAATTAACAAAATACAACAAGCAAGTAGTATTCGTGTACCACAAGATATTATTTACCATGAGCCTAAAGGTTAGAATATGTATTACAATGTATTCCACTGTTTTATTTCTAATTCACATAATTTTTAATTTAAACTGTAATTTTCATATGAATTGTCTAAAAATTATTAAAAAAAGTATTTTCACGCCCATATCCCCGAAGGGGTAGGCAGAGTACAACAAGTGCACCCACGATTAGCCGAAGATACTTGGTCCCGCAAATGTGATAGATGGCAAGCCTATCGCCAAACGGGCACTTTCCAATCCCGGGCAACTTTGTGTATCTCAGAAAACTGAAAAAACACTTTTTTATGTGCCCGACCTCCCGATAATCGAACCCGGGACCTCCTGTGGTTAACGCCAACGTTAGGCCACTAGACCACAAAGGCTTTACCGATTTTAAAACACACCAAGAATAAGAAAGAAAATAAATTGAAATCTGTTTATCGTGCCGAGGGCTTAAAAAATTAACATTAAGTCCTTTACAGAATATTCATTGTTATGTATGCAAATCCATTCTACGATAAACCCTTTTAACGTCGCTTGATAAATACAAGCAGAAAATGAGGGTTAACATTTACCATAGTGCAAACATGTAAAACGAAATGGGCTTTTGATATTATACGTTTTATTTCTACATATTTAAACTATGGAATTTTAAACTTTATGTAAAGTACATTTAAAGCGTTATTTACGTGGTGGTGAAAATATAAATGAACTGTTTAAAATTTAATGTGAATATTGCAAAACGCATTGCGTATTGTTTCTTTGTAATAATGAGAATAATATAAATACATGTGAAAATTTATTAATTAAAATAAATAATAAATTTAAATAATTTAAAAAAAGATATATAGATATAAAAATACTGTCAAAGATTAAAAATGATACATCAAGATAAATGAAAGGGAGTTACGTCTGAAGATGTTATCAAAAGTGTCCACGACCAGCAAATTTTTATGTAAAGATTCATAAATATGAAAAATAAAGCAAATCTTCATGAATTTATATATATATTATCAATGATATATATTATGGTATTTAGAAGACTATGAGGTAGGTAGGAGGTATCTGATGCGGAAGCTAATCATTAAAAATGTTAGAGATAGTAATTTATTTTTTGTGATAAGAATGTAAATCAATGATAGTAATAATAGAAATACATATGACTTGAACCTCAGCATGTGAGATTTAAGACCAAAGATAGCAAAAGATAGCAAAGCACTATTACCATCTTTGATGTTTATAGGCGATGATTTCTCTTTTCATCAGGAGAGCCATTTCCTTCTTAGCTACCTTATGATATAAAAATATATAAAATACTATAGATAATACCCATAACGAAAAAATTTAAATTTAAAAATATTTATTTGCAAGAATATGTGTGTTACAAGTTAATAAATTATATTTATTTTATATTAATTAATTTTATATTAATTTTACCGTTACAATATGGTGTGCAAATACTTAAAAATGATCATATGTTCGACGTATTATTTAGTTTAAGAATTTTAATACTATTTATATACACATTTTTAGGTACCTATTATTTACTACGAGTAAATTAAAATATCGATATAGTTTTTTGTACAATTTTTCAGCCTCTTTTTTGATAAATAAGTTAGCCTATGTTAAACACCGGTTTAACTATCTCTATACCAAATTTCATCAAACTGACAGACAGACTGACTGACTTTCGCATTCGTAATATTAGTATAGTGAGTATAATATGGATACTTCATCTTTTCTCATTCGCGCACCCACATTCTATACTCTAAAATTTTTAGTATATCGTTTAGGATGTAATAATACAGGATGACCGTAATATAACATGTTTTTTTCATACAAATATTAAAAATTATCTTCACGCCCGAATCCCCAAGAGGTATGCAGTGGTACAACTAGTACACCCACGGCTAGCCGAAAATACTCTATCCTACAATATAAATTGTGATAGATATATCGCAAGTCTATCGCCAACTGAGCAATTACCCAATCCCGGAGAATGTTTTTTTTATCAGAAAACTGAAAAAACACGTTTGAACTGCCCAACCTGGAAATCGAACTCGAGACCTCATGTAGTCAACGCCGACACTGGACCACTAGACAATTTTATCGTGAATGAATTTACGCCTAGAGGAGTGAACCGATAATAGCTAGCCGATACTAAATTTATGCCTAGCAAAATGGCCAAAAAAAATAACTGTTGCTGGTGTTGCAGACCCAAAACCTTTATAATATATACATAGTTTTTGTATCTGAAAAAAATATTTTATATCAAAAATGCAAATAAAAGTGCCAAAATTTGGATTAAAATCCTTAAAAAAGACTAATATTATGTGGTCTTATTTAAGTATTTTTGACCGTTTCGTTGATCGTGTGGTTAGCCTAAATGCTTAACAACGTTAATAGCTTGGATTAGTTCTCGATATGGTTAGACATTTCTGTGATGAGCGTGAATCGAAATAGATAGTGCAATTTGTCGGTATTGCGTGTATTATTTTAATATAGACACGTTATTTAATCCTACTAATCCATTAGTTATGTTATACAAAACAAAATAAAAATAGAGATTTATTTAAAAGAGATTATAAATTTATCAATACCTGAGTATTTACTTAACAAAGAAGAAATTTGTATAAATGTTTTTTTTTGCATTTTTTTAATTATTTGTTCTAATTTTGCGGCAGCCATTGATCCTATGCTAATCAAAAGATAACAATGATACAAATAGAATTATTTTAAGGTAAAATCGAACAAAATGGCTCGGAACAATATATAACTTTTTTTTATATTATAAGATAGCAAACAGGCAGATGGGTCTCCTGATGGATAGAGTCGACCATCGCATATAAACACCAAAGATGATAATGGTGCGTTGCTATCTTGTGGCGAAGTCTAATGCCACATGCATAACTTTACCGGCTACCTTACCCTTCAAACCGGCACACGACAGTGACAAGCACTGACGCTATTGCGGCAGGAATAGGTAAGGCGGTGGTACCAAACCCTGGCGAGTTACCTGCCAACCTAGTAGTCACGATGGCAGTGACTTGCATAGCCAATCGGTTGCCTTTTACGACCTGCCTAGCAGAACAGCAGTTTGTCTACTCTTCAAAGGAGCCCGGGACCAACACGGGAGAAACTCCGAGAAAAATATGATTAATACCATACCATAATTAATGGAATTAAATGACGTATCCGTATGAAAATAGCTTCAATTAATCCTGGCAAATAGCGACACCTATCCCTATCTATGGTGATGAACATGGCTGACCGTATTTCTGATTGCACGTGTTTAACAAATCGTGGCCTTGGAGGGCAATGGGTCTAAGCCACATTTTTTGCGAAATGGGGTTAAGTATATTAACGTGTTGTGAAGGAGTCAAAGCTTATATTAGTCAATTCATCTAACTGATATTATGACTGTTCATAATTATGACTGTTCACAATTATGACTGTTCATAATATCAGTTAGATGAATTGACTAATATAAACTTTGACTCCTACACAACACGTCAGAATACTTAACTCCATTTCGCAAAAAATGTGACTTAGACCCATTGCCCTCCAAGACGACGAAGTATTGATCAGTAATTATAACCGCGTGTTGTCCAGGCTCCCATTGAACAATAAACCATCTGCCGTTCTGCCAAGTAGTATTTAAGAGGCAAACGATTTGCATTGCGAGTCACTACCGTCGTGGCTGCTAGATGACAGAGTTCTGCATTGTCATCACCTCCTTACCTGTTCCTGCCGCAACATTATCAGTGCTTGTTACTCTCTTTTTTCGATTTGGAGGGTAAGGTATCTGCTTATTTATGTGGCATTTAGACCCTACCAAAAGGACAGCAACGCACCATTAACATCTTTGGTGTCTATAGCCGATGGTTGTCTTTACCATTAGGAGAGTCATCTGCTTGTTTGTTTTTTGTTTTTATCTACCCCCTAAGGTATTTTAATATTTATTTATTGAAGATATGTACATGTCAAATAAAACCAGTTACTTTTCACAACAAAATTAGTTACAGAATGGCCCTTGCAAAGTTATTAAAATAAACAAACTAACAATTTCACCCCATTTATAACCTTCCTTTATAAATGCTGCTGAATAAAGGTATAATTCATGGCCCTTTGAGCTACCAAATTAAAATGATTTATATATTTAGTTATTACTTTGTGAGCATGTTAAGAGCACGCTTCTTACTTATCCTTGTTCCATCTAAGGATACGTAATAAGAAGTAAATATTCAAAAAAATGAGTCTTTTTGTTGTGTACTTTGTTTCTTTTACATCTTTTTATTAATTTTAATAAGCTCTCAAAATTTTCCACTCTTAGTTATTTTTTTCTCTAAATCTTTATCAATGGACCACCCCGTTGGTCGAGTGGAGCGTACCTAATTACGAATCGACGGGGCTCGGTTCCGATTCCCGACAGAGACAAACATTTGTCTGATGAGCAAAAATGATTGTATTTCTGAGTTTTGTTGTTTATTATGTATGAAACAGTATTTACTCATTTATTTCTATGTATTGGTAACGTTGACTAACACATAACACAAGCAAATAATTTGCTTACTTTGGAGTTAGATCAATTAGTGTAATTTGTCCACTGATATTTATTTATTATTATTATTATATAGAGATAACATTAGTTTGTTTGTAACAAACTATTAAAAAAATGATTAACTTAAAAACTACCTGACCAATTTTAAGTACCTCCCTGAGTAAGGAATTTAATTAGACTCGGTAAAAGAAATTAAATTTATTTGTGTTACAGTAAAGATGTAGCAGGGAATGGCTAACTATCAATGCGTACGATTTTTTCTTATTAAATAGACTAAGCATTTGGATATTACATTTTTTACAACTAAATAAAAGCACAGAAAACCTATTTTGAAGTCTTAATGTGTTTTGCTATCCATGTAGCGGGGTAGCAATGTCTCGTGCCTAAGTTTACAGGCAAGTTTGCTCTCCAACCCGGAACATGATAGTGACAAGCAATGACAGCAGCAAGAATAGGTAAAGTGGTAATACTGAACCCGACGTAGACGTTGTAAAACTCTATCTCCTCTCCTCCTTCTTCTGGTCATTATATAGTTCGCATTTTACGAATTGCCTGAAAGAATAGTAGATGATCTATTCTTTAAAAGAGATCCGGACCGATATAAGGCAACAATATCCCTAAATACTTTTGTCACAATATTTGCCCTGGATATAGTATTTTTACATTGCTGTTTCACTTATATATTAGAATTAACACTATATATTTAATTCTAATACATGAACAAAACTTCAAAAAAAAACTTGGGAGGTGTCAAGGGACACCCGGATGAAACAAAGTTCCTTTCGATTAATTTACAAAAAACCTGTATACACTCAACAAAAATAATCGCGACACCACACTGTTCAATGCGAAATAGCAATGAAAATATCTGGCTTGCTTTCTATAAGAGAGAGAGAGAGTGAGAGAGAGACAGACAGAGAAGCATGCGCACGCCGCACAGCTTACAATAGCTTACTATAGCAAAAAGAGTCGTGACAACTTTTCGTAAGATTTTTTTCCGTCTAGCCCCCTTTCACAACGCGCGATAAGGAAATTCGTTCCAATAACGTTACATATTAACTAAATATTCCATTCTAAAAAAGTATCTTCGCTCCAGTGTCTCTAAAGAAGTAGCAAAAGTACAAGTACACCCACGATTAACCGAAGATACTTAGTCCCACAATGTGATAGGTTGCCAGTCTATCGCCAACCGGGCACTTTTCCAATTCCAGACAGCGTTTTTTGTCAGAAAACTAAAAGAAAAACACATTTTTTGAATTGCCCGACTCGGGAATCGAACCCGGGACCTCGTGTGGTCAGCTCCGACACCGGACCGCCAGACATTTGCAACTATTCCATTATACTATCAAATTATTAAGTAATATAAAAGTAATTTGAAAACGTAAGCCAAATGGCATTAGACCTCGCCACAAGATAGCAACGCACCATTAACATCTTTGGTGTTTATAGGCGATGGTTGACTCCATCAGGAAACCCATCTGCTTGTTTGCTATCTTATGACATAAAAAAATGTTCCATAAATATCCTTCAAATGTACCTATATCTTAATCTACAAAACCAATTTTGATGAAAGCTGGAATATACTTGATATAAATTAAAAATAATCATATTAATATTTTTTTTTTTGAGTTGAATTTGAAACTCTATCGAAAGTGCATTAAATGCGATATTTTCGTGATGGTGAAAATATAAATGAACTATTTAAAATTTAACGTGAATTTTGCTAAGCGCATTACGTATGTTGTTATTATAATTTGAATTTGTTTACAATATTTAACAAATTTGTGAACAAACGTATAAAACAATACATACTTTTACGAAATTTAGTTTACGTGCTTGCAAGCCTAATATATTCATTATAAAAAGTATCTTCACGCCCATATCCCCGAAGGGGTAGGCAGAGGTACAACATGTGCACCCACGATTAGCCGAAGATACTTGGTCCCACAAATGTGATAGGTGGCAAGCCTATCGCCCACCGGGCACTTTCCAATCCCGGGCAACTTTGTGTTTCTCAGAAAACTGAAAAAATACTTTTTTTATGTGCCCGACCCGGGAATCGAACCCGGGACCTCATGTGGTCAACGCCAACGCTGTACCACTAGACCACAGAGGCGACTTCATCATACTCGAATATTATTCAATTGCAATAATATTACACACATACAGATCGAAATGATCAGTCTTTTTTTAAAGTCGGTTGAAAACTGCAAATAAATCTTGTAACATCTTAACACAAATATTTTCAAACAGCGTTACATCGTATCTTTACGTAAGAATTTATACTCCTGTGTTGGGATTTAGTAAGCTGTACTGACGATAAATGTGAATATTGGACGTAGCAATACTACGCGCTACGTCGTAGAGCACTGGTGACGTATGAAGCGAAAAGATTGTTAGAACTCTACGATAAGCTACGAATATAACTCTACGTGATCTGAAATGAAATGACAGAAAAGCACATTGATATAAAATCAATGGAAAAGCAGTATTGATTTTCTATTTGACTTCTAAAAAAACTGCGTATATCATATATGCTTAGCGCCGACCGCATAACACAGTGTCAAGAGAAATAACCGTCATATTAGAATAAACAACATAAAATTAAAAATTTCAAAAACCCCCGACACATCCTCAGACCGCCATTCTGCTACATATGCATCATTTTAAGAGCAAACGTGAAAAAACCTTATGATCTTCGAAAGGAGAACTTGCAGTTTTAGGTTAAGGTTACCGCGGTTCCTTAATCAATGAGCTTGCGTTGTTTTATTGCAAAGCTCCCATAGCCTCCAGCTCCACTATGTAACCCTGGAAATTATTTTGATTCAGAGTGTATATAAAAATATAACAAATGTGACCTCTTTTTTATTTTCGATAGGTAAGCGCTTGACCTGGATCTCGCCTGATGGTAAGCTAAGATGAGGCCTAAGATGGAACGCGCTTCCCTAGAAGGTACCTGTTCACTCTTCTCTTAAAGATCCCCTGATTGTACTCGTCGGGGAACACAGACTCAGGAAGCATGTTTCAGTCCTTTGCGGTTCGAATGTAGAATGTTGAGTTGAACCGCTTTGTCCAAGTATGAGGAACGTCCGCCATATGGCGATGCCTAGAATCTGTGCGCCTCGACGATCGATAGAAAAATGGGGACGGCGTAATTAAGTCGTGCAATTCTTGAGACCACACTCATTGGGATTATATTGTTCAATGCAGGAGTTCTATGGCCACTTTCTAGTTCAATTATTAAACCTTGAGAATCTCCTAGTAATAAAATCCGACGATATCAACCAAATCTCCGATGGCCACCTCTCAGTTCCATCTTTATTATACCTTAGAAAACATCCGGCACTTAGGTATTTACCAAAATATACCGAAATGGCCAAAATTCGATGGGTTAATCTAGATTAGCTTAATAGCTTTAATGGACTTCTTCCAGCTCTATCATCCGACACTAGAAAATATCCTATTCAAAAATCCTTAAAAAACGATCAAATTTTTCAAAACTCAAAACGAGACCAAAATCGATGGTGCTGCTCAATTTTCATTCATTCGTTCGTTTCGTTTCCATGAACTTATTTTATCGTGAGAACCTGGAAATCATCTAACACCAGATTGTTTGTCAAAGCAGAACAAACTAGCACAAACGCGATGGATTTATCTCGTTTAGTTTAAAAGATCCTGTAGCCATCTTCCAAAATCGATGGTGCTGCTCAATTTTCATTCATTCGTTCGTTTCGTTTCCATGAACTTATTTTATCGTGAGAACCTGGAAATCATCTAACACCAGATTGTTTGTCAAAGCAGAACAAACTAGCACAAACGCGATGGATTTATCTCGTTTAGTTTAAAAGATCCTGTAGCCATCTTCCAGTTTCATCAATAGATTTTTAAAATCATCCAGTACCAAACAGTATACCAAAACAAACCCAATTAGCCCATACTCGATGAGTTTATCTGGTTTAGCGAGATATCGTAGAATACTTCCAGTTTTATGTTCAGAAGCTGGAAGCCATTCTGTTCCAAAGTCCTTATTAGAACAAACCAAATAAGCCCCAAAACTTGGCGTTGCTCAGTTTAAATTAAAAGTTCCCATAACTTCCTTTCTGCTTCATTATAGAACCACATAAATTATCTAGCACTAGGTTAACTTTCAATACAGAAAAAATGAGTTCAAACTCGATGGGTTTATCGTGTTTATTTTAAAGGTTTCCATAGCCATCTCCAAATCCCATTATTAAATTAAAAAAAAAAAACATCTAGCACCAAAAATATGCCCAACGAACCGAAATAACCCACCCACATTTGTTTTTTCTGGGTTAGCTTAGGATTTCTCATGAACTTCTTCCCACTCTATCATTTGAAATCGAAAGCCATTCTGCTCCAAAGACTTCCTCCTTCCTGCTTCCACCATCAGGATGTTTGTTAAAACACAACAAAGGATCCCAAACTCGATAGGTTTATCTTGTTTAATTTAGAAGTTTTCATGACTACGTTCCAATTCCATCAGCAGATACAGAAATTGTCAAGCACCAAATTGCTTGCAAAAACAAATCGAATTTGTTCCCCACTTGATGGGGTAACCTAGTTTAGCTTAGGAGTTTTCAGATACATCTTCCAGCTCTATCATCAGGCACTGGAAGCCATTCCGCTCAAAAGTCCTTATAATATAATACAAATGACCCCAAATTCGATGGTGTTGCTATATTTTATTCCAAAGTTCTCATAAGATACTTTCAGCTCCATCATGAGACCCTGGAAATCGTCTAGCACTATAGTGCTTGTCCAAATAGAACAAATCAGTCCGATTTCGAGTAGTTTCTTATTTGGTTTAGGGTTCTCACAATTACCTTCCAGTTTCATCATCAGATTTTGAAAATCATCCAGTACGAAGGTGTTTGCTAAAACAAGACAATTAAGTGCTAATTAAAAAACATTACCTCATTTAGTTTAGAAGTTTATTGTAGTTTCATTTTGAATCTGGATTCTTAAAACTCCAATGCCACTTTTTGGCCCAGTTTTAAGAGCCTTATCATCGTGAGAAAAATTTTATTGTAACAAATGAAATGATTCTAAACTCCACTATATTAGCAATTTATATCTGTGAGTTACAATGGCACTCTTACGGCTCCATTTTCAGTTCTTCGACATTATATTATGTAATGGAAAGTACACATCTTAAAAATCCATCGAGTCTGAACTTGACTATCTTATCTGTTTCTACATTCGACGCGTGAGTTTCGGTAGCACTTATTCAATTTCATCTTCAGATCCTCGACATCAAGAACACTAATCAAACTTAGTACTTATAGCAACAAGACTCAGTCCGAACAAGATTGTCTTGTTAAAATTCTGCACCAGAGAGTTCCAGTCCCTACATCCAGGCTACATCATGAGCTCAGTTGGATGGTGCCATATATTGCATTGTCACTGAACTTTCACAAGTCTGCCAAGTTTTTGTACAAACGGATATCAGAAAGTCATTAAAAAGTGGCTTGCAATATTTGGAAAGTCTCTTATTGAAATGCGAAAATTACCAGTTAAATAGACGCTGATGATCTTCGAATGAGGATTTTAAATTATTAGCCCAAGGTTACTATGTAAATGCAAATCAATAAAGTAACAAAATAAAAAATTTAGTATTGATAAAGCCATTACAAGTTCCTTAATTCCTTTCATCAATTTGAAAAGAGCTGGTGATCTTGAAATGGCTGATTAGATTCTATTGAATCATAGCTAAGAACCATCTCGCAAAACAGGGCTTTCAATTTAAAAAAAAAACCGCAACCAAATTGGACCATCCGCCTGGCCGCTACGATGCTACGGACAGACAAACATACACAGATACACAGATACACAGCTGAAACTTATAACACCCCTCGTTTTGCGTCGGGGGTTAAAAAGACATCACTGATGGGTTGCTTTTCCTAGTTTAGCCCTTAACATTGAATATTTTAATCGGACTGCTATCCTTATTTTAAACGAAATTTTTATATTATACTTTATAGGCATTTTTAACAAATCGATTGTTTTATAATTACTACAGAGTTGGAATAACCACTTAGAAGACCCGGCAAAAGCAATATCCTTTTTTATGATTTATGTATTACATTATTAACAAGCTATTTCATATTTCGAAAAATATAAGAGGCTGGTATGAGGAGTAATTAATTCAGGCTCTTTAGTCTTATAAATAATCTGAGGTGTTATAATGCCCTTCTTTTCACAGTTTTTTCCAAAAAGAAGCAATTGCGCTGTTTTACTTCATCTGATTGGTTTTTAAAAAAATATATAGTTGAAGTTATGACATAAAGAAAAATGTTAAACTCAACAAATGGAAACTTAATAGATTACTAAAGTATCTTCACGCTTGTATAACCGAAAAAGAAGGGAGAGGTACAAAAAATGCAATTACGATTATCCGGAGATACTTAGTGCTTTACTTAGCACTTTCTCCATTCCCAGGCAATATTTTTTTTAATTGAAAAAACACTCCTTTTTAACTACCCAACCAGGAAATCGGACCCGTAACCTTGTATAATCACCTCAGTCAGCTCTGACACCAGACTACTAGACAACAGAAGCAATTGGATTATTACTAATTTAGGGAGAGGCGAATAGATTACAACAAATATAAAAATACTATATTAAAAGAGCTTCTAAAACCTGATTCTAATTGTGCTATTTGTGATAAGACAAATACACAAATATGAATTTTAATTAAAAAAGAAAACAATATAATTGGCACATTTATCACGCAATAAAACGATATCACGCTTTAAGTAAACATCTGGAATTTACTTAACACGAAAAACTCATCAAGCGACAAAAACAGATAGCGTCAAAAACAATAAATTTTAATTTGGACACAAATTGCTTTGGCAATTGAGATTTCTCTGTTACTTGGCCCAGTTTTAAGGGCCTATACATATAAGCGTTAATATTTTAAGAATAAGCAAATAAGAAAACAGAGACATCAATATAATTTGAAAACTAAATATCATCGGCACTTGGTGAAACTCCATGTTAATTTGTATTAATAGTATGTTACAAACACTTGTACTGTTTTACATATATTTTATTACTAAACACCAACTGGTTTCGCGGTAACGCATCATCATGACAATAAGTCGATACTGTAAACAGTAACCGATTTCGCGTTTTAACGCATCATCATGGCAATAAGTCGATACTGTAAATACTAAATAGTAACCGGTTTTGCGTTTTAACGCATCATCATGGCAATAAGTCGATACAGTAAACAGTTACCCGTTTTGCGTTTTAACGCATCATCATGGCAATTAGTCGATACTGTAAACAGTTACCCGTTTTGCGTTTTAACGCATCATCATGGCAATTATTTGATACTGTAAACAGTTACCGGTTTTGCGTTTTAACGCATAATCAGGGCAATAAGTCGATACTGTAAACAGTATCGACTCAGTATCGACTTATTGCCCTGATGATGCGTTAAAACGCGAAACTGGTTGGCGTTTATTAATTAAATCTAAGTAAAACAGTACAAGTGTTTGTAACATACTATTAATACACATCAATATAATCTTTTATGCAAACGTTCATCCACCATGTCAACCTTTTGGTGTTAAATTTTGAAGAAAAAGTATTTTATGTTTGATTTTGGGTTATCAACTAACTCCATGCTAAATTCTATCAAGAGTGTATGACTGACCCCATGTTAATTCGAGTTCTCTTTGAAGAAAAGACTATTTTCCGTTCTGCTAGGCAGTTTGTAAAGGCGAACGATTAGCTATGTGAGTCACTAGCATCGTGGCTACTAGGTGGAAGATTTATGCATTGTCTCGCCCGGGTCCGGTACCGCCTTACCTATTCCTGCAGCAATAGCATCTGTGCTCGTCACTGTCGCATTTTGGTTTGGAGGATAAAGTATCCGGTAAATTTATGCATGTTAAATCCCCGCCGCAAGGATGACAATGCACCATTAGAGTTTCTGAATTTTGTCATTTCATTTGGTGGCCATAGACGATAGTTGTATCTTTCCATCAGGAGACCATTTTTTTTTGTTTTCTTACGATATAAAAAGGTGGTTTAGCCATGAAAGTTTAACACAGCTTTAATTTTCTATACGATTTTGACTCAAATTGTCGTTCACATTTACGTGGAATTTTACAATATCCATTATATTCTTCCATGTTTTATGGTAATTCATTCACTATCAACTCTGTGAAACTTTGGAATTCACATCCTTTTCATATCAGGAGTAGTCAGTCAATAGTAAGTTTTAAAAAGACAAAGAAATTTTACCTGTCTGCATAATTTTTCAATAAAAGGATACAGTAAAGTATTATTTATTATTCATAGTATTAAGTTAATTAAAATAAGAATTTGTAGTTTTTCTTTTGTCTTTAAATTGTATGTTACTACATTAATAATTTGTACACTGTATATTCTATATTTCTTTTACGAATTCTCATTCTTTTGAGTTTGCTGGAAGAAATCTCTTGCAGAGACAAGCTCGCCTTTTGTAAATGTTTACAAATTAAAATGTAATATAACTTTTAAGTGTACAATAAAGTATTAAATAAATAAATTAATAAATAAACCTTAACAGACAGACTTTTCCATTTATAATATTAGAATCTTAGCTCTTGCTTGCTTTTTGCGAAATAACTGGAGTTAAAACAGATAATTTATTGTTGTAAAGTGTCGGAGATGATAATTTTAATGAGAAACGGAAAAATAAAACAATTAAATCCTTTTTCGGGTTCCGTACCCAAACGGTAAAACGGGATCCTATTACTAAGACTTCGCTGTTCGTCTGTCACCAGGCTGTATCTCATGAGCCGTAATAGTTACACAGTTGAAATTTTTACAGATGATGTATTTCTGTTACTGCTATAAGAACAAATACCTACTAAAAATATAATAAATGTTAAGAAAGGTGATTTTTTTGCATTTTTCTTCTCGATTTTAACAATAAATAGTAGACTTGACATATTCACAGAATATTTAGTTATAATATATCCACTTCAAAAGTGATTAATTAAATTAAAAGAAAATAAATATTAAAAGGAGCTCTCATACAACAAACGTTATTTTTATCCAGTTTTTATAGATGGTGTGGGTGTGGGCGTGACCGAATCGCACTTGGCCAGCTTTCTTATTTACAGATTTATTGCACTTACCGTCGTAGGCCTATCGTCGTTTTAATTAACATGTTTTCATGGCTATAGGCGATGGTTATCTCTTTAGACTAAGAAAGTTATCTGCTTCTACAATATAAAGTTACGTATTAATCTTATAGGTGTGTAAAATTCTCGTGTCACAATGTTAGTTACCGTACTCCTCCGAAACGGCTAGAGCAATTTTTATGAAATTTTATATGCATATTCAGTAGGTCTAAGAATCAGCTACTATTTTTCATACCCCTAAGTGAAAAGGCTTATTTACTCCGAAAATTTTTTTTTTAATTTTTTGCCAAAGTTTTTTATTTTTTATGATTCAGCATTGAAAAACATACAACTCTAAATTTTCTTGCCCTTCTGACATCAACCCCTTTAATTCAATAATGTATATGGCAAAACAATGTATGTCGAAGCAGCTAGTTTTAAATATAATTTTCTTAAAATTACACGATGTAAAGTTAACCTGAAACCTAAGTAAAGTATTTTCAATTTCAAGAGGTAGCCCTAATGTAAGCGAAGATAAACTTTTGTAATAATGTCTGGTCCAAATTAAACTAATATTTCTTTGTGCACCAGATTGTAATGCAAACGAGTTTTTTGCCCAAACTCCAAAGTAAATTTCCAGTTGCCTTTAATATGTAAAATACTGTTAAAGTAGAATGTATAATCAAAGGCAAAATTTGAACTTAAATTCTGTGAGTTTCGTTGTATGAGTGCTTTGGATATGAGATTTATATGCTGATAGTACATTAAACAATGCATTGTGCTCATGATATTGTTGTGTAACTTTGACTAGACTATTATTTATGCCGCAATAGCGTCAGTGCTTGTCGCTGTCGTGTTCCGGTTTGGAGTAAGGTAGCCGGTAAACTTATGCACGTGGCATTAGACCTTGCCACAGGATAGCAACGCACCATTAACATCTTTGGTGTCTATAGGCAATGACTCTTTCCATCAGGAGACCCATCTGCTTGATTGCTATCTTATGATATAAAAAAAACTAGATTGTAGAATTTGTTGCTAATGGTTACGAATGACGTATTGATTATAGGATAGGATTATAGGATTATATTGTGCAAAGTGTTTATAGCCAATACGCACAATATAAACTAATTTTATTGATCCGTCAAAGATACTTCGTTTACTCCGCACAGCACCTACACCGTAGGTGATAGCGTGATAATATGTAGCCTACATGTTAACCCGCCCTATTAGTAATATTCATGCAAAATTTGAAGTAAATCCATGCAGTGCTTTTTGAGTTTACCCCGGACATATATACAGACAGAAAAACAGACAAAAATTGTAAAAACTATATTTTTGGCTTTGATATCGATTGTAGATCACGCCCCAAGTATTCTCTTAAAAAAATATTCAATGTACAGTTTTGACTTTCCTACGATTTTATTATATATATATATATATATATATATATATATATATATATATATATATATATATATACAGATATAGCGTAGACACAACTTCCAAGACACCAAAGATGTTAATGGTGCGTTGCTATCTTGTGTCGAGGTCTAATGCCACATCCATAAATTTACCGGCTACCTTACCCTCCAAACCGGAATGCGACAGCGACAAGCACTGACGCTATTGCGACAGGAATAGGTAAAGCGGTGGTACCAGACCCGGGCGAGACAATGCAGAACTCTACCACCTAGTAGCCACGATATTGTATTTTAACGATATACTCTTGTACTGTTTCACTGCATGCAAGTGCATGATATTATATTTTAAAGATATACTCTTGTACTGTTTCACAAATGTATACATTTGTAAAACAGTAAAAGATTTTATGTTTAAAAAAAAATCTCACTGGCTACTTCCTAAAGTATTTGTCATGAAGATATTGATGTGTATAACTAAGTAATGGAATAAACAATGTAAACATATTTAGATCCTGTAAGGTTTTTACGCGAAGTTATTATGTAACAAAAAATATATCTTCACGCCCGTATCCCCGAAGAAGTAGGCAGAGGTACAAAGAGTGCACCTACGATTAGCCGAAGATACCACAAATGTTATAAAGTGGCAAGCTTATCACTAACTGGGCACTTTCTAATCCCGGGCAACTTTGTGTTTATCAGAAAATTGAAAATGAAATGAAATGAAATGAAATGAAAAATATTTATTTGCAAGAATATGGGTGTCACAAGTTATTAAAATAAATTAAATTACCATCATATTCTACCATAATATGGCGTGCAAACATTTTAATTTAGGTCGATTTCTTTATAATTACTACCGGATCGGAACGCGGCCACACACTGAGAAGATCCGGCGGAAGAAACTCAGCGGGCTTCTTTTTTTCTATTTCACGTATTACAATTGTATGTATTACAATTTACTAGAATTATTTCACATCAAAAGTTGTTTTTACAATTTACAAAATATGATCTTATGCTCAATCCAAATTTTTACAATTTACAAAAAATTTACCATTTTACAAAATTTGCCGTTCAGTTTTTATTACATTTAAATTTCAAGGTAAATTGTACAAGCTTATATTTCTGTTTATTAACATTTAATCTTATCTGCTAAAAATTCTCTAATATCATAGTATGTTTTATTTAACAGTAAATCAAACAATTTTTTGCGAAATTTATTTATAGGTAATAATTTTAGACTATCAGGAATATGATTGTATATATTAATTGCCATACAATATGCATTTTTTTTTATAAATATTTAGTCTTTGGCTTGGCACATGTAGCTTCTCACTGTTTCTAAAATATGAGTTCCCTAATACTTGAGCATTTGTTTTAAACAAATGTTGATGTTTTTTTACAAATACGCATACCGACAGTATGTAAAGACAAGGTAAAGGTAGTATTTTAAGAGTTTTAAATAGGGGTTTACATGAATGTAGTTGATTAACATTACATATTGCACGTATACATTTCTTTTGAATTCTGAAAATCCTAATTAAATCAACTGAGTTTCCCCAAATAGAGATTCCATATTGCAATACAGATGAGACATATCCGTGATATGCCAGCAATGCAGCATTTAAGTTGGCTACTTCTCTTATTCTTCTCAAAACATAGATAAATCTGTCAATTTTTTTGCAAAGAGAATCAATGTGCGCTTTCCAATTGCAATGGTTGTCAATAAATATTCCTAGAAATTTAGTGTATTCAGTATTTTCTATATTTATATTGTTAAATAATATATTTGATTTTTGAACTTTATTGCTATAACATGTTTGAAATTCAACTATCTTTGTTTTAGTCAAGTTAATTTTTAAATTATTACTTTTTAACCATTCCGAAACTTTAAGTAAGGTTTCAGTTGTTTCTTTTACTAGATGATTTTTATTTTTACATTTAATGAGGAGTGTAGTGTCATCTGCAAATAAGAATGACTCATGTTGCATAGTCTCTGGAAGATCATTAATGTAAATTAAAAAGAGCAAGGGTCCTAAAACACTTCCCTGTGGTATTCCACAGTCACTACAACTATAATTTGAAGTATATATTTTTTTATGTTTCCCAGAAATTTTTGAAATTTCTACACACTGTTTCCTATTTTCTAAATAACTTTGTATCCACTCTAATGATTTCCCTCTTATACCATATTTTTCAAGTTTTGCCAACAGAATTCTATGAGAAACAAAGTCGAATGCCTTACTCATGTCTAAAAATACACAAAGTGGATAACTTTTTGTATTTAGGCATTCCGTTATACTCTTTACCAGTTCAAAACATGCTAAGGTTGTCGACCTACCTTTTCTAAATCCATATTGATTATTTTTTAATATATTACATTTCAGTAAGTAATTATGAAGTCTATCATACATAACTTTTTCAAAAATTTTTGAGAGAATCGGAATTAATGTAATGGGTCTATAGTTATTCATATCGCAAGGATCACCTTTTTTAAGTATTGGTCTAACTATAGACTTTTTTAGTCGTTGTGGGAACTTCCCTTCTAAAAATGTCAAATTAATAATATGACTGAGCGGCTTTGATATTACAGCAGCAACATTTTTGAGTAGTTCTGTACTAATATTATCATAACCAGTTGCACTTGTATTTTTTAAGGAGTTTATGATCTTAAATACTTCATGCTCATCTACTGGTGTAAGAAACATAGTTTTAATGCTATTAGGTAACCCAAGTATTTTTGAAGTGTTTGTGAATTTGTCATTGTTAATACTTGTTTTTGATTGGTTTATAAAAAAATCATTAAATAGGTTACAAATTGATTGGGATTTTGTATACTCTGTATTGTTCACTCTAATTTTCTCAATTTCTTGTATATTTGTTTTATTCTGGAATGTGTTTTTAATTAAATCCCACGAAGCTTTGCATTTATTGGAAGATTTTTCAATAAATTTCAGAGATGATTGCCTTTGTGATTCTAGTATACATTTTGATAAAATTCTTTTGTAACGCAAGTAATTATTTTTATTTTCATTCTTATTAGATTTACCAAACCGATAATTTAAATATAGCTGGCGTTTGACTTTACAACATTTAAGAAGTCCTTTTGACAGCCATTTATTTTTAATTGGTTTATTTGATACCTTAGTACGAATTTTTGGAAAGCATAGCTCAAAAAACAATAAGAATATGTCGTGGAAATTATTAAATGCCTCTTCACAATTTGAACTTGCAAGAACTTCATTAAAACTTAAGGATGATAGACATTCAAAAAACTTTTTCTTATTTTCTTGACTAAAATGTTGTTTTGTTTCAAACCAAAAAGCTCGTTTTGGTTTAAAGTTTGAGATGGACTCAATATTTACTTTTATACTCTGGGCTGTCTCATGGTCAGATAAACCGAGATAATGAGTGTAAGACTGAACATTTTCCAAATTGCTAGCAATTACATCTAAACATGCATGATTCCTAGTGGGTTTAAGTATGTGCTGATTAATATTACTATTTGATAGAATGCCTGTTAACTGCTTTTGAGTATAATTATCCTGTAACAGATCTATATTCCAATCCCCACATAGTATAAATTTCTTCTTAGAGTTTTTCATTATATTTTCTAACAGTAATTCTAAATTATAAAGGAAAGTTTCAACATTTGAGTTGGGTGTGCGGTATATACAAATTATTACTAATTTATAATCTATAATTTCAACAGCGCAGCATTCAAAAGAGAATGGTAAGCGTATTTGTAAATCAAGAGTTTTGAACTGTAGATCATTTCTGATCAGAATACAAGTGCCACCCCGTCGTTGGTTTTCACGAGAAAAATAAGATGCCATAGAGTAACCTTCTATTCTAAAATTTTGTTCGGAACCTTGTTTAAGAAATGTTTCAGAAAGGCAGATAACATCAATTTTGCCCAATTCATCACTAAGCTCACTTAAAGCTACTTGCAAATAGTCTCTTTTACTCAGAGCACCTGCTATATTTTGGTGTAATAATTTAAACTGGTGTTTATTTCCGAAAAAACTGGTCTTTGTTATCTATATTTTTTATATCACTTCTCGATTTAATATTAAAGTAATATGGTATGGTACCCTTTTTTATTACATTATTTGAAACTGAATGTTTTAGGTTGTTTTCTACTTTATTTCCTAGTTTTTTACTGAAATAATAAGGTATTGTACCTTTGTTTATCTTAGGGGTAGGATATTGATCATTTTTGATACTAATTATTCTACTAGACACTAATTTTTCTAAGTTTGCTTTATATTCGTTGAATGTAAATGTCTGTTTATTTAATTGCTTATTATTATTTTCACTATCAGTTACTTTATTAATTTTTTGTTTGGAAAATGACAAAAAGTTATTTTTGTATTCCTGATAATCCATATTAATTTTTAATTTGTTATACAAACAGTCTATGTAGGTTTTATGCGAATAATGATTATTATATTTAGACAAATAAGAATCTAAATCAATAAAAGTACAGTTGTTATATTGTTTTACAATTAAATTTAACTTATAATTTAGTAATCCTACATTTAGATATTTATTCGACTCTACTTTTATTAAAAACACTTGTTTACACACTTTTAGTTTATCTAACATATTACACAAATTAGTGAAAACAGAATAAGGTTCTTTGTCATTGGTACCAATGCCAAGTATGGTAAAGTCTTTGTTACTTAAATTTGAATAATCACTAAAACTATTTAATATATTCAATGACTTCGCATTAGGTTTTATTGTAGATAAAACTGAAAACTCACTTGATTTGTATTTCACCAATCTAGTAGATAGGCCCCGGAGTCTTTGATCTCCTAATATAAGAATCTTATTTTTTTGTGTATTTGAAGGATTTTGAGTAGACTTTTCATAACACTGTTTTAGAGAAACACACATAGAAACCTGCTGACTAGAGTTCTTCAATTTCTTAGATTTTACTTCTTCCTTTTTTTGTGTCTGAATAGTGTTTGAAATCTTAGAATTTGATTTTGTTATACTACTTGTAGTGTCCTCAGAGTTCAAATTTAAAGATGTAGAAATACTTGTTTTATTTTGAGTTTTATTTGACTTCACATACTTATTTTTTGGTGTTGAACACTTATAACTTTTGTGTTGTGTGGATATCTTGGAAGGTGTATTTTTTGTTACTTTTTTTAAAATTTCTATGTTTCTAGCTTGTTCTTTGTTTACTTTGCGAAGAGAGTTATTTTCTAAAATTAGATTTTGTATTTCACAATGAGCACTTTCTAACTGACACTTCAAGGTATTAATTTCCTCACGTAATTCTTTGTTTGTGGTATCGCTTACAGCTGACAAATCCGGAAGACTCCTAGCTAAGTAGTCCGAGGTAGTTGTTTCGAAGGATTCCATAGAAGTATTAGACAGGGATATGTTTTTTCTTCTTAAAGTGACATTTTCGAAAGTGAAATCCATTATGATTATGTCCAGTACTGAAAGATGTTAAAATATTTTAATATAAAATAATAAATGTTATAATTATCTAGGACGCAAGGGACAATAAGTGTTACGTATTTTTGATTTCTTTATGTTAATATTATAAAAATAAAAGTGAATTTTGGTTAGACAAGTTTGGTTGGTTAAGTTTGGTGTCTATAGGTAAATAGCAATATTAATGTATCCACGTATTTTTCTTAGATGATTTGAAGATATTTATTGAATTGAAAATAATTAAATGAAATTAATGTTAAATTATAAGCAGTTAAAATAAATAAGAACGTGATAATTATAATAAAACTAATACTCCCCGGGTTTTCCGTTTCAGAATTTGAATTGTTCTATATCCATTGTACTCGGTGTCGGTTAACTTGTTAACACGATTTCTTGAAATGTTTGTGCTTTTTACTAAAGTCCTTATTATTGTAATATTAGTTTGTTTATTAGTTAATTTTACGCACTTTTGTTATTGATTTAAGCTATATTAAAATAAATTCTGTAAAAATTTTCGCAGCTGTTCGAATTCGATGTTGACAGGCTTAGTGTTGCCAGCTAATAATTTAATCTAATAAAACAGTTTATTAGAGTGCCCGACCCGGGAATCGAATCCGGGACCTCATATGGTCAACGCCAACGCTGGTCTACTAGACCACAGAGGCGATATTACGTAACAAACATTAGAAAATAAAACCTTCTTATATTCCATTTACAATACTCAAAGAATAATTTTGTTTTCGATAATTATAAGCAATTTGTTATTCTTTAAAGTATCTGAGTATTTACTAAGAACTCTCATATAAATGTTATAAGACTTTATAAAGCTTAACCACGCCATTTTAGAATTTTAAATAAGAGGGAAGATACCATTCGTAAAATTCATAACTTGACATCAAAAGAAAACATTCCATTATTTTCCTTTAAATATTAAGGACACAAGCATTCCATAATTGGAGAATGAATTTGGATATTTTTCCATATCCATCCATTTACATTTTTTAAAGTTTAAAATAAATTAATTTAATCAGAAAATTACGTGATAATGTATTCAAAACAAAATTGATGCTTTTTTAACAAGATATCGTGTTTTCGGTTGACCCATTTTTTACTGCTTGAAGAGAATATTTTGGACTAATTTAGTATTTTTTCCTCCCAAATTAATTTTTAAAACTTTCAAATTTAATCTTCATTAAATTGTCTCTAATTTGATATATAAATTAAATAGGTCGTGTACACCAGAAAGTTTCTTTCATTTTGAAGAAAAAGGTGTTAGAGTAACGAAAAAAATATAATCTGAACATTTTCACAAACCGAAGTTGTTAGGTTTTTTATTTATTGCCCTAGATGCCCGGCTATATAAAGGGTTTATATTTGGTACAGAGTCGCAATAATATTTTTTTATATCAAAACATAGCAAACAAGCAGATGGCGCTTCTGATTAAAAAAAAAGATAACCATCGCCTGTAGACACCAAAGATGTTAATAATGCGTTGCTATCCTGTTGATGAAATATTAATGCTACATTCATAAGTTTACCGCCTACTTTATCCTCCAAACCGGAACTCGACTGTGCGAAAAACTGAAGGCTTTGCGGCAGGAATAGGTAAGGCGGTGGTACCAGACTCGGGTGAGACAATGCAGAACTCTATCACCTAGTAGCTACTATGGTACGAACGACGAACTGCCTGGCCCGGACCATCACGGGAGTATGCGAGGTATCCCTTATGTTAACGCCGCTCCGGAGTAAATCACAAATACTCCCTACTATAATAAAAAGAGATTGCATTCACCTAATGCCTTTACAATATTGGTGCTATTTATAAATCATGAGCACGACTTAGTGATCATTTCTATCGTATCGTCTACGACGTAGCGTATAAACCACGTATTAAACTGGATACGACTTTCAAGGCAATTTCTTAGGTTGTTAGTGTCGCTTGCATTTATACACAGAAATACAGTGTTATAATACTTATCGGTGAAATAAAATCGCTCCAAAGGTATTCCTTAAACCTTGGTTTTTTATTCGACACGATAAAATAGGACAATATGGCATATTTCTATTTTTTTAAAAGCGTTTGATATTTACATACATGGGCTCATATGAGCGGCTATGCATTTTGCGCCCAACATCGTATCTATTAGTATTTGTATTAGTATTTGTGGTATGTGGTATAAACCTATTTGAGCATGCGTGTGGGTTAGCGCTCATTAATCGCTACGACTACGACGCAGCAGAACGTGATAATGGCTGACACAGACTGAGCTCTGACCTACTCATACGATCAAACTTGATTGTTAATAAGACCGTAACGATATTATTAGCGTGTTTCTGCACTTATGCTTGGAATAATTATCGGCGACCGTATTGTACAATTATTGACAACTAGCCCACCCACCCAGCTTCGTCCGCGAGCTTGTCGTCTTTATGTTATATATAAAATTCTCGTGTCACAATGTTCGTTCCCGTACTTCTCCGAAACGGCTTGACCGATTTTGATGAAACTTCGTATGCATATTCAGTAGGTCTGAGAATCGGCCAACATCTATTTTTCATACCCCTTAGTGATGAGGGTTGTCCACTCCTAATTTTTTTTTTAAATTTTATGGACAAATTTTTTAATTTTTATTTTTTTATGATTCAGCATTGAAAAATACAACTCAAAATTTTCAACCTTCTATCACCAACCCCTATTTTTTAATTAAATAATTTATATGGCAAAACAACGTTTGCCGGGTCAGCTCAGCTAGTACTTTTATATAAACGTTCGTTCCCTATTGCAGCCCGTTTGAGGTTGATTTTCGAAGTTTTCCGATGTCAGTATTAACCACTTGAGATCCCGAGTTCGATTCCCGGGTCGGTCAAATTAAAAGAAGGTGCCGCTCGTCTTCAATATGCTTTTGGGAGAGAAGCACCTTGTTTGAGCATAGTGAGGCGCTGGTTTGCTGAATTTGAAAGAGGTCGAGTTTCTTTACATGACGAATTTCGTGAAGGGCGGCCGTCAACGAAAATAATGTGGCTACTGTTAAACGGTTAATTGAAGAAAACCCCCGGATTACCTATGAGACAATTCGAGGACTATTGGGGATTGGTATGAGCCAAATTCAGAAAATTTTACACGAAGAATTGAAAGTTCGGAAACTTTGTTGTCGTTTGATCCCTCGTGAACTGACAGCGCAGCAGAAGCGGGCTCATGTGTAATGGTGCTCACAGATGCTACTGAAGTACGACCACGGACATTCTAATGCTGTTTATGACATTGTCACAGGAGACGAAACGTGGATTTATTGTTTTGAACCAGAAAAAAAACAGCAATCTTGTGAATGGGTGTTTGAAAATGAGAACAGGCCAACAAAAGATGGAATGGCGAGAAACGTTGGTAAAAAAATAATCACGTTTTTTTCTCAGCTACGGGTCCTATCTGTACAATTCCACTTGAAGATCAAAAGAGTGTTAATTCCGAGTGATATTCTACCATTTGTTTACCCAAGGTGTTAGAAAAAAATCACGAAAGATGACCCAAAAGCCGCATTCTCCTGCACCATGATAACGCTTCTTCACACACGGCCAAAAAAAAAGTCATTTTTAGTTTCCGAAAAAGGTCATCTCGTCACTCATCCTGCGATTTCTGTATTTTCCCCAAAATCAAAGATTTGATGAGAGGTTTTACTTTTACCAACTCCGAAGAGGCAGTGATAGCGTTCAATCAGCACGTAGAAAACATGCCTTCAGATCTGTGGTCCTCCCGTTTTAAAATATAGTTCGATCGCATGACAAAATGTTTAAAATGTAAATGAGATTATTTTGAAAAGCAATAAACATAATATTTTGGTTATAACATGTTGTTTTTTTTAAGTTACGCAAAACTTATAATGTGACCTACATATCCTGTGGTTAACCCTAGGTCTTTTACTTTATATGAGTACCTGTTATTAGCACCATTTAAAAAATAACTCTTTTGGGGTCAATAACATAGCATAAAAGAGAATATATACAATAAAAAATGATGTGGTGTCGCGGGACACCAGGTAGGAACGAACTTCCTTCGGCTAAACGGCACTACTCGCTTGTGTACGCGACTGTCGCGCCTGCGCACGTCTCATTTAACGCTTTTATTCCACGCATTTTTCTTACGGTTTTACTATCACATTTTTTTCAGTTCGGTCGCGCAGCAAAATCCCTATCCCCTCCAAGCCTGCCGTAAGGAACTTCGTTCCAATATTATTTCTTTGATTAACCAAATCTTATATTTAAGTAATAAACATACATTTAATAAATCTTTCTATTCTTTGTCTATTTTCATGATTGTAAGCTTATTTAATAGTGCGAAACATTTGCAAACTCACGCACTAATTATGTAATGGCTTTACACAAAGGCCACAGAATAAACTTGTGTTCATAAGAGCTGCAAATCGCACGTTGTCTCCTCTGGCGTCGAGCCAATACAGAACAGCGGGTTCGGAGTAGGCTTGCTCCAGTGATAATAAATTCAGGCGAATTCATTGCCGTCTGACCTTGTTTATGGTGATAACAACCGTGCGACTTTTGTTCATACATTATTACAGAGATTTTTAGGTTAATTTTAATTGTAAAATAAATCATATACTATACATCTATACAATCAAATAAAATTGGTGTGTCTGTTTGTAATATTAAAATAACTGCTTTTTACACAAAGCATATGGATGTATACACGGTATATACATACCAAAATATAATTTTTTTTACAATTTTTGTCTGTCTGTCTATCTGGCTGTTTGTTTCGGCTAATGTCTGAAACGGCTGGACCGATTTTGACGGGAACTTCACTGGCAAAACTGGCAGACGAAGTCGCGGGCACAGCTAGTCTACTATAGAAATCCTTAGTGGATCTGTAATTTATTTTACAGCGTAGTCAAATTTTGATAATTATTTTTTATTGGAATATATTCATTCCCACGTAGTTCCATTTAACTTTTTTTTTAATCCAACCATGAGTGTAAGCGAACAAGGGATAATTGTTCACTCACTGATTTTACACTAGATGGCCACTTATAATTTTTCACAGAGTGATCCGATTTTGATAATTGTTTTTTTATTCGATAGAATATACAGGGTATAAAGAAAACGCTGTCCGATCCTCAAATACATTATTTGGTAGCTTAATACAAACATGTTTGTGTCATTATATTATGGATATTGATTAATAAATTTTAAAAATATTTGCTTGATTTAAGGGGAAGTTGCTCAATTTTAGTACTAAAATAAGGCACGTTAAATTACGATATTTTTCTTAATTTAATAAAAAGATTTTTTTTTTGATAATTTCATTGACCTACCTTTATACCTCTTTCGGATCGGACAGGGTTTATACTTTACACTTTACTTTTATAATATACTTTTATATTATACTTTACACCCCGTATACCGAGGGTTGTCTCATATAGTTTTTGAAAAAAAACCACCTAAAAGATAACGACACCAGAGGATGATTATTTTATTTATTTTTATTTTATTTTATGTCATAAGATAGCAAACAAGCAGATGGGTCTCCTGATGGAAAGAGTCAACCATCGCCTATAGACACCAAAGATGTTAATGGTGCGTTGCTATCTTGTGGCGAGGTATAATGCCACATGCATAAGTTTACCGGCTACCTTACCCTCCAAACCGGAACACGACAGCAACAAGCACTGACGCTATTGCGGCAGGAATAGGTAAGGCGGTGGTACCAGACCCGGGCTACAAAGGAGGCCGGGACCAACACGGCGAATTGATTATTCACTCACTGATTTTGATGTTGGACAACGCATAAACGTCGGCTGAATTTTCAATAAAAAGATATTATTCTTACGAAATGCTTGGCAAAAAGGTTGTCTTACCTTAAAAGTAATTGATTATTTTTGCTCGACAGTATACTCAAAGATGAAATACCTTATCGCTTTTGGGGATTCAAAAGATAGCCTTTCAATAAATTTCACGTTGTTTTCATCAATTTCCCCCGTGTTGGTTCCAGGCTCCTTCGAAGAATAGACCAACTGCCGTTCTGCCAGGCAGGTCGTAAAAGGCGACCGATTGGCTATGCGAGTCACTACCATCGTGGCTACTAGGTGGTAGAGTTCTGCATTGTCTCGCCCATGTCTGGTATCACCGCCTTACCTATTCCTGCCGTAATAGCGTCAGTGCTTGTTACTGTCGTGTTCCAGTTTGGAGGGTAAGGTAGCCGGTAAATTTATGCTTGTAGGATTAGATCTCGCCACAAGATAGCAATGCACCATTAACATCTTTGGTGTCTATAGGCGATGGTTGACTCTTTCCATCAGGAGAGACATCTATTTGTTTGCTATCTTATAATATAAAAAAAAAACTAACTTGTCCAAGTTTCCAAAAAACAAATATTCAACTTATCAAAACATGGATGAGATTCAATATATTGTGAATAATGACTACTTATGTTATAAAAAAGGCAGTATGCGAAGATGTTTTTAGACCACAATAGACTACTTTATTACCCGACTAAGTAAAACAAATTAATGTTTTGGGTCACGCATACGAAGTCGCGGGGAAAAGCAAATTTATAATAAAGAATCAGGAAAAAATGCATAGGTATTTTTTATCACACAAATCTCTGATAGCGATCAAATCCGAATTTCTTCTTGATCGGCATTATTATACGTATTCTCTAACAACTCAACCAACGAGGCTGTCAGCTAATTATCCTAATATTATAAATGCAAAAGTTTGTCTTTCTGTCTGTTATACTTTCATGGCTAAACCGCTGGACCGATTTTCATGAAATTTGGCATAGAAGTAGTTGAAGATCTGGGGTCAAACATAGGCTATTTTTTGCAAAAATTAACCCCTAATTGGTTGAAATAGGGGATGAAATTAGTATGAAAAACTATCTCGACGACATGTTAATCTACTCGCGGGCGAAGCTGTGCGGGACAGCTAGTTATTAATAATTTAGTAGCTACGTTATTAAAATGAAAGAATTAATAAATGTAATAATTTAAATGTTCATTAACTGTGATCATTATGTAATAATCCGTCACGGTTTCGAGCTTCGCAAATATTGGAATGGAAATCATTTAATGATAAATGAAACGCGTAAATCAAATAATTCCACTAATTATTTAAAACTTGGCTTTTATAATTGGACATTATTTTAATATAAGTAATATATTTTTCCTGTATTTTTTCGTAAGATTGTTTAAGAAAACGCCATCTACTTTTCTGTAAAATAAGGACTTAACAAGTTACCAGAATCAACTCTTTAATATTTTTTTATTTTAGAAAACTAACAAGTAGTTAACTCTGATGGTGGTAAGAGATAACTATCGTCGATAAACAACAAACATGCTAATGGCACGTTGCAATTCGTGTGGCGGAATGGTAATGCGACAATATGTAAAAGTTTACTGGCTACCTTACCCTCCGAACCGGAACACGGCAGTGACGCATTGACGCTCTTGTGGCAGAATAACTAGAACGGCGGTAACAAATCCGGGCGAGACGTTATGGATATCTACTTACATCCCATTAGCCACAATGTTAATGATACTACTGGCGAATCGTTTGCCTTTAACGAACTGCCTGAGAAAAAGACAGATTGTCTAATCTTTATAGTAGCACAACTGCCGTTCTTTCAGGCAGGTCGTAAAAGGCGACCAATTAGGTGTACGTCACTACCATCACGGTGGTTGGGTTTTGCAATGTTTGGCCCAAGTATTTGGCGCCAATTCCTATCGCAATAGTGTTAATGCATGTCATTGCCGTGTTTTGCTTTAGAGGATACGGTGGTCGATAGACTTATGTATGTGTGTCATTAAAATCTTTTATTCCTTCTATAGACAATTGTCTCTTTTGCCATTAGGAGAGTCATCTGTTTGTTTCTTCTCAATAATATAAAAAATATACGAATAAAATCGCATATAATAGCTAGTATAATATAAACAGACTTTAGAACACATTAAAATTTACAGTATAGAATTAATTTTGCTAACTGAAATAAACTCAGCGTAATAAATATTAAACTAAGCTTACGGCTTAATTAAGTAATTCAAACAGTTATGAGTTTATTTAAGCCCGTAGTATGTACATTACATATTATGTCAATAACTAATTAAATGTTATTTGTTGTTAACTGATTTCCCAAAACGAAGGAGGTTAACAATTCGTCGTTTTTTTTGTATATTCAACAATTACTCGAAACGCCCGTACCGATTCGAATAGTACCTTTTTGTATCAAAATATATACTTTCCAGGTTGTCCTATTTTAATGTGGTGTAGGTTCTAATCTAGAATTTGAGATATACAGGAAATGTATTAAATATATAAGTATTACTTCTTACGTGCGTATATCAATAAGTACACACGGACATTTTTTTTTTAATTAAAACTAACTTCCCCGTGTTGGTCCCGGGCTCTTTTGAAGAATAGGCCAACTGCCATTCTGCCAGTCAGGACGTAAAAGGCGACCGATTGGCTATGCGAGTCACTACCATCGTGAATATTAGGAGGTAGAGTTCTGCATTGTCTCACCCGGGTCTGGTACCACCGTCTCATCTATTCCTGCCGCAATAGCGTTAGTACTAGTCACTGCCGTGTTCCGGTTTGGAGGGTAAGGTAGCCGGTAAACTTATGCATATGGCATTAGACTTCGCCACAAGATAGCAAAGCACCATAACCTCTTTGGTGTCTATAGGCGATGGTTGTCTCTTTCCTGGAGACCCAACTGCTTGTTTGCGATCTTATGATATAAAAAAATGTTAATAAACAAGTTAATGAATTTTCTGGGGGAAAGAGATAGCCGCTGCCTATTGAAATGTTAATAATGCATTATCATCTATGTAGGAGGGAGTATAAGTCAGATCTCTTTCATCAGAACTGGCTTACCGCAGTATGATTGTTTTTCAGAAGCGTAGATTAAAGTACACACATACATACATACATAGGGGATAGGCAGAGAGAATCGAGTGCCATACATCACGATCGTTGCAGGCTTGTCTCGCTTCCTTCACATTCATCACTCTCTTCATACACACACGCCGGTTGCGAAGGCTTTTGACACCACCTTCGGTCAGTACTCGATCAATTTGATTATGGTATGTCAGTCAGTCAGTCTTCCCCGGTACCTACATCCTTCCATATTCGCATTGTATATATGTTTTGGTAACCTTTCATCTACCATCCTTTCTACATGTCCGAACTAACGGAGCATGGCATTTCTCATCTTTACACTAACACCTTCTTTCCAGCCTAACCTTTCTTTCACTTTCACATTACGAACTCGAGATCCGCGAGTGTTACAGCACATAGTTTTTGTAGCGATCTCATCTCGACCGTCTTGATTTTGAAATTAAATTTATAGTTTTATACTGTGAAACAAGATTAACAGCAATGATGTAAAAAAGTATAGATGCGTCGTAAGCATTATAAAATGGCATCATGAAAGCAAGGCATTTAGTCTCGCACATCACATGTCATAAGTAGCTGTAGTAACATTCATCGTACAGCGCTAAAGTAATTAGTGGTGGCCCGACTAGCTTGACAGCGCGACCAGTAACATTCCGTGTACACGTTCGAGCTGGTCGCGCTGCCAAATTAGTTGCGCGACCAAACGGACACCAGGTGAGTAACTCTATACATTTTGTTGGTAGCGGCGACTGGTTGCGCCCAAGGATTTATAACGTTATAATATTGATATGTTTGCGTCGTAGGGTTATGGTGTATTATATTATGACGTCGTCTTCTAGCGTTACTTGGCGAACCAATCACGAAACAGCAGGAAACGCGTCGAACCAATCACAAAAGGCAAAAATATCGATATTATAACGTTTTAAATCCTTGGTTGCGCCGCCACTGCGTCACGTCCGGGTGAAATATAGCCCTTACACTCGCGCTGTTTCAAATCGCACTAATGTTGGCATATGACCTATATGTTAATAAAATGCCATTGATCAGCAGGTTTTTTAAGTATCATAAAGATAATTGTTGCATTGCTATTTATGTGGCATGCACAAAGCCACTCACATAAGTTTACTGTTTACTTTACTTTCCAAACTGAAACCCGACAGTGACAAGCACCAGCGTTATTGCGGCAGGAATAGGTAAAGCGGAGGTATCAGACCCAGTCGAGACGTTGCAGAAGTCTACCACCCAGTAGTCACAATGGTGGATGTGTTTATAATGAGTGGATGATGACACATATAGCTAATTGTTCTTCTTTTACCTAAATACTACATGGTAGAATGAGAGATGGTCTTTTCTTAAGAGAGGACCCGGAAAAACACACAATAACATATTTATTAACGGCATTTATGTTTGAAACTATTAATGTTTATTTCTGCATAAGCGCTATTTGGCTCTCCTGAAGATGCTTCGGTTATGAAGTGAAACGTGCGTTGAGTACATAATTTGTGTGTTACTGTCTTCGCTAGTGACGTGAAAGAAAGTGTGGTGGAAGTGGGTGGACTATTGTGTCGCTGGGGTCTCCTTTAATTTCTAGGCCTTGGATAAGTTTGCCCTATTCCTTATACTACACTACGTTTCAGTTGCATCAAAGCAGTTCCATAAAAGGTGTCGCGGAAATTTTGCAAATTAAATACTTCAATTTCGTCTTAGTTTTATTTTAATCTAAGTTTATAAATAAGCCTTAAATTAAATATTAAATTTAATATTAAAAGATACAAAAAATGAAACAATTATGGTATTAAAACAAAATGGCTGCTAATAGAATCTTAATAAGTTGAAATAAATACGCTTTTAGAGTTACAATCTTCATTTTAAACCGTTATTAAAATGACTTAGTTTAGTTTGGTAATTTTTTAATTTTATCGTACGACTGTAATAACTGTACGATTTTAATGATCCCTAAATCTATCCTTATTAAAATTGAGTTTATTCAAAAGAAAACTTATAAACGTTTATTTAAAAGTTGAAATGACAAATGACTTAATCAAAATCTATACTAGGTTATATAAAATTGAACATGTTTTAACAATATTTCTGGTTGATATTGTTACAACATGTAGTAAATACTTAAATTTTTATTTTATATATCGCTCATTTGGTAGAAAATTGACGTAACCGTTAGTTTTACGATTTTACTTAAGAGCGATTTAAATTGTTATTTTATTTTTGAGACGTGACTGTCTGAATAAGAAAAGACTAAAGCGAGTTTATTTAATATTGAACACTAGGACAAATTTTAATGAGATGGTTAAATTAAAAAAAAGTTATTAGTATTGCTATAATATAAAACCAACCGAACTCCCAGTGTTGATTCCGGGCTTCTTTGAAGAATAGACCAACTGCCGTTCTGCCAGGCAGGTCTTCAAAGGCGACCGATTGGCTATGCGAGTCACTAACCATCGTGACTACAAGGTGGTAGAGTTCTGCATTGTCTCTCCCGGATCTGGTACCACCGCCTTACTTATTCCTGCCGCAATAGCGTCAGTTCTTGTCACTGTTGTGTTTCGGTTTGGAGGGTAAGATGGCCGGTAAATGTATACATGTGGCATTAGACCTTGCTACAAGATAGCAACGCACCATTAACATCTTTGGTGTCTATAGGCGATGATTGACTCTTTCTATCAGGAGACCCATCTGCTTGTTTTCTATCTTATAATATATAAAAAAATATCGGGTACCTACAATTTCGTCATTGTGTCTCAAAACTTTGATAAGATACGAAGAGTGGCAAAATATTTTCTATTGATGTTGTGACCAAAATTAAACTTTTTACGGGTTAGAATTAATTCAACAAAGACACTAATGGCGTCTATCTATGACTGTTAGGTATAATTCTGATTTTTTTATAGAAAACTATTATTTTTAAGTACTTTATGAGGTATAATTCAATTTTGGTAAAACTGCTTTTACGTCATTGTTTCACCAAATAAGCGATAAACATACTTTCAAACCTTCCATTCGATATTCTTTACGAGAAAGTGCTCATGTGGATCTTAGTTTTTATGTGATAGGCATCTCATAGCTGGCAAGCGAATGCTAATATGTGTACTGCTGGTGGCGAAGTTCTGCAGCGTTTCGTCCGGTTTTTTACTGGTGTGGCGGAATTTCGTATTGAAGTTGTAACAAATTATGATGAAATTTGATATCAATTTGAATAAGTTTTTCATAATCTGTAATTAAAACGAAAGTTTAAATTACAGAGTACGAAAATTTATAGTGCTACTGCAAGGATACCATAAGTACAGACGGAAGGTCATGGCAAAACTAAATGTTCCGTATAAGTTTCGTCATGTTCGCCCGTTCATGCTTATAGCAGCCTTGTAGACCACGTAACCTCATGCTGGAGCCGCACTTGTTTAAATTGTAAAAATAATGCAATTAATATCTAGTCAGATCCTAAAATAGTTAATAAGAATGTTAATGTATACAGATTTAGTGTTTGTTAGTTATTATGCGTGATATGATTATCTCTAATGATATAATATAAATGGAATGTATAACAGATTAGATTAATAAATATTTAGATGAAGACATATTTATATGATGATGAAATTAATAATTAAATTGTTAGTTAAATTGAATAATATATTAATAATTAAAATCAAATAAGCAAAATCAACAAAATCAAATGACATATTATTAATTTAAAAATAAATAATGAAATATAAATTAAAATTAAACTAATAGTTAATAGCAATGTTATGTAGTATTTTAGTGATAAGAAATTAAGATTTGCACACCTTTAAATGGTAGAATAAGTAGAACTATATTGAAATGTACCTATCTGACAACCTTGTATACCTTATTCTGGCAAATAAAAAATATTATTATTATTATTAACATCACAAACCTTCGTACAATGACACGATAAATGCAGGTGTGACCGGCCTTTATCGACTATTTTCCTGTACATTCCAGACTGCGTGTGCCTTAGCGCGGATATAACTTCGGGATGATAGACGCAAAAGCGACTCCAGTATAAATTACAAAATAAAAAATTGGTATAGTGCGTGTCGCGCCACGCACTTTCGAAGTTGCCCATCACAATAATGTAGACTAAGAAGAGGACTTTTACCCTGTTATTACAAAATAGTACTGGGTTTAAACCAAGACTAAGAAGTCTAGGTTTGTTATTACTGTAAAATACTGATAAAATAGTACTGGGTTTAAACCAAGACTAAGAAGTCGGTATTAAAGTTAGTTCTAATATTAAATTTCATTCTTATTTCCTCGGACTAGCGCTAAACCCGGTTTTATAATAATGTTTTTAATACTAGAACTAACCCTGGTATTAAGTTCAGTACTATATTTAGACTTCGTTTTGGAATAAGGCGGATATTGTTTCATACTATGAACATTTAATCAATTTAACCTCAATAACAAATATATCCACGTCACAGCTTTACCACCTTTAAAAACCTTTGCAAGTAAATTTTATAAGTTGGTTGACTATTCCTCACTAACTTGTAAAACCTTATAAGCCGTTATAGTATTTTTTTAACTATGTTATATTTCCTACGACCATAACTTTTTCCCATCGCCAAATTTATCCGTTTAGCCTGGATGGGGGGTGGGGGGTGGAAGGACACTTGACTATAACAAAAATTAGCACTTTAAAGCTTTCCAAGATTTTATGTTACTAGTTTGTTGCCATTATCTCTGTTCATGCTAAATTGCTATTGCCGTGTTGGTCCCGGCCTCCTTTGAAGAATAGGCCAACTGCCGTTCTGCCAGGCAGGTCGTAAAAGGCGACCGATTGGCTATCAAATCACTACCATCGTGGCTACTAAGTCGTAGAGTTTTGTATTGTCTCGCCCGGGTCTAGTACCACCGCCTTACCTATTCCTGCCGCAATAGCGTTAGTGCTTGTCACTGTCGTGTTCCAGTTTGGAGGGTAAGGTAGCCGGTAAACTTATGCATGTGGCATTAGACCTCGCCACAAGATAGCAACGCACCATTAACATCTTTACTGTCTATAGGCGATGGTTGACTCTTTTGATCAGGAGACCCATCTGGCTGTTTGCTATCTTATAATATAAAAAAAAAATATTAAAAAAATTACAGCTTTTTAGTACTTAGAAACTCTGCGCTAAACTGCGGACGGATGGACGGACGGACATAGGCAAACCCTAAGTGTTCTTTATTTACTTTGGAACCGTAAAAAGTATCAATTTATATACCGAATAAGAAAGTTTATATGTAATATAAATTGTGGAAAGTGTATATTCGTATCTATATTCCTATATTAGAAATTCATTTCTTATACTCGAAGCACTAAATGGAGATATTATATAGATTCGAGCGTAACTTTTATTTGGAGAAATCCATAAGGAACAAATTACGGTAATATAACTTGCAACTTTCCTTATACTTTTACGTATTGCTTCTTTTAAACTACATTAAAGGTATACGAATAAGTATCCAAGATAGGGATGCACGATTTTGCTCTTTGAATCGATTTTTTGGTTCGTAATGGATCGTAGTCCTCTGAATCGATTCTTGGATCGGATCGTATGCTTTTGAATCGATCTCATAAAAATCGATTCAAAAATAGAATAAATAATTGCAATAATCTTAACAAATAAAACACTTCTTCTTACATAAAGAATCAACTTTAATGAAAAATAAAAACGATGAATAAAAAAATAGTGAAAAAGACATTGGCCAGACGATTGACTTTTTTAAATATAAAATAAAACAATCTTCAAATTATAAATGAAAACCCTCCACGCCCAAACTTTTTGAAAATAATTTGGAAAGCTTTTTCGGCAGCAGTCTATCGCGACTTTCATCAAATGTTATATTAGCGAGAGAGAAAAGCCGTTCTGAGGGCGTTGAGGTAGCCACAATCACTAAATATCTTAAAACCATCGTACTCAACTGTTGCCACACTACTTTTCTGGTTGTCCAGTAAGAAATTGGATTAGCTTTCATTATTCTTATCTATCAACTTGCTTCGCTTCGTAACACAAACATTGCGTACTAGTGATGTAAATATAGTGTCGGCATTTATTTCTAATTGATATTTCTTAATTAATAATGTTCTTATCGAAATCATAACAAATGAATACATTCAAATACATTGTCTTGTCTGAATACAATTCACGTTACATATGAATCGGATCGAATGAAGATCGTATTGAAGTGAATCGATTCAAAAAATCGCTAGATCGTATTCTTTTGAATCGATCTTCATAAAAATCGAATCGTAACGTGCATCCCTAATCCAAGAAACCTGTTTGCTACCTTGTAATACACTACACTATTAAGACTACTAAACCGTGGCCCCACGAACAACTTTTTTTTTGATTAATAACAAGCTGATTTTTTGTGAACAGCTTCTTTTTGACGAGCCAGCCATCTTTTTTATCTTCGAAAAATCTCGTATCGGGAAACTAATAAGATAGATAAAAAAGAAAAGTTTAGAGTGTTGGACTAAGAAATTTCAAATTTACGTTAAGGACAATGTTACCCTTGAATTACAATAATAATTAACAAGCTGTTGTGAGGAAATTAGGTTGTTATTAAATTGATTAATATCAATTTAAAAATCTCAATTCCAGTAACTTTAGAGTTTAGAGGTTTCTTAGTCCGACACTCAAAACTTTTCTTTTTTATCTATCTTTATTAGTTACCTGATTCGAAATTTTCGGAAGACAAATAAGATGGTTGTTTCGTTAATACGAAGCCGTTCATAACAATTCATCTTGTTATTAATCAAAAAAAAAGTTTGTTTGTGGGACCAAGATCAATACTGTCTACCCAAAAAAATAGAACTAAAACCTTACGACAAACGATTATCAGATAGGCCAACCCATAGCCAAACGAGACAGTTAAGCAGTACATATAGTAAAAGTATAAAATATATCATCAGATTCTTTCCGTTGCGAGGCAGACAGAGTAAATTGAACGTCTACAGACTGTCCGATTCACCACCATTGTGGTGATCCTCATCACTACATTTTACCGATCTAAGTGCTAAGTGTGAGTTTTTCTTTTCGCATTCGATCGTGAGCGCGTTTGGAGTTTACTAAGAATTTATATGTGATTTGTACAGCGCCACCTAGTGGTAAACGTGAGAAACCAGTTTACCACTAGGTGGCGCTGTACAAATCGCATACAAATTCCTAGTAAACTCGAAACGCGCTCACGATCGAATGCGAAAAGAAAAACTCACACTTAGCACTCTGATAACGATTATCGACTACTTCTATCGGTAACTAGGACCGACGGCTTTACGTGCACATCCGAGGCGTGGGAGTGGTAATATATGATTCCGTTAGACTCCGAACTGCTCTTGAGATTTGTTATTTTGAGAAAAACCTCGAAGAAACCTTAATAACTCTTTCCCGATTCGAATAACAAAAGTATAGTTACAGAAAAATCGTAGTATTTCAAATGAACAATACCTATTACACAATCGCATATATGGATCCTACAATACTTCCGGAACAGAAAACTCTGGCATGTTTATGAAACAGATTCTCATATCGCGTACATATACTATCTTTTATTACCGAAGCGGTTGTTTAATGCTCTCAATAAGGGAATATCCCTTATTAATGCGCTTGAATTTTGCCAACGAGGTGAAAACCCTATGATTATAATAAAGTATAACGATTTGTTTTATATACAGAGCAGACACTTATTACTAGTGAATGATTGTAAGACCTACATACATGGTGTCTTTTACTTGATATAAAAGCCGAAATAAAATATGGTTGGCGAACCATATTTTTATATGAATAATTAATAAATCATTAAATTAAATTAGTCGCCTGTGTAGTCTAGTGGTCCGGTGTCAGAAATGATCACATGAGATCCCGGGTTTGATTTCCGAGTCGGGCAATTCAAAAATGTATTTTGTCAGTTTTCTGATAAGAAAAACGTTGCATAGGATTGGAAAAAGTGCCCAGTTGGCGATAGGCTTGCCACTTATCACTTTATGGGACTAAGTATCTTCGGCAAATTGTAGGTGCACTTGTTTACCTCTGCCTACCTCTTCAGGGATACGGGCGTGAAGATACTTTTTTTAATCAAACGGAAATAATAAATACTCTGAATTATCGATAGATTTAGTTTTATCAATGACGTCCCAAATGTAAGATCACCCTACGCGTAAATGAACAGGACCGATATTGCCCGCCCGACAAGTACTGTTAAAAATATGATGATAACATTTCCCATTACACTTAAAGGCTTTTGACTATCAGAATAGATCAGTGGTAAGAATTTGGAAGATATAAGTGAAGAATAATAAACATAATTTCACTAACAAACTAATGTGTTCACATTGTAGTGTATGTGCTATCTGTGGATCATACAGTTCATTATCTGCATTGTGCGTGCGAGTAGGTGGGGGCACGCGCTATTATAAATAGGGTATGGTTTGTTATCACGATACGACGATCGATTACGTACGTACGATTTGGATCGTCAGTAAGTGCATACGCGTGTATAGCGTTAGTGAGACAACGCCGAGGTATACCAGCGAACACTACACACATAAACAATTATTTTAAAGGTTTTTGTAATAGAATACATGGGGCGCACTAAAAGTTTTGCACTTCTAGCTAATCGGAACTATTCAAATAGTCCGAATGTTATATTTTTAAAACGGTGCAACCTTCTTAGTAATAAAAAAACAATTGGCGGGAAATGATTTGTCAATTGTTTTTCTATCACACATCAAAGTTCTACGTACGCAACGAAAATGGAATTAAGTCGAATTTTATTATAAATAGTAGATAAAAAATTGCATTGGAGACCACATATCGAGAAATTGGCCAGTAGACTAAGTTCAGCATCATTCGCAGTAAAAAAATGAAGCAGCTTACTGATGTTGATACTGCACGCCTTGTTTACTTTAGTTGCTTTCATAGTGTTATGTCATATGGAATTCTTCTCTGTGGGAATTCCGCTGAAATAAATACTATATTTGTATTACAAAAAAGGGCTATAAGGGCAATTTACAATCTTAGTCCAAGGACCTCCCTGAGAGAAAAATTCAAAGAAATCAATATCTTAATTGTAATTTCTCAGTATATATTCGAAATCTTGATGTACGTTCGTAAAAATATTTGCTTATTTAAAAAGAATAGTGATATTCACTCCCTAAATACAAGGAACAAAAACAGTCTTGCTGTGCATGTGTCTCGTCTCCACAGAATAAGCAACTCTTTTATGGGGCAAAGTATACGCTTTTACAATAAGCTGCCTGATGCCATTAGAGATTTACCATTTTTTTTTTTTTTTTATATCATAAGATAGCAAACAAGCAGATGGGTCTCCTGATGGAAAGAGTCAACCATCGCCTATAGACACCAAAGATGTTAATGGTGCGTTGCTATCTTGTGGCGAGGTCTAATGCCACATGCATCAGTTAACAAATTCAAAAAATGTGTTAAAACAAAACTGTGTAAAAAAGGTTATTATAAAATATCTGAATACCTTAATGACAGGAAAGCATGGGATTGCTCTGCTTTGCTCCTCATATCGGCAATCCTTATTATTAATGTAACAAATAGATACTAATTAAATATTATGTAATATTTTATTTAAAAAATGTTATGAAAAAAGGACAAGCCCGCTGAGTTTCTTCCGCCGGATCTTCTCAGTGTGTGGCCGCGTTTCCGATCCGGTAGTAGTTTAAAAAAATGTTGACGCGTCAAAATAACTTGTAAAAAGTTTTATTGAATAAAGTACTTCTGATTTCTGATTAATTTCGTCGAATTATAATAATAAATTTCAAAGCGATGATTTTTTCTGATTTTAAAAGTTCTCTTTCTCCGCAAGAATGTGCCGCTTGTCTACAAAATGCTTTTGGGAGAGAAGCACCTTGTTTGTGCACCGTGAGGAGATGGTTTGCTGAATTTGAGAGAGGTCGAGTTACTTTACATGACGAATTTCGTGTAAGGCGGCCTTCAACCGCCGTCAACGAAAATAATATGGCTGTTAAGCGGTTAATTGAATAAAACCCCCGTATTACCTGTGAGACAATTTGAGGACTATTGGGGATTGGTATGAGCCAAATACAGAAAATTTTATACGAAGAATTGAAAGTTCGGAAACTTTGTTGTCGTTGGATTCTTCATGAATTGACAGTGGAACAGAAGCGGGCTCCCGTGGAATGGTGCTCACAGATGCTACTGAAGTACGACGACGGACATTCTAATGCTGTTTATGACATTGTCACAGGAGACGAAACGTGGATTTATTGTTTTGAACCCTAAAAACAGCAATCTTGTGAATGGGTGTTTGAAAATTAGAACAGGCCAACAAAAGTGAGACAGGCTAGAAACGTTGGTAAGAAAATGATCGCGTTTTTTTTCTCAGCTACGGGTCCCATCTGTACAATTCCACTTGAAGATCAAAAGAGTGTTAATGCCGAGTGGTATTCTACCATTTTTTTACCCAGGGTTTTAGAAAAAGTTCGCGAAAGACGACCCAAAAGCCGCATTCTCCTAGACCATGCTAAAGCTTCTTTCACACACGGCCAAAAAACAAAGTCATTTTTAGCTTCCGAAAAAGTACATCTCGTCACTCATCCTGCGCATAGCCCCGACCTAACACCCTGTAATTTCTGTAAAATCAAAGATTTGGTGAGAGGTTTTACTTTTACCAACTCCGAAGAGGCAGTGATAGCGTTCAATCAGCACGTAGAAAACATACCTTCAGATCTGTGGTCCTCCTGTTTTAAAAAATGGTTCGATCGCATGAAAACATGTTTAAAATGTAAAGAAAATTATTTTGAAAAGCAATAAACATAATATTTTGGTTATAACACGTTGTTTTTTTAAGTTACGCAAAACTTATAGTGTGACCTACGTATTACACACTTTAAAGACTATTGCAATTGATTCTACAGCTGATCCTAATGAAACTGGTTTCGGCTTTCGTATTAAGTTAGACACCTTATATAATTATGTAGTATATGTCGCCTCTATGCTCTAGTGATCTGGTGTTGGAGTTGATCGCATAAGGTCCCGGGTTCCATTCCGAGTCGAGCAATGCAAAAATGTGTTTTTTCAGTTTTTTTATTAAAACTAGGTTGGCCAGAATTGGCTGGTGCCCAGATGGCAATAAGCTTATCGCCTATCACATTATGGGTTAAATATTTGGCTAGTCGTGGGTGCACTTGTTGTATCTCTACCTATCTCTTCAGAAATACGGGCGTGAGGATACTTGTTATATAATTATGTTTGTATGCGAAATTATTTACAAATAGAAATTCTCTTTTTAAACTACCGGGCAGCATATGGTATTTTCTTTAAAAGTAGTCCGAACCATAACAAGCCAATGCTAAATAACAAAATATCATGAAGCGAGTCTTATTAACTATAACGGTTGAAAAATTATTTATTAACATCAAAGTTATTTTAATTAAATACGTTCAAAACAACAACTTATAATAGAATTATCATTTATAAATATATTCAAAACAAATAACTGTTATTTTTGTTAGTATTCATTTTGAGCAAAAACTTTATTCCTATCTAATTTGACTGGTTTTTCGGAGTTTTCGAATGACTATGAAATTTAACGTTACTCGATATATACCAAGAAGTCCAATGCTAGCTAAAGTCATTAAAAGAGTGTTCTCAAAACGAAAGGGCCATGATAAAGGATGATTTCGTAACAGTAAATACACAAACTTGTATCTTCTTTGGATCGCATTGGACTAGATTTATTTGACCCCATTCTAAGACTTTGGACAATAGATTCTCGACTCTCAAACAATTTTTTTTCCGTCTCTTGTCAACATGTACCCAAGAAACATTAGTACGGTCGGAATATACGGAATCTTGTACTGTCGTCCGCATAGCAATGAATGCTGCCAATTTGCAGCAAATCCTTGATATCGAAATACTGTAGTAGATAGCTCATAGCCTTGGAAATACTTGTATTAGCAGGTTTTGGATTGAACCATGTACGTCAACAACAACTTTAATTCTGTGAACAGCCAAAAAACGAATGATCTATTTGCTTTATTCCTCGGGGAGTCCATTAAATGGAAGCTTTGAGACAAGTGCTTTGTTTCACACCCTATCAAAGGCCTTCGCTATGTCTAAACTAACAGCCTGCACTTATTACTTGATCTCTACTCCTCCTCTGAATAAAGTAGGCTCAAAGAGCCGAATGATTGTGATGGAGACCATATTGGTGGTTATTTATGAGTAAATGTTTTTTTAAGTACATTAGGAGCTGACAGTTGATAATGGATTTTATGTCTTAGAGAACAAAAACGGTAGTTACCCGAGCAATCGCGCGATTGATCTTTCTTACATATTGGGTGCACTAAAGCCATATTCCAGAATTTTGGTACCACGTCTGACTTATGAGAGAGTCGGAAAAGTCACAATAACACCGGAGACAACGCAGATGCACGCATTCTCAGAACGTTTGGTAGAAAGGTGTCAGGCCTACTCAAACCTTGTTCTGATAGCTTTAATTTCTTTGGATATCGACAATCCAAGGAAATTAGAGCTTTCTGAGCAGACAACTGAAGGAATTTAATATTTAACATTAATTAAAAAAAAAAAAACATTTTTCCATATCATATTATGGCATTATGAGCATGTAAGTGCTTATTATAAACGAAATTAATTCAAATCGCAAAATAAATAATTTGAATAAAAAATCCTTTACATAGCGTTCCCATTTACATATGAAAGGTTTTCGTTCTATATTTGCTCTCAAAAAAGGTTTATTTTGAATAAATGCGGCTTTAGGGTATGCTGAACAAGTGTACAGTCGAATGCTAAATACATATTTATTGATATTTTTCAGTAGTGAATTACTGCTCAGAAGGATCTTGTCATGATCTCTGCTACACTTATGGACTACAACTATGCCTTCAAAAAGGAGAAATGCAGTACGAATTATGACGTTACCCCGAAATATCTCCCGCCTTGGTCCGGGTGACTAAAGAATAGATCAACTGCAGTTCTGCCAGATAGGTCGTAAATGGCGACGGACCGGTACATGTCACTACCATCGTATCTACTAGGTGGTAGGTATTTGGTACTACCGCCTCACCTATTCTACCTGCTGCATTAGCCTCAGTGTTTGTCTTTATCGTCTTCCGGTTTAAAAGGTGGGTTAGCTGGTATAATGCATGTAACATTGCCATCTCGACACGTGGATAGCAATGCAAAATTAACATCTTTGGTGTTTTGGAGATTGTTTCCCTTTCTATTGGGTGACCCATCTGCTTGTTTGCTATCTAAGGATATAAAAAAGACTCATATTAACTCGCCGCTCCTATCGATATGAAAAGCGGCTGATGTAGTACTGGGGTCCTACCACTCATCACGCCAGGTCCCAACAAATAAACCTAAGAATTCCAAGCTGGCAGTATCAAATGTGAGAGGTGGGTTGTAAGGAAAGATAAATAAATAGATCGATGAAATGAAGGACAAGCGTAAAAGTAGTGAAATCATTAATCACCCTGGTAGTACAAGGCTTTGTAGTCAAGTGCACCTGAATGTGACCATGCTAGGTGATCATTAATAGATTATGGTATATTGAGTCGAGATTTCTTTGAGTCCGCATTATTGCGCTGCGGAATCGCACGACATAATTCCGCTATCCCCATTTTGCTATCGATCGTCGAGGCGCACAGATTCTAGGCATCACCATATGGTTGACGTTCTATGTACTCCGACAAAATGGTTCGACTCAACATTTTTCATTCAAACCACAACACTAGAACATTCTTCCTGAGTCTGTTTTTCCCGACGAGTACAATTTGGGGATCTTCAAGAAAAAAATGAACAGGTACGTTCTAGGGAAGCGCGTTCCATCTTAGGTCACATCTTAGCTTACCAGCATACTTAAAAAAACTCGATTATATAAACATTAAGATTTATTCATGAATCATTTCCTTTTTCACATCAACACTAAAATCCTATTTTATGTCTGACATGTAATTTAAATTCCTTCCCATTACTTGTACGAATTACGCTAGCATGCGACATCTTATTTTAACAGTCGCTTGTGTTACTTTGAAATTTCCATATTTGTTCCTCAATTTATTCAGTTTTATTTAAAACTAGCCTTTAACTGCAGCATGCAATCACTTTCTATGTACCTAGTAACTTTGTTTAATTTTTCATATTTAGGTTTATGTATTACCACTGTTTTATTTGTTTTGTTTTGTTTTGCTTTTCTGTGTAACTGTAACCGGATGTTTATTATTATTATTATTATTATTATTTAAGAGCATAAAAACTATAAATTATCTTGTGGTTAGCACCACTTTTTCTAGAATATTGTTATCCTTATTATAAAGGTTGTCTGGAAGAGATCACTTTATTAGTGATAAGACCGCCATTGTGTATCTTACTTGTATTATTTTTATGTTGTAACTTATAATGTTGTCATATATTTTGGTGCACAATAAAGAGTTATTGTATTGTATTGTATTGTTTCAGCTAAATTTGATGACACTTCTTTACAGGATAAATTTGAAGCCTATTCTTAGTGCTTTTTTTAGTTTAATGTTTTGTACAAGATGACTTAATGTCCATTATCATTTTTAACCTGTCAACCCAAGGAATAGCGAAATTAAGGATACAACTGTACTTGTCAATCATTTCTACTACTAAACAGTAAATTAAATATTTTTCCATTAAATAATTACAATTGTAAAATAGTTTTAACTAAGATCCACAAAACTTAAGATTATGAAAATACGGAATCACTTTTAACCCAAATAATATGGAGATCAATATTCCATAAGTCTTCTTTCTAAATGAACTAAAAAATCTTTTCTCCGTGAGTATTAGAGCATATAGGTAATTACGTATATTTTCGCTTAATCTAAATCAAACATGCAAATATATAAACCCTCACTTGTATTTATTCGGCGAAATATTAACTTTTCTCACAACACACACACACACACACACACACTTAATGCACACATACGTACACTAATGGATACGTACACTTAGGGATACCTAGTACACGCATGCGCACGCACATTTACACAAAGACACACCCACGTCCTTATCTCAATAGTAATTTCAATAACTCATTTACAGCGACAAGACGTACATACATACTACCATACACACTAATCTATGCATTCATTATAGAGGTTTTATTTTATTTTTAGTTTTTTTACATCACTTTTACTTTGTTTACACCAATAGGTTAAATTGTGTTATAGTATTTAAGTCAATGATTTCTTTCGGAGTGAGAGCGCTGGTGACATGTTGCAGCTGGTCCAGGTTTTTTTATTAAATACCTTTTTCAGGCACTAGTCTTTTACAAAGTTAGAAATATATATATATATATATATATATATATATATATATATATATATATATATATATATATATATATATATATATATGTATATAATATGAAATATTTAAAAATATCGAACCTTAAAATAACAGCTTCAAAAGGCAAAGGAAGAAAAAAAGAAAAAGTTAAAAAGACACAAGAAGGTAAACTCTTTCTATCTGTGAATTAATTTAGATTTTAATTCCATTTTGAAAATTTTAGTGAAGTTATTTTAGTTGTTTAAATTAAGCAAACCGAGGAGTAGTATATAAAATTTGAGACTGACCCGATATTTATTTTTATCTTTTACATTTGACAGGCATTTTTGTGTAATATATCAAAGATTAAAGGATAAAAGAGCATTACAATTCCGAATAATGACAAGCAAGATAGAAGAACCACAATAATTCTACTGAGTTCCAATTCTATCAAAGGAATCCTCTAAAATATTCAAATTACAATACAAAACATATTACCATACAACACAAATGGAGATAGAATAGAATATGGTCGTGTTGCAATAATAAAAATTTGAATTTCATCTGTTATTTTTCGTTACAGGTATAAAGTCGGCATTAGACGTTCAGATTACCATTGTAATATTTTGATATGAATGCCTCATTTTATGAAATAGCAGCATTATTTCTGGACTTTATAGATTGCCTTATTTTATTTAATGATATTGTTTAGAGTGAAACTTAAGGGTTCAATAGAAATTTTGTTAGGTTCCTCGTAATAATTTATTTTTGACGTTTATATAATCAGGTATTAACATTGACGTGTATAATATTACCACTGGACAGATTATCCCATACAAATGACAGCTAATTTTATATGTCAATTTGAAACGCTGTCGGCGGGGGTACCGAGAGCTAATTTTGACTTATGCTGTATATCGTTGCCATGGTAGTCTAAATATTATGAGGTAGTTACGAATTTTAATTAATTTGTTAATGTTTTAGTGAATTTCTGGTGAATTATTTGGTGTACTCAGAAGTTTTGCGACATTAGGAAATGCGTATATTGCAAACTATCCTACCTAAAGGAGTATAAAACTTCGTTTTACAGGTACGTGCATGTAGTCACTGTTTTTAATCAAAAATTGAGTAACATAGTCTTTAAAACAACTTAATTTTACCAGAAACTCTTAATACAATATTACATTAATAACGGGGATATTGATTTTCGGCAGAATTAATAATATTTATTTAATTTTGTTTCGCTTAGAATTAACTAGTGATATCAACAGGTCATATCGATAATTTCAATATTGATATTCTACTATAGTAATCAAATTCAGTTTTCGTTTTCAGTTTTAGTTGCATATTTAAGTCACTTTATAGTTGTCTTATTCCTTTTGCATTTTAATTAAATATGCCTCACTTATAGGAAAAGTTTTGTTCATGTAGCGAACTATGATTTTAATTACATTTTATTTTTGCAGATTTTCAGTCGATTTAATGGAAAAAATGTATGACTACAACAATGAAAGCTGTTAATTGGACTCCAAAGAAAACAGATTTTCCTTGTTAACAATATTTTTGATAGTTAATGTTTTATCAAATATTGCAATCGAAACTATCATGATTGAAACTTTTAAAAGTCATTTCGATATTTTGATTAAGCAAATCATGACAAAACGTACAGATATAAGAATTATTATCTCAGCAACAAAAACAATTTCGCTTTCTGTAACTGGTGAAAGTATACGGTAACATGGCAAATAATTTGGATTCGTCTGAATTATTTTCATTAAACAAGAATTTGTAAACAACTTAATTTTTTAAAGAAACATGAAAGGAGTATAAGAACAAATTAATGCAACCAAGAAATAAGAATAAATTAATGCAACCTCCGGTAAACCTTAGGCTAACATTGTCTATCAAAAATAAGATAAACGAGTCATTTGTTGAACTTTCGGTATACTATCACAATCAAATTCTCGAAGAAATTATACATTATAAAATTAAATGTATGAAATATTCGGTGTTTTTATTATTTTCACAGTTTAATTAATATAGTCTATCTCAATGCCAAACTTCACATAAATCTGTTAAAGCGATATTGCGTGAAGGAAAGGCAAACAAATATTGGTGTTATAATATTACTAGTGACCCTTTCCTGCACAATTTTCTCTACTTTACGAATTATTAGAATATATTTTAACAATTAATCGCCTCTGTGGTCTAGTGGTCCAGCGTTGACCACATGAGGTCCCGGGTCGGTCACATTAAAAAAAAAGTGTTTTTTCAGTTTTCTGAGAAACAGAAAGTTGCTCGGGATTGGAAAGTGCCCGGTTGGCGATAGGCTCGCCACCTATCACATTTGTGGGACTAAGTATCTTCGGCTAATCATGGGTGCACTTGTTGTACTTCTGCCTACCCCTTCGGGGATATGGGCGTGAAGATACTACTACTACTATTTTAATAATTTTTCTTTAACATATATAATAACCAAACATGCATATGTCTCACCTGATAGAGAAACCACAGCCTATAGACAAAAAAAATGTTAATGGCACATTGCTATTTGTACTTATCCTTCAAACTGGAACACGATAATGATGGAATCGACGTTATTGCGGTAGGAATAGGTAAGGCGACGTTACTAGTTATTATTTACATTTTGCTCTTTAATATTTTTATATTGTGAAAACTGCAGAATTGACCCTTCGAATGCATTTACCAATGTGACACACGCGCCACTTGTAGTGATTATCGGACGACAAAAAATACCAATAGTTTGAAGGTAGTTTATTACTTCGGTTGATGTTTATCGAACATGTTATATTAGTTTATAAATAATTATTGCAGGAATATTATAACCAAAGTGATGACCTTAAACCTATATATATATATATATATATATATATATATATATATATATATATATATATATATATAGAGTATTGTATTAAAATTTAACGTCATAATATGTAATAGGTATGTAGTTATAATAGTTATTCACAATTTAATTAGGAAATAAATAAATGTTGTTGTTGTTGTTGTTGTTGTTGTTGTTGTTGTTGTTGTTGTTGTTGTTGTTAAATTAAGTAATTGCATGCCAAATGGTCAAATATGCGAACTAACTGTTAATTATTCTAAGAACCTAATGTACTTACCATATTTGATGCAATAAATTATGATTGATTGATTGATACCAAATACCTGAAGTGAGACGTTGCGGAACTCTATCACCTAGTAGTAACGATGGTAGTGACATGTAATAGCCAACCGGTCACTTTTTACGACCTGCCTGGTAGAACGGCAGTTGGTCTATTCTTCAATGGAATTCCGACTCCCGACCAACACGGAGAAATCTTCATATATGAATCACTATATTTCTTATTATTCCTGTTTATTTAGTAATAGCTGTTGCCAGCGACTTTGTCCGCGCGGATTTCGTTTACTCCGCACAGCACCTCCCCCGTTGGTGATAGCGTTAGTATTAGTAACTAGCACCAATAACACAAACAAATAATTTGCTTATCTATATATATACATATATATATATATATATATATATATATATATATATATATATATATATATATATATATATATATATATATATATATATATATATATATATATATATATATACTGCTTATATTAAACGATCGATAAATTTATATATAGATTGACAGCAGCAAGTCCAGTGGTAATATTATACACGTCAATGGGTATTAAATATTTACATGATAAAATCGGTAGTTGTTATTTGTTATTATTCTTTACAGGTAAAAGTCGACGTTAGACGTTTAGATTACTATTGATACATTGATATGAAAGCTATGATTATGGCTAATAATATCATTGTTTCTGAATTGTTTAGGTGGCCTTGTTGGTTTAATATAATGATGCCTAAATTGAATGCTGATGGTTCTGTAGAAAATTTTGTCATTTCTTCGTTATAATTTGACTGTTATAACATGGTTTTTCGTATACCTACTAGCTGCTACTGACAAGTAAAAGTGATTTTTATCTCTTTTTTGAGGTAATGAATTGAGTCATATCTGCAATTATGTTAACTAGCGTTGACGTGTCCAGATAATATCTACAATGAAAAGAAGACGAGTTGAAGAAATTTTCTCACGCTATATAATTTTTAACTTGTTTTCTCGTCTTTAACGATCACTTCTGCTTGTCAGTAGCCACTTGTCTACCGACCTTAGCATGTAGAAAAACAATTTTACTAACAATCAAAACCAATTATAATAAAAAAACTTTTTAACCGAACTCTCAAAATTCGTTTTAGAAATAACTTTACTTCCACAACAAGGCTACCTAAATAATCCAGGAATAATGCTGCTGTTATACACAAAGATGGCTTTTATATCAATGTGCCAATGGTAATCTAAACGTCATCAAAATAAAATAACGTGTAGTTATTAAAACTGTCACCCTTCACAAGAGTTCTCTCTGTTCGCTATCATCTGTTACAAAACTGTGTTCGAAATACAGATTTGTGATTTCCAACGCAGTGAATCCACTAAACAAAAACCAACATATACAACGGACTCTGTTCCTTTTTCGATTCGGTATTCTTGTTTATTTGGAATCCCCTGAGAGAAAAAGTCATTTGAATTTAAAAAATTCACAGATTTGAAAAGGCCTTTCACACTCACTTTCATATGAGTACAATCTATATGACAATTACTATTCTTCTATTCTGTTTGCACAGCCATTCTTTGTTTCTATTCTGTTTAAATGCTATTATATATCTATATACTATGCTTCTATACTGTTTGAAACTTGATTTGATTTTGATTTTGAAACTGCATTTGACGTAGTTTTCTAAGTACTAAAATATTGTACAAGGTTGAAAAATTATTGGTCAAAAAATCTCGAAGCTATATGGAAAAAAAATGTTCCGTCAACGATAACTCTCGAACGAATAAGACGATTTTGATGCAATTTATGCATTGGACGCCAATCAATAAAAAAGAGCTGATTAGACTTTGTACTTGATTGGTACGTTAATCTGGAAATTATATTAAAAAAATACTGTTTCGCAAAACTGCTTACTGTCGTTTTTTTGTTTCTGTAAAATATATTTCTTTTCTGAGGATTTTTCCAAAAATTCTCAAAATATCCAAGACAGAATTGGTAAAAATTTTCAGGAAGTCTAAGTTGAGCGAAATCAAGTCGAATGTCACTAACCACGTTTCGATCGGTCAAGTCGTTCATGTTATGAGATGTTTACACACACACGTACATAAATACAGACATACTGACGTCATAGTCAAAATAGTCGGTAAAAGTTCATAGGACCTCAAACTGGAGATCTGGTCAAAACTTGATTTTCGAAAAACAGGGCAAAATCATTAACTTCCTTATCTACATACGTAGCGGAAATTAAAAATGTCAATTCTAAGTTCTGAATCTTGTTTTTTTTTACTGATACTCTTGAACCAAAACGTATTGGTATGTACGATAAGGATATCATATTTAACCGTGAATACAAGACTAAATCAATCGCTAATACTACCAATTAATCTATATATTTAATATTATAAATGCGAAAGTTTGGATAGATGGATGGATAAATGGATGTTTGTAACTCAATCACGCAAAAACTACTGAATGGATTTGAATGAAATTTGGCAAAGAGGTAGATAATGACCTGGGATAGCACATAGACTACTTTTTATTGCGGAAGATTGAGTGATCCCGCGGGATTCAGCAAAAACTTTTATAATGCAGCGGGCTGTACGCTGCAGCTAGTAAATCAATAAATTGAAGTTCATGTTACTACCAATTAATAAATCAATAAATTGAAATACTACCAACCAATAAATTGCAATTTATGTAATTCTACATCCTCAATCCTCTCCTACAATCCTCTCGTAATTCTACAAGGTAAAAATGAAGGTTATGTTTTTATATGGTTTATTTGTTTCTGTATGTATTTAACTATAAGGCGTTTGACGTTTGAGGTGACATTGCCAAGCCCGAACGAAGTACCTACGTCACAGAATACATAATAGTACAAATACCTACGTTTAATTAAATTGTAGATACGTATGAACTTTCTTATGTCTGATCATGGCAACGCAATAGCTAAACTGGGGCTTAAGTGTGAGTTTTTCTTTTCGCATTCGATCGTGAGCGCGTTTGGAGTTTACTAGGAATTTGTATGTGATTTGTACAGCGCCACCTACTGGTAAACGTGAGAAACCAGTTTACCACTAGGTGGCGCTGTACAAATCACATACAAATTCCTAGTAAACTCGAAACGCGCTCACGATCGAATGTGAAAAGAAAAACTCACACTTAGCACACTGATATTGAATTATTATTCTTCGTCTAATTAGTTTTGATTGCGTGAGTGTTACGGAGTATTTAAATTCTTAAAATATCAAAATGAGTTTTACGCGCTATATTTAATACATAGATCTTTCAATGTTTTTTTCCTTGCCTAAGTGTTAAAAAAATGGAGTGGGTGTCTTTTTTTTTCTTATTCATTAGAAAATGCATTTAGGGACTTGGGAACTTAAAATTGCTAGAAACTGTTCTTGTTAACTAAATAACATTAGTTTCTAAAATGTATTGCTAACAAAAATACGGTCATGTTTCTGAATTAAATATTATATTTTAAATATTTATTAAGAGATTTGTATGTTTTCTTAGCCAATGGTATGAGAGCCACAATGTGGCATGTCGTGGCAACTTATCGACAAACTGGGTACAATTTAGTTTTAGGCAAATTACATTACTTTAAAAAAACTAAATTAAAAAAAATGCTGAATATAGCTTTCAACCAATTTCTATACGTATATACCAAAGCCAGTACAACTAAAACATGAAACGTAAAAATCCCCGTTTTGGTCCGGGCTCCAGTGAATAATAGACCAACTTCCGTTTTGCCAGGCAGGATATAAAAGGCGATCGATTGGCTATACGTGTCACTGCCATCGTGACTACTAGGTGGTAAAGTTCCACAACGAATCGCCCAGGTATTTAATACCACCGCCTTACCTATTCCTGCCATAATAGTGTTAATATTTATTATGATTGTCGTGTTACCGTTTCGACGGTTGACTTAAGTATGTGGAATTGCTATCCCGCCACACGGATAGCAACGCACCAATAACATCTTTGGTGTCTATAGGCGATATTTTCTCTTTCAATCAGAAAATCTATCTGCTTGTTTGCTATCTTATGATATCTATACTTACATATAATAAAATCGTAGGAAAGTCAAAACTGTACATTGAATATTATTATTTTTTAAAAGAATACTTAGGGCGTGATCTACAATCGATATCGAAGCCAAAAATATAGTTTTTAGAATTTTTGACTGTTTGTCTGTTTGTCTGTTTGTCTGTATGTATGTCCGGGGTAAACTCAAAAAGTACGGCATGGATTTAATTCAAATTTTGCATGAATATTACTAACAGGTCGGGTCAACATATAGACTACATATTATCACGCTATCACCTACGGGGGAGGTGCTGTGCGGAGTAAACGAAGTCCGTGCGAACGAAGTCGCTGGCAACAGCTAGTAAAAAATAAAAGAAAGAAAAAGTTAATTATATCTTAACAAAAGTCATCTTAACCTTAACGACGTATCTCACTTTGATTGGCATAAAATCTCCCCAGTTGACGTTTTGTCTCTAAATTACGCTTCACCAGATGATATCTTTCGATGTAAAGGATAAACGACGTTGAGCTTACTTTTTAGGGAAAAATCGAGAGCAAAATGTGCAATTTTTTTCCGCTACCCGCCAACGCTATTGGTTTTTCTGACAATAAACGGCCGGTCTATTTGTTACTTTGATCACTATCTATTGGGAAAAGGATGTTTACTGCGACACAGGTCTCGCTTGGCTGGTCGACTATATTTCTATGTACATTCGATATTGAATAAATCATTTGGTTGGAAAATTTGAAATCCTTTGAAAATATTTATTTAGGATACAGAGAAGATGCATTATAAAATATATTCATAATATTATACATTTATTTAGTATCTATCTGTACTTTTATTTTTTTTCAAATGCAATAAATATTAATTTTATTTACCGACGAAAAAGGCGGTTATCACTATATGTCAATGTATGGATAGGATAATATTTTAGCATAACGATCTATTGCGCCAAGCACGTTAACTAAATTTCGTAAGTATATGTTTGTATTTTTGTATGTTTGAATGTTTGTCCACGAATTTTCAAAAAATAAAAGCTATATCGAGACAATGATTTTTGTATTAAATCATGTATATTCTAACTTAGAGAACAATTCATGTTTCATTAAAATCGATTAATTAGTTTTCGAGATATTCATCGGTTTATATTTCAAATTCAATTATGACTTACTAATATCAAATATACCATTTTAAAAATATTTATCTGTCGGTATGTCATCATCATAAATAAAGTAATAAAGAATTTGTAGATCTTGTGATAAAAACAGAAATAAACCATTTTATCTTACCGAAAGGATGACAAGGTTGAAAACTTATCCTTGAAACAATTTATTTCATAGGTAATTAGTTAACTTTGTATTTCTGGACGTGAATGCAAGCTACACTTACAAATTAAGAAATTGTCTTGAAAGGCGTATCCATTTAATTCGCAGTTAACACCCACGGAGTAAAAAATATGGTCTGTGGTAACACCATCTTAAGAGGTAAGGTGGTGTTACCACAGACCATGTTTTTTGTCCTGACCTGCAGCAATATTGTCTTTGCATGTTACGATCGTATTCCGGTTATTTTGATTTTTGAAAAGGAATTCGACGTAGTGTTTTTTAGTACCAAAATATAGTAGAAGACTAAAAGACGATTGGTTGAAAAATCTTGAAGTTATGTCAAAGAAAGGCTTTTTTTCAAAATTTTTCATCAACGATTTCTCCCAAACGGTTAAAACGATTTTGATTCAATTTAAGCATCAGACGTAGTTTTTTGAGGGAAAGAGCTGATTAAATTTTGTACTATATCGGTACATTAATCTACAAGTTATTTTAAAAAAATACTGTTACGCCAAATTTTTTTTTTAGGTTTTTTCAAAATTTCTTATAATCACCTAGGCCACTTGGTTCAAATTTTCAGGGAGTTTAATTTCAGTGGAATCCAATCGAATGTTATCAACCGCGTATCGATCGGTCAAGCCGTTCAAAAGTTATGAAAATGTTTACATACACGCATAACATATATACAGACATACTGACGTCCTCGTGAAAATAGTCGGAAAAGATTCCGAGGACCTGTAAACGTGAAGATCTGATGAAAACTCGATTTAGAAAAATCGGTGCAAAATCAGTAACTTCTTTATCTACATACGTAGTGGGAAGTTAAAAAGTTATAAATAAAATGTCAGTCAGGTCAAAGCTTAATATTAAATTGCTGTTAACCTACATTTACCGTAGAAATGAAACAAAATTGGAGCCGTAGTTTCCCAAATTGTTTTATACGAACAGCGAACAATGAAGAAGAATTTATTTGGTATAATATCGCGTTACTGCTTTCTTACATCAAATAAAATTTATCCTCGCTACGTTGAGCTACTGATGTGGAAATATCGACAACTACTGTTCGCAATCCCTTGTTCCTGTCGGGTTTTTCATTATACGGGTTTTACGGGTCGGCGTGTTTTTTGTAGGTTTCTGTATTTTAATTAAGTGAATTTTAATAAGTGAATTTTATTTCAACTCAAATGGAGAATAAATTGAATATTCATTATACGTTTGAATAAAGTTTTAATAATTCTTTGAGATTTGAAGGTTCTTTTTTTTAAACAAAGTGTCTTTTTTTATATCATAAGATAGCAAACGAGCAGATGGGTCTCCTGATGGAAAGAGTCAACCATCGACTATAGACACTAAAGATATTAACGGTGCGTTGCTATCTTGTAGCGAGGTCTAATGCCACATGCATAAGTTTACCGGCTACCTTACCCTCTAAACCGGAACACAACAGTGACAAACACAGACGCTATTGCGATAGGAATAGGTAAGGCGGTGGTACCAGACCCGGGCGAGACTATACAGAACTCTGCCACCTAGTAGTCATGATAGTAGTGACTAGCATAGCCAATCGGTCGCCTTTTACGACTTGCCTGGCATAACGGCAGTTGGCCTATTCTTCAAACGAGCCCGGACCAACACGAGGAACATTAACTAGAAACGTTAACAATTTGTTACAACTTACCATAACCAATATTTTCGTTTCTTCACATATTTGCCTATCATATAAACCTTATTTATAAACATGATTGATGAATAAATTATTTCGATAGTCATTCCGACACTATCATTCATATGAGAGATGACATGTAAATGAAAGTGACAAGACAACACAGCCACGGTCCATGTATTTGTAACATTTTAGTTTGTATATTAATACCATGAAAGAAAGAAAGAAAGAAAAAAAGAAAGAAAATATTTATTTGCATGATTGTGTTTTCGTTAAGCCGAAACTCGTGAGCTCAAATTGGATAGTCAATATCTCATTCATTTTTATTTTTTACATCATAAGATAGCAAAGAAGCAGATGGGTCTCCTGACGTAAAGAATCACCCATCGCCTATAGACACCAAAGGTGTTAAATGGTGCGTTGCTATCTTGTCGCGAGGTCTAATGCCACATGCATAAGTTTACCAGCTATCTTACCCTACAAACCGGAACACGACAGTGACAAGCACTGACGCTATTGCGACACAAATAGGTAGGGCGTTGGTACCAGACCCGCGCGAGAAAATGCACAAATCTACCACCTAGTAGCCACGATGGTAGTGACTCGCATAGCCAATCGGTCGCCTTTACAACCTGCTGGCAGAATGGCAGTTGGCCTATTCTTCAAAAAAGCCCGAGACCAACACGGAGAGGAAACCAATGTCAATTATATCAGTGTGATATATGCAAAAATTTTGCATAAATGTGACATGATCAATTTTAAACTAAATATGAATAATATAAAGTATCATCTCTGTGGTCTAGTAGTCCGTTATCGGTGTTGACCACATGAGGTCCCAAGTTCGATTTCCGGGTCGATAAATTCAAAAAAAAAGGTTCTTTTAGTTTTTTGGTAATAACAAAGTTGCATGAGATTAAATGAGTACGCGGTTGGCGATAAGCTTACCACCTATCATATTATGAGACTTAAGTATCTTCGAATAATCGTGGGTGTATCTACTGGTTGTACGTCTTTATTTAACTTCCCACTACGTATGTAGATAAGGAAGTTACTGATTTTAACCCGATTTTCGAAAATCGAGTTTTCACCAGATGTCCACGTTTTGAGGTCCTAGGAATCATTTCCGACTATTTTTACCATGACGTCAGTATGTATGTATGTATGTATGAGTGTATGTATGTATGTATGTATGGATGTATGTGTGTGTATGTGTGTATGTAAACATCTCATAACTTTTGAACCGACCGAAACGAAGTTGATGGCATTCGATTGGATTCCACTCAACTTAGATTTCCTGAAAATTTTAACCGATTCGGTATAGATTATGAGAAATGTTGAAAAAAAAAACAAAAAACTAATCAGCTCTATTTCTCAAGAAACTACGTCTAATACATAAACTGCATCAAAATCGGTTTATCCGTTAGGGAGTAATCGTTGACGAAAAATTTGGAAAAAAATGTTTTTTTGGACATAGCTTCGAAATTTTTAATGAATCATTTTTGGTGCTCTACGATATTTTAGTGCTAAAAAAACAACGTCAAATGCCGATTCAAAAATCAAAATCAAATCTAATTCTCTTTATATAAGTTTATATAAGTTTTATATATATAAGCTTTGAAACTTATAGCTTTTCAAATATTAAAATTACGTTGTTTTTAGCAAACTTACTTAATTTTTTTTAAATAACTTTCAAGTTAATTCACCAATTGACTTAAAAATCTTATGAGCTTTTCTTGTTTAAAAATTGCGTCAAATTTAATCAAAATCAGTCAAATATTTTTGGGTTTATTAATGAAGAAAATTAAAAATAAAATATTTTTTGACATAGCATCGAAATTTTTCAACCTACCGATTATTTAGTTAAAGCATATTTTAGATCTCAAAAATTGAGATGACTGCTATCATTATTTTCATATATACGGCTTGTCGAAAATTAATATACTGCCATTTTTAACAAAATAGATGTTTGTACTGAAAAATCTATGCTTATATTTTTTACTCTTTTGAGCTTAAAATACTTTACGCCGTGTTGGTCCCGTCCTCCTTTGGAGAATAGGCCAACTGCCGGTCTACCAAGCAGGCCGTAAAATTCGACCGATTGGCTATCGAGTAACTTCCATCCTGGCTACTGGGTGGTAGAGTTCTGCATTGTCTCGACCGGGTCTGGTACCACCGCCTTACCTATTCCTGCCGCAATAGCGTCAGCGCTTGTCGCTGTCGTGTTCCGGTTTGGAGGGTAAGGTAGCCGGTAAACTTATGCATGTGGCATTAGACCTCGCCATAAGATAGCAACGCACCATTAACATCTTTGGTGTCTATAGGCGATGGTAGACTTTTTCCATCAGGAGACCCATCTGCTTGTTTGCTATCTTATGATATAAAAAAAAACTTAATTTAGTGGGAAGTTATTACTTACATTTACACTTTTTTATATCATAAGATAGCAAACAAGCGGATGGGTCTCCTGATGGTAAGAGTCAACCATCGCCTATAGACACTATAATACATATAAATACACATTATATATGTATTTATGTGTATTATACTCTCCTTATCTTTGTGGGATCAATTACCGGCGGGGGTATTCCCGAACGGATACGACTTGGAAACCTTCAAGAAAAGAGCTTACTCATTTTTAAAAGGCCGGCAACGCAACCCCCAGTATTGCAGATGTTCATGAGCGGCGGTGATTACTACCATCAGGTGCACCCCCTGCTCGTATGTCCCATAAAAAAGATTACCCTTAATCATCTGTTGGTAAAAATTAAGACACGAAAAAACAATTATGAATACAATTTCAGAAAATATATATTTTCCATTGAAAATACGACTTTACAAGGCTGTGAAATGTTTCTCAATAGCGTATCCCACTGTGGCGACGTTTTAAGTTCTCGTGAAAAATACACTTAAATGGACATTCAATTGAGGTTTAAGGATGGACCTTTTGGGACAGCCCTTGGGACGATATATAAGATTTAAATATTCGGCCCTTTAGTCACGTTTTCATATACCACTTTTATTTTACATTTTAGCAACGCACCATTAACATCTTTGGTGTCTATAGGCGATGGTTGACTCTTTCCATCAGGAGACCCATCTGCTTGTTTGCTATCTTATGACATAAAAAGTACCTTATATATATATATATATATATATATATATATATATATATATATATATATATATTCTCATTCTCATAGTCGTTGATACTAGATTAAACTCTATTTGTAATTATGTTAAAATGCACTCATACTGTTTCACTTACTTTTTATGTTGCTAACCGGTCTCTTTAGGGCGGTATTATAATATAAATAACTGATCAAGTCGGAAAAGGTCCAATGTAGGATTCCGTCGTTGCCTGTCACAATATTGTGACCAATAAAAGGACATTTTTATTGTTTTATATTACAAAATTTTAACCTATATAACGCCACCCGCACTACAGTTTCACCGCCTGTTAAAACTTATCCAAGTACATTTTATAAGTTGGTTGATTATTACTCGTAAACTTGTTAAGCATATTTACCGGTGGGAGGGATGCGCTGCGCCGCGCTCCCGGCTGCATGGGTACCACCATCTTGCCTATTTCTCCCGTGAAACAGCTTTGCTGTGTTTCGGAGAGAAAGGCAAGACAGGCAGTGTAACTACTGGCACCGAAACTTAACATCTTATGTCTCAGGATAGGCAACACCCGAAGGGAATACTTGGGCTTGTTCCAGCCCAGGTATCCCATTTTTGTTCATTGGCGACGTCGACCACTTACCATCAGGTGGCACGTCTGCCAGTTTGCCTATCTCAATAACATAAAAAAAAACTTAGCCGAGAGAGTTTTTTTTTTTAAATCTGATTATGTTATGTGTATGCTACGTGATTTTTTTCGCACTTCCTAAACGAATCGTTCAGCTCGCACAAGAACCAGCTTTGTTCTTAACAAAAATTAGTAATTTAAAGCTTAATATCAACAAATGGATCCCTTAATCGACAAATTGTTCATACAAACCCACTTATTTTTAATACTTATGCAACGATATCTCATACTTTGGAGTACGCGAACAAAAATAAATGTTCTCACTTCACGTATATAATAATAATAATAAATATTCACGGACAAATTACACTTACTGACCTAACCCCCTTACTTTGGGGTTGTATGTGTTTCTATGTATTAGTATAGTTGACTAACACCCATAACACAAGCAAATAATTTGCTTACTTTGGGGCTAGATCAGTAAGTGTAATTATTTGTGCCGTGAATATTTATATTTATTATATATACACAGCTTGTAAGGAATAGTGTGCCGAAAAATAAATACATGCCATTTCTAAGTGCTAGTCATGAATTTTTATGCTACGCAATGCAAAGACTACATTTCTTGGGCTCGTCGAGTTACTCTTGAACTTGTTGTTTAAGTTACAACGCATACTACTCAGCTTATTTTTCTATGTTTTTAGAATAAACACCGTAAAGTATTAGAATATATTAATTTATACAAAGTTATAAATATCATCAAAAAATAAAATAAAAACAAACAGATTTCCATGAGTTTCCGGACTCTGTATCATGGTCTAAATCTATGGTTGCGGTTTTCGGTAGACCACCCCTTAGTTGCTGTACAAAGTATACATAATAATAATTATAATAAGTAATAATAAATATTCACGGGACAAATTATACTTACAGATTTAGATCTGTAAGTATAATTTGTCCCGTGAATATTTATTATTAGTAAGCAAATTATTTGCTTGTGTTATAGGTGTCAGTCAACGATACTAATACATAGAAATACTGGAATATATTTAATAAACACCCAAATCTGGAAATACAAACATTTATGCTCATCAAACAAATGCTCATCCTATCGGGGATCGTACCCGAGCCCCGTCGATTGCGTAGTCAGGGTCGCTAACCACTTGACCAACGGGGCGGTCATACATGTATATATGTAAGATATTTATGTCCAATATATTATAATCATTGATCATGCATGTGTATCATGAAATCCATAAAAATCATAGGTTTTCATCATTCATGCCTTTGCCTTATCTTCTTTTTATTTTTTAACAATCAATCTCATCATACCAAATTTTCCTAAAATAGCCTAACATAACTTCTATCATTTTCGGCTGTTAAATTGAATTATTGTTTCTAGATGTCATATTTTCTCGGAAAAAAGACTTTATTTTTGTTTTCTCCAGCAGCAAATATACGGTGCTGTTATATTTTATTCTGTAAAACTAGAAGTCATTGTTTCCATTACTTATATTAGAGAATTTATATTTGAAGCTAACTGAACCGCAAAACTTCGTACCTGAATAAAAATTGATGAACGTTTGACAACCAGGAACTCTTTTTACAGCGAAATAAAAATGTTGTTTTTATTAATTTCCTTGCATTTTTTCCATTTTTCTATCCATAATAATATATATCCTCGGACTTAACAAATATTTAAAAAAAGTTGGAAAATTGGACCAACTGTCCCAAGTGTTACGCTTAACAACTCATTTGTCGGTTTATTTTTATTTATATAGATACTAGCTAACCCGGCAAACGTTGTTTTGCCATAAAAATTATTTGTATAGTATATTTTGGTGGGGTACTTGCTCTATTGACTGACTTGACTTGAGGGGGTGATAAAAACTATCCTATTGGTCTAAGAGCTGGTGGGAAATCGTCATTCACCGATCTGACAATCAGATGAGACGTATATTTTATCAAATATCATTTATAAACAAATATGCCTATAATTACTTGCCTATCCAAAAGTGCTCATGGCAAGTTTTTAGCTTGGCAACAGTATTTTGAGTACGATTTTTTGCAGGCAAGTATATGTGACTGATTTTGTAATAAAATAATCTTAAATTTGATATATTTTTTTTTTATAGAAGAGGGGGCAAACAAGCATGAGGTGCACCTGATGGTAAGTGATCACCGCCGCCCATGGACATCTGCAATACCAGAGGACTTGCAGTTGCGTTGCCGGCCTTTTAAGAATGAGTAAGCTCTTTTCTTGAAGGTCCCTATGTCGTATCCGTTCGGAAATACCCCTGCCGGTAATTGATTCCACAACAGAGTAGTGCGAGGCAAAAAGTGTCGGGAAAAACGCACAGTTGTGGATTTCCAGACATCGAGATGGTGAGGATGGAACTTTGAATTTTGACGCGATGTCCGATGGTGGAATTCGGCGGCAGGAATTATTCCAAACAACTCGTCGGAGCACTCCCCATGATAAAGACGATAGAAGACGCAGAGTGAACCTACATCTCTGCGTAATGCCAAAGAGTCGAGCTGTTCCGAAATAGCCTGGTCGTCAACGATTCGAACCGCTCTACGCTGTATGCGATCAAGAGGAAGAAGCTGGTATTGGGGAGCTCCGGCCCATAGATGAGAACAGTACTCCATGTGAGGCCGAATCTGTGCCTTATAAAGTTGAAGGCGATGGGCCGGCAAAAAGTACTGTCTCGCTCTGCTGAGTACACCGAGCTTTTTAGAGGCTAATTTAGCCTTGCCTTCCAAATGACCACGAAATTGAACGTAATTCGATATGTCGACTCCCAGGATTCCGACACTAGCTGAGGCTGTCAGGAGAGTATCCCCAAATCGAGGTGATACGACAAAGGGTGTCTTTTTTGCGGTGAACACGCAAAGCTGTGTCTTCTTGGGGTTAAAAGTGACCAGGTTTTGACGACCCCATTCAGAGACATCGGTAAGTCGATTCTCGACTTCAGACACAAGCTTGTTTCGGTACTCTTCGACGTATTTCCGAGAAATACCGCTTCGGCCGGAGTATGTAGCATCACCAGTACTGTCATCCGCATAGCAATGTATGTTGCGAATTCGCATCATGTCATTGATATGCAGAAGAAACAGAGTCGGTGATAGCACGCAGCCTTGGGGAACACCAGCATTGACAGATTTAAGGTCGGAGCACGCACCGTCGACAACGACCTTGATGCTCCGATCAGCCAAAAAACTGGTGATCCACTTGCATAATTTCTCGGGAAGCCCATAGGAAGGCAGCTTCGCGAGAAGCGCTTTGTGCCATACCCGATCAAAGGCCTTCGCTATGTCCAAACTAACTGCCAACGCCTCCCCCTTGGACTCAACTGCTTCCGCCCACCGATGAGTTAAGTATACTAGAAGGTCACCAGCTGAACGGCCGCGACGGAAACCGTACTGACGGTCGCTAATCAGCTGGTGCTCTTCTAAATACTTGAGGAGCTGAGAGTTGATGATCGTCTCCATAATTTTGGAGAACAAGGAGGTTATGGCTATGGACCGATAGTTAGACGGATTAGAGCGATCTCCTTTTTTAGGGATGGGATGAACCAAAGCTGTCTTCCATGAATTCGGTACCACGCCGAGTGAGTAGGAGAGCCGGAATAGGCGTGTTAATACTGGCGCCAACTCTGGAGCACACACTTTAAGCACGATCGGAGGGATGCTATCCGGCCCACTCGACTTGTGGATGTCCAAGGAAAGTAGTGCTTTACGCACAGATGACTGCCGAAATTGTAGTTCGGGCATGGAACTATCACACTGCGGGATGGTAGGCGGTGCGTTCCCTTGGTCATCCAGAGTCGAGTTGGCCGCAAAGAAGGAGCCCAGGAGATCGGCCTTCTCCTTTGCGGTATGGGCCAAAGAGTCATCGTCTCCGTGCAAAGATGGAAGAGAGGGCTGTGAAAAACTCCCTAAGACAGCCTTGGCGAGAGACCAGAACGCACGGGTCCCTGAAGGAAGGCGAACTAATTTCTCGCCAATTCTGCCTATGTGTTCAGATTTTGCCTTGGCGATAGCTCTTTTGAAGTACCTCGAGGCGGAATTGTACTCCTTACGTAATATGCTGGTTTTTTCATCACAAGATGCGGACGCAGCAGCCCAAGCCCGGTAACACTCCTGCTTTCGGCGTGAAGCCGTTTTACAAGAGTGACCAAACCAAGGCTGAGACTTACCACCAATTGGTACCGCAGAAAATGGAATGAAAAGTTCCATGCCCTGCAGCACCACATCGGCAATAGAGTCAGCGACTACACTTGGATCATCCAGCGGGAAGCACAACCGCCTCCATGGGTAGGACGCAAAAAAAGACCGCATCCCGTCCCAATCTGCTGACCTATAGTGCCAAACGCGACGACAGCCTGCTAAAGGAGGCCGTGATAGGCGCAAAACCGGCACTTTACTCCGGATCAGGCAGTGGTCTGACGAACCAAGTGGGACGTCCACAGATACCTGGTAATGGTCCGGATGAGAGGTCAGCAGAAGGTCCAACAGTGAAGGCGTATGGTCATCCACATCGGGAACTCGCGTGGGCGAAGTTACCAGTTGTGTAAGACCATACGCCAAGGCAAAATCGTGAACAGACCTCCCCGCATGATCGGTGGTGCGCGAACAAAGCCATTCGGCGTGGTGGGCATTAAAATCGCCCAAGATCACGATCTCTGCGGAGGGGGTCTGCTCTAACACGGAATCTACAGCCGTTTGTAAATGCTCAACGAGCCGGTCAACTTCAGTATTCCCGCTATGGGACCTGTATAGGCACGCGTAGCTGCGTGGATGGTCGTCGCAAGCTACGCGTAACCAGAGGATGGATAGGTCCTGACCTTCAAGTCTGCCGAGGCGCCGGTAACAGATATCTTCTCTGACGTATGCGCACACACCAGCCCGCGGTACAAAGGAATGTTCCAGTTTGTACCCCGGGTAGGAGAGGTAAGAAGTATCAGCCGGAGAAGATATCTGTGTCTCGGTCAAGAAGAGCAAAGCTGGCTTCACCGTCTCGAGATGGTAGTGGACGGCGTTCAAGTTGGAATGAAGCCCCCTAATATTACAGAAATCCACAGTAAGCGTGGTAGGGGGTGTCATGGCCTTCTTGCTTTGTCTGCCCCGGACAGGATTGTTTGTGAGCGCAATTTTGCCCCCCCCCCCCAGAATACGCAGGGCAGCCTGAGCATCCGTGATCTGGCTGAAATCCAGAGCACGGATGCCCAGAGGGGGATTCTCCACTGCTGGTGCAAGTGGTACCCCCCTGGGGTAGATTCTGTTTTAATTACGCATTCATAGTGTACGTGGGGGGGGGGTAGGCCTCCGGGACTCTCACAAACCGAACGAAACGCAGCAGCAGGGCTGCTACTTTACGTCGGTGTTAAGTGAGAGAGTGGTATCTCCCCGGGCGTGCCGGCCTATTCAGTTTCAAATGCAGTATGGCACTACCACTAATTTGGTTGACTGACTGCACCGGTGTTAAATAATTTTTGTACAAAAATTATCCCACCAGTGGGCGATGGGGTCGTCACGTCCCTACGCCGCCAAATAACGCGATATAACTTTCGATAAGTTAGCAGATCGATGGAGTCACCTATATTGACTTACCTGTTCACACCTGCTTGCCAGCCATACACATAAATGAGTAGGCAAACCTACCTAGGCATATTCTGTGTGTTAAAAATTATCAGTGAAATAAATTTCATTTGGTTATCAAAAGTATGAAAGTGATGAAAAAAAAAACGATTAAAGTTAATTTAATTAAAAATAGCCATCAGCATTTTTGGATAGGCAAGTAATTATAGGCTTATTTGTTTATAAATAATATTTGATAAAATATACGTTTTATCTGGTTATCAGATCGGTGAAGGATGATCTCCGACTGTCTCCTCTACTATATCTCTTAAGTTGAACCACACAGTAAATTTATTAAATTTAATTAAATTTAAGTATTTACAACATTTCATTGAAATCAGTTCAGTAGTTTTGGAGTCCATCTCGGACAAACAACGTGACATGTGATTTATGTATATTAAGATAGATACACGTGCCAAGAACAAGTGAGAGCGTGAGGCATTAATTGCAAGAAGACAAATTAATATTTTTGACGTAGGTTCTATACAAAGCATTCTCAGTAGACCGACATCGGAATCAGCACTTGATGTGTATAAGTTCGTTAAAAGAAGCCTAGAACAGCGCTGCCTCCCACTATCTCTTTAACCTAAGATTTGCTTAATCCGATGGGACTGACATAATCGCCATAGCGACATAAGTCGCGTTGCTATCTTGTGGCTGTATATAAGCAGCACGCTCACGCAGAGATTGTAAAACAAAATAATTAAGATTTTGTTCAAGTATCCATTTTACACATCACCTTAACAACTTTATGAAAAAAAAAACTTCATTATTTAATTTATAACAAATGCATAATTATATCACAAGGAGTCTAATTAATAAAATAAACACCAAAAGTTATTAAAAAAATTAATTTTAGCATAAAAATTACTAAACACAGTCTTCAAACAAAAATAAAGTAAATTATGTCTAGAACTAAATATGAAGCGAAGATTTAAATAGAAAAGATTTCCTATAAAAATATTTCTTTATAGGATTTTTTTTCTATAGGTACAGAATTCTTATAGAGGTTCGATTCTCAGGTTGGGAAAAAGTGTAATTGAGGTTTTTTTCGAGGTTTTTCTCAAAAATCTATTACCCCAGTAGCAGCTCGGAGTCTGGCTAAATGGTGTATTACCACTCCCATGACTCGGTTGACTACGTGAAGCTGTCGATCACGGCATCGCTAAAAGTGACTACTACGTGGTAGAGTTCTGCATTGTCTCGTCCGGGTCTGGTACCACTGTCTTGTCGTGTTCCGGCTTGGAGGGTAAGATACCCGGTAAACATATGCATGTGGCATAAGACCTAGCCACAAAATAGCAACGTACCATAAACACCTTTGGTGTCTATAGCCGATGGTTAACTTCATTCAGGAAACCCATCTCCTTGTTTTCTACCTTATATTATAAAAAAAGTAGTTTATAATTTTTTAACATGTCGGTAAAATATGGCAATGAGTCGGTAAAATATCACTCTTTATTTCGTCAATCGACAAACCGGTGAATCGTGGTGTAGTGAAGTCTATAACCGTTCGGTTTCCTTTACCTACCCCACAAGGGAACCAGGCATGATGATACTATGCTAATAATCTTGTCCAAGAATTATATAAATATCACAATATTGCTTTTCGTATTAGCTTCCTTATTTCTCCCTTGAAACAGCTTTGCTGTGTTTTGGAAGCGCAAGACAGGTAGTGTAATTACTGCCACGAGACTTAACATCTTATGTCTCAGGATAGGCTACACATAAATGAGTTACTTGGACTAGGTCCAGATAACTAGTTTATGTTTTTTTCCCCGTGTTGGTCCCGGGCTCCTTTGAAGAATAGGCCAACTGCCGTTCTGTCAGGCAGGTCGTAAAAGGCGACTGAGGGGCTATTTGCGTCACTACCATCGTGACTACTAGGTGGTAGAGTTCTGCATCAGCTCGACCGGGTCTGGTACCACCGCCTTACCTATTCCTGCCGCAATAGCGTCCGTGCTGGTCACTATCGTGTTCCGGTTTGGAGGGTAAGGTAGCCGGTAAACTTATGCATGTGGCATTAGACCTCGCCACAAGATAGCAACGCACCATTAACATCTTTGGTGTCTATAGGCGATGGTTGACTCTTTCCATCAAGAGACCCATCTGCTTGTTTGCTATCTTATGATATAAAAAATATAATAAAAGTTCATTGGCAACGTCGACCACTTATATCATCAAGTGGCACATCGGTCAGTCTACCTATCCAACTAACATAAAAAAATTAGATGGGAAGCTTCACCGACATTAACAATTTTTGATTCGTATCATCATATTTTTCTAACTTCCCTTGTCAAACTTTCCTTTTATATAGGATGTTATATATTATATAATATAATATAATATGAATCGTTATTTTTATTGTGAAGTAGTGGCTAGTGTTAAGTTAAATTTATATTTTATATGCGAGACAAGTGCAAGCTTGCGGACAAACCGGGATACGGTTTTTGCAAAGCTAATTGTTACCATGTGTTATAATATTTGTTTAAATAAATTAAAAAAAAAAAAAAAAAATTGACAAAATTCCCGCAGTATAACGATAAAACTTTTGTTCATCCAATTTGCGAGATTTTATAGCAATACTTTGGCTTTCATTTAATAGCCAGATTTTTATTGTATTACGGCCGTGACATGTTTATTATGAACACGACATGTGTGAATTCCTTAGACGAAGGAAACTTCTCTTGTCAAAGGTGAATTCAATGTAAGATATCGGTTAAACTTGATGTTCATAAATTCAGTCTTACTTTTTGATGTCTAATAAAACTATGCGAGTCTTGAGCAAATGGCTCTCTCGAATAGGTAACTATCAGTTGTATAAATCAAAAACTTTAATAGTGTTGTTATTTGTGTGTTATATTTTTACGGCTCTCCTGATGGCAAGCAGATGGCTCTCCTGATGCAAAGAGATAACTATCGCCTATAGACGCCAAAGATGTTAATGGTGCGATGCTATCCATGTGACGAGATGACATGCAACATGCATAAGTCTACCAGCTACATTACCCTAGCCGGAACACGGCAATGCCAAGCATTGATGCTATTGTCGCAGGAATAGTTAAGGCGGTGGTAACAAATACCCGAGCGAGACGTTGCGGAACTCTGCCACCTAGTAGTCACTATGGTAGTGACACGTATAGCCAATCAGACGCCTCTTACGACCTGCCTGGCAGAACGGCAGTTTGTCTATTCTTCAAAGGAGCCCGGATCAGCACTTATACTAATTTACCAAAAAATGCAGTTATATCAAACTCAAGTAGAATGTTGCAGAATTCTACTACTTAAGTAGTCACGATGATAATAGCAGATTCCCTGACTTACATTTTTAGAATAGCCTGATAGATAGTTTCTAATTCCAAATATGATCCACATTAATACGGGGAATTTTTACCGTGCGAAACGCTTGCATAGTTGCTGATCGGAAAAATCTGCCGATTTTAATTTTTTATTTTGTTGCTTATTCTTTAGGCACGTTTGAACATTTTTAAATGTACTAATTTTTTTTAGCATTTTTTGTTCATCAAGTCATGTTTAAGCTAGCATGAATTAAAGAAATTATTTCTGATCGAAAGAATCGGCCGATGTTTAGTTTCTATTTTGTTGCTTATTTTTTAAGCTTATTTGAACATTTTTCAACGTAGCAACTAAATTTTTTCAGCTTTTTTTTCACAAGTAATGTTTAAGCTAGCATGAATTAAGAAAATTGTTGCTGATTAAAAAAAACGGCCGAATTTTAGTTTCTACTAGCTACAGCGTGCAGCCCGCTTCATTATAAAAGTTTTTAGTGAATCCCATGGGATCACCTAACTTTTCTGGGATAAAAAATAACCTGTGTATTATTCTGGGTCCTCAGCTATCTACGTACCAAATTTCATCGTAATCGGTTCAGTAGTATTTGCGTGAAAGAGTAAGAAACATCCATACATACATACTCACAAACTTTCGCATTTATAATATTAGTAGGATTTTGTTGCTGACTTTTTTGGTTCATTTGAACAATGTTCAATGTATCAACTAAATTTTAAAAACTAATAAATAAAACTAACAAGTCGAGTTCAAGCTAACAAGTGTTAAGAAAATCACTGTTAATAAAAAATTCGTCCGGTCTTTTTTCCAATTTTCGTTAGTATGGTTGACTCGATATTAATTGAATTATTAAAATGTTATGCTAGCTTTATATGAATTTAGCAGTAATTGCTATTTTTCACAAACGAATCGCGGCTTTAAAAACCAAATAGAAAAAAAGCTAATTTTGCATAATTTTTCATTGAATTTTGCTGATTTTTCGCAAAATTTTATGCTAGCTTTATCTGAATCTAGGAGTAGTTACTATTGTTCGCGAACGGCTCAAACAACAAAATTGCGGTTTTAACAAGTAAAAAGCTACAAATTTTGCATAAGTTTTTATTGAATATTGCTGAATTGACGCAAAATTTTATGCTAGCTTTATGTGAAGCAAACGGCCTTAGCAACAAAATTGCGAATTTAGCAACTAATTAGAAAAAAAAGCTACAAATTTTGCATATTTTTTATTGAACTTTGCTAATTTGACGCTACTACCTTGGTAGAGCTCTATCTTACAAGACAGATCCGATTCTTACGGTTCCGTACCCAAAAGGTACAAACAGAACTCTTTTATTAGGACTCCGCTGTCCGTCCGTCTGTAGGTCTGTCTGTCATCAGGCTGTATCTCATGAACCACACTATGATAGCTAGACATAATACTAGACAAAAACAATGAACGTTTTAAATTCGATAAAGCAAATAAAACTGTTACGAACGTCCCTAGGCAGAACCGAAATAAATCAAACATGAAATAACGGCCATTTCTCGGAATTGGCCAAATCTAATATTTTAACGTTTGGCGTAGTTCTGACTCATGGGGTCTTTTATTTTACGCTATTTTTAACAGACTTCAAAAAATAAGGGTAAAAGTTTGACCTATATGTATTTGATACTGTTAAAATTGTATAATATTTGATATGTAGTATAGTAGTATGCAATAATTTAGGCTTCTTAACTGTACGTGTGCTTAATTTTGTAAGTGTATTGTACATTTGTCTACCATTTTCTCGGAAACTGAAAAATAAATCTAGATGACTTTTTTCAAATTAAATCAGGTATATTCTTATTTAGAAAACAGCCTAAGTTTCATCAAAATTGGTTCAGTATTTTTTGAGATATATATGGTAGGTATGTTTGACAGATATTTGTAGTCGGTTTTATTATTTTAATTACTTTCATGTATTGTGCTTTTTATCACAACAGTATAGTCTATTAAAAAGTATATAATGAACCGCGTAGTAAAGGGCCAGCTCGCATTGACGCTGAATCAAAGCAAAACGACGCGCCATGTTTTTTAAACTTTAAAGTTTACGTATGTATCGACGGGTCCTACGTCGCATCGCAATCGCATTTAAGTTATGACATAAGTTGTCATAACTTAAAAAATGCAATTTTTGTTTTATTATGAAAATGACTCAACTTTAGTAGATCTTTTAATAATACGAAGAATATAAATGAAATTTTTATTAGAAAAATCCAACGTCTTATAGAAATTTCATTTTTAATCTTCGTGTTTATTAAAAGATGTATAAAAGTGGAGTCATTTACGATATAAAAAATAGCATTTTTTCAGTTACGACAACTTATGTAGGACCCGTCGATATCTCTATCTCTATTATAGCCTGCGCAGACGACGGAATTTTCGCCGTGGCGTAGAAAAAAGTACGCTCCGCGAATAAAAACTCCGCCGCGAATTTACTGCGGACTCGACGCACACGGCGTGCGATCATTTGTTGCACAGCGCTCTAGCGCACAATGCGGACTTAAGTCCACCGTATGCATTGCTTCGCCTAGTCCCACGTTTTCTATTCTTTTCGGGTACTCCCCCGTACTTTTGTCCGATCCGCTCTCTGCATGTCCTCGGTTATTCGGGGGACTTCTTATTTATTTATTTATTTATTTAATACTTTATTGTACACTAGGCAAAATTACATTTTATTTCTTGAAAAACTCCACAAAAGGCGAGCTTATCTCTGTAAGAGATTTCTTCCAGCAAACCCAAAACAGTGAGAAAGCATAAAAGAAATATAGAATACATGTGTACATAATATTAAATTAGAAAATATATACAATAGGTATAAAATAAAAAACTTATTTTCTAATATTTAATCCTAATACGTACCTACAATGCCTTTCTGCCCTAAAAATTAGACTGATAAGTAAAATTCTTTTAAAGATTTCTTAAAGGTGATTGATGATTACTTTTTGTACTCGAAACTTTTAATATCTCGTTTGCGTTACTTGATATAGTTGTAAGTGATTTATTTTAGCGGACAAAAAAGTCCGCGGACAAAAATCCGTCGTCTGCGCAGGCCGTTAGGAAACGTACTTTGTGTTATGCGAATCGCTCAACTCAAACGATTATCAAAATCGGTTCAACATTTTTTGAGATATGGATATAGTTGGCAAATATTTCAATTTTTTTTTAAATATTTTTTTATAAGATAGCAAACAAGCAGCTGGGTCTCCTGATGGAAAAAGTCAACCATCTCCTAAAGACACCAAAGATGTTAATAATACGTTGCTATCTTGTGGCAAGGTCTAATGCCACATGCATAAGTGTGCCGGCTACCTTACCCTCCAAATCGAAACACGACAGTGACAAGCGCTGACGCTATTGCGGCAAGGTGGTGGTACCAGACCCAGGCAAGACAATAAACTCTACCACCTTGTAGCCACGATGTTAGTGACTCGTATAGGCGATCGGTTGCTTTTTACGACCTTCCTGGCAGACCGGCAGTTGGCCTAATCTTCAAAAAAGCCCGGGATCAACACGGGGAAAATTAGGTTTTATTATTTAAATTACTTTCACATATTGTGCTATTTTTTATAAATATATTTATTATAAAAATTATGGCTAAATTTCGGTATATCCCTAGTATTTATAAATACATAATTACAAATAATGCCAAAGCACAAAAACGTCTTATAACAAATTAATAAGACACAGAAAGCACAAAAAATAATAAAGATGCCCTAAGAAAATCCAATTTCTTGTTCGAATATCACTGCGTCGCAGTAAATTTCAGACAATGAGTTCATTCTCACAAACATTTCATCCCAACATTACCAACTTTCATATAGACCGGACCTTTTTCAACTATATCTTATTTGATTTTCGTCGGGACATAGTTTATCATAAATTAGAATATAAAGTTATAATATTCAAACATGGAGAACATAAAACCGAATGAGTAGAAATGTTTTTAGTATATGAGTTATATTGATAACCTGATTTAAAGAAAGTCTCATTTCGTAGCATTTTTATGCTTTTAACATTTTGATGTCTCATGCTAAAAAGGGACGGAAACAGGATGTATTTTCCTACTCCTCCTATATACTTCTGATTAATTACGTTGCGGGTCCCAAGACAGCTAAGCTGTTCCCCAGGGCACCCTGAGCTCGCAACTCAAAGGTTATCAGGACGGTTGCCGCTGTTGATTCTGGTTTACAGAAGTTACAGTGGTAGGAACGAGAGGTGGGCCCATTGCCCTTAAAATATGAGTTATATTGTTTTACAGCTCTCTTCATATTTAATATTGCTGGAAAATAAAAGTTTAAAAGCTAGACTATAGAAGCGATCTTTAGGAAAAAATATATAAATACTAGCAGTCATCCGAGACTTCACCAAGCCAAGCCAAGTGCGTATCAAGCGCATACCACCTTCGCTAGTCGGAGCGAGCAGACGTCTCCGTCCGCCGCTCTGACAAATCCCGATCGGCGTGCCTTTCACTTTTGGCGTGCCTTTCACCTCGCTGTTTACGCATTCTTTGTTTCTTGTCGTGTGCATTCCGACGACCGTATACGCGCATTGTGATAGTTTAAAGTGCAGTTATTTGTTTCGTGCTTGTGCTCACTTCAGTGTCTTTGTTTACGGTGCCCTGTTTAAAAGTGCTTCTTCTTTTTCCCGGACGACAGTTAAAACCGTAAGTAGAGTGGCAATACACTACTCACACTTAGGTACTCACACATAATTAGGCACACACCCCCCTCTTCAAGGGGGGCCCCTGCCCTTTTTACCCACGGCGTCCACCATGGACGCCGCAGAACTGGAGGCCTTCTTTAAGGCCAACTACCCCGACGCCCTAAATGACTTCCTGAATAGGAAAAACAAGCCCGCCCCGACCACCTCAGCCTTCCGCTTTGAGGAACCGCCCGCTTCCCCTATGGAAGCCGACAATGACTCCGACAACCGCTCGGGTTCGTACGATGATAATTGCGACAGGTTCGAAACGGTAACCCGGCGCAAGCGAAAGGGGCGAGCTTCCCCCGTCAACATCCCCACCACTAGGACAACGCCAGCCAAAAAACAGGCGACTGGGCAATAGGGCTTAGGGCTTGCCTAAGCCGACTCCAGTCCAGACCGACCAGACCAACGAACCGACGATCGCCGACGCCTCGGATGACGAATCTGGAGCTCGGCGCAAGAAAGTCCCCCCACCCGTCATAATCCGCGACAAAGCGTCGTGGATTATGATCTCGGCTGCCATGAGAGAGCAGCACATAAATTTCACCCACGCCCGCTCCACGGGCGAAGGGATCTGGGTTAAAATCCCCACTTCCAACGATCACCGTCGTTTAACCACCCTACTGCGCGAACGCAAAGTAGGGTACCACACATATGCCTTGGACGGGGAAAGGCATCTTCGTGTCGTCATTAGAGGAGTCCCCAACGACTTCTCCCTAGACAAGATCAAGGCCGATCTTAAATATCAAGTCCCCGCGGTATTAGAGGTACACCGGATGTACAACCCGAGGTCCCGCGAGCCCTACGAATTAATTCTAGTCGTACTAGAACTAAGCCCGGAGGGCTAGAAGGTGTTCAACGTGAACACCATCTGCGAGACCTCCGGCATCACAATAGAGACCCCGCGTAACCGCGGAGCCCCCGGGCATTGTCACAACTGCCAACTCTATGGGCACTCTGCTCGAAACTGCTACGCCCGACCCAGGTGCGTCAAGTGCCTGGAGGACCACGCCACGGCGGATTGTCCACGCCCTAAGCGTGGACAAACCGACGTCCCGACGCCCGCGACGCCGGTGAGCTGCGTCAACTGCGGTGCCCAAGGTCATCCGGCGAATTATCGCGGATGCCCAAAGGCCCCGCACAAACGCAGCCGGGGAAGCAATTCCCAACCGGTACTACCACCGAATACCAGAAATACCAATTATAATTATTATAAAAAGGCCCCTAAGGCCAAAACCCCCCAGGCAGGGCCAAAGCCGGTATCACACTCTGTGATACCAGCACCCCCGCCAACCGTAAACGCGTGGGTCAAACCACCGTCTATTATAAGGCATCCAGTTACTCCTTCAGGTCCTCCTCCTCCTCTCACTCGCAGGCCAAACAATGCGCCGCGCGTCCAACAGGCCAACACAGGGCACACAGGTTACGATTTCACTGACCTCGCGTTGGTCATGGAAATATCCCTAGCGATTAGCCCGGGTGAGGTAGCGGAGTTCGCTCACGAACTCCGTACAGCGACACCACAAAACGTGATCAACGTGATTACTAAACACGCAGCCTTGATGGAAACCATCAGGCGCATAACTGCTAGGGCCTCATAATGGATAACAACCATAGCCAGAGGATGAAACCTTATTCCCTAACTGTCGCGTCGTTTAACGCATGCGGCTTAGTCAGGCAAATAGACCAGATTCGCGAATTTGTTAAAAATCACGAAATAGATATCCTCCTTGTACAGGAAACCTTATTAAAGCCTTGTAGGCGTAATCCGCGTATAGCTAATTATAATTTAGTCAAAAACGACCGACCAATGAATCGCGGTGGGGGCACTCTTATCTACTATAAAAGAAGCCACCACATTGTTCCCCTAGATCCCCCTACTTTGGAATATCTCGAAGTCTCAGTTTGCCAGGTGGGTATGACCGGTCATCAACCAGTCATACTAGCATCAGCCTATCTCGGTCCCCGTAAAAGAGTAACAGAAAGAGATCTTAAATCTCTATTCGACATGGGCAACTCTGTCATAATAGGGGGGGATTTCAATGCCAAGCATAGTCTGTGGCATTCCCCCATAAACAACCAAAATGGGTTAGACATCGAACGACTGACGGACAGACTTAACTTCGTAGCAGTAGGCCCGTCAGAGCCCACTAGATACCCGCCAAACGACGTGACACACAGACCGAGCGTACTCGATATAGCGCTGATGAGGAACGTAGATTTACAACTGCGTTCAGTATCAGTGCTACACGAACTCGACTCGGACCACCGACCGGTAGTTTTCAAACTAGGTTCCCCCCACCATGCGCACGCCGTCCGCATTAAAAAGGTAATCGATTGGAAAAAACTCGATGAGAATTTTCAATCGATACAATCAGAGCACCTCGACCAAATTTCTGGCAACATTAGTACGGTAGAGAAAGCCAAATCCGCCATTAAGTCACTCACTAGCCACATAGAATCGGTAGTCGATAGCTCCTCGCGGGAAATACCGGACGCCTTTCGGGGCAGATGGGAACTACCGGAAGAGCTACGCGACCTACTGAGACGCAAAAACGCCGCTACGCGGCTCTACGACCGATACATGACCGACGACAATCGCCGTTCGCTACGAGCTTTACAAAGAGAAGTAAAGCGGCGCATCGCCGAGTATCGTAACGAACGGTGGGACAGACTGTTAAGTGAGGTCTCGCCATCGCACACGGCCTACTGGCCGTTGGCGAGGGCCTTTAAAAACGAACCAGTAGTAGAGATGCCTGCACTCATTCGACCTAATCAAACGCCCGCTTTTGATGATGCAGACAAAGCCGAATGCCTGGCCGACAGTATCCAAACACAATGTTCCCCATCAAACCAGCCTACGGACCTAGACCACGTCCATCTTGTGGATAGCGAAGTAGAGCGCAGGGCGGCGCTACCACCGGAGGGTGACCCGCTTCTACCCACCGATCCCGAAGAAGTAGGCGACATAATAAAAGGTCTATACAATAAAAAGGCCCCGGGGCCCGGTAAAATCACTAATAAGGTAGTTAAATACCTCCCACCCTCCCTAATATGCCTACTAGTGTGCATCTTCAATGCACTACTAGCCGGCTGCGCGTTTCCAGACAAGTGGAAAGAAGCCACCGTCATAGGAATTCACAAACCGGGTAAACCCCGCAATAAAGTCAGTAGCTACCGCCCCATTAGCCTAATAAATACGTTAGGCAAAATCTATGAAAAAATCATTCTCGCTCGCCTTAAGGCATTTGTTCACGAGAAAGGCCTCTTAATAAATGAGCAGTTCGAGTTCCGAGCGGCTCACTCTTGCACTCATCAAGTGCACCGTCTCACCGAATATATCCTAAACGGGTTAAACGCAGCCCCGGGGATGCAAATTCCCACAGGCGCCCTATTCTTCGACGTCGCAAAGGCGTTCGACAAAGTCTGGCACAACTGACAATATACAAGCTATACCAAATGGGCGTGCCCGACAGACTCGTACTCATCATACGAGAGTACCTCACCAACCGCCGATTCAAATTCCGCGTGGAAGGAGCCTTCTCCACCCACAGATCGATTACAGCAGGTGTCCCGCAGGGCTCCATACTGTCACCCGTATTATTCTCCCTCTACACGTGCGACGTACCACGCGAGCCGCACGTCGAGCTCGTGTTGTTTGCCGACGACACCGCCCTCTATTCGTCCAACTTTTCCGAAGTAACAATCACCAAGCGGCTGCAGGCTGCGACCAACGCCCTCGGTGATTGGTTCAGAAAATGGCGTATCGAAATAAATCCCTCAAAAAGTGCAGCCGTGTACTTTCGCCGCGGTAAACACCTGCGACAACAAAGGCGCGGTCTGCGTAAACTAGGCAACATTACCCTGTTCGGAAATGTCATCCCGTGGGAAAAGAAAGTCAAGTACCTCGGGGTAACGTTGGACAGCAAAATGTCATTCAAACCGCACATACAAAGAATGAAAGTTAAGGCTAAGTTCGTTGTAGGTCGGTTATATCATCTTATCAATAAACGCAGTAAAATGTCACTTAGATACAAGGTGACACTTTACAAGTCGTGCGTACGCCCCATCCTTTCATACGCTTGCGTAGCGTTTGCTCATCTCCCCCGTACGGACTTGCATCCGTTGCAAGTGGTACAAAATAAATTCCTGCGTATTGCCACGGGAGCACCGTGGTATATGCGCAACGTAGACCTCCATAACGATCTTGAATTGCCGAGCTTAGCAAAGCATTTCAAAGACATCTCCGAAAGATACTTCGATCGTGCCATCTCGCATCCGAACCCACTGGTGGTAGCCGCGGCTGACTACATCCCAGACCCTAATCCCGATCCCAAACTACGTGGGCCCCGCCACGTTCTTACCGATCCCGATGACCCGATAACTCTGGCCAACGGTTTACACGATAACACTACACACCTACATTCGCGACACCGTCGCCGCCGGCGGCGACGAGGACCCCTGTTTCGCCCTTCGGCGAACCGAGCCCAAGGGCAAGGTTCGGCGGACGGACAAAACAATGCCACTAGCCCTCTCATCGCAAATCACGACCCCACCCTAAGCCGAGGTTCGGTCTCACAGGAGACACCCTTAGGGCGGAGGGCGTACAGCCCTACACCTTTAAATTCTGGCTGAGCACTCTGCTCGCCCCCGCGACCGGTGAAGCTGTAACAGCCCATAAGGCTAACAGCAATTGAGACATTCCGAAAAAAAAAAATCAAGCGCAATGTAGGGTTCCGCACTTGCCCATCACAATAATACAAACTAAGTACAGGGATTTTTAATTGTTACATGCAATGAAATTTTAAATAATTTTCTCTGATCTAAAATTAAAAACTATTTCACCTTTATAATATTAGTTTAACTTAAAAATAATAAAGAAAAATTTCGATGTGTCAGAATTTGAACCTCCTTTCAAGCCGGAACGCTCTAACCAACTGAATCAGTGTCGACTAGTTCAAAGTGGCGAAATTCTTCTTTGCTATGTGATCGATGCCATCGATCATACTGATCGCTCATTGAACTTATGTTGTACGTATGTGTATCTAACACATACGTACAACATAAGTTCAATGAGCTCATCGATACAGATGAAATTCACAATTATAGCTTTTATAATAAACTACGCAAAATTAATTTCTCTTCCTTAGGCAAAACTCTTCCCTAGAAAAATCTGATCCGTGGTCTAGGGCTAAGGTCTGCTCATATCATAAGCTCCTGGGTCCAATTCTGGAGTCAGGAAAATAATGTTTGTGTCTGGTGGGTGGTGCGTTACTACTTTCGTGCCTCGGATAAGCACGTAAAACCCTCGGTCCTGGTTATTGGTAGGAATAGTCGATAATCATTATAAGGTCGATAAAATGTGGCGATTGGTATCACCACTCATCTCGCTAACATACAAACCAGCATTTGGTTAACTTTGCCTACTAAGCAAGGGAAAAAGGCGTGATGATGCTTTTTTGTTATTATAACCGAAAAGCAGTTTAGAGTTTAGAGTAACGCCCTCAAGAATCGTTAGAATCACAGTGAATGCAAACATCTTATTCTCGCCTATTTATACTATTCTTATTTGTATTTGTTCGTTGTAGTTAATGATGACGCCATTATCTCACAATAACGGGTGTAAAAATCACGCAGGTGCACCACACCTGTCCAGCTAGTACTTGTCGTTAAGCGCAGTTGCTAATGTTATTTAATAAAGTATCCGGTCTAGTAGTCCAGCGTTGACGTTGACCACATGAGGTCCCGGGTTCAGTGTTTTTTCAGTTTTCTGAGAAACACAAAGTTGCCCGGGATTGGAAAGTGCCCGGTTGGCGATAGGCTTGCCACCTATCACATTTATGGGACGAAGTATCTTCGGCTTATCGTGGGTGCACTTGTTGTATCTCTGCCTACCCCTTCGGGGATATGGGCGTGAAGATACTTTTTTTTTAAACTAATACCAATAATATTCTAGACAAGATAAAAAATTCACCCGATTGAATCAGGAACAGATTGATTAAAATAAGAGACATACATAAAACTTTATAACTGTCACGTCATAAAGTTAGAGAATAGAAATTTTATTCTTTAATACAAAACTTTTATATTAGAAAAGTTTAGAGTTACTAAAAAGTTAGATCTAACATTTATATTTTATCTATTTAATAGTATAAAATTTTCCAAGTACCTCAAATACAAAGAAATAAAAGAAAAAAATATCTTCACGCCCGTATCATCTAATAGATAGGATAATACAACGAGTGTACTCACAATTAACCGAAAATACTTATGGCCAATTTCACTAACATTCTCATAGGACAATCCTAAATAGTATGCTGTCACTTCTTGTCTTAAATGAAGAGAAAGTTCGGACCCGAATCTGGGACCTCATGTGATGAAGACCGACGCCAGACCACTAGACTACAGAGACGACTAACAGATACTAATATAATAATAATGCTAAATTGAAAGACAGTATCAGTGTAAAATGAGAAAGTCTAAAATAAAGGAGCCCGGAACCAACACGGGGAATATAATAATTTTTTTAGCATTATAAAAAGTGCCATGATATAATGTACATTTCAGAAGAAAATAATTGCAAAACGTATTGCAAAGCATCTATCAACACGCGTAGCTTTCAAGGCAATTTTTCTATAGACCTTCATCAATCCCTTTTATGCATGTGGCCTAAATATCCTGCCTCATGGACAGCAACATGATGTTTATATGCACTGATTGTCTCTTTCCATCAGAAGAGCTATTCAAATGATTACTATCTCATAATATAAAAAATATATTAATAAATAACAAAAACAATATTTGTGAGAATTCAGGACCAAGAAAATATTTGTGTTTCTTACAAACACGATTCGCTTAGCCAAAGACTGAAATTTGTTCAAGGCAGTTAATCCTCACGGCTTTCTCGACCTCAGTTTAAGCTGTTTTTGTTTTCTTGTCGCCTAAATCGGCTTATACGTAATCTGCAAATGTATGCAGATTGTGCAGAGTAAAGTCCATTGTTTACAAGCCTACTTCCCTGTTTGTGTTAAAAATATTAGAAACTTCGTACCAATTTATTCATTCTTAATTATGCATTTCGAAATGGAGTGTCGTATCGCGCGTTATCATTCGCGGGCAGAAAATTTAAACCAAGAACTGTGAAACAAAAAACGACATTAAAAACCTTCCATTTTACAGTGATTTTTAAGGCATTTCCAGGGATTTTTTTCACACTATATATATTTTAGCGTTGTAAACCTGTTTTGCCAATCTTTCATTTGGAACAAAGTCAATATTTACGCGCCAACATGCTCTTATTACAGCGACACTTCTTACTATTTTCTTTTTTATTTTTATTGAAATTACAGGACATATTACTTCGTAATGATCTCATTTAGACCTGATTATTAGAATATTTAGTTTCTTTTAAAGGGCTCAAAAGTAACTATTGAATAGTATATAAAATAGAGTTATTGTTACCGTGGGCTTAGTATCATTGCTTTACCTATTCCTGCAGCTGTAATGTCATCAGTGCTTCTTGCTATAATTTCGGTATTTCGAATATTAAGTATGGTCACACAACATTTTGGATAAAATGGACGAGGGATAACCGCACCCGCATACTTGTCAGATTGTTTTACAGTTTGAATTATTCGATCATTTTTAGCGAAATTGAAGTTTATATACGAAATTCAAGATATCACAATATTTTATTTTTTATAAATAGAATCATTTCGTTATTTTTTTTATAATGTCACCAATATACTTATGTGATCCTTTCGGGCCGGGCAGGGCTTTCATATATGCTGTACAGTTAGAAACACAAAAGTATCGATTAATATTAGAAATTTAAATTTCATTAGCAACTATGGAATTACAATTTATATCTAGCAACCACTACAATTATCAGAATCCATATCAAAGAAAGGGGTATTTGCCAGATTGAAGCATTGACATGCACCTCAACAGTAATTGTATAGCTTGGATTTAAAACAAAATAGTCGTTGTGTCAAAATAGTGCTAACAGTTTTTTGCTTGAAAATATTTTTAAGTCAAGACATTTACCTGATTATTTCCTTCAAGGTGTATAACGTGTGCGAGTAACATGTATAACCGAGTAGCAGTTTGGCTGAAAAAAACACTTAAATCACTTTTGCACGCACAGTGTAATTTTTGGGCCGAGTAACGCCCTCAAGAAACGATAGAGCTATAATTACACGCATACATCTTATTCCCGCCTATTTATACTATCCTTATTTATATTTGTCCACTGTTGTTTATAATGTTTATTCCCCGTGTTGGTTCCGGGCTCCTTTGAAGAATAGACTAACTGCCGTTCTGCCAGGCAGGTCGTAAAAGGCGACCGATTGGCTCTGCAAGTCACTACCATCGTGACTACTAGGTGGTAGAGTTCTGCATTGTCTCGCCCGGGTCTGGTACCACCGCCTTGCCTATTCCTGCCGCAATAGCGTCAGTGCTTGTCGCTGTCGTTTTCCGGTTTAGAGAGTAAGGTAGCCGGTAAACTTATGCATGTGGCATCAGACCTCGCCACAAGATAGCAACGCACCATTAACATCTTTGGTGTCTATAGGCGATGGTTGACTCTTACCATCAGGATACCCATCTACTTGTTTGCTATCTTATGATTTAAAAAATTACGTCATAATTTCACAATAACAGGTGCATAAATCACACAGGTGCACCATATTTGGCCGACTAGTACTTATCGTTGATAATCGTGCGAGAGATGTAGCGATAGTATCTCTGTCACCATAGTAATGTATGTATATTTTAAAAAAATCTTTTAGAATACAGAATTTTTGCACATGTTCCATCCATCTACCCGCTGGTTCCATCACTATGGCCCTTAAGCGGTACGGATCAGCGGAGCCACACACAAGTGTCATTTGAGCCAAGTGGCATGTTACATCGTGCGAGATATATTAAGATCTACTCGTTTCAATTAATATTTTGTAATAAAAGTACAGAAAATGATCCAATTGAAAGTCGATATCTTTATAACAAAAATAATAATTACGTACTGGTGACTTTCAGTCTCAAATTACACTCGTCAACATACTAAGTTAATTTCACGAGAATAGAAACCAGATATCTCAATTAGTAGTTCGGCAATAGTCCTGAGGCACAATATCAAATTTACGAAACACGATACAGTTTCTAAGTTTATTACTACGACAATGGTTAGTAGTGTAATGCTAAAGTTATTCTTGTTCTAATCACCTGTCCAGAGCTAAATTGAAACTAGAACATGTTTGATTCTATTAAATGACATCATATCTTCATTGTTTCCGTATACAGACTGACTGGTGAGTTACCTTCGATACTTCTGGACAGTAGGTACTCGGTATTCGATTCTCGTTAAAACGAAACAATAAAATTAGGGGCTTAATTTTTGACCAATATGTCTCTAAAAATAAGTGAAATGTGGATATTATACTCTCTAAGCACGCCGCGCTGTTTGTTTTGTGCCTACCTATGTATTCTATGTTGATAGCGCGCTGCGCGACACGTGCGTCCGCGTGGTGTCCAAGCGTGACGCAGGTAAATTTAGGATTTTTGGTGTACTGTTTACTAAATTTCTAAGAAGTATTTTAATATTAGTTTTAATGTTATTTTTTCTCATCATATATGATCGCCAACTATCGCGCCCTTAAATATTGACGGTAACTTACCAGCCAGTCTGTATAACGATGACTTTTCACGATTCTGACGGAAAATTTTGCAGTTTTCAACCGACGACTTCCAAAAAAGGAGGATTATTAACTCAGCTGAATGTGTTTTGTGTTTGTTACCTCAGAACCCGATCATTTATAAACCCATTTCGAATTTATTTATTTTTTTGTTTGGGAAAGTATTCTTCACGTGTGGTCCCGTTATATTTTAGAGAAGATCTGATGCAGGGTATAAGGTCAGTTGTTGCAGTTTTACAAAGTTTAGAAAAAAATATTGTACACCTTCATAATTTTTCTTCTCCTACGGATTGAAAGATTTAGATAATATTAGCTGACCCAGCAAACGTTGTTTTGCCATATAAATTATTTCTAAGGGTGGATAATCCTTATCGCTAAGGGGTATGAAAAATAGATGTTAGCCGATTCTCAGACCTACTCAATACGCTCACAAAATTTCATGAGAATCGGTCAAGCCGTTTCGGAGGAGTACGGGGACGAACATTGTGAAACGTATTTTATACATAACATATTTTATAACAATAATAATATTACTGGACAAATTACACGAATTGATCTAATTATTTGCTTGTGTTATGGGTGTTAGTCAACTATAATAATAAATAGAAATACATATATAAATACTGTAACATACACAATAAATAACCAAAATCAGAAATACAAACATCTACGCTAATCACACAAATGTTTGCCCCTGTCGGGAATCGAACCCGAGCACAATCGTTTTGTATTTAGGTTTGCTATAGGACCACGGGGACGGTCAACACCTTACATATAAATAAATAAATAATAAATAAATATTCACGGGACAAATTACGCTTACTGATCTAACCCCAAAGTAAGCAAATTATTTGCTTGTGTTATGTGTGTTAGTCAACGATAATAATACATAGAAATACGTATATAAATACTGTTACATACATAATAAACACCCAAACCCAGAAATACAAACATTTATGCTCATACAAATGCTTGTCCCCGTCGAGGATCGAACCCGAGCCCCGTCGATTGCGTAGTCAGGATCGCTAACCATTCGACCAACGGGGAGGTCGTTGACCAGTTGAGTTATAAATAGAAGTACACGAATGAAGCTATACTTATTTTAAAATCACTTAGCACACTTTGGGGATAAAGAATGTAGTGTGTCTGATATAAAGTAAAAGTTTTTGGTGAATCCCGCAAGAATAACTTATTTATCCGGGATAAAAAAAATAAATAATAAATATTCACGGGACAAATTACACTTAATGATCTGACCCCAAAGTAAGCAAATTGTTTACTTGTGTTATGGGTGTTAGTCAACGATACTAATACATAGAAATACATATATAAATACTAGAATATATATAAAAAAATCTACCTGTGTGCCAAATTTCATCCAAATCCGTTTTGCGGTTTTTTCGTGATAGAATAACAAACATTTATCCATCCAAATTTTCAAACTTTCGTAATTATAATATTAATATGGATAATATAAATTTTATCTAAAATTTTAACATGGAAAATAGCAAACATACACACACACACACACACACACACACACACGCACACACACACACACATATCCAAACATACACCGTCCCCCGTGTTGGTTCCGGGCTCTTTTGAAGAATAGACCAACTGCCGTTCTGCTAGGCAGGTCGTAAAAGGCGACCGATTGGCTATACGAGTCACTACCATCGTGATTACTAGGTGACAGAGTTCTGCATTTTCTCGCCTGGATCTGGTACCACCGCCTTACCTATTCCTGCCGCAATAACGTCAGTGTGAGTCACTGTCGTGTTCCGGTTTGGAGGGTAAGGTAGCCGGTAAACTTATGCATGTGGCATTATACCTCGCCACACCATTAACATCTTTGGTGTCTATAGGTGATGGTTGACTCTTTCCATCAGGAGACCCACCTGCTTGTTTGCTATCTAAAGATATAAAAAAACACACAGTCACACAAACATTATCTTTTATAATAATACTAGGACTATCATCCTTACATTAAGAAATCATAAAGTTTCAGGCCAAGGTTTTTGCTGAAACACAGCGAAAATTGACAAATCGTGACCCTTATCTATTTTTACGAGGGTATGACTTTATGAAACACCGTCAAATTTCATCTGTAGGTTTATTACCGGGTAAAAACACCCCAATTACACGAACAATGATATAGCTTGGGATTTCTGCAAAGTAATGTCATCTTTGGATGTCTTTGTTATAATAGAATTGTTTTTTGTGCATGAAATGATATTTCTACAAGAAACATGTAGTGTAACACTTTCGTAAAGCGGTCGAAATAGTCCAAGCGAAGACCATTAAAAAGAGTGGGGTATAGACACGGACCACACAGCCTATAGACGGCTAATGTTTGATTTTCCGTATTGAATGCATTCTGGCAACTAGCTGAGGTAAGACGAAGCAGGGTTGTAACGCCGTAATTGGCTAACTCAAGGCCACAGTGACAGATAGTAATGTACAGAGCATCTGATTGGTCGACACTGATTACCCAATCACTACTCATTGGCGCGTGGACATTTACATCGGAACTATAAATCAGATGTGTTGACACAAGTCATTCGCCTATTATTAGGTGTCTATGGGCTGTGTGGTCGGTGGGTATAGAATAAGACCAAAAATGGACTTTATTGTTTTTTGGATATTAAACTGATGAACCTTATCCAATTTTTTTTAAGTTTCTTTTTCTATTTTTTTTTTTTTTTGTAAATTTGATTCGTAATACACATTGATATATAAAAACCCATATCAATGGTAATACATAACTAAAATTTATTTATTTATTTATTTATTTATTTAAAATTTATGCACAACATGTACAGAGGTGGACTTAATGCTACATGACATTCTCTACCAGTCAACCTTAAACAAATATAAACAGTGTTTACGATGGGGTGCACAGAGAAACTTAATACAATCGTTTACTACTGACATATTCCTTCTTGATTATTATTAAGATAAATTAAAATTAAAGAAAACAATAAGATAATACGATATTACAATATACTTAGATACAAGTAATATATTACATATATAATACATTATACATATACCTACATAAATACCTATATATATACAAGTACATATTTATATATAGTTATATAAATACATATATACATACATATTATACTACCATAGCGCGTAACACCATTATTCTGCCAAATGCTTACAGAGAGAACGTTTAAAAGACAATTTGGAGGGACTATTCCTAATATGAATGGGAAGAGTATTCCAAAGCCTCACAGCTTCAGAAGAAAAAGATTTGGATAAGAAATCGGTACGACAAAAAGGTACTTGAAGAGTCGGGATATTTTCTGAACGAAGTTGGCGTGAATGTGTGGCATGCTGAAATTTTTTAGTATTTAAATGTGTTCCTATATTTGTTTGTTAGATACGATTTAAAAAACTGATACTAAAGCACACTTCAAACTTGATTCAAACATAACTTAAACGCAGTAAAATTGCAAAAACTGATTTCCTTTTTCCTTTATCTCCAAATTCTCCGAAAACATTCATCAGATCTTCAGCAAATTCAAATGAGACCACACGGAGTATAACCCTTTCGAACAAAAAAAAAAATAAAAACGGTTCATAAATTACCAAGTTCTGTGATAAAAAAAAACGAAAAAATACAACCGTATTGATAAGTTCCTCCTTTGAGAAGTCTGTTGAAAACCCTTGTTTTTGCGTTGGAAATTAAAAGTACTTCCAAACGGAAGTGAAAGGCGATTTTGCTGGCAAAATACATCTTATCACCCTATATCCTTTCGTCTGCCAAGTTCTCGTGTACGTAGACAAATTGATGCGGTTTTATTCTCCAAGCGACATTTTTGTAAACACGTCAGGAACCCCGTTATTTGATAGAAAATTCGGGGCATGCTATTGGGCATGATTCCAAATATTTGGCGAACGTTTATTTCGCAAATACCAAACGCCCTCACAATCTAAAAACTCACCCGGGATGTTTTTCAATAGATTTTATGAATGAATTTAGTACGCCAATAAAAATTGATTTGTTTTTTATAGATATTGGCAATTCAAATATGCAGCAATTAAAATATAGTTTAAAATGGCTTCCTATTTGACAGCTGTCAATCATTGTCGAAATTGAATTTTTATTACAATATGTTACAATTATTTTGGCTAATAGGTTTGTGTCCAGTTTTTAATGAATAAATATAATATGGAGATAAAATATTCGTTATAAAAGATAGGAACTAATAACATTTTCAGGATACAAATTAAGCAATAATAGTCATTAAGTCACGTAAGAGTGAGCGTAAATCTGACAGCATTAAGTCACGCCATAGTAAAACGTCATATTAATGTTGTCATTTTGAAAGAAAGTCAGAGGGTATGTAATGTAGATATTACCACGGCGTGATATCATTAGGACGCCATGACAGCCCAGCGTTTTCGCAGTAAAATTTAATTTCACTTTTGAAACGCAAAATCTTTATTATAAAAGTATGTCATTTAACAAACCACATTAACATTATAAATGCGAAAGTTTGGGTGTTTGGATGGGTGAATGTTTGCATGGATGATGGATGGATGGACGTTTGTTATTCAATCACGAAAAAACAAGTAAATGGATTTGAATGAAATTTGGCCCACATTGGATCTGGAATATTCCGGAAAAGTTAGGCGATCCTGTGGGATTCGCCAAAAACTTTTACAATGCAGCTGACTACATAATGCTAGTAATAAATAATTCTTTGTGTAATATACCTAATAAAGTAGATTATTAAGGCGATAGCATACGCCAAACTACGAAATATACTTCTCTTTGAAAGCCTACTACTCCTAAACGGTTAATCCAATAATTTAAAAAAAATATACATTATACGTAAAATATAATTAACTTTAAATTCCAAGTTCGATTTCTCAAATTTTGTTGTTATTTTTGATGAAAAAAAATCGAATATCTCTCTTATTTTTACGCAAGAATTTTCTTACAACTTTCAAACTACTGGAATGATTTTGATGATTTTTTCACTTTATTACGGACAATTTATTGCTTTATAAATTTTAAGTTCAACATTTTACAAAATTATTATAGTGTGCCATTAAATCAATAAAAACCTTATTATTTCATTCGCGGACAGCGCTCGCTCCGAAAGTCAGTCTCCCTGTAGCGTTCGTACGGGGAGGCTGTGTCGCACGACAGCGTACTCCGCTCGAGTCAAAGAGTAATAATACAGATAGTACGTTTGGCACTGTAATAAGGTTGTGCTGTTTGAAAATTGGACATTCGTTACGATTGAACGTTTTGTATAGTATATAATAAGTTTGGAGCGGAAAGACTAATTTTTGTAAAGAGGTTGTTCTTATGATGTAATTTAAACCTTTAATGAAATAAAAGGGGCGTTAATGATTGTATTAAAATAAATTGTTTATTACTTAAAATTTAGTACTTATGCTTTTTAATACGATTAAAGGAATACGCATTTTTCATCCCATAAAGGGATAAAAGGAGAGTTAATTTTTGTATGAAAAATGAATTCTTTGTTGTAGAAATTACTTAAAATTTAGTATTTATATGCTTTTTAATACAATTAAAGAAATTCGTATTTTAAAATTTCTTTTAATTTCTTATATTAAAAGGGTAAGTGTATAAGTTTGTATTAAAAATAAAAAGTTTACTATCTAAACTCTCATAAAATTTAGTACCTACTTATTCAATTCAATCCAAATTGAAGAAACATGCGCGTAATGAAGTTCGGGGTTTCATCCCTTAAAGGAGTAAAAGTGGGTGTTACAATTCATATGAAAAATTCAACGCTTATGGTCAACATAGCTTGAAATTTGGTAGTTATGTACTTCAACACAATTAAAGAATTATATATTTAGAGATTTTATAAATTACATATATACAGAAAATTTAAAAAAACACCTCACGTAATTTATGGACGCCCCCTTTTTGATTATTGATTATTGATTATCCACACACGGATTTTAATTCAGGCATAACTTTTCGTCGGTACGATTATTTGTTAAAAAGATATTATTGAAATTATGTAATTTCGCTTAGTATCTTTTACCGCATCTATCATGGAGAGTGTTCCGATGAACTGTTTGGATTGATCCCTGCTGCTGAATTTCATCATCAGACATAGCGGCAAAACTCAAAGATCTATCCTCATCACCTCAATGTCTGGTAATCCTAGACACTTTTACTATTCCACTTGTACATCAGTTTCACTTTTACACAATTTTTATTATATTACTCGACCGGTTTCACTTCCGGAAACCGGTTGAGTAATATAATAAAAATTGTGTAAAAGTGAAATTGATGTACAAGTGGAATAGTAAAAGTGTCTAGTAACAATGGAATTTCACCAAGTGCCGACGATGGAAAGTATAGAATATGTCTGGAAATCCACAATCGTGCGATTCTCCAGGCATTTCTTACCACGCACTATTCCTCAGTGGAATCAATTACCGGCGGGGGTGTTTCTGAACGGATACGACTTAGGCACCTTCAAGAAAAGAGCATACTCCTTCTTAAAAAGCCGGCAACGCAGCTGCAAGACCTTTGGAGATGTGGCTACCCATGGGCGGCGGTAATCACTTACCATCAGGTGAGCCTCCTGCTCTTCTGAAAAAAAACTGAAGGGCCGCAACAGCGACACCGAACTAGTGGGCGAGCAGAGTGCTCAGACAGAGATGTTAATGGTGCGTTGCTATCTTGTGGCAAGGTCTAATGCCACATGCATAATTTTACCGACTACCTTACCCTCCAAACCGAACACGACAGTGACAATCACTGACGCTGTTGTGGCAGGAATAGATAAGGCGGTGATACCAGATCCAGTTACGACGATAGTGATTCACATAGCCAATCGGTCGCCTTTTAAGACCTGCCTGGCAGAACGGCAGTTGGTCTATTCTTCAAAGGAGCCCGAAACCAACACGGCGAAATCCGAGCAAGGTGAAACAGGAGTCTTCATCGCTGTTGAGATTGGCGGCGAAGATATAGTGTAGTGCGTGTGTTTTGTATTGGTGGCAATAGCCACCGTTATGGGATCGTCAGGATGCAACAGTTCTTATCTGTGCATCCGAAACAACTATATTGTTACCATAAATTAAATAAGATGCACTACAGATAGTATTTGCCCTTAGAGATTACTTAACAGCACAATTTTAAGTCTCGGTGCCCGTCTAGCCCTGCATAATCATGTGCTTATCCCAACGCTATTGTATGGAAGTGAGAGTTGGGTATGTCAGAAAGGGCATGAAAGTAGAATCAACGCGGTCGAGATGAGGTCGCTAAGAAAATATGTGGCGTGACACTCGCGGGTTCGTAATGTCGAAGTGAGAGAGAGGTTAGGTTCGAAAGAAAGTGTCGGTGTAAAGATGAATAAGGGCATGCTCCGTTGGTTCGGACATGTAGAAAGAATGGTAGATGAAAGGTTAACAAAACAGATATACAATGCGAATGTGGATCGATGTAGGTACCTGGAAAGAGCAAGACTGACATACCACGATCAGATTGATCGAGTACTGTCCGAAAGTGGTGTCAAGAGTCTTCGCAACCGGCGTGTGTGTATGGAAAGAGTGATGAATGTGGAGGAAGGAAGACAAGCCTGCAAGGATCGTGAAGTATGACACTCAATTTTCTCTGCCTAACCCGTAAGGGATCTGGTGTGAAGATTTGTATGTATTTGCACTTCAACTTCGATAAAATTTAACAAATATTTTAAATTGAACAAAGTTAGCAGCCGTGGCATCTTTGATGTCGCGAACGCCTTTGTTTTTATTAACGTTTTACGATGGACATTTTTGCTATACGTAATATTTGAAGTACCATTTAAGATAAATTTTTTTGATCAACGAAAATTTACTTATATGTTTATATTAGCAAAATGATTACACATCGTTTTAAGCAACCCAACAACACCTTTAATGGTCGGTTTTGATTACCATACCCATAGATCATTTTTAAGGTTCTGTAACCAAAGGGAAAACGGGATCCTATTACTAAGACTTCGCTGTCCATCAGTCTATCTGTCTGTATGTCTATCAACAGACTGTATTTCATGAACCATGGTAGTCAGACAGTTGAAAATTTCGCAGATGATGTATTTCTATTGCCGCTATAACAATAAATACTAAAAAGAGTTTACCGGTGGGAGGGATGTGCTGTGCAGCGCTCCCGGCTGCATGGGTACCACCATCTTGCTTGTTTCTCCCGTGAAACAGCTTTGCTGTGTTTCGGAGAGAAGGACAAGACAGACAGTGTAATTACTGGCACCGAGACTTAACATCTTATGTCTCAGGATAGGCAACACATATTAAATGAGTTACCGGGGCCAGTTCCAGGTAAACTTGTTTATGTTCATGAGCGATGTCGACCACTTACCATCAGGTAACACGTCTACCAGTTTGTCTATCTAAGTAAGATAAATATTTAATTTAAAGCAATCGTGCGGGCGGACGGACGGACGGACAATCATAGCGAAACTACAAGGGTTCCTAGTTTACTTCGGAACCCTAAAAACGGGATTTGGATCGACGTAATGGGTCATATATTGCAATGATATAATTTTTCATTTATGGTACAAGTTCCATCGTTGATCGCTTCAGAGGCCTTCATCTTTTTACGTTCTCGGCACTATTTAATATTTTTATATGAGGGTTCATGGATATCATAAGATTGTTATTTAAAATCCCTTTGTTATACGTTCCTTGTATTTAGATTTGGCTTTGTAAATATTTTTCGGTCAATTACTTTTATTCATATAAGAGTCATATACTCACACATTTATTTATTTTTTTACTTATATAGTCGAAAAACATTATGAAAGCTGTCGAATAAAAAATAATGGAGCGTCATAGCTGCTCCAAGTCAAATGATATACAATGTAAAAATTAACTAACGCAGCGAAATTACCCAAAATAACGGTATTTCCTTCTCTACCCTCCGCGAAGTATCGAAGTCTGCACTCAGCTTAACAAATTCTTTAATTTTTCAGTTACCCATCGGTGTAATTAGATTTTGGATGTTGATGATAGCTATGTAGTTGTGATACCAAACTCTATCTCCGTCTTAGTCATCGTCAGTTTTTGAACTGTCTCTCACTATGGAAACAAATTCAAAGACGTATTCACGTCAAAAATGCTCTGTAAATAATCGCTGGAAATATGACTGCCTTAGAAAAAACATTTTTCATGAAAAGTTCTTAAAGGAATAACAACGTGATTTGAACGAGATCAAATTATCTTGACAAGTAGAATAAATGCTAGTAGAACGAACGAAGACAGTGTAATAGCTATGGATTTGACATAAGCACATTTGAACGCTTATGACAAATCCATAAATTTCTCTTTTTACTAGCGTTTATATCATTTATTGCTTATTATCGACCTCTGGGAGGTTATCTTTTTATATACCTGTATCTCATTAGCTACGAACTCTTTTCAAGAAACTTCGCAAAGGAAGGAGGTTATCAATTCGGTTGTACTTTTTTATATTTGTTACCTCAGAATTTCGGCAGTTATGAACCGATTTCGAAAATTATTTTTATTTGGGAGGGTATTTTTCTTCTGTAGTCTTTTTTATATCATAAGATAGTAGACAAGCAGATGGGTCTCCTGATGGAAAGAGTCAACCATCGCCTATAGACACCAAAGGTGTTAATGGTGCGTTGCTATCTTGTGGCGAGGTCTAATGCCACATGCATAAGTTTACCGGCTACCTTATCCTCCAAACCGGAACACGACAGCGACAAGCACTGACGCTATTGCGACAGGAATAGGTAAGGCGGTGGTACCAGACCCGGGCGAGACAATGCAGAACTCTACCACCTAGTAGCCAAGATGTTAGTGACTCGCATAGCCAATTGGTCGCCTTTTACGACCTGCCTAGTAGAACGGCAATTGGTCTATCCTTCAAAGGAGGCCGAAACCAACACGGAGAGTCTCATTTTAATTTGGTGAAAATCTAATGCAGGGTCATGGAGATACAGAAAATGGAAAGTCAGTTAAAAATTTATTAATGCAAATATCCATGAGCAGTGCAATTTTCTTCCAAACCACCTTTGCTACATAGATATCTCTTAACAAGTCAGAAAAATATATGATAAGCTTTCATCAGTATTGGTGTTGGTTCCCTTTTAAGGTTAGACCTGTCTTTCTGCCAGTATATTAATATGAGACAAATGAGCTGCCAGACGTCCAGAACTCTACCAGTTAGTAGTCTACTATCTTCTAGAAATCTGCAACGCACTGCCAGGGTTCGGCAAATTACATTTTCCTGCCGGAAAACCATCACTTGTTACTGTCACGTTCCGATTTGGAGATTAAGTTGCAGGTAATTTTATGTAAAGATTAAAACGCAAAATTAACATAAATTATCTCTATAAGCGATGGTCATCTCTTTCTTTCAGGAGAGCTAGTTGTTTACTAAGTAAAATATTACTTAACAATTAAAGAACATTTCATCTTAATAAACTTCATTAAAATCTTTTATAGTAATGTATTGTGAGCGCAACTTAAGGATAGTTTTAACTTTCCATAATGAAGTTACTGAAGAAGTTGAAGCATTTAAGGACTTAATTTACTGGCTCGCTTCATGATGTCCATAAAAATGATTTATATCGCGGTAAACTTCTTACATTAAGAATAGTTTGTGAGTATATCTCGGCAGTTTGGTTGTGAACCATCCGCGGAATGGCTTCTCTTTTCTTTAGAGTCTGCGTACTTTAATTTATATGCGGAGTAAAGTTGCATATGTGAAACTATGAGCTTCTTTCAGGTATTGTGTTTTCTGGATGCACCTTTAAGCTGGGCTCACACATCCGGAATGACTCATAGAATTCATAGACTAAATTCAGATTATTAATTCAGCGCACGAAAATATTTACAATTCATGAACTCAGTATACACTATTTAATTTCCTAGATTTTTTTCAGATTGATCTTATAGAATGATGCAGACGAGTGCTATGAAATCCAGTTTTGAATTTTTAAGATTATGAATGCAAAGCGTACTTCGCCCTACATTTTTTATTAGCAAGCACACACACACCAGAATGAAATTATTCATTTTTCATTTAACGTTGCAAAATGCTGGTATTTAGACACATTTAATTTGTTATGATCTTTCCTTAGATTCGTTCTTTGAGTATATAAATTATGTTTTGTGTGATACAAAAAAATCATTTTTTGTACCTATTGAAAGTTATCGGTGTAGGAACCAATCTAACGATGAGTATCTAGAGATAAATCTGGTATATATTTAAACGTTTATTTGTAAATTGAGAAACTTTAAAAAAAAAGATGAAAAAAATTATAGATATAAACGTGTTCCGACAGAATCATAATAATAATAGTGCCAGTGGTATTATTATAATTGATCACACAAATCGATCTAACCCCAAAGTAAGCAAATTATTTGCTTGTGTTATGGGTGTTAGTCAACGATACTTATACATAGAAATATATATATATATATATATATATATATATATATATATATATATATATATATATATATATATATATATATATATATATATATATATATATATATATATATATATATATATATATATATATATATATATATATATATATATATATATATTAGGGTGGAGTGAAAAAAAAAATTTTTTTTTTCTTCTTAGCCTGGGGGTCAAATTTGTAGCTTATAAAAAACAAAAATTTTTGAAAAAAAAATAAAATTTTTTACTCAACATCTTGAGGCAGCCCACTCATTTTTAAAATTAATTACGAGTAAAAATATTTGGTTGCAAAAAAAAATTTTTAAAAGCGTTCTAAAAACTTCAAAATATCCTCTTTTATGCCAATTAAAAATCACAAGTTAAAAAAAATTTTTGTGACTATTGTTTTAATATTTAAAAAAATCCAAAAAAGTAACATTCCTCGTTAGGGCACTAGAATAAAATTTGAGTTGGAAATGATCATAATTGCCAATTCTTGGATGTTTTAAGACATTAAAAGACAAAAATTTTTTTTTTTTTTGCAACCAAATATTTTTACTCGTAATTAATTTTAAAAATGAGTGGGCTGCCTCAAGATGTTGAGTAAAAAATTTTATTTTTTTTTCAAAAATTTTTGTTTTTTATAAGCTACAAATTTGACCCCCAGGCTAAGAAGAAAAAAAATTTTTTTTTTTTCACTCCACCCTAATATATATATATATATATATATATATATATACAAGAATATATTTAATATAATATTCTTGTATTTATATTAATAAGAAAATTGCACTGTTTGTGGATATTTGCATTAATACATTTTTAACTGACTTTCCATTTTCTGTATCTCCATGACTGACTTTTGACACCTGACACCTGACTTTTTTTATATCATAAGATAGCAAACAAGCAGATGTGTCTCCTGATGGAAAGAGTCAATTAACGCCTATAGATTGCAAAGGTGTTAATGGTGCGTTGCTATTTTTGGCGAGGTAATGGCACATGAATAAGTTTACCGGCTACCTTACCTTCCAAACCGGAACACGACAGCGACAAGCATTGACGCTATTGCGGCAGGAATAGGCAATGCGGTGGTACCAGACCCGGGCGAGAGAATGCAGAACTCTATCACCTAGTAGCCACGATGGTAGTGACCTGCATAGCCAATCGGTCGCCTTTTACGACCTTCCTGGCAGAGCGGCAGTTAGTCTATTCTTCAAAGGAGCCTGGAACCAACACGGGGAATTGGCTTGCTTAACCATAACCGTAACATTCAACCGTATTTGCTTGTTATGAGTGTTATTCAACGATACTAATACATAGAAATACATATATAAATACTAGAATATATTTTAGAAACACCCGAACCCGGAAATACAAACATTTATGCTCATCACACAAATGCTCGGGTTCGAGCCCCGACAAGTAGTGCGTAGAGTGTAGGGTAGTTGCGTAGTCAGGATCGCTAACCAGTCGACCAACGCGAACGTGGCGGTAAATTTAAGTTACATTTCCTGCAAAACTTCAAATTCCAAATCTTTTCTTTCTTTGTAATTGTATCTAGATAGGTATTTAAATTAAATACGGATGTATAATATTTATTTTAACCTTCACTTTTTATATTGAAAGCAGGGATAACAAAAATTAAGGTTGGATACACCAACCACACTAGTGTACGTGGCTTGATTACTGTAAATACACAAGTGACACTCGATGACATTTCACACAAGCAGATTTTTCTGAGGACATTTTTATTTGTCAGTTGCTTAGCAATACTCTCTTTGGCGGTATATACTCAAAGTGTTTTATTCTAGTCGTTCATCGACTTAATTATTACCTTAATTAAATACTTGACTGTACTTTGGGTCAAAGATAATATTCATTTAAAATAAGTTAAATAATGAATAATTCTAAACATTTTATAAGATATACGAGCTATTTTAATAACAATTAAAGAATAACACATTAGCTTTATTTTGACATAAAAATTTAGAAATTAATGGCCACATAAAGTCATTTTATGTAAGTTTGTGTAAAATATTGTCAACAATAGCAAAAACACTATCCAACCCGAAACGAGTATATAAGTAGGTCGATAACATATTATTCAGTGATATATTTTTAACAAAAATTAAACCAACGGAAATTTATGCACCACGCAAAACTTTCCGTTGGTTTAATTTTTGCATTTTTCATGCATTAAGATCCAGCAAGTGAATAAACAATCATCCTCTGTTTTCATATCCTTTTAGGGGGATTTTTTTTTCAAAAATTATGAGAGAACCATGGGGTGTATCTATTTAATAAAAAAAAAAATATCAAAATCGGATCACTCTCTAAAAATTTATGCGTGGTCATATATAAAAATCCGTGAATGTATCAATCATCCCTTATTTTTGTACTCGTGAAATGATTGGTTGCCGATCACCAAGTCGAAAAAGCTAGTAACAAGTCAACTGTAACATATTTAACGGACACTCAAAAACTTCAGGATACGTTTTAATTTTTCTTTAACCTTTAGGTGCCACTTATGACACTTTTATTCGAAACGAATCAATTATTAAATTAAGTTACATCATAATTGTATGCTTGTGATATGGGTGTTAGTCAACGATAATAATATATAGAAATACATAAAATACTGTTTCAGCTGTTAAGCTATGGAATAAACTTCCTGCTAACTTTAGACTTGCAAAATCGTTAAATATTTTTAAAAATTTAATTAAAATACATTATTTAAATTCTTGCTCTACAGATTAGATTAATATATTTCTCTCAAGTTCATTTTTCTGTGCATTTCTTTATATATATTCTAATTTTTAATTGTAATTTGTTTGTATTATTATGATTTTTGTTTTGTTTATGTGTGAGAGCAGAATTGTTATGTATAGATATAGCATATACGTACAGTCTTAAGTTATTATAAGTGTAATAGTACATATTTTGCGGATATCCTACTCTACTTTAAAATGTTGTTCTTATCAACAAAGGTTGTCTGGTAGAGATCGCTCTTTAGCGATAAGACCGCCTTTGTGTACTTTCCTTAAATTGTCTTTCAATTATTTGTACTAAGCATGTATTTTTCTTGTAATTATGTGCACAATAAAGAGTTACCATGCATTCATTCATTCATACATACATAATAAACACCCAAACCCAGAAATACAAACACCTATGTTCATCACACAAATGTTTATCCCTGTCAGCAATCGGACCCTATCGATTCGTAGTTAGGTTCGCTAACCAACCAACGGGGTGGTCGTTCCTTCTGTAGGGATATGTAGGTATATAGTGGAAATAAAAACAAAATTCATATAATTTCAACGTTTTCAGATTTAAGATAATTTTCATAGCAAAATTGTACTTATATTTTATTATCACTTTCGAACTCGTAAATCACTTTTAATAAACAATTTGCTTTCTTTTCATATAAGTATGTTTGTTGTAACGGAACGTTGCATGTTACGCCGAGTGAATGAATGAATGGTTTAGAGTCATTTTAGCTTATAATCTGTGGATACATGTTCATCCAAGGTCTATTTTCGGTATTAGCTAGTCCTCAGTTAGACTCGTTTTTGTAATAAGAATGAATTTTAGTACTGAATCTAACTTTAATACCGTAACAAGCCTAGACTTCTTAATTATAATGATAATATATGAAAATATATATAATGATAAGGGGATTTCACAAGTGTGACCACCTGTGACAAGGAGAGGGGACGGGGATAAAAAGCCATAAAATTTGTGTGACGTAATTTATGGATGGATTAAATGTAAGAATGATATAAAATACTAGCTATGTCCTGCAGGCTGCTGCATTATAACAAATTTTGATGAATCAATAAGGAAAGATTTATCAACATCGGATCACTCTGTAAAAAGTTATGCGTGGTCATACCTTAAAAGCTGTGACTGAAAAATCAATTATCTTCTATTTTCGTATCCTTATACGGAGTTGTTTTTTTTTTTCAAAAATTATGAGGGTATCGGGGAAATCTATCTAATTAAAAAAATATTATCAAAATCGGATCACTGTAAAAAGTTATACATGATCAAACATTAAAATCAGTGAGTGTGTCAATATCCCTTTTTTTCGTACTCTTTTTGTTGGATAAAAAAAGAATTAAATGGGACCACCCTCGGGTGTGCTTATTCCAATAAAAAAAGAATTATCAAAATCGGACTACTATGTAAAAGGTTTGCGTAGCCTTACATAAAAAAAATATACACGTCGCCTTTAGAACCTCCTCCATTTTTTGTCGGTTGAAAACTTTAATTAAATTTGGTCTTTAAAATTAAAAACCTTATACTTTTTTAAAGACTCGTATTTTGTTTTAAATTTCTCTTAAATTTAGTGAATATTTTTAACTGGACAACTCCACGTCACGTCAGTTGTAACAACATCTTTGATGTTGTAAATGCCCTACCGCTCTGGTCGAAAGCGATTCACAACAGTCTTAGTAAAAGGCCGACAGTTTTTGTTTCCAAAGTGTTTGTTTTAAAATTATAATTTCAGATTACTTCTTTGATCAGCGAAACATTAATTATCTTAATCTTATTACAAATAAGAAATATGTGTTTTTTGTTTGTTTGTTTGTTGCGATTTAATTCAAAATGTACTCAAACACTTTTAAAAACCTCTGGTATTGCAGATGTCCATGGGCGACGGTGATCACTTACCATCAGGTGCACCTCTTGCTCGTTTGCATCCTCTTCTATAAAAAAAAATCCTTGACTTCTAGAAAGTTACATTATCTAGAAGTGACAAGCTTTTTTTATATTATAAGATAGCAATCAAGCGGATGGGTTTCCTGATGGAAAAAGTCAATCATCGCCTATAGACACCAAATATGTTAATGGTGCGTTGCTATCTTGTGGCGAGGTCTAATGCCACATGCATAAGTTTACAGGCTACTTTACCCTCTAAACCAAAACACGACAGTGACAAGCACTGACGCTATTGCGGCAGAAATAGGTAAAGCGGTATTACCAGATCCAGGCGAGACGATGCAGAACTCTACCACCTAGTAGCCACGATATTAGTGACTTGCATAGCCAATCTGTCGCATTTTACGACATGCCTGGCAGAGCGGCAGTTAGTCTATTCTTCAAAGGAGGCCGGAACCAACACGGGGAAGGCTACTTTTACCCGACCGAGTAATGAGATGTAACAAGTTTTGGTGACGCGAATGAAGTTGCGAGTGACTACTAGTCTATCATATTGTAACATCCAAACAATTAATTCTGCTACTTACTGTATTATAGTCTATTTATTTATTTATTTATTTTACATAAACAAAAATCTATGCATCGATAACCAAATAGAGTAGTAATATGACCCATCCCATTTAGAAACCAATATGTGATTTGTCACTGATAATTATATCAATTTTATTTTTTATCAATAATTATATTTTATCAATAATTATATCAATTCACGCTCGCACTAAAACAGTACTGTACCAAGTGAGCTGTGTGTACGTCCCCCGATATGTCGAAAATATTCCATGTTTGGTATATTATACCCCATAATGTCTTGTTGTTCTTTTAGGTGGTGTAGAAAAAACAGCAAAAACAGCAAATGTATATTCTTCTTACTATAGACTACGTCAAACTGTTTCCCTATTTTTGTTGTATGAACTAAGTGTTCACCTGTAATTGTCATGCACACTAGACTTATGCCATAAGTCGTATTTATAATTTGTATCTTTTGTGTATTTGCTGTTGGTGTTCCATCGATAATAAATAAATAAATAAAGACGTCGAATTATAACACACGGAATTACGTTTCATCGTTATCAATAAACTGAGATTTTATTTCAATTTACATCCATGTAATACGGATCAAGTTAAACTGGTCAAGTAATACGAAACATACACTTATTTATGCGTCTTGCTCTTGCCTAGGTAACCTATATACAGTATATAGGTTATATAACCTAACGTATATCTCATTTTATTTAATAAGCGTTTACTATTGCTTTGTCGTAATCAAATTGACATAAAGTTAACCAATCAGATAGCAGCTGCAGCAGAATTTGTTTTCTAAAAAACAAACAACAAGCTCTTTGTCACTTTACTTAATGCTATTAAGCCGCTTGGACTACAGAGCGTGCCAAAGAAACATACATCCATCCATACACACATATATACATACATACATGCATACATGCATACATACATACATACATACATACATACGCACATACATACATACATACACACATATATAAATATATACATACATTCAAAAAACCCTCCTTATACAGGGTTCGGGTAAAAATAGTACCCAACGCTATTTCCTAATGTTCTTTAGTTAATAGAACACTGTCAAAACTCTTGAGAGCCTTACATTCCGATCCATTTGGTTTGTTGAAAATTTCGTTCTCAACACAATGGGACATCGAAAAATATGAGGCGATATCTGGCTTTTATTTTCCTTGACAGAACAATATGTCGTTGTTGTTATTCTGTTCAATTCATTTCTAACGTTTCAAAACTCAATGTAACATTTGTTTCGGAACATTTTAATATGTATATATGGTGAAGTTGAAAATTTCGGCCATTTACCTACATTAATAGAACTAATTATAATATTAATAGAACTAATTATAGATCGAATGGTTAGCCACCCTTACTACGCAATCGATAGGCTTTGGGTTCGATTTCCAACAAAAATAATATTTGTGTGATGACTATAGATGTTTGTGTTGCTAGGTTTGAGTGATATCTATACATATAAAAAAATCGTAGGAAAGTCAAAACTGTACATTGAATATTTTTTTAAAAGAATACTTGGGGCGTGATCTACAATCGATATCGAAGCCAAAAATATAGTTTTTAAATTTTTTGTCTGTTTACCTGTTTGTCGTTCGTCTCTTTGTCTGTATGTATGTCCGGGGTAAACTTAAAAAGTACTGCATGGATTTGCTTCAAATTTTGCATAAATATTACTAACAGGTCAGGTCAACATATAGGCTACATATTATCTCGCTATCACCTACGCGGGAGGAGCTGTGTGGAGTAAACGAAGTCCACGCGGACGAAGTTGCCGGCAACAGCTAGTATAATATATATATTCTCGGGTGAGATGTCGTGGAACTTTACCAACTAAAAGTTACTATGATAATAACCTGTATAGTCAATTATTCGCCTTTTCTGAACTGCCTGGTCTAATAGCAGATAAATTATTCCTTTAAGGGGCTCGGACCAATACGCTGGTACCATTTCATCAGTTATATTTTTCATACTTCATACCTAGGTTAACTCCGTTAGCCACAGGCAAATTTGCCAATATACTTGTTAAACTAACAACATCCCTCTTTTTTACGTCAGGGTCTTAAAAATACTCTATTCCTGATAAACTTAAATTTGTATTACTTCACCCGGGTCGGGTACAACCACCTTACTTATTCCTGCCGCAATAGCATCAGTGCTAGTCACTGTCGTGTTCCGGTTTGGATGGTAAGGCAGCCTGTAGACTTATGCATATAACATAGCAATATAGCAACGCACTATTAACATATTTGGTGTCTATAGGCGATGGTTGACTCTTTCCTTCAGACCCATCTGCTTGTTTGCTATCTTATGACATCAAATAAACTTATCTGTCTTAACCCAACTAAACCAAAGTTCTTATGCCTATCGCAGCTTTCATATAAAATTAATTATAACTAATTAGCTGGAGTGCTTCCAAGTTTTTTCCTTTTCACTGCAAAGTAATTACTTTTGGACATTTTTAAGAGATAAAATATTTCAAACAGCACGCAATCTGTCAGTGTTATTCTAGTCATTTGTTCCATAGAAATTTTTACCTCGTGAATTTCAAATTATAATCAGCAATGTCATGGAACGAATTGAACAGATTCCCACGGATCTTTTCAGAGTGCTCGTTATAAAAGTAATTAATAATTAGATTTGTTGTACAAACGAACGTTTTTCCATTTGTAGTTGTTTTCACGGTTTCGTATTCAAATGATAAAACGGGGCCCTGTTACTAAAACTCTGCTGTCCGTCCGTCTGTCCGTTAGTCTGTCTGTCCATGCGTCACCAGGCTGTATCTCATGAACTGTGATAGACAGTGAAATTTTTACAAATAATGTATTTCTATTGCCACTATATCAACATATACTAAAAACAAAATAAAATAAATATTTTTAGGGGGCTCCCGTATAAGAAACGTATTTTTTTTCATTTCTGAAATATTCTGTATATACAAATAATTTATCTATACACACACAAAATAAATAAAATTGTAATATTAAAATAACGTCTGTTTGTAATATTAAAATAACCGCTTTATACTAAATGAATATGGATGTATACAAGGTACATATACATAAAATATCATTTTTGTTACAATTTTCGTCTGTGCGTCTGTATATTCCGGCTAATTTCTGAAACGGCTGCATCGCTTTTGATGGGCTTTCACTGATATACAGCTGATATAATAAAGAGTAACTTAGACTTCTTTTATTTTAGAAACTTTCAACGCAGACATAGCCGCGTGCACAGCTAGTTGTTTGTTGGACGTTGTTATTTGGCTATAATTCATTCACTAACAATAACTTTTATTGTGAATTCACATTAAAAACGTTATGTATACAGTAATCGCACATGATGTGTATTATAATAAATAAATAAATATTCACGGGACAAATTACATTTACTGATCTAACCCCAAAGTAAGCAAATTATTTGCTTGTGTTATGGGTGTTAGTCAACGATACTAATACATAGAAATTCATATATAGATACTGAAATATATTTAATAAACACCCAAACCTGGAAATACAAACATTTATGCTCATCACACAAATGCTTGTTTTCGTCGGGGATCGAACCCGAGCCCCGTCGATTGCGTAGTCAGGGTCGCTAACCACTTGACAACGGGGCGGTTGGTCAATAATATCTAACCCATATGTGATTAAGTTAGTACAATAATATGATGGCCAAGGTGAACTCTACCACTGCGAGCGCTTATTGGTCAGTTGAAAAGCGCGCGCTCATTGCTCAATTCAGATAACGCGCGCTTTGTCATCTTTCTGCAACACACTCCTCCTACTCCTTCAAAATGCTGAAAGCGAGAGGAAAGATGCTAAAAAAATGATTTCTGCAATTTAGTGCAGAAAAATTGCCTCTGTTTTAATAGAGGGATCGTGGTGACGCTAATGACAAGAGATTTTTTATTTTATGTTCAATTAATTTAAGTCCAGCAATTTAGGCAGGTGCTACCTAATATAAATAATACTTAATAAAATACACCGTATGTTCTATTCGTATATAAACAAATATACTACACCGCATATTCTATTCGTATATAAACAAATATACTACAAAGTATATTATATTCGTATATAAACAAATATACTACACCGTATATGCTATTCGTATATAAACAAATATACTACACCGTATATTATATTCGTATATAAACAAATATATTGCACCGTATATTCTATTCGTATATAAACAAATATACTACACCGTATATTATATTCGTATATAAACAAATATACTACACCGTATATGCTATTCGTATATAAACAAATATACTACACCATATATTATATTCGTACATAAACAAATATACTATACCGTATATTAAAAGTATCTTCTTCACGCCCATATCCCCGAAGGGGTAGTCAGAGGTACAACAAGTGCACCCACGATTAGCCGAAGATACTTGGTCCCACAAATGTGATAGGTGGCAAGCCTATCGCCAACCGGGCACTTTCAAATCCCGGGCATCTTTGTGTTTCTCAGAAAACTGAAAAAACACTTTTTTTAGTGCCCGACCCGGGTATCGAACCCGGGACCTTATGTGGTCAATGCCAATGCTAGACCACTAGACCACAGAGGCGATAATACCATATATTCTATTCGTATATAAACAAATGTACTACACCGTATATTATATTCGTATATAAACAAATATACTGCACCGTATATTCTATTCGCATACTTTCATTATAAATGTATAAACTTTCAGAGGATATAAAACCTGTAATTTTATGGTTATAAAGTTTTTATGAGAAAATTGCTGAAAATATTTTTTTCAGTCTTGTAACAGTTTGTTACGAACGATACTTAAGAACTTGAAATGATTACTACTTTCGCCTACTTAAAAATTAATGCTTTCTTATTTATTTATTAATATAGAAAGTACAAACTTTGCGCATACGGAGGAGGCGTCTAAAATTTGGCGTAATATTTATCGTTTATTGCCACGTTCCTTTAATCAACAATCCAACATTTATAGCGGTAGTATTCGTGGCATATATGGCTATAAATATATTGTTGCGTTGTCCAATAGTAGCTATTTGTCCATTTATTAGTTTGGAAAGTACAAATTTTGCGCATACGGAGGCGTCTAAAATTTATCATAATACTTAACGTTTATTGCCGGCTTCCTTCAACCAACAATCCGACATTCGTAACAGTAGTATTCGTGACATATATTATGTACATAAATACATATTTTCCGTTTCCGATAATAGCTATTAATTATATATGGAAAGTACAAACTTTGCGCATACCGAGGCGTCTAAAATTTGGCATAATATTTAACGTTTATTGCCGGCTTCCTTTAACCAACAATAAGACATTTGTAGCAGTTGTATTCGTGACATATATTATGTACATAAATACATATTTTGCGTTGGCCGATAGTAGTTATTTATTAATATGAAAAGTACAAGCTTAGCGTATATGGAGGCGTCTAATATTTAAAAAAAAAAATTAAATAAGTATTTCGAAAAAGGTTTTGTCCAAAATCACTGTCATTGTCTACTATCGCGAACATGCCGTATTATTATTGTTTGGACAAAAATCATGAAGCTTGGAGCATTGAACGCAAAGTGGAATATATAAGTTACAAAAATTTGCTGCTTTTTATGATTATTCATGTTATCAAATGAAAATATTGTCTAATAAATTCTTTGCTGCTTTGTTTTCAACCAATAAGTTAAATTGGATAGTTTCCATCGTCGGCACTTGGTGAAACTGCATTTTAAAGTATGTATTTAAAGTATGAGTGTATTTAAACTCACTTGTATGTTGTTGATATAACCAAAAGCGAAGTGTTTTTTTATAGCAAAACCGGTTGGATGTGAACAGTAAAAATTAAATATACATGAACTGGAAATACAAGCGAGTTTTTTTGTAATACATACGATAAGTTAGTTATGACGCTATGTCGAGGTTTGTTTTGCAACACTTTGGAAAAAATGCGTATATAGAAAGGTTTTTAGATATGCAAAAAGAAAGCTACTCATGATGGTTCAAGTATGTATTGATCATTCAAAAAAAATTTTATTAAATTACAAATTTCTTTAATATTTTGCTATTACATCTCCCCGCACTGACTGAATTTTTACCGCCAACGTTCAGATACGTCAAAAATTTTTATATTAGTAAAAATAGTGAAAAAGTAAAAATTTATTCCATAACATCCAAATTATTATATACTAGCTGACCCGCGCAGCTGCGTCCGCGAGTATATTAATAAGTCATCCAAATAGCTTTTAATAAAAGTTTCATCCCCTATTTCAGCTCTCCAGGGACTGATTTTTGAAAATTAAAAAAAAAATTGGCCTATGTTTGACCCCGGATCTTCAATTACATTCATGCTAAATTTCATGGAAATCGGTCCAGTGGTTTAGCCGTGAAAGCGTAACAGACAGACAAACAGACTTTCGCATTTATAATATTAGTGTGGATTTATACATGCTCATTATACAAAAGTTTCTCTTTCAAGAATCCAAGCTAAGCCTCGTTGATTGCACAGTCAGGGTCGCTTACAACTCGTTTTGGTGAATACCCTAGCAATATTTAATATTATATGTTTACTGAAAACCTCAAACTAAGCCTAAACTTAGTCCTTACATTACATATCTACATAATTAAAGCCTACATGAAAACCCGTATACGTAATGAAAACAGTTATACACAAAGATAGCTAGAGAAACGCGTTATCTCTGTACAATTGGAGTAAACAGAATACTCCATTCACCATTCAGCTGAACTGAGATAACGGAGGTCTCACAGATATAAGTCATAAACCTCGCATACAACCCCAAGAGAGAGATTACGCGATGCGGGTACATCGATTACCATATCATTTTCTTTGATTAATGGAAGAGACGATTATGTGAGATATACATTGAAATAAATTATGATCTGGAGATTAACATGTAACATATCAGAAGGTTCCGGGGTCGATCCCGGTCCAGGCAAAAGAGTGGTTTTTTGAGATTTGTTCTGAAAATCTGAAATTTCGGTAGCAAGTCGCAATCTAGCAAGTATGTTAACACACTAGTGTGACGGATAGGCACGTATAACTGTCTGTCCCGGTTATCGTTAGAAGTAATGTATGCCAAAGCTTCGTAGTTTTGACACTAAAAAGTTATTGCGTTGAACACTGTGACTTTGATATTTTGCATGAACTATCGCGAAGAAATCCAATATGGCTGAAATAATTGTTAGACGTTTAATTACGGAGAACGATTTTCTTTAGTTCTATGAGTACATGTGTGCTAACAGTTAAATATTGTATTTATTTAAGTCTGAAAAGAAGGAAATCTATTCATATATATCTATAATATTATGTTGCCAATTAGCCTATGTACTCTTTGCTACACTTAATTTTTATACAGCCACCCACATGCGTTTGAACTGATCGAAAAAAGCGGCTGAAATGAACAACGCTAGTCTCAGTTCTGACCACGCAACATGATATGACAGCGCACTAATACCCTCTGAGTACCGCCACCCGCGCCATAACGCACACGCAGCCCGAATGCTCGCCACGATAGAGGATAATAGCCGGTCATGTCTGCGTGTATCGTGTCATGGTGTAATGCTTTGGTGACAATACATACGGATGCGGTCCCAGCATTATGCTGGCATTGCTATCACGGCCACTTCTTTCGATCAGTTCAGATACATGCGTGTGGCTGGGTAAAAATGGAAGAAATCCAGTACCATTGTATCATACAATGGTACTGGAATTCTTCCATAATTATGTTATCTTCTCTGTTAAGGTTTTTTCTCTTTAGATTTTATTAAATGCATTATGTAATTGTTAGCACACATGTGGAAGTAAAGAAAGTCATTATCCATACATAAAATAACTTGTAAAAAGTTCCATTGAATAAAAAGTACCTCTGTTTTCTGATTTCTGATTTCATAGTCAAACGTTTTCAGATGATTTCGGTTATCTTGGGTTATTGCACTACTAGCTGTTGCCCGCGACTTCGTCCGCGCGGACTTTGTTTACTCCGCACAGCTCCTCCCTCTTAAAAGATATCGTAATAATATGTAGTCTATATGTTGACCCGATCTGTTAGTAATATTCATGCAAAATTTGAAGTGAATCCATGCAGTACTTTTTGAGTTTACAGACAAACAGACAAAAATTCTAAAAACTATATTTTCGGCTTCGATATCGACTGTAGATCACGCCCTAAGTATTCTTTTAAAAAAATATTCAATATACAGTTTTGACTTTCCTACGATTTTATTATATGTATAGATATAGAAAATTCATACAAAATATAGTTGCCACTTATATGACCACAGCATTTATCTCGTTAACTTTTTAGTGTCAAAACGCAAAAAAGCTTTAGCAAGCATTACTTGAGATTGATAAATGCACCTGCGGCCGAAGTATTAGAAACACGCAATATTCTTTATCAAGCCAATAAAAGGCGGCGATAAGGATAACCACTAATCTCGTCAACCAAACCGGTTAATCGTGGTGAACCGGAAAGTCCATTGACGTTCGATTCGGTACACTCAGTAAAAAATATTCAATATACAGTTTTGACTTTCCTACGATGTTATTATATGTATAGATGTTATAAAATTCGCTCAGTATCAGGAAAAAATAAAATGTTTAGCTAAAAGTTTACAGAAATCCTCATGTTTTATTGAAGTTCGAATTAGTAAAATCGAGAATAACATTTGCAAAATAAATCTATATACTGAAAACGATTCCTTATGAAAATGTTCGCCTAAAAGCTTGCATACTTCACCATTTCACTTGGCAGCTGAAATATTCTAGTGGCTCTTACTACGCGTGTTCAAATTCCGTGGACGGTTTTCCACTAATTGCGAATAGCGTGAGTTTTGTTTACTTCATATACAAAGCAACATTTTGAACATGTGTTGTTATACTATCTAGGCGATGATACTACACACACTCATACGCACACAAACAAGCACACAGACACGCACGCAATTCATACACGGAAAATGGTCCAAGAGCCCGTGAGTGCCAGACTTTCGGATTTTAATAAAAGCTGAAAATTTTTCTATGTGTGTCCCTAGTACAGGTAAGAATGATCCCCACCCATGAAGCTGAGGCAGCGGTGGCTTTGGCAGGTAACAGGTAACAAAGGTGTATAAAATTCGATCTCAAATTTATTATAAAATAAAACTGAATTTTTTTATATTTGATTCATAATAATATCAAAACTCGCGTTGCTCATTGTCAGACAGTTAGTATGGTTCCAACCCTCTGCCGGACACCCTTAAATTATCATAATTTATAATTATACTTACGTTATATTATAAAACCTAAATTTTATATATAATTATTTGGGGGCCTATTAATCTATGTTTACATAATAGCCGGACAGATTCGACGGTTCTATCATCTTGCCAGACGCATTCAAAGTGAGCAGTAGTTCGGAGAGAAAGGAGAGTATACAGTAACTAGTGCGAGTGAGACAGAGCGCTTGGTCTATTGCGGCCCTTCACTGCGCATCCACTGTTATTAAGTTCAAATTGTGCAGTTTATTTTTTTCTTAATCAAGAAATTTCACTAAATAAATTTTTAGTTTGAATAACAAATATTTAAAATAATACTCAGCAAAATTGTTCTAATATAACTTCAATCATATCGAAACTCTAATAATTTAATTTATATTATTTTTCATTTTTACGAAGTTTATTATTTTCAATTCTATCAAAATTGTAAAGCCAATGAATTAAAGTAATTCAAATTAATTGTTTATTAATCAAAAAGCAATTTCTTTTAAAATAAAAAAGTTACAGAGAAATACATTTATTTCAATTAAATCTTTAAACATTTTCATTATTTTCATCGTCGTCGTCAATACATCCATATTCCTCGTCACTATTATTCCATTCTGTGGATTGATCATCTTCAATATGGCCTTCTTCATTGTTTTCTGCAATATTAAAAAAATTAATCGCCTCTGTGGTGTAGTGGTCCAGCGTTGGCGTTGACCACATGAGGTCCCGGGTTCGATTCCCGGGTCGGGCACTTTAAAAAAAAGTGTTTTTTCAGTTTTCTGAAAAACACAAAGTTGCCCGGGATTAGAAAGTGCCCGGTTGGCGATAGGCTTGCCACCTATCACATTTCTGGGACCAAGTATCTTCGGCTAATCGTGGGTGCACTTGTTGTACCTCTGCCTACCGTTACGGGGATATGGGCGTGAAGATACTTTTTTTAAAAAAAACAAGTTAATTAAATTACAAATAGTTCAAAATTAATGTACAATAATTTAACATAATTATCAAATACCTGGAACTGTTTTTAGAGATTCGCTGACATAATTCGGTACTTGATCTCCTTCAAACCATTTAAAATATTATTGGTCATTTTCCAGTATCCAACCATTATTTACTGGTTTATATGCTGTTGGCTTTTGTAAGAAAGCGTTGTTCCATATGCTACATATGTAATTCGCTCGCAAAAATTGCTGCAATAGCTCACTTTTGCAAGGTGGTAAACAGCTAGCATCCAAATTTTGCAACTTTTTTCGATGAACATCAACGAATTATGAGAATATATTTTACAATTTTTCTTTAACATATATCATAAGCAAACAAACATATGTCTCACCTGATAGAGAAACAATAGCCTATAGACAAAAAAGATGTAAATGGCACGTTGCTACTTGTACTTATCCTTCAAACTGGAACACGATAATGCGGTAGGAATAGGTAAGGCGATGTTACCAAATACCTGAAGTGAGACGTTGCAGAACTCTAACTCTAACTAACGATGGTAGTGATATGTAATAGCCAATCGGTCAATTTTTACGACCTGCCTGGCAAGAACAGCAGTGAGTATATTCTTCAATGGAGTCCCGAACATCACGGGGAAATCTTCATATTGAATGACTAATTCAATATATATATATATATATATATATATATATATATATATATATATATATATATATATATATATATATATAGGCACAAAAATTCTTTGACAGCAGCAAGTCCAGTGGTAATATTATACACGTCATTGCTGTATACGCTCCTGGCTCTCCGAACTACTGCTCACTTTGAATGCGTCTGGTAAGATGATAAAACCGTCGAATCTGTCCGGCTATTATGTAAACATAAATTAATAGGCCCCCAAAAAATTATATATAAAATTTAGGTTTTATAATATAACGTAAGTATAATTATAAATTATAATAGTTTAAGGGTGTCCGGCAGAGGGTTGGAACCATACTAACTGTCTGGCAATGAGCAACGCGAGTTTTGATATTATGATGAATCAAATATAAAAAAATTCAGTTTTATTTTATGATAAATTTGAGGTAGAATTTTATACACCTTTGTTACCTGTTACCTGCCAAAGCCACCGCTGCCTCAGCTTCATGGGTGGGGATCATTCTTACCTATACTAGGGACACACATAGAAACATTTTCAGCTTTTATTAAAATACGAAGGTCTGGCACTCACGGGCTCTTGCTCTAAAATATTTCAGCACTGTAATATTTTAGTGTGTATGTTCTACTATAGCGCTTACTTCTATAACGCCGATTATCCTATTTTTTTTATAGTATAAGATAGCAAACAAGCAGATGGGTCTCCTGATGGAAAGAGTCAACCATCGCCAATAGACACCAAAGATGTTAATGGTACTTTGCTATCTTGTGGCGAGGTCTAATGCCACATGCATAAGTTTACCGGCTACCTTACCCTCCAAACCGGAACATGACAGAGACAAGCACTGACGCTATTGCGGCAGGAATAGGTAAGGCGGTGGTACCAGACCCGGGCGAGACAATGCAGAACTCTACCACCTAGTAGCCACGATGGTAGTGACTCGCATAGCCAATCGGTTGCCTTTTACGACCTGCCTGGCAGAACGGCAGTTGGTCTATTCTTCAAAGGAGAACGGAACCAACACGGGGGTTGTACTGAGGTTAGAGTTACATAGGTACTAATTTCTAATGTTACTATAAAAATATATAAACAAAACCTATAACTGTATAATATTTAAATGCGAAAGTTTGAATGTTTGGATGTTATATATTTTTAATCTATAATATAACGCCGGTTATCCTAGTATTGAGGTTAGAGCTACATACTGATTCTTAAACTAAAATATATAAGCAAAATCTATATCTATGTATGTTAATATATTAATGCGAAAGTTTGAATGTTTGGATGTTACTTATATATTATTAATCTATAACATAACGCCGGTGATCCTAGTGATGAGTTACATACTTATACTCAATATAAATGTGTATCGCTCAATCCTTAAAGTACAAAAAGTTTTTTTTTTCAACTTTTTTTTGTTTTTTTTTTTTTTGTTCTACGAACTTTGTTTTCTATAAATTGTTTTCAACTAAGCTACTACATGGATTAATTAACTTGTTTATTTAGCTTTAATTTTTGGAACATTCGTCACGACCATTTTTTACTGAGACATCGAATTTTGCATGGAAAATGAGCTTTTTGTCTTTAGCCCCTTTAGCTATATCTCAGTAACCGATGATTACTCAAAAAAATTAAAGAAATATTTGAAATCTTTAGAGAAAAGGGGCTTTAAGGAGATTTTCGGATAATCAAGTGCGAATTGAAAGTATCAAGAAAATGATTATTGTTAAATGTGCCTTTTAATGTTCATTATGTTTTCAAAAACCATACGAAGTTTAAATTTAATTCATCGAGCCACTTTTCTATTTCATGCGATTTAAGAAAAGGATTGCGAAATTAAGAAAAGGCAAAAAGCCTTTTCTCAATTTTTCAATTTAAGTAGGGAATAAATTATTAAATTTTAATTAAAATATAAAATTTATCCTGAAAAAATTGCTTCTAATATAAAGACAAAAAAAATCTTATTTTCCATCCAAAGTTCGACATTAGTTAAAATAGTCATATTGAATTTTCGAAAAAAGCAAATTGAAGCTAAATTAACGAATTTTTTGATCCGTAAAATTTTTCACAAAAAAAAATCTTTTGGTTGTTCTTAAGATTGAGCGATACAGGTAAATATTTTCATTATAAGGTCTTGAAACTAGAAAATTAAAGATTTAAAAAGCTTGTTTTTAAATTTCGGTATAACTATTAATAAGGGAAACACAGAGATTTAAAAAATCCTTAAACTTTTTTTACTTTAATTTGTTCACTGTACTAGTGAAACACACACACACACACACACACACACACACACACATATATATATATATATATATATATATATATATATATATATACATATATATATATATATATATATATATATATATATACATATATATACATATATATATATATATATATATATATATATATATATATATATATATATATATATATATATATACACACACACACACAATTATGTTAATAGTTACGCAAAACCCGATAGCAAAATTGCTATAAACACGGTCTAGACGTTGTAAACTCCACTACCTATTTACGATAACAGTGACACTTATTAGCCTTTTCCAAGTTTTACGAGATGCCTAGCAATAACGCAGTTACACTTTTGTTTAAAAATATTTCTTAAAAAATGAGACACGGGCCAATACGCACTACCAAGCCCAATATTTTCGCAGGAGAAAGTTTAAATATCTACATCAATACAAAAACATTTACATTAAATCCATTACTATTTTAATTGTGAACAAAATTATTGAAACACTGAACTGTAAAAGTGAAGTGTCCTCAATGAACGAACGGGCTTCCACTGTGACGAATTCAACTGCGGAATGGAATTCGAATAGAAACGGTGCAGTAAATTGAATGTTTTTAAATTGATTCAGAAAACACACTGTTGGTTGAGAGATCGGTTAAAATAGACACCTGAAGTGTGTGTGTCTTTTTTAATATTTAGTTTGTTTGTAATAATATTTCCTACTAAATTCAATTTGTAGACTTTAATTCTAGATTGACCCTATATATTTGAATTATATATATATATATATATATATATATATATATATATATATATATATATATATATATATATATATATATATATATATATATATATATATATATATATATGTGTGTGTGTGTGTGTGTGTGTGTGTGTGTGTGTGTAAAATCGTTTGTGTATTTAAAAATCAGCCTTGTTCTGAGTAGGCTAGTATTTTAGATGTTCAGGTATGTTTAGTTACTAAATTACTATTTAATAACTAAACATACCTGAACATCAAAAATTTAGTCGAGTAGATTAGTACATAATTTAGTCAATCTGCCATCAACTCGCGCCACGTTTGCTGGATTACCGACTAAACAATTGCAAACTTCTCGTTTAGTCAATGCTATTAGCTGTACTACCACGTTACATGACGTTCATATTGCGGAACACAGAATTGCGAACGACTTTTTGGCAGTAGCGAGTACTTTAGTTACTAAATTACTTTCTACTCTACTAAAAGCTTCCCAAACCGAGAAAATCAAATATATTTCATTTATCTTCTCAAATAAACAGTTGTTCCTGTTAGAGCTTGAAATTTATATAAAAATGTGTTTTTATATAATATAAATATACAAAAAATTCATAACGAACTTAATTGACGTAGAATAATAATCTTGAATGTTTGGAAAGACGTTGTCCTTTCATTTAAGAAAGAAATGTTTCCTGTTACAGATTTAAAAGAGTCGTCCATTTTACGTAGCAAAAAGAAAATGTGTCAGTTTTTTCATGACACGTACATTTTTTATTTTATATTCCAGCATTGCATAGACCGGTTTTCAATTAAGGAATGTCTATGCTTATAAAAATAATAACATTTTTTGAAACTAATTACATTTTGTATAACATATAATGTACCTGTGTATAAAAATGTAGCAGGGAATGGAATTATAGCCCAGTTTATTTTAGATATTTCCGGTTTGAGACATTTATTTTCTCTAAAGATTTATTTATCACTTACAAAGAAAATTGATTGAAAAATTATATCAAAATAGGCGCAATATAACAATAATCTAATAATATTAATACAGTGCAAACAAGTATGACTGTTTTGTGAAGTAATATCGGGTAGTCTTTTTTTTTTGAAAAAAAAAGTAATATAGGGTAGTCTAAAAAAATATATAGTGCGTAGACAATGTAATGTTTTTAAGGCAGGTGACACTTAGTCTTTATAATGTCTGTAAATTTACATTAATGTGTTGTTCCAATAATCTATTGTTAATGAATGTAGGTATGTATTTATTTATAATTATGTGTATGAATAAAATTAAGTAATATAATATTTATTAATTTTTGTTTTACGTAATATTTATTAGTATTGGCTATAATATTTTTAAAGGGCAATGGGCCCACCTCTCATTCCCACCACTGTAACTTCTGTAAACCAGAATCAACAGCGGCAACCTATGGCTATAATATTATGTGCACAATAAAAATAATGTTTTTTACTATTGTAGTATATTAAAATAAATATTCACGGGATAAATTACACTTACTGATCAAACCCCAAAGTAAGCAAATTATTGGAACGAAGTTCCTTACGGCAGGCTTGGAGGGGATAGGAATTTTACTGCGCGACCGAACTGAAAAAAATATGATAGTAAAACCGTAAGAAAAATGCGTGGAATAAAAGCGTTAAATGAGACGTGCGCAGGCGCGACAGTCGCGTACACAAGCGAGTAGTGCCATTTAGCCGAAGGAAGTTCGTTCCTACCTGGTGTCCCGCGACACCACATCATTTTTGCTTGTGTTATGGGTGTTAGTCAACGATACTAATACATAGAAATACATATATAAATACTAGAATATATTTAATAAACACCCAAACCCGGAAATACAAACATTTATGCTCATCACACAAATGCTTGTCCCCGTCGGGGATCGAACCCGAGCCCCGTCGATTGAGTAGCTGACTACTGAGATCGCTAACCACTCGACCAACTTTTTAATGACTTTATTATTGTAGTATATAATGTAGTAGTTTCAGTAATTGTTACATAAAGTATAATATACACACATACATTAATTAGATTAATTAGGTAGGGAAAGGCGTTGTGTAGTGTTATCATTACATAGTATAAAACAAAGTCGCTTTCTCTGTCTGTCCCTATGTCCTTATGTCCCTATGTATGCTTAAATCTTTAAAACTACGCAACGGATTTTGATGCGGTTTTTTTCGATAGCTAGATTGATTCTTGGGGAAGGTTTTGGTGTATAAACCTTTCTGATATGCTCACAGGAACAAAAGCTACGCGGGTGAAACCGCGGGCAGGTCGCTAGTTGTGTATATTCTATATTAGTTATGACATTATTATATTCATTTTATTTTATACCTATATAATTAAATTAAATTTAGATTAGAATTAGTATAAAATAGAAATAACCGAATTAGATTTACAATTATGCATATTTATTTCATTTTAAGAAGAATCCTTTAAAGTGTAGCTTTTGAGACATTTTTAAAGTTATAAAGCGATTTTATACTTTTAATATCCTTTGGCAAATTGTTGTAGATTAAAACTCCCTCAAACAAAATACTTTCCTTGCCGTAGTTTGTCCTTGATGGTCCTAAGCATATGTTAGCATTTCTGGTTGATCGTTTATGATATTTTTTTTGTAAAGGTAATTTGAGAATGTATATCTTTTATTAGAATTTTTCTAATGTGAACGCAAATGATATATAAGTAAATTTGAGTTAGATTCATTAGTTTCGTTTCCTTATAAATTTTTGTAGTAGGTGCTAGTTAGTTGTACTTGAATAGATATGGGTTTATTTTGTGTAGTTTATATTTATATTTATAGTTGACTTATATTCTATACTTTCCATCGTCGGCACTTGGTGAAATTCCATTGTTACTAGACACTTTTACTATTCCACTTGTACATCAATTTCACTTTACACAATTTTAATTGTACTACTCGACCGGTTTCACTTTTTAAAGCATCTTCAGGATTCATCCACAACAGTCAATAATAATCAGTTAAGTATATTACGTCCTAAAGATGCTTTAAAAAGTGAAACCGGTCGAGTAATATAATTAAAATTGTGTAAAGTGAAATTGATGTACAAGTGGAATAGTAAAAGTGTCTAGTATAGTTGACTTATACATTATTGCGGTTAAAAATATATATTACTTAAAGTTTAATTACCTTAAGAAGAACGTCTTACAAGGAGACTCATTACGTGAAGAAGATTGCATTTCAAGCCTTGACCAGGGTTGATTCCTGGTCATAAGTTAATACGAATTATATTGATTTTTCAAAACACTTTATTATTCCTTTAGTGAGTCATTATCTAAAGAAAACTGCATTCTGAGCCTCGACCAATACTCACGTTAAAATTGATATGAATTTTACTGACTTCAAAAAACAGTTTAATGTTTCCGCATGTTTCTACGTGCTCCTTCATAGCATAAATGATCTGCCGTTCTGTCAGGCAGTTTGTAAAGGACGACCAACTGGTTATACGTGTTACTACCACCGTGACTACTACGCGGTAGAGTTATGTAACATCTCTCCCGGGTATTTGGTACCACCGCCTTACTTTTTCCTGCTGCAATAACGATAATACTTGTCATTGTTATGTTCCAGTTTAGAGGGTGGGGTAGTCGGTAAACTTATGCATGTGGCATTGCTATCCCGCCACATAGATAGCAACGCACAATTAACATCTTTAGTGTCTATAAGCGATGGTTTCTCTTTCCACCCGGAGAGTCATCTGCTTGTTTGCTATCTAATGATTACCTTAAGAAAACTGTATTTTGAGTCTTGACCAGAGCTCAAGCTAAAATTGATGCGAATTATACTGTGGTCACAAACAGTTTAATATTTCTTTCAGTTAGTCATTACAAGAAGTTTGCATTTAGAGCCTTCACTAGAGCTTAAACGTTGATATGAATTTTACTGAGGTCAAAAAACAGTTTAATGTTTCATCCAGTTGGTTAAATTACATTAGAAGAAGTCGGCGAATGGCTAATGCATCTTTCACAAGGAAGTCATGCGATTTATTCCCAAGGCTAACAAAGGTAATTTCCACCTTTGTGCAAAACGAATGCATCGCTGGCCTATAGCGCCAAAGAAAAAGCGAATTTTACAAGGGTTTCTCATTGCGCACTACTTATATCTTTTTAATATCATAAGATATCAAATATGCAGATGGCTATCCTGATAGGAAAAGAAATCATAAACACCAATAATGTTAATGGTGCGTTGCCCCCAGTGTGTAAATATACATGTCTACTTACTACTTTACTATTCAAACGGGAACACAACATTGACGCTGTTGCGGCAGGTAAAACAGTGGTACCATATAGACCCGGATGAGACATTGCGGAAATTTATAAACTAATAAACACAATGGTAGTGACACTTATGTAATCGTTCGCCTTTTACGAACTACTTGATAGAATGACAGATCGTATTTTCTTTAAAGGAGGCGTAGACCAACACGGTTAAAATGATAATAAAAACTTGATGATAGAGAAAGCCACGACAAACCATTCCAAGTTATGAAAATTAAATGTTCTAACGTTCAATATATTCAGAAGACTGTTAATCTTGTTGCCCCAACATTAATAAGTAAATTTAGCATAAGTATTGATAAAATATAGGATAACTCGAATATGTAAACCTGTCATTAACACAAATAATCAGAAAATCATTAAATCTGACCAAAGCGGCGATGGAAGCTATCATCCAATTCGCCAGCCAACGAGCCGGCAATTGTAGTTAAACTAATTGCCGTTTGGTTTCAACGCGGTGGTTGAGGAAGGTAATTAACCATTGACAACCTACAATAGACTAATAATATTTGATTTTTTGCACCAGATTAATTCTGTCCGTTTCGAATGACTAATTCAAAATCGGTATTTAGTCGCCCGTGTTTACCGCTCACTGGATTGGCCGGTACTAATTCTTGCATTCGGTTTGGATTACTCATAAGATCTATTAGTCTGATGTGCTCTCAAAACAATCAGTCTGTTATTGGTCTCTACTATGTTTACTCAATGTAATTAAGGTATCAGGATAGTTGATGTCAAGGTTGATGTCAAAAATTTCCATAAGAAATTTGTGAGAAGAGTTATGATTATGAATAAAACAAAGCAAGCCCACCAGGACTAGGTAAAGTAACATCGCTTCATAGCGAAATATGTCTTAAGTTCATCATCGTCTCTGCTATCATGAAAACAATTTTCTACCCAATGTGAAACTATTAACGCAATCGTCGTGTCGAATTTTTTTTTCGTTAAAAAAATAAATGAAGCCAATCTGACTTCCATAGGCAATAAAATTGTGTTCAAAAAATTCGTTACTTTATGGTTTCGTTACGAACACATACTATATGAATACTAATAGACGCGCCATTGGGAAGAAAATGCGTAGCCACCCATATGAGCAAATGCTCCTATCACTGTCAAAAATGTCATACATTTGTAGATTTATGACATCGTGATAAAATAGAATTGAACCATGTTGCACTGTTTTATCGTACCGTGTAAGATGTCTTGAAATTAGGAAATTGTTTTGAAAGGCGTATCCATTTAATCCGTGGTTACAAATTATAACATTGTCTACCAACTTGCGATAACAAAGCGACTGACCACGTGATTTAGCTCGGTTTGTGTCAATCCAATACATTTTATTCTTTTTTTAATTTGTGTTGGTCATTATGTTGTTACTTTGTCTAAGCTCCCAGTAGTTTTTGTGCCTATCTATTACAAACAAAGAAATCTTATACCTTTATCATATCAGCACATATTATAATGATTAATTTAGTAAAAGAGATCTTCAAAATTTACTCATATATTCAGGCAAATTTTGTAGATAAATCCATACTATCCATAATATTATAAATGCGAAAGTCTGTCTGTCTATAACGCTTTCAGGGCTAAACCGCTGGACCGATTTTTATGCAAAATTTGGCATGGAAATAATGGAAGTTCCGGGGTCAAACATAGAGGTTTATTTTTGAAAAAAAAAATAGCCTAAGGGGCATAAATAGGAAATGAAGTTTATATGAAACACTATATCGACATGTTAATCTTGTAGGTGAAGCTGCGCGGGTCAGCTAGTTAGTAAATATTTTTACAGTCTTTGAATAGCAATGAGTAAGACGTAAAGAGTCTGTTACGAAACGTAATCTATATATATAAAAATCAATCGCTGTTCGTTAGTCTCGCTAAAACTCGAGAACATCTTAACCGATTTAGCTAATTTTGGTTTTGAATTAATTGTTGAAATCCAATGAAGGTTTAAAAGGTGAGAAAATATAGAAAAAAAAGTAGTTAAAAAGGCAGAACAACGTTTACCGGGTCAGCTAGTATTAAATAATTATCTATCAAGTTTTTTTACAATGTCTTTAGACGATTCTCCGGGTTCTGGTTATTCAAATAAAGACAAATATTTATCAGTAATTTTTTAAACAAAATTACAATTTCGTATATGTGTAAGCAAGGGACTGTTAATTAATTCAGCTTTAACAACATATAAATTAAATTTTATGCCTACAATTTGTTCACGAATGCAAAAAACTCTGAAACATGTTTGTAGAAAGAGATAAATATGATTTGAATGAAGCAAGACAAGACTTTGTTGTTTTGTGTGTAAAATAATGAATCATTCCTTCATTCCTTCGTACTTTCCTTCTTTCATTCATGCAATCATTAATTTATTCAAGACAAATCTGTCTGGATATAAGGCGAAAAATTTGTGAATTTTTAAAAGATAGCGAATCGAACCCTAGCCTTATAGATTTCGTAATCAGATTTGCTAACCACGACAACGTGGCGATCAAACCCTATTTTTATTTAACCACCAAAATAAAATCAGCGTCTAAATTCACGGACAACGACTCATCTTACATTAGCAATTTAACCAACACTTCAATTTATTTTATTTGTTTTCTCATTTCCCTCGTCTCATTACGGAGCGGGTAACGGCTTGACGGTGGGGACTGAGATCCGTTATTCTGCTGCCGTTTCCGTCTCAAACCGCAATGATTAGGAGCTCGCTTGGGTGGAAACAGCAGACAATTACTAAGACATTGGCATATTAACAGAATTAGCATGTTTTGATTTGAGATTTGTGATTTAAATCTAAATTATGAGAAATTTGTATTGTTTTAAAATAAATTAATATTCTCAGTTATTTTATTGCAGGGTAGGCAGAGTGAGCTGAATGTTGTAAAAAATCTGTTGTTTATCGCAAAGTTCACTAGATATCTCGCCATTTTGTAAATGCAAATAACATCTTATTTGTTTCTTGAAAACCAATTTTAAATAGTGCCTTTGTCGCCTCTGTGGTGAAGTGTTCCGATGTCGATGTTGCCCACATGAGGTCTAGGATTTGATCAGGCAATTAAAAAAAAGTGTTTTTTCAGTTTTCTGACAAATTCAACGTTACCCGTGATTGGATAATCGCCCGGTTGGTGGTAATTCCTGAAGTTCTAAAAAGTTTAAATTCGATAAATAAGCTAATATTATTACACAAACAACAAACAATTTTTAATAATTTAATTTTTTACTCCCCAATCCCTTAAAATATGGGATGGAATTTTATATGAGACACGCAAATTTTATTGCTAGAGGTCTAAAAATAGACATAGAGAATCCTTATTGTATGAATAATAAAATACGTATTCCAGAATTCTAAGTATTTTTTATATCTTTTCTCGCCCGGGTCTGGTACCACCGCCTTATCTATTGCTGCCGCAATAGCGTCAGTGCTTGTCGCTGTCGTGTTCCGGTTTGGAGGGTAAGGTAGCCGGTAAACTTATGCATGTGGCATTAGACCTCGCCACAAGATAGCAACGCACCATTAACATCTTTGGTGTCTATAGGCGATGGTTGACTCTTTCCATCAGGAGACCCATCTGCTTGTTTGCTATCTTTTGATATAAAAAAAAAATATATCATAAGATAGAAAAGAAGCAGACCCATCTTCTTTTTTTCTGAAACATAAAGTTTAAAAAGTATTATGGGAATGTCATTATTTGATAATGTCAATTTTTTTTGGCACCTATCACACTGTAGAGCTAATCTTCGGCTAATCATGGGTGCACTTACTACACTACTAATCGATAGGTTGAAAAGTTTCGAAGCAATATCAAAAAATTTTTTTTTTAATTTTCTTCATTGATAAATCCCAAAAAAATCGACCGATTTTCATCAAATTAACGGTACTTAAAGCAATTTTTAAAGGAGAAAAGCTTATTAGATTTTTGAGACAATCGGCGTATTAGCCTGAAAGTTATATCAAAAATGTTAAGTAAGTTTGCTAAAAACAACGTAAATTTAATATTTGAAAAGCTGTATCTTTTGAACATTAGATTCGATTTTATTTTTTGAAACGGCATTTGACGTAGTTTTTTTTAGTGCTAAAATATCGTGAAATACTAAAAAATGATTGATTGAATTTCGAAGTTATGTCGAAAAAACACTTTTTTCATAATTTTTCGTCAACGATTACTCCCAAACGGATAAACCATTTTTGATGCAATTTATGTACTAGACGTAGTTTTTTGAGGAATAGAGCAGATTAGTTTTTGTACTTAATCAGTACTTCATCAATTTGGAAGCTACATCAAAAAATACTGTTTTGTCAAAAATTTTTTTGGGATTTTTTCAAAATATTCTAAATTGCCGAAGTCGAATCGGTTCAAATTTTTAGGAAATCTAAGTTGAGCGGAATCCAATCGAATGCCATCAACCGAGTTTCGATCAGTCAAGCCGTTCAAAAGTTATGAGATGTTTACTTACACACACATACATACATACAGACATACTGACGTCATCGTCAAAAAAGTCGGAAAAGGTTCCTAGGACCTCAAAACGTGGACATTTGGTGAAAACTCGATTTTCGAAATTTGGGCAAAAACAGTAACTTCCTTATCTACATATGTAGCAGGAATTGAAAAAAGTTTGTTCCTGGGACCATTGTCTATAACAGTTCTTAAATAGTGAGTGGAAGTAATTTAATATGTAAAAGCTTAATTACAAATATTTTATACGAATCCTTGATTTTTATTGTTGATAGAAGTTTTCAATCTTTATTTCTAGAGTTCCGTAGCCAAAAGACAAAAAACGGAACCCTTATAATATCCTCATGTCCGTCTCTTCGTCAGCCATTTTCCTCGTAGAATAAGGGTACTGGATGACTGAAATTTGAAAAATAGGTGTATTTTATGAACCACTTCAAAAATATGCTTCATACATGTAACCGAGGGATAAAAAAACCAGGGAGGGCATTATATACGTAGGTTTCAAAAAAGTTTTTGATTTTGCCAATATCAAAATAAGATAGTCACTTCTAAATTGATAAAAAGTGGGGACACACCCAGTCCTCTTAAACTAAAAAAATAGCAATATAGAATTCAACATAATTCCAAACAAGGTTTCCACAAAATCATTCATGTATTTATAAGATATGGCATTAATTCGATAGTCGCATAAAGAATTCGGCAGTTTCACAAAACAAAAGTGTCTGTAGGTGATAGTTATCATTTTCCATCAGGCTATCTGCATGTTTGTAATCTAATGATTATAAAAAATAGTAAAAAATTGTCTATAATGGACTGTATCTTTGAAATGGTAATAAGTAGACATTACTACAGAAAATCCCATGAGACATTCAACAATAAGTAAATACAACCGTTTGCTGAAAGTTATACTTTTTTATTGCGTATCGTTTTATGAAAACGCTCCTCATTTCCCATGGGTCAAAGTATAATCGTGCAAAGTCATGTAGTGTAACTGCCAATGTGTATTTTTTTAGTATAAATAAAAAGTATCTTCACGCCCGTATCCTTGAAGAGGTAGGCAGAGGTACAACTGGTGCACTCATGATTAGCTGAAGATACTTAGACCTTCAATGTGATAGGTGGCAAGCCTATCGACAACCGGGGATTTTTTTAAGCCTGGGCAACGATATTTTCATCATAAAACTAAAAAAAACATATTTTTTAAATACCCGACCCGGAAATCGAAGCCGCGACCTCATGTGGCCTACTTTGACACCGGACCACTAGACCACAGCGGCGATTAGTATAAACAAAATGTTTGAAAAGAGGATCCCGTGGCTTGAGCTCCATTTGAAGAATAGAGCATCAGCCATTCGTAAAAGGTAAAGGATTGATCAAACATGTTACTACCATCGTGATTCCTAGGTGGTAGAGTTACGCAACGTTTTCCCCGTGTTGGTTCCGGGCTCCTTTGAAGAATAGGCCAATTGCCGTTATATCAGGCAGGTCGTAAAAGGCGACCGATTGGCTATACGAGTCACTAGCATCGTGACTATTAGGTGGTAGAGTTCTGCATTGTCTCACCCGGGTCTGGTACCACCGCCTTACCTATTCCTGCCGCAATAACGTCAGTGCTTGTCGCTGTCGTGTTCCGGTTTGAGGGGTAAGGTAGCCGTTAAACTTATGCATGTGTCATTAGACTTCGCCACAAAATAGCAACGCATCATTAACATCTTTAGTGTCTATAGGTGATGGTTGACTCTTACCATCAGAAGACCCATCTGTTTGTTTGCTACCTTATGACATAAAAAAATAAGCCATTCGAAAAAAAGTGAAGGATTGGTCAAATATGGTACTACCATCATGATTCCTAGGTGGTAGAGTTACGCACCGTCTCATTCGGGTGTGGTACTCATCGCAATAGTGTCAATGCTTACCACGGTCGGGTTCTTGTTTACTCCCAGTTCTTATACCTCTCAGGAAACTCGCTCGTCTCTACGTATACCATGCAGCGGGCGTTACGTTGCGTTGATTACACCTTTAGTAGCTAGCTAGCTGACCCGCGCAGCTTCGCCCGCGAGTATATTAAGTAAGTACATTAAGTCGTCCAAATAGCTTTTAATAAAAAAATAAAAAAATAAAAAAATTACCCTATGTTTGACCACTGATCTTCAACTATATCCATGCCAAATTTCATGAAATCGGTCCGTGGTTTAGCCGTGAAAGGGTAACAGACAGACAGACAGACAGACTTTCGCATTTATTATATTAGTATGGATTAGCGATAGTTGTTTCTTACCATCATACGATACGATACGATAAGATAATAGCTAACAAGTACTAAAGATGATACTCGTTAGCTATTATCTTATCTTAATATACATATAAATTACGTGTCATGTTGTTTGTCCGCGATGGAATCCGAAACTACTCAACTAGTTTTAATGAAATTTTCTAGATATTTACTGTTTCATTCGACTTAAAATTGTAAAAATCTACATTTTTACCTCTTGAAAGCCGTAGTAAAAACGCAGATTACCTTTTTCTGTTGAAAATATTGAATAACCACATTGACTATCCGGACCTACTAGACAAATTAAAATTTAAAATACCAATAATTTCATCTAGATATAACGTTCCACTTCATATACCTTGAGTAAACACTAAATATCGGCAGAATACATACCTACATAATTCGAGCGGGCAGCACATTTAACAAAATAAGCAAAAATCTAGAAATAGACCCACAGATTACGAGCATTCCCAAGGCAAGACGGTGTTTAAGCTATATCATTTTCAATAAACCATTGATATAAAAACCCTTTTGCTGGCGTCGGGAAGTGACGACCCCATCGCCCGCCGGAGGGATAATATTCTTTTTTGAGATTATTCCACCGGTGCAGTCAGTCAAAAAAAGTGGTAGTGCCATGCTTAGCTGAATGGGTCGGCACGACCGGGGCGATACCACTACCTCACTTAAAACCAACGTAAAGTAACAGCTCTGCTGTTGCGTTTCGTTTGGTCTGTGAGGTTCCCGGAGGCCCTTTCCCCCCTCCCCCTAACACTATGGAAGCGCAATTTGAAGGTAGTAGTTTACCCCAGGGGGGTACCACTAGCGTAAGCGGTGGAGAATCCCCCTCTGGACATCCATGTTCAGGGGTTTGTAATCAGCCTAAACATGGATGCCCAGGCTGCCCTGCGTACTCTGGGGGGGGCACAATTGCGCTCTCAAACTTCGCTGCTCGGGGCAAATCGAACAGACATCGAAAGGCACCCTCTACCACACTCCACGTGGATTATACTAATATTAGGGGTCTTCACTCAAACCTAAATGCCGTCCACTACCACCTTGAGACGGCTAAGCCGGCTCTGTTCTTTTTAACTGAGACGCAGATATCTTCTCCGGCTGATACCTCATATCTCTCCTACCCGGGGTACAAATTCGAGCATTCATTTGTACCCCGGGCGGGAGTTTGTGCTTATGTCAGAGAGGATATCTGCTCTCGACGTCTCAGCAGCATTGAAGGCTATAGGGACCTATCCATCCTCTGGCTGCGTGTAGACTGCGACGACCATCCCCGCATCTATGCGTGCCTCTACAGGTCCCATAGCGGAAATGCTGAAGTCGACAGGCTCGTTGAGCACCTTCAAACGGCTGTAGATTCCGTGTTGCAACAGACCCCCTCCGCTGAGATCGTGATCTTAGGCGATTTTAATGCCCACCACGCCGAATGGCTGTGTTCACGCACTACCGATCATGCGGGGAGGTCTGTTCACGATTTTGCCTTGGCATATGGTCTAACACAATTGGTAACCACGCCTACGCGAATTCCCGATGTGGACGACCATACGCCTTCACTGCTGGACCTTCTGCTGACCTCCCATCCGGACAATTATCAGGTATCTGTGGACGTCCCTCTAGGTACGTCAGACCACTGCCTGATCCGGAGTAAAGTGCCGGTTACGCGCCTATCACGGCCTCCTTTTGCAGGCTGTCGTCGCGTTCGGCACTATAGGTCAGCAGATTGGGACGGGATGCGGTCTTTTTTTGCGTCCTACCCATGGGGGCGGATGTGCTTCTCGCTGGATGATCCGAGTGTCATCGCTGACTCTATCGCTGATGTGGTGCTGCAGGGCATGGAACTTTTCATTCCATTTTCTGCGGTACCGGTTGGTGGTAAGTCTCAGCCTTGGTTTGGTCGCTCCTGCAAAACGGCTTCACGCCGAAAGCAGGAATGCTACCGGGCTTGGGCTGCAGCGTCGACATCTCGTGATGAAAAAACCAGCGCGTTACGTAAGGAGTACAATTCCGCTTCGAGGTTCTTCAAAAGAGCTATCGCCAAGGCAAAATCTGAACACATTGGCAGAATTGGTGAGAAATTAGTTCGCCTTCCTTCGGGAACTCGTGCGTTCTGGTCTCTCGCCAAGGCTGTCTTGGGGAATTTCTCACAGCCCTCTCTTCCACCCTTACACGGAGATGATGACTCTCTGGCCCATACCGCAAGGGAGAAGGCCGATCTTTTGGGCTCGTTCTTTGCGGCCAACTCGACTCTGGACGACCAAGGAAATGCACCGCCTACCATCCCGCAGTGCTATAGTTCTATGACGGAATTAAAATTCTTGCAGTCTTCCGTACGTAAAGCACTTTTTTCCTTGGACGTCCATAAGTCGAGTGGACCGGATGGCATCCCTCCGATTGTACTTAAATCATGTGCTCCAGAGCTGGCGCCGGTACTAACACGCCTATTCCGGCTCTCCTACTCACTCGGCGTAGTACCGATTTCATGGAAGACAGCTTTAGTGCATCCCATCCCTAAAAAAGGAGATCGCTCTAATCCGTCTAACTATCGGCCGATAGCCATAACCTCTTTATTCTCCAAAATTATGGAGAAAATCATCAACTCGCAGCTCCTCAAGTATTTAGAAGAGCACCAGCTGATTAGCGACCGCCAGTACGGTTTCCGTCGCGGCCGCTCAGCTGGTGATCTTCTTGTATACTTAACACATCGGTGGGCGGAAGCAGTTGAGTCTAAGGGGGAGGCATTGGCAGTTAGTTTGGACATAGCGAAGGCCTTTGATAGGGTATGGCACAAAGCGCTTCTGGCGAAGCTGCCTTCCTATGGGCTTCCCGAGAAATTATGCAAGTGGATCACCAGTTTTTTGGCTGATCGGAGCATCAAGGTCGTAGTTGACGGTGCATGCTCTGACCTTAAATCTATCAATGCTGGTGTTCCACAAGGCTGCGTGCTATCACCGACACTGTTCCTTCTGCATATCAATGACATGATGCGAATTCGCAACATACATTGCTATGCAGATGACAGTACTGGTGATGCTACATACTCCGGCCGAAGCGGTATTTCTCGGGAACACGTCGAAGAGAGCCGAAACAAGCTTGTGTCCGAAGTTGAGAATCGATTAACCGATGTCTCGGAATGGGGTCGTCAAAACCTGGTCACTTTTAACCCCAAAAAGACACAGCTTTGCGTGTTTTCCGCTAAAAAGACACCCTTTGTCGTGTCACCTCGATTTGGGGATACTCTCTTGACAGCCTCAGCTAGTATCGGAATTCTGGGAGTTGACATATCGAATTACGTTCAGTTTCGCGGTCATTTGGAAGGTAAGGCTAAACTAGCCTCCAAAAAGCTCGGTGTGCTCAGCAGAGCGAGGCAGTACTTCTTGCCTGCCCATCGCCTTCAACTTTATAAGGCTCAAATTCGGCCCCACATGGAGTACTGTTCTCATCTCTGGGCCGGAGCTCCTCAGTACCAGCTCCTTCCTCTTGATCGCATTCAGCGTAGAGCGGTTCAAATCGTTGACGACCTGGCTATTTCGAAACGGCTCGACTCTTTGGCATTGCGCAGAGATGTTGGCTCACTCTGTGTCTTCTATCGTATCTTTCATGGAGAGTGTTCCGACGAGTTATTTGGACTAATTCCTGCCGCCGAATTCCATCATCGGACATCGCGTCAAAATTTGAAATTCCATCCTCACCATCTCGATGTCTGGAAATCCACAACTGTGCGTTTCTCTCGACACTTTTTGCCTCGCACTACTTTGTTGTGGAACCAATTACCGGCAGGGGTGTTTCCAAACGGTTACGACTTGGGGGCCTTCAAGAAAAGAGCTTACTCATTCTTAAAAGGCCGGCAACGCAACTGCAAGACCTCTGGTATTGTGGATGTCCATGGGCGGCGGTGATCACTTACCATCAGGTGCACCTCCTGCTCGTTTGCCCCCTCTTCTATATATAAAAAAAAAAAAAAAAAAAAAAACCCAAGATGTATAGTCCCGAACAAAACTGATATTCAAAAGTGTCGCTAATTTCATTTAAGTAGTTATAGATATGGCAAAAACATATATGTCTTTACATATCCAACCTTAAACGCAAGATTTATAATTGATTTTACAAAGCAATGTACAAAAATAAATAAAATTGACAGTGTCGCAACCGACGCGATTCTATCTGGAATAAGCGCATAATTAAAATTTGTGCGCTCATTTTTGGAGGATGTTTTTGAGACACTGATTGTGTATCTTGGCTTCTTTATGTCAATGCAATAAGCTATAAACTTTCATATATTGTTTTTAATTTGTTTTCAATTACAAATATTGTTTATATACATTTTTTTATTAACGTGAGTATGTACAAGAGCGTTGTGTTCCCTTATTATTATTAAAAATCTATTATTATTAAGTATAAGTGAATGCCTATAATTGGCTTCCTGGATCTATTTTATAGTTATTACTCTATTAAAATATAGCTGTTGGCCTACCATTTATATATAAATAAATAAACAAAATAAATAAATAAAATAAAATATAGGGCAGTTTTTATCCCAATACTACTGAACCGATTTCAATAAAATTTTATAGATATAAACTGTTTGATACAACTTAAAAGAGAGGAATATTAACGTGAAGCAGTTTGGCCGAATAAAACACTTGGATCACTTTTACACGCACAATATAATTTTGGGCAGAGTAACGCCCTCAACAAACGATAGAATTACAATGAATCGAAAACATGATGTCCCCGCTTATTTATACCATTCGTTATCTATTTTATTATGACGTCATAACACAGGTGTGCCGCACATCTGGCCGGCTAGTAGTTGTCAAGCGCGGTTGATAACAGGATAGTCTTATCTCAATTAACTCCTCCGCCCCTACAAGTAACCCACCCACAGACTACACAAATACAAATAGAATGATGTTGCGTGCAAAATACGTAAGCGCTCATATGAGCAAATGTATGTAAATTTCGAACGCTTTCAGATATATCGTAATAAAATAGAAATCTGCCATATTATGCTATTTTATAGTGTCGAATAAAAATCTAAAGCTTAAGAAATACTCCTGGAGTGCTTTTATTTCGTCGGTAAGTATTATAACTCCGTATTTGTACTGCAAGCGACAATGACTACCTAAGAAATTGCCTTAAAAGGTGTTGGATACACCTAATCCGTGATCCCACCGAAATATTCAATATAAGTAATTTGTATGGAAAAACAACGTTTGCCGGGTCAGATAATCTGTATATATAAAAAGAAAAAATCCCTATTTTCCGTGCTCACGACATCACTAGTGAATAGTTGAACCGATTTCGCTAATTCTTTTTTTGTTGTGTTTGTAATTATCAGGAGAAGGTTCTTATAAAAGAAAACTTAAGAAAATTACACAGAAAATTAGAAACTTTAAGAAATTTAACCACCATATAAAGTTCAACGCCCTTTCGGTTGTTTGGAAGGACAATCCCGTATACTTATATAAATTAGTGTCACGTTGTTTGTTCGTTATGGATTCCTCATATGTATGGCAAAACAATGTTTGCAGGGTCAGCTAGTATGTTATAAAAAAACTCTGAATTTAATATAATACGTTAAATACACATGATAAAGCATTACAACACAAATAAAATTAATAAAATTTATTTAATAAGAATAGATTAATAATAAATAAATAACAGTAAAATTATTGTTACATAAATTGTACGAATTGATAAAGCCCTTAAAAAGCAAATTATTTATTTGTGACCATTATTTGTACTTAAAGAGAAACTAATGATTTTAAATTGTTCTCTTTGTTAGTTTGTGCAAATCTCTTAAATTACTTATAAGGATTTTAATGCGACTTTCAAAAGTAGACTGAGATTACCTTAAAGCATAATATCTCTTTTGTTTCAATTTCAATTTCATTATAGTGGATAAGGATATCAAGCAAAAAACTGTATAAATCTCGACCACATTATGATTTTAAATTGGACGCAGTAAGTAGCTGTCACTGTATTCCAATAGCGTTATTTAATAGGTATTAAATATTGATGAGATTAACGCTTGAATAATGACAAAAGTAATTTTCTTAAAAGCATTATCTGTCAATGAGATTCATAAATGAGAAATGAGAAAAATTTTATTTGAAATTTTCTTTACAGGCTCTAAGCGTATTTGCATTTTTTTATAAATACTACCTCATCGAAAACACGACCATTAAGAAGAAATACATTGAGAAGATCCAGAGAAAGGAACATAGCGTACTAGTCTTTTTTTGAAAAACTTAATATCAACAAAAAAAAATTTCAACACGCCAGAACTTGAACCTGCGACCTTCCCTCTAGCCAGGACACTCTAACCAACTGAGCCTCTGTCGACTGGTTCAACGTAGTAAAATTCTTCTTTACTTTGTGGTCGATTCCATCGATTGTGCTAATCGATACATATATATATATATATATATATATATATATATATATATATATATATATATATATATATATATATATATATATATATATATATATATATATATATATATATATATATATATATATATATATATATATATCTAGTTCAATGAGTTTATTGTAAGATATGAAATTAAATCGGCCTAAAAGGACTACAAGAATATAGCGTCAGAAAAATTAATAAATTAATTTAATTTACAATAAGTCAATATTAGAATTCAATGCTTTTTAATAGCAAGTTAATTTTAAAATTATTTTAGTTGGAAAGTTATAACACTAAACCAAGGAACTTATATACTATAACTGGAATTATTACAAAGCAATATTTGAAAAATAAAAATGTACTTTATTTCGTTACTCATAAAGTTGACATTTATTTCTTACTTAACAGAGGGGAAAAACGTTCTGAGCAAGACAACGACATGAGTGGATGTTGTCCCTTTCATGCAATTGCCAGTATAAATAAAACTATCTAGATGGTACATTTTTACATATTCAGTAATCATTAAATACTTTTTATTCATACACGTTGATAAATAAATTAGCATAAAATGTATTGTAATTAGCACAGTGAGTTCTAAAATGTGCTTATTTTAATTATTACGTAATTACTTATGCAATGCAAAAACTGTTTCTCAAATTAGTAGAATTACTTAGTAGTAATTTGCAAACTACGCATGGCCGCACTTATATATGGCGATTGGCGCTTTATTTAGTAGAAAGAGACACACTCCACTCATGTCGTGGTACTCTTCGGAACGATTTTGAAGCGCGAAGAAACTTGTACGCTTTTTCTTATCTATAAATCAAGCAAAGATTTTTCTTTCCTGCCATCAATCTAACAATTTCTTTTATTTCTGACCAATTAAACAAATCATAAAAATGCCGGATGGGTAAGACACAACGTTTTAAACATACTATTGTATAAAATACAACAAAAAAGAAAAGATTGATTACTATAGTCGAAACTTACAACATTACACAAGGCTGTATAAATAAGTACCTTTAGTATCATCCTACAGAAATAAAAAAAAACAAATGACATCTATTTACACTGTGAATGAGTAACAAATATTTTAATGTAAACAAAAGTTTTTTTCGTTTTTTAAATTTTAAATGGTTAAAATCAACGAACCTTTATGATGAGTGATACAAAAATTAATTATATTTATTTTGACGGTGTATTGCGATATGAGTGGCTTAAAATGGAATGTAACAATTGTAAAATCAAGTAAGTAATATTAATCTTTTAAGGAGTTTTCTGAATTTTAGTATTTTGAAAAGTGGCTGTGATACAATATACATTTCAGAAGAAATTAATAATGTATTACAATACGGTAAGCAGCTATCATCATGTGTTGCGTTTTAGGCCAAATTTGTATGGAGCCTCGTAATGACGAAAGTATTGATGAATTTTATAAAAGAGAATGCTCTTTTATAAAATTCATTAATACTTTCGTGTTTATAACTATATATTATTATGTGTTCTAACACTTATTTTTTATATCATTAGAATGCAAACAAGCAGATGGAAAAAGAACACATCGCTTATAAACACAAAAGATATTAATGGTGCATTGTTACTAGTGTGGTGGGAACTTTTCTTCGAGAATAAATAAAGGGCAAATCTTTTTTTCGAAAATAAACCCCCGAAGGGCTGAAATAGGAGATGAAATTTGTATTGAAAGCTATTTCGACGACATGTTTATCTACTCGCGGACGAACCTGCGCGGGTCAGCTAGTATAATTAACAAAACACCTTTTCCGCTTTATTTCGAGGCTGGCCTAATACCTTAGTGAGTCCATTACATAAAATAATTCCTCAATTGATCAATTGATTAGGCAGAACATGTTAAGTTTTATACTGTTAATCGTCGGCACATGGTGCTATTTCCCGTGTTAATTCCAGGCTCCTTGAAGAATAGACCAACTGCCGTTCTGCCAGACAGGTCGTAAAAGGTGACCAATTGGCTATGCGAGTCACTACTATTGTGGCTACTAGGTGGTAGAGTTCTGAATTGTCTGGCCCGGGTCTGGTACCACCTATTCCTGCCGCAATAGCGTCGGTGCTTGTCATTGTCGTGTTCCGGTTTGGAGGGTAAGATAGCCGGTAAACTTATGCATGTGGTATTAAACCTCGCCTCAAGATAGCAACGCACCGTTACTCTCCCCATCAGGAGACCCATCTGCTTGTTTGCTATCTTATGATATAGAAACATTTTAATTTTAATTATAACCCACTTGTACAGTGTAAAAAGCATATTATATAGTGAAACATATATAGTAAACACATATTTCGACGGTCCCTACGTATAAAGGTACATGTCAAAAACTGAGGTTTACAGGAGAGCGTAATGTTCAAATCTCACTTGAAATAATTCTATGCAAAATTATAAACATTATCGTCTACATTACATAAACGTCTACAGTACATAAAATAGAGAAAAAAGACCAACCCGCTGAGTTTCTTCCGCCGGATCTTCTCAGTGTGTGGCCGCGTTCCGATCCGGTAGTAATTCTAAATATTCGATAGAATCTTTTAAATGTAATATTTTATAATGATAATTTTTTTAAATATTTGCACACCATATAATGGTAGAATATGTTGGTAACTTAATTTATTTTTAACAACTTGTAACACCCATATTCTTGCAAATAAATATTTTCTTTCTTTCTTTCTTTCTTTCTTTCTTTCAATGAGTTATTAGATTTAGGGAGTCCATAACAGTATTTAAATAATTAATTTTTTAATATTTTCCCGAAAAAACTGATATGTGACTCCTTTTAGATTGACGTTCATATCAGACAAGCCGGACATACCTCCTTATAGGCTGAAAACAAAAAAAGCTGAAAACATAATTCGATTTGTATAAGTAGCGAAATACATAAAATGAAAAAAAAAAAACGTATATAGATATGAGCATTTGGACAATTTAAAGCCATATATTATGTAACTAGCTGTGCCCGCACCTTCGTCCGCGTGGATTTTTTAAAGTAGCCTAAGTTACTCCTTATTACATCAGCTATCTACCAGTGAAAGTCCCGTTAAAATTGGTCCAGCCGTTCCAGAGATTAGCCGGCACAAACAGACAGACATACAGACAGACGGACAGACAGACAGACAAAAATCCTAAAAAGTGTTATTTTGGTATGTGTACCGTGTATACATCCATATGCATTTAGTTAAAACCAGTTATTTTAATATTACAAACAGATACTCCAATTTTATTTATTACGTCTTTATATACGTACGGACCGTCGATATAATGAAACTAGTACAAGTGATTTTTAATTGAAATTGGAATATACTAATCCTTATCAACGCATCACCTGCATCCATTGTCCTATCCGTCGCATACTCCAAAGAGGAGGAGGTTTGGCTATAGCTATGGGCTGAAAAAAATTCTACCTATGTTTTATTACTTAATTCAAAAAACAAACCCGAAAAAATATTACAATTTTAGATTGATCGTTAGACTAATGAGACAGAAAGGTTACAGATCCCAAGACTGAATTTAATGAATTCTAGATTCATTCCTAACTTGAATAAATTTAAATTATAAATCTTTCTTGTAACTTTATTCATCTAAATTTCAATCATTTATTTAAAATGTCAATTCAAATAACCTTACATATTTATCACTCTCCCAAGTTACTATTTCGTTTTATATTATAAAATAAAAATAATATAAACGAAATCTAAAACTGCGTGTGCAAAATAATAGTTAGCTTAACAGGTATATGTCTATATATGTGTGTTTTTATGTATATACATATGTGTATATGTGTATATATAAGTAATATGTATATATAATAATTTATATAGTATGAGTAGTATATATTTAATTTATTAAGATCTGTGTCCTTACATGACATATATTTTCTGAGGCACCGTTTACATACTTTCTGTTTGCCTAAAGGTTGACTGGAGGAGAATGCCAGTAGGCATTATGTCCGCCATTTGTACAAATTTATTTACGGTGTACAATAAAGTTAAATAAATAAATAAAAGCATGTAGCTAGAGACCAGTGCTTATGGATATCTATATAAATAAATAAGATTTAAGTATCTGTTTGTAATATTAAAATAACCGCTTTTTACGACACATATACCAAAATATATTTTTTACAATTTATTCTGTCTGACTACCTGTTTGTTCTGGCTAATCTCTGAAACGGCTAGACTAATTTTAATGAGATTTTGAGTGGCAGATAACTGATGTAATAAGGAGTAACTTAGGCTACTTTCATTTTAGAAAATTTTCTCGAAGGTGAAATGTCGGGACCAGCTAGTTTGTAATATAAAGAATGGTTGTCCATATAATGAAATTGGTTTCTCGAAAACCAATTTCAAAGAGTGCTTCTATCGCTTCTGTGGTCTAATGGTCTGGTGTTTTGTTGACCACATTTGGTTCCGGATTCAATTCCGGCACAATTCAAAAATGAGTTTTTTCAGTTTTCTGATAAAAAAAATTGCCGGAGATGGATTGGCGATAGGCATGCAACCTATGCACAATATGGGACTAAATGTCTTCGGCTAATCGTGGGTGCACTGCTTGTACCTCTCTCCATCTCTTCGAGGATACTGGCGGGGAGATACTTTTTACAATAGTCTGATTCCTTCAAATCCATATTCTCATTTTGTCTCTGTTTTATCAACCTTTCATAAAAGATACCCTAAGAAAAGATACCCTTTCGAAAAGATGAATTTCGTTTTTAGTCTTAAAATTTACTGACAAATAATTTAATTTTCCTTTAATTTATACTGCTCGCAAATAAAAAATTATTTTGTCAGTTAAACACAATTTTTAATCCAATTAATTGAGTAATAAGAAAGCGATTGCCTTTTGATTCCAATAACCGAATCTACATATTATTTAGAAAGACCAATCGCCAGACATTAGTCTCCTAAAAATCGGAATTGGGTCAATCGATCTAAATAAATTTATTTTGTTGTATTAGTCGCAATGTGTATGTACCGTTCTAGGTTCAAAGAATAAAGAAGCAAGAATTGAAGAAACTGCCAATTAGTTTTTTTTTTTTAATTATAACAATAAAATATATGAATATATTTAATAATTAAACCACAAAAATAAACTTTATTTAGCTGGTTATAAATACAGTTTTTTTTTTCATATTACAGGAAGTAGGAAAATAGTAGATAATTCTCCTAATAGAGATGACCTTTCTTTTTAGTTACTAAGATATTAATAACAGGAATTAATATGATATAAGAAGTAGAAATAAAATACATCACGAATTAATTTCTTAGTCTGGTGTAATAGTTTAATATTTGTTTTAATAAAGAAATTTAAATATTAATGGAAAAATCACAAGAATTCATCTAACTCCAAAGTAAGCAATTTATTTGCTTGTAGTATGGGTGTCAGTCAACGATGCTATTACAAAGAGGACTGCAATACAAAATATTGTATTTTATTTATTAAATCTATTTAAGTATTTATATGTGTATTAGTAAATACATATTACTACAATACAATATGAAATACAATACTAATACGTATATAAATACTCAAATAGAATTAATAAACACCCAAACCTAGAAATTCAAACATCTTTGCTTGTCACATAAATGTTCGTCTCTGTGGGAATCAAACCCGAGCCCTATTGATACGTAGTCAGGTTCTAAGCCACTCGACCAGTGGGGCGGTCAAATTTTATTTTTATACAGTTTCTCTATCTGCTAGTGTAGATGCTCATGATAATCTCATGCTTATTCCATAAAATGGAATAAACTTTAATATTATAAATATATATTTATAAATAAAAACATCACATCTATTGGGGTAATTATTATTTTTATTGTATTTATTAATCCAGCTAGTCTTTGAAATTGAGGACATTTCGATGCATCCCAAGAACAAAATCGTATCTACAAAACCACCAAATTACAATATGTTTGTTTGTAGGAGTACATTATAGATAAGATGATGTTCACTTGAGTATTTCCAAATACAAAAGACCAATAAATATAAAAAATATGTTGTCTTGTAGCTTTATGCGTGTTTAATGCGAATTTTATTATAAAACCAATTTCATCTGATCTCTCCATACGATTTTGTTCTTGGGACGCGTCGATTTGTCATTCTACCAGATAGCTCACAAGAGCCTAACGTCCCACGTCACTATCATTGTGATTACTAGGTAAAATAGTTCCGTAACGTCTCGCCCAGGTTCTGTGTCAACACTTTATTTATTCCTGCAGCGATAGTGTCTAAGCTTATCACTGTTTTGTCGGTTTGGACGGTAAGGTAGCCAGTAAACTTAATGCATGAGACACAACTATAATATAACCACTCGGATGGCAACGCACTAATAACACCTTTGACGTCTACCGAAGTAGACACCACAGATGCGATGATATAGATTGTAACTACTTACATGTTATCTACAACATAATAATTATAATAATAACAAAAATAATCTTCGAACAAATTACACAAATCAATCTAACTCCAAAGTAAGCAAATTATTTGCTTGTGCTGTGTGTGTTAGTCAACGATACTGATACATACATATACATATATATATATATATATATATATATATATATATATATATATATAATACTGTTACATACATAATAAATACCCAAACTCAGAAATACAAACATCTATGTTGATCACATAAATGTTTGTCTTTGCCGGGAATCGAACCTGGTCCCTATCGATTCGTAGCTAGATTCGCTAACCACTTGACCAACGGGGGGTCAATCAAGGTGTTAATGTGTTAAATAGTGCGTATGAATTTATGCCATGTGAAATTACTATATCGCCAACGGATTACAATACCATTAACACCTTTGCTGTTTACTGGAGATCGTTATCACTTTTCATTAAAAAAATCTTGTTTTGACAAAGGTATTTTATGATATAAAATATTAATAAATTAATCAGCCTGTTGGTCAAGAGGTCACAAATTTTTGTTATAAAGAATTCGAATTTTTTGGTTACAAATAATTTTTCATTTAAAAAAAATATTTTTATCAAGCGTAAAAAAAATATATTTCAGCTTCATTTGCTGGAACTCGAAGCTATCCCATACAGGGAAAGGCATTTATGAGCTAAACATTAATATTTGTATTTTTGGGTTTGGGTGTTTATTAAATTTATTACAGAAATAGTTGACCAGCGCAGCTTCGCTCGCAAGTAGATTAATATTTTATCGATATAGTTTTTTATACAAATACTCATACATTCCCTGTTTAGACTCTTTAGGCGTTAGCGTTTAAAAAAATAGCCTAATTTTGACCCCGAATCTTAAATTAGCTTCAAATCAATCTTCCTAACATATAAATAAATAAATATTCACACACTTACTGATCTACGCCAAAGTAAGCAAATTATTTGCTTGTGTTATGGATGTTAGTCAACGACACTAATACATAGAAATATATATAAATACTGTCACATTCATAATAAACACCCAAACCCAGAAATACAAGCATTTATGCTCATCAAAAATACTTGTCCCTGTCGGGGATTGAACCCCAGCCCCGTTGATTGCGTAGTCAGGGTCGCTAGCCACTCGACCAACGGGGCAGTCTAGAATAACATCTTTTCCCATGTGTTAATCCGGGCTCCTTTGTAGAACAGGTCAACTATCGTTCTGCCAGGCAGGTCTTAAGAGGCGACAGATTGGCTATGCGAGTCACTATCATCGTGGCTACTTAGTGGTAGAGTTTTACATTGTCTCGCCCGGGTCTGGTACCAACGCCTTACGTATTCTTGCTGCGATAGCGTCAGTGCTTGTCACTATCGTGTTCTGGTTAGGAGAGTGAAGTAGCCGTTAAACTTATGCATGAGGCATTAGACTTCGCCACAAGATAATAAAGCACTATTAACATCTTTGGTGTCTATAGTCGATGGTTGACTCTTTCCTTCAGGAGACCCAACTAGTTATTTGCCGTTTTATGGTATACAAAAAAACAAATTTCATCGAAATTGCTTTAATGGCTTAGCCGTGGAAGTATAATAGACAGACAGACAGACAGATAATTGCATTTATAATATCAGTATGGATTCTGTATTAACATTTTTGCATTTCTATGTATTAGTATCTCTGAATAGCACCTATATTATAAGCAAATAATTTTTGGGGTTTATGTAATTTGATCACTAAAAGTTTACATATATTTTTTTACGTTTTATATTATATACTAATTATAAAATACCTCCGCTCGTTTTTATACTATGATTAATAATAACTTTGGAAACACTTCAAAAGAATTCCTCAGATCGGAGTTCAACTAATTATAATTTAATTAGCTTCAAATAAAATCACATAAACAGATTCATTACTCCTAATTAAATCTCAAAAAATTTGTAATTTTGTTACAAAATAAAATATTTCGCAATTTAATTATTACCTTACATTTTTCAAAAATTTTGCTGTAATAAAAAAATGACTTACGTTTATAAACTAATGTATATTCACGACACAAACACATACACTAGTCACAAAACACAATCCCGTGACACTGAACTTTAGTACGCGGAAGCGCTCCGACGCAAGGCTAAAGCGAGACTGCGGTAGAGGCGGCATAGTGGCGCTACGGTCGCAGCCCGCCCGCCTGGGCGCTACGAAATATCTGAAAATGTAGTCCGAAATTATTCGCTATTAAAATTTGTTTATTTTACTTCCAACATGAATTAATAATTACTTTTTAAGTTTTAATTACAATGGAAGTTGTCTGATTTTATCCATCTGTTATTTTTCACCGCCCCGCTGGCAGAATGATTAGTGAAGCTAACTACGAATTGATGGGAATTTTGGATGGGATGGGAATATTATTTTCTTAGTTTGGGTGTTTATTATATATGTTACAGTTTTTATATATGTATTTCTGTATCGTTGACTAATACTCATAACACAAGCTAAAATTTGTTTACTTTGGTTTAGTTCAATTCTTATATTTATATCATTAGATATCAAACAAGCAGATGGCTATCTCAAAGAAGAAGAACCATCGTCTATAAACGTCGAAGATGTTAATGATGTGTCGTTAGCCCTGTGGCGGGATAGTAATACCACATTCATAAGTCTACCGGCTACATAACCCTTCAAACCCGAACACAATAATGATAAATATTGACTCTATTGCGGCAGGAATTCTTTATACCCAGGTGAGACGTAAAACTCTACCACCTAATAGTCACGATGGTAATGACACGTCCAATCGGTCGCCTTTTACGACCTTCCTGGCAGAACGATAGTTAGTCTATTCAAAGGGCCCAGTGATATATGGGATGAAATATGCTAATGTACTCGCGGCGAAGCATCGCAGGTCACCTAGAGGAAATCTTCATTAGCGTAGTATTTCAAAATATATTCTCTAATAAAGCTCTATTAATACGAAGAATATTTCTCAAGTAAATATTCTCGATACACATATTAAGTATACGTAGGTCACACTATAAGTTTGGCGTAACTTAAAAAAAAAACATACATGTTATAACCGAAATATTACGTTTATTGCTTTTCAAAATAATCTCCTTTACATTTTAAACATTATTTCGTGCGATCGAACCATTTTTTAAAACAGGAGGACAACAAGTTTGAAGGCATGTTTTCTACGTGCTGATTGAACGCTATCACTGCCTCTTCCGAGTTGGTAAAAGTAAAACGTCTCATCAAATCTTTGATTTTGGAGAAAATACAGAAATCGCAGGGGACTAGGTCGGGGCTATGTGCAGGAGGAGTGACGAGATGTACTTTTTCGGAAATTAAAAATGACTTTGTGTAAAGAAGCGTTATCATGGTGTAGGAGAATGCGGCTTTTGGGTCGTCTTTCGCGAACTTTTTTTAACACCCTAGGTAAACGAATGGTAGAATACCACTCGGCATTAATACTCTTTTGATCTTCAAGTAGAATTGTACAGATGGGATCCGTAGCTGAGAAAAAAAACGCGATCATTTTTTTACCAACGTTTCTCGCCTGTCTCACTTTTGTTGGTCTGTTCTCATTTTCAAACACCCATTCACAAGATTGCTTTTTTTCGGGTTCAAAACAATAAATCCACGTTTCGTCTCCTGTGACAATATCATAGACAGCATTAGAATGTCCGTGGTCGTACTTCAGTAGCATCTGTGAGAACCATTCCACGCGAGCCCGCTTCTGCTCCGCTGTCAGTTCATGAGGGATCCAACAACAATAAAGTTTCCGAACTTTCAATTCTTCGTGTAAAATTTTCTGAATTTGGCTTATACCAATCCACAATAGCCCACAAATTGTCTCATAGGTAATCCGAGAGTCTTCTTCAATTAACCGCTTAACAGTAGCCACATTATTTTCGTTGACGGCAGTTGAAGGCCGCCCTTCACGAAATTCGTCATGTAAAGAAACTCGACCTCTCTCAAATTCAGCAAACCATCACCTCACGGTGCTTAATCAAGGTGCTTCTCTCCCAAAATCATTTTGAAGACGAGCGGCACAGTCTTGCGGAGAAAGAGAACTTTTAAAATCATAAAAAATCATCGCTCTAAAATATTTTCGACTTAATTCCATTTTCGTTGCGTACGTAGAACTTTGATTTGTGATAAAAAACAATTGACAAATGATTTCCCGCCAATTCTTTGTTTTTATTACTAAGAAGGTTGCAACGTTTTAAAAATATAACATTCGAAATTCAAATAGTTCTGATTAGCTAGAAGTGCAAAACTTTTAGTGTGCCCCATGTACCTACACTAATATTACTAAGAGATTACTTATTTTGTATTTATGTACCTACTAGCTACAAAGAGTAGCTCGCTGCATTATAAAAGTTTTTGGCGAATCCCGCGGGATCACTTAATTATTCCGGGGTAAAAAGTTAGTCTACCTGTTATTCTAGGTCATCATCTAGCTGTGTGCCAAAATTTATCCATAGCCGTTCAGTAGTTTTGGCGTGATTGAGTAACAAACATCCATCCATCCAAACATTCAATTCGCATTTATAATTTTAATACTAGCTGCAGCGTGCAGCCCGTTGCATTATACACAGTTTTTTTGCGCATCCCGCGGGATCACCAAATTATTCCGGGATAGAAAGTAGCCTATGTGCTATTCCAGGTCATCAGCTACCTGTGTGCCAAATTTCATTCAAACCCGTTCAGTAGTTTTCGCGTGATTGAGTTACAAACATCCATTCAAATATCTATCCAAACATCCATCCAAACATCCAAACTTTCGCATTTATAATATTATCAATTAATATTAATTAATATTAATTAATTAATATAGATATGTTACAAATAAACTGATTTATTATAACTGATATAATATATGAAAAATTGAACTAGAAGTACGTTCAATTTTTAATCATTTGTTTATACACCCACTGCTCACTTTTTATATATCTAACCCGTTCTAATTATAGAATCATCAGGGATGCTTTGCATAGTTATTATTTATAGTTATAAGTTTTACCGCCCCGTTGGTCGAGTGGTGGGCGAACCTAACTACGAATCGATGGGGTTCGCGATCGATTACCGTCAGGGATAAACAATTGCACACAGATGTTTGTATTTTTGGGTTTGGATGTTTATTATATATGTAGTAGTATTTATTTATGTAATTCTATGTGTTAGTATCGTTGACAAACACCCATAACACAAGCAAATAATTTGCTTAATTTGGGGTTAGATCAGTTTGTGTAATGAAATTTGTCCAGCGATATTATTGTTACTATTATGATTATAATGTTTTAGTGGTCCGGTATCGGTGTTGACCATATAAGGTTCCAGGTTCGATTTCCAGGCGGGCAATTTTAATATGTATGTTTTCAGCTTTCTGATAAAAACAACGTAGATTGAATACGTGCCCGGTTGGCGACAGGCTTGCCAACTATTACATTTTTGGACTAAGCAACTTCAGCTAATCGTGAGTGCACCGGTTGCACCTTCGCGTTCAGGGATACGGGCGATAGTGTGTGATAGTGAAGATAATTTTTATAAAAAAAATTATTTTCAGAATGTCTAAAACATAACTGAGCAAAACATACCCGATGATGCTGTAATTAGGGAAATTTGGGTGTACTAAATAATATAAAAATTTAATCGAAAGTACAAGTGAGTTTGTAAAATAAATAAAATTTGAAAATGCAGTTCTACCAAGTGGCAAAATGAAAGTAACAAATAAACGTTACTAGTTAATTAATGGAATTATTTATGTGCACTACAGCCGGGGGAGCCAGCGGACTGTATATCTGGTATTTCTTCTTCTTACTGCACCAGCCGCAGTGCTTTTTGGTTGAGTCGGATGTGCCGGAGAAATAATTGAGACCACAACTTTTCGTTGCAAAGGTGCTTTATAGTAACGAAATAAATAGCAATAAAGCTTGCACCGTTGCAAATATTCCTGTTCTATTGGAGAGCCACTACTTGCCCTAATACTGCCCTACTTTAAAGCCGGTACCCTATGGATATACTAAAGCCCAGGAACTTGTCTGGGAAACTTATCGAGTCGTAACGAAACTGTAACTTGATCGGAACGGAACTGATTGTATGGCTGCGCTCTCCGATATTTATAGCGCGCGGCCAGACGAGCGGCGTAAATCGACAAAGACAAATGGCGCCAAGTGTGGCGCCACAATGTCTGGGATTTGTTAAAATCCTACTTTTCGTAATCTAATCTTAATAATTTTATCGTAGGTAGCTTCTCCTACCTCTAATTACCTAGTGTGGCCCTCTAGCGAGTGCAATGGTACTACTTTCTTACAAATATATGCAAAACAAAGTACATAATGCCCTAAGACCTACCGAAATCTAATTACAATGTGTTATTTCTTATTTATATACAAGGATCTAACACAAATAAACTTATACAATAACAAACAAGAGTGTTATATACATTGTACGTTCTTACAGGACCTCGGAAACTCTTACAATTACAGAGTTGTACGCCTTTTCAGGTCGTACTATCCTGTTAACTATCTTTATATTACCGAAAAGTGTCTAAACATATGCCTAAGGCTTATACTTACATTATACATACTATTTACAATCGATAAACATTTGTTTTCATAAAGAATTTTGCACTTTTCGGATTTTTCGTGATTGCGAGTTTTCGCATATAAATATTATCTCGCAAGAGTCGACTCGTAATGTCGTCAACTGCGTGGAACTCGCTTTATTCGTAATATGCCTAATAGGCAACGATCATAGCTACATAAAGCTTTATTATTTCTATACAACAAAGCTGTATGTAGGTCTTAGGGTGAATAAAAGACGAAAACGAACATTATTTATTATAGAAAACTTACGAACTAAACGAAATATACATTTTATCCTGCCTTAATATCTATTTACATTAAATTTTACAATAAAACATGTCTGTGCTTCACATTCTCCCGCCTATAACACGCAGTGTTATACTAAATATGGTGCAGCCAGACTAACTTCTTAACCGGTCTTCGCATGACTCCCGCAGCCGTACGTACGTCAGCCACTCGTACCACGCCGTCTGCTCCAGGGTGTACTGCCTCGATGATCCCCGTTGGCCACGTACTTCTTGGCAGCGCGCCGTCAGCGATGAGGACGATGTCGCCGACGCGCAGCTCTGCTCCTCTTTCGTGAGGCTCCCGTCGCTTTTGGAGTAGCGGAAGCGATTCTCGTACCCAGCGTGACCAGAAGTGGTTGGCCAGCTGTTGTGAGTGCCGCCAGTGGCGGCGGCCGATGGTATCGCCTTCGGAGAACGCGCCCGGTACAGGCACTTGTGATGGTCATTATTATTATAGAAAACTTACGAACTAAACGAAATATACATTTTATCCTGCCTTAATATCTATTTACATTAAATTTTACAATAAAACATGTCTGTGCTGCACAATTTAGGTACATAATATTATAATTCACGTGATTTGCATTATACAGAGTGTAAGAGACGGTCTACCTAATATCGAAAACATGGTATTGGGCCATGATTCTGACATAAAAACTGTTGTAAATTTATTTGGGAAATTTTATTTTTTTTTGTCGTTTTTTCCTTTTTGTAAAATTTGATTTATTTTAATACTATACAGAACGTATTCTTAAAAAATAGTAAAACTTAAAAAAATACACAAAATAAGCAATATATTATGCGCCACGTACCGGTGGTTTGAGAGTTCTGCGGGCTCGAATAGCCGGAGCAATGTACAATTTAAATTGCGTGTCGCGAAAATAAAAAAAATAATTATAAAACGCAAATTTTGCATTTCTATTTTTTTCATTCGAGATTTATGACCATTTTTTTACATATCTTTGACATTTTTAACCTTCGATAGGTTTTTTATTATTTATATAGCTAATAAAACAATTAGCTATAAAATATATTATTTTTATAGGTAATAAAATAATTTGAAGCTCAAAAATTGCGTTGAATGGTATTCGAAAAATCAAAGTCATTCATTATTTTGAAAAAATATACATCTTTTTGAACATAAAAATTACTAAGTAGTATCATTTATAAAACACTGCAGATTTTTGAACTCTTCGAACTCAAAACTCTATGCTTAGGCATACATTTTTTCTTTTAGCTTAAAATGCTCTTTGCTATTTTATTATATATGAGGTCTATATATAGTAAAATAGCAAAGAGCAGTTGAGTCTCCTGATGGAGAGTCAACCATCGCCTACGTTGCCACCAAATATGTTAATGGTGAGTTGCTATCTTGTGGCGAGGTCTAATACCGCATGCATAAGTTTACCAGCTACCTTACTCTCCAAACCGGAATACGACGAGTGACAAGCACTGAAGCTATTGCGTCAGGAATAAGACTGGCTGTAGTACCAGACCCGGGCGAGACAATACAGGACTCTAGCACCTAGTAACCACGATAGAAGAGATTCTCATAGTCAATCCGTTTTCTTTTACGGCATGCCTGGCAGAACAGCAGTTGGCCTGTTCTTTTAAAGAGCCCGGAGCAATACAGGGTATTGGATTTAAATATAATTAAAATCGTTATCACTCACATATTACAAAGGATTAATATGTTTACTTTAAAGTCGATCTGTGTAATTTGTCTACCAATATAATTATTTACTGACCTTATTTGCGTGACCTATTACTTTTTTTGTTCAATCGGGTAAAAACTAGTCTTTATTATTGTTGTTGTTTGATAATGCGGTTATGTTTTTATTGATTACAAAGACAGGAACATAAATATAAAATATAGTCTTTATTATTGTTTGATAATGCGGTTATGTTTTTATTTGTTACAAACACAGGTACATGAATACAAAATATTTAGAAGAAGTATCTTTACGCCAGTATCTATGAAGTGGTAGGCAGAGTTACAACGAGTGCACCACGATTAGCCAAAGATACTTGGTCCCACAAATGTGATGGGTGGCAAGCCTATCGCCAAATGAGCACTTTCCAGTCCCAGGCAACATTGTTTTTATTAGTAAATTGAAAAACACATTTTTGAATTGCCCGACCCGGGAATCGAAGCCGGGGCCTCATGTAGTTAATGCCAAAACTGGACCACTAGACCACAGAAGCGATTTATATTGTTATGTATTGTTATCAACCGCGCTTGACGACAACTACTAGCCGGCCAGATGTGTGGCAACCCTGCGTTATGCACCTGTTTGAGATAATGAGGTCATAACGGACAAAATAGATAACGAATGGTATAAATAAGCGGGGACATCATGTTTTCACTCATTGTGATTCTATCGCTTGTTGAGGGCATTACTCTGCCCAAAATTATACTGCGCGTGTGAAAGTGATTCAAGTGTTTTATTCGGCCAAACTGTTTCACCTTAACAGTATATAAAATATGTCTTCTCTCAATTATATTAGTGTATTGTATATGTGTATTATTACTTGGCACATTGTCTATTTTTTATATAGGCTCTTGACCAATAGAGCTAAGCCAAATACAAATAAGTTTTGCTAAAACAATACCGTAATATATTTAGGTTAATATAGCCCAATATCGAAACGAGATTAAATATTAGTCTGGGATATAGAAAGTATCGAGAAAATCCCCACAACAAATAATTACACAGATGAACCAAAATTGCGAATCGTATCACGGAACCCATTTGTTTCGGCAATCCCTTTTTTATTTATTCATGTGACCTTACAGCTTTTTGTTAGATATTTTATGAAATGGACACCAATGAGTAATTGTTTTTGTTTTTTAATTAATCGCTGGATATTTTTACATAACTTTGTAAATTAAAGGAAAAATTCAGATGAAATTATGGTAATTTAATCTAAAATTTCTGCTAAAAGAGAGAGGATTAGACCGCCCCGTTGGTCAAGTGGTTAGCGACCCTGACTGTGTAATCGACGGGGCTCGGGTTCGATCCCCGACGGGAACAAGCATTTGTATGATGAGCATAAATGTTTGTATTTCTGGGTTTGGGTGTTTATTAAATATATTCTAGTATTTATATATGTATTTCTCTGTATTAGTATCGTTGACTAACACCCATAACACAAGCAAATAATTTTCTTACTTTGGAGTTAGATCAGTAAGTGTAATTTGTCCGGTGTATATTTATTTATTTATATTTATTAGACTCCCACGTCGTTCAGGAGTTAGCCTATTTAGCTCAGATCATAAGGTCTCAGGTTCGATCTTCGGATGGAGCAAATTGTTACTGAATTTTTTCAAGGTTTTTTACCAAGGAAAATGATCTCAGTCGATACGAAATTCGGCTTTAAACCATCGTATGTTGATACATGCTTATCGTATTGTAATACATTATTAATTTCTTTTGAAAAGTAAATTGTATCAGACACTTTTTAAGTATCTTTGATACAATTTACTTTATTTAAAAACCTGTAAAGATTAGGATTACTTGAATTCACAATTTTATTATTACGTTCTATTTTAAGCTAAACAGACAAAAATTCTAAAAACTATATTTTTGGCTTCGATATCGATTGTAGATCACGCCCCAAGTATTCTTTAAAAAATATTCAATGTACAGTTTTGACTTTCCTGCGATTTTATTATATGTATGGATAACAAAGCAAAATATTTATTGTCACTCAATCACGGATTAAATAGTTGATACTTATTTTTTAACTTCCCGCTACGTATGTAGATAAGGAAGTTACTGATTTTGCCACAATTTTCTAGAATCGAATTTTCGCCGGATCTCGATTTTAGAAAATTGGGGTTTAAACTCGATTTTAGAAAATTGGGGTCCTAGGAACCTCTTCCGACTATGTGTACGATGACATCAGTACTTTGGAAAAACTGCAATAAAAATTTAGGCGAAAGAGTATTTTTTTTAATATAACTTCCAGATTTATGTATCGATTGAGTACAAAATCTAATCAGCTATATCCTCAAAAAAATGCATTCAATGCATAAATTGCATCAAAATCGGTTTACCGTTCTGGTGTTCCAATTTTGAAAAAAAGTGTTTTTTCGACATTTTTCAACCCAATTATTTTTTTGATGTCCTACGATATTGTAGTAATAAAAAGATTACGTCAAGTACCGTTTTAAAAATTAAAATCGAATTTTCTAAAGTTATAACTTTTCAAATATTAAAATTACGCTATTTAGAGGAAACTTAGATTTATTTTAAAATCTCGTCGGCACTTTTGATTAAAAACCTTGACGCAGGTAATACCGTAAATGTGATTAAAATCGGTTGATTTGTTCGGGATTTATCATTGGCGAAAATTTTGAAAAAAAAAATTTTGAAAAAGTTTTTTTTTTACAATTCTACGGCATTTTTACGTTTCGATTTTATGGCTAATAGAACAATTTAAAGCTCAAAAATTGCACAGAGTGTTATTCAAAAGATCAAAGTCAGTTATAATTTTGAAAAAATTTACATCTTTTTGAACATTAATTTCCTAAATATAATTTTTAAAAAACTTTAGATTTTTGAACTCTTCGAACTCAAAACTCTATGGTTATGCATAGTTTTCTTTCGAATTTTGCCCGAAATACGTTAAACTGGATTTAAACCTGTTTCTTTTTGGTGTGGTATTGCATATAGCCGTGATAATGTTTGTTCTTTTTTTTATTAAACTTATAACTAAAGGACGATTGTACCCATTTGACACTGCCAACTGAAAAATTATATTTAATTCTTCCGTATAGTTTTTTTTTCTCAGTGGCAAAGATGCTAATCTGTGTATGTAACTGTTAAAAGTGGCTATTTTGTGTAACAATCACGATATGTGTTAGTGTATAACGAGCGATATATTACCTATGCATATCAGAGACTATTACTATTTCATTATCTTTGTTAAAATGTCAAAAAACCTTAATGTCAAACAAGAAGGAAGCAGTCGACTATTCAGACGAACTTGACTCAATTGATGTTCGGCGTTCACAGAGATAAGGTCAGTGCCAAATATATTTTATTATTTTATATTTATTGTGAATTGTGAATGCTTGATAAATGCGATCGTGATATATCACTACATAGTATAAAACAAAGTCGCTTTCTGTGTCTGTCCCTATGTCCCTATGTATGCTTAAATCTTTAAAACTACGCTTGGTCTGGTAATCTTTAAAACACTAACAGATTTGGATGCGGTTTTTTTTATTAGATAAATTAATTCTTGAGGAAGGTTTTTGTATATAAACCTTTCAAATATTCCCACGGGAACAAAAGCTACGCGGGTGAAACCGCGGGCAGGTCGCTAGTTTGATATAAATCGTTTAATTGTAATAACCCCCGGCTGAAATATGAAGTCATTTTACATTTGTATTGCCAAGGATGGAAAGATGACGCGGTCACAGTTCGGTGCTGCTGCGGTCTTCATTACTCTTCAGACCTACGGTAAGTTTGGTCCATTTCTTACACTGCTTTTATATGTTTTCCCTTTCAGTGACATCGCAAAGGTAAACTTAAATGTTCGCGGAATAAGCGAATATACAACGGAAACGCTTTTGATTTATACTATGTAAAGATATAAAAATATATTGATAGGTACTTAGAAATAACTTAAAAAAATAACTAGTGTTTTTATAAAGTCTGATGGAATTTATTTCACTTAATAAACTTATATTACCATTTTAAAAAATCATGATAAAATGGTAATTAAGCTTGCTTTTATAATTTGATTTAAAAATAGGAGAGAAATAAATTTATAATATTCGAGTCCAATGTTCTCCTTTCCTATTTTCCCAGCGGTTGCTAAGTATTGTAGATCCGACAGCTGTTAGTATCACCAGGGCGGTACTTGAGCCACATTTGACATATTTTAAATTGGATTTATACTCTCATTTTAAATTAGTTTTTATTTTAGATTCTTAAATTAGTTTTTATTTTAGATACTTCAGATTTAAAGGTTCCTTTTAAAAAAGGATTATTTGTTTTCCTGTCGGACAGTTTCTACAAGGCTAAATTTTTAAATATGATATTTACCACATCCGTATACTATGGTATTCACCATATCTGATACCAAATTATAGAGATATTCTATAAAAAAAAATCCGGACTTCCCACTACCATACTCTTCGCTTCCTTTTGACATTGATCGACCAATAAAAACATTGAATGATTTCTTAACTAACTCTTTTTTATATGAAATCGAACCACTTTTCACGTAACAACCAAAGCTTTTTTTTTTTTTTTTTTTTTTTTTAATATATCATAAGATAGCAAACAAGCAGATGGGTCTCCTGATGGAAAGAGTCAACCATCGCCTATAGACACCAAAGATGTTAATGGTGCGTTGCTATCTTGTGGCGAGATCTAATGCCACATGCATAAGTTTACCGGCTACCTTACCCTCCAAACCGGAACACGACAGCGACAAGCACTGACGCTATTGCGGCAGGAATAGGTAAGGCGGTGGTACCAGACCCGGGCGAGACAATGCAGAACTCTACCACCTAGTAGCCACGATGGTAGTGACTCGATAGCCAATCGGTCGCCTTTTACGACCTGCCTGGCAGAACGGCAGTTGGCCTATTCTACAAAGGAGGCCGGGACCAACACGGCGAAGCTTTCTTAGGACTACATTAATAATAAATTTAAATCAACGGAAAAGGCAAATTAAATAATTTTAATTATTTGATTATCTTTACTTTACTTTATTTGTATGAGATTTTAAAATACATTACCTACTTACGGAGACTGGAGGTTTTCGGCCTGAACTCCTACAAAAATAAAAGTTTTACGAAAAAAAAATATTTTTACTTATTATTATTTTCATCATTATTATTTTCATCAGTACTATTTCTATAGAACTTGTCTGAGTGGAGAAAAATAAATTATAATTTTGCACCTGATTATTCATATAATCGATACCTGCATCTTATCGATTTACGTCATTTTACTTTCATCATATAATTAATAATTAACTTTTTTCTTTTTTTAAAATTAATTGTTTATTTAGCAATGTAGGTGACCAGCCCGTATGCTCCTAGGAAACCTACCGGTCTCCTTTACAAATTTAATGAACTCCAAAATCTTTGCTTATATAATAAATATGAAGAGATTTTTGTTTATTTGCTTACATCGGGTTTGGAAAAAATATTTTTGTGTATGAAAGCCTCATTCATGAGGAATAATGTAGGCTATTTTTACTCTAGTTAAAGAAGGAAATGCTTTAGTGTCACGCGAAAAAAAACACGGGCAGTAGCTTGTTTATTACAAATACTGAAGTCAGTGAAAATATAAATGCTTGAATTTAGTAAACATCATTGCTTCAATAGCCGGACATTTTTATGGCATTTAGTACAGGTCGTCTAAATCTAAATTCGACATAAATACCACATTTTATCCCAAAAAAAATTTTATGATGTTTCTGTAGAATTTACACCAGACAAGTTATTTCACTACAAACTGAAATGCAACTAATCGCAATCAATAAATTAAACATTTTGTGAAAACTGATTTTTTTTTACACATAAATAACGTGGTAATCAATAAAGTGCTATTCTCAATAATAATGTTATCGGTCTAAAGATAAAAAAGTACTCCAGGTGAAACCGAATTTTTGTCTTGTAAACTTCTAAGTAATAAGCCAATACGAAACCCTACTTGGCCTAACTGAGTAAACCGAGTTTTATTGAAGTCAGTTTGGCCTTTCCTTCTGTGTGTCTATACTGGAATATATATAAACGCTGGTAGTTAAAAGGAGCGTTAAGTTTTTGAAAAAAGGCATGGACAAAAATGAAACCATGCAGAGAATGTTAGAGAATTTTCGAAAATTTTTGATGCGAGTAATGTCCAAAATTTTACTTGCTCGTCATCCAATCTGATTCATTATGTTTCTAAAATAGGACCTCTTAAAACTACTTTTTAAGAGGTCTTATTTTAAAAATACAATGAATCACACGCCAATTGTATATTACCTAATGTTAAAGGATGATTATGATGTTTAAACTATTTATAATTTTTATAATTTAGAACTCAAATTGCCCAAAAGGCTCATTCGTTTGTTTTTTCAATGGTTTTTTCATTTCTACTATTTATTTTGTAGTTATTACATTCAAATGTTGAAATTCTTGTCTGAATTCTACTGTATCAAATGTAGTTTATACAGGGTTAAATAGTATACACATTTATTCGCATGGCGTTACAAATTATTCTGCAAATTATTTTTATATAGTACAGACTAACACCATAATTTAAGTTATTTAAGTTAATAATTAAAGTTAATTTAAGTTAATAAATAAAGTTGTTTTAAAAAAAATCGCAAGTCATTTGTTTTTTTAATGTGAAGTTAAACACTTACAAGTCGTTATTCTTATTGGCGTTTGGCATATTGAAGTTTTTTATTCGGTTGAGATTGTCGAAACACTTAAATAATATATATACATATACATTTCATTACTTGGATGACCAAAATTATATAACACTAGCTGCAGCGTGCAGCCCGCTGCATTATAAGTTTTTGGTGAATCCCGCGGGATTACCTAATTTTTCCGGGATAAAAAATAGCCTATGTGCTCTTCCAGATCATCATCTATCTGTGTGCCAAATTTCATTCAAATCCGTTTCATAGTTTTGCGTGATTGAGTAAGAAACATCCATCCAAACATCCATCCTAACATCCAAACTTTCGCATTTATAATATTAATAATATAGATGATCATATTGACTAACTTTTCCCCGAGGATAGTGATGACAATGTATGAAGTGCTTTTTAACTATTTTTATTTTTTATATCATAAGATAGCAAACAGGCAGATGGGTCTCCTGATGGAAAGAGCCACCCATCGCCTATACACATCAAAGGTGTTAATATTGCGTTGCTATCTTGTGGCGAGGTCTAATGCCACATGCATAAGTTTACCAGCTACCTTACCCTCCAAACCGTAACACAACAGTGACAAGCACTGATGCTACTGCGGCAGAAATAGGTAAGGCCGTGGTACCAGACCCGGGCGAGACAATGCAGAACTCTACCACCTAGTAGCCACGATGGTAGTGACTCGATAGCCAATCGGTCGCCTTTTACGACCTGACGACTACGACGACGAATTACGACGACGAATACCACCTGTAGCGACGACGGTACTGACTCGAATAGCCAATTTCACATTAAAATAACAAATGACTTTATTTATTCAAGAGAATATGACCCGCGCAGCTTCGCAAATGAATTAACATGTCGATTTTATAGTTTTTCACACTAAAAGTAACCCTCTATTTAAATAAATTAACGTCGTCAGTGTTATAGTTTTCATACTAAATTTAACCCTCTAAAACACTTAGGGGTTGATTTTTGACAAAAAGATACGCCTACGTTAAGTCTGAGTACTGATCTTTAACTATCTCCATGCTACAGTTCATTAAAATTGCTTCACTGCGGCGGTTAGTTGGTAAAGCGCAACAGACAGACATGCAAAACTGGATTTTGCTATAAACAATAGTAATTAATTTCGAATTATACCGTAACTGAAAGAGATTGATTAAAATTAATATTTACCTGGTCACTAACTACTCGCCCCGTAGGTCGACTACGTAATCAACGGGGCTCGGTTTCGATTCTCGACGGGGACAAGCATTTGTGTGATGAGCATAAGTATCTTCACGCCCATATCCTCGAAGGGGTAGGCAGAGGTACAACAAGTGCACCCACGATTAGCTGAAGATACTTGGTCCCACAAATGTGATAGGTGGCAAGCCTACCGCCAACCGGGCACTTTCCAATCCCGGGCAACTTTGTGTTTCTCAGAAAACTGAAAAAATACTTTTTCTTTTAATGTGCCCGACCCGGGAATCGAACCCGGGACCTCATGTAGTCAACATCAACGCTGGACCACTAGACCACAGAGGCGACATACATACATAAATGGTTGAATTTCTGGGTTTGGGTGTTTATTATATATATTCTTGTATTTATATGTGTATTTCTATGTATTAGTATCGTTGACTAACGCCCATAACACAATCAAATAATATGCTTACTTTGAGGCTATATCAGTAATTTCTTGAATATTTATTAATTAATTTATTTTTATTAATAGTTGTCTGTTTTATTACTGTTGTACTAACTACGAGAAAATTATATTTCTAAACAATTACTCTTACGAATTGCCTGGCAGAACGCCAGACGGTCCATTCTTTTAAGGGCGCCCGGACCAACACGGGAAATAACAAGAAGTACAAGGGCTATGGATTTTGTAAATAAATTTAAATAAAATTTATTATTAAATATTTCAATTTCACTCTCAATACGGCCCACTCATTATTTAATACTGCCAATAGCTTCTCAAAACAATGAAGCATTTAATAAAACCAATGTTGCATAACATTTTATAAAATATTGTTTTGTATTTGAATAAGAGATTATTTTTAATCACTTTGTATATTTATTATAAAGGACTGGTATATGAGAATATATTTAACTCCTAAAAAAAATATTAAAACTAAGAATTTTCAGAGTCAATTTTTTATACACCACTAGCTGATACCGGCGACTTTGCATGAAATTAGGTTTAAACTAAATATCAATTAATAAAAATATTTTTTTATTATATTTTTTTACTTTATAATTATTTTAATAGCAACATTTGATAGCTCTCAGAATTAACAGAAAACAAAATTTCCATTTCTGCATTTTGCCTATAGCCGCCAAAGATTTTTATAATGCGTTGCTATCATTTTAGGCAGTTCGTAGGAGGTGAGCGATAGTCACTGTCATAGTAACTGCTCGTACTAGGTGGCAGAGTTCTGCAACGTTTTGCACGAGTATTTATTACCACCGCCTTACATATTTCTGCCGCAATAGCGCCAGTGCTGGCCACTATCGTGTTCCAGTTTGGAGGTTAAGATACCCGGTCACCTTATGCATATAAATAAATATTCACGGGACAAATTACACTTATTGATCTAACCCCAAAGTAAGCAAATTATTTGTTTGTGTTGTGGGTGTTAGTCAACGATACTAATACATAGAAATACATATATAAATACTAGAATATATTTAATAAACACCCAAACCCGGAAATACAAACATTTATGCTCATCACAGAAATGCTTGTCCCCATCGGGGATCGAACCCGAGCCCCGTTGATTGCGTAGTCAGGGTCGCTAATCACTCGACCAACGGGGCGGTCATATGGCATTAAGATCCCGCGACAGGGACAGCAACGTGCTGCCAACATCTTTGAGGTCTATAGGCGATTGTTGAGGTTGTCTCTGTTAATCGATGACTCTTGAGACAAATGAGTCGCGGGAGATGCACTGGAATCATTTCATCGTTTTCTCTCTTCCTAGTTCACTTCGTTTCCTACAAAGTCACTTTCCGTCAGCTGGAGCTGAACGTAACGTTTAACAAAACCTTCGCTGGCAGGTTTTAGTTTTCTATAATTTTTATTTGATACCATGCCTTTGAAAATTCCTGGAACCTGCCAGCTTACCTCAAAAGATATGTACCCCTGAAATTATGCTGGTTCTTCCACTTCTCTAGTAGTGCCATATAATATTCGCGATGACTCTAGATCACAAAATATGCAGTCCCATAAAATGTAGTTCCTATATGCAGCCTTCAAACTGAAATATTATTTAACTAGCTCTCATTTTGTCACGTCCACTCAGAGTGATAATGTCTCTTTTATTTATGTGAAAGAGATAAAATAAGAGGTCATTTACAACTCCAATAATTTGGGATTTGGAAAAAGCTTTATAATTTATAACTGGTAGAAAAAAACTCAGAATTTTCCGTTACCTTTGGAACTTCGGAATATAAAGTGTAAAATCAAGTCAATCCATCGAATAATCTTAAAGTTTTGTTGATACAAACATACGAAAGGATTTTTTATTTATATATTATTACTGTTTGGAATGTATTGTTTATCTACCTTTAAGAATTTTGTGCATATCATAAATGAATGTCCATAATATGTTATTTATGTTTTATTTACAGTTACTAATATTATAATTAGTAAAAAAGGCAAAATTTTTATTTGTGTTTTGAATATTTTCCTCTGTGGTCTATCGGTTCGGTGTCAGTGATGACCACATGAGGTCTCGGCTTCGATTCCCGGGTCGGTTTTCTGGTAGGTAATAACCTTGCACGGGACTGGAAAAGTACCCGGTTGACGATAGACTTGCCACCTATCACATTGTCAGACTAAATATCAATCGTGGGCACACTTGCTGAATCTTCGTCTACGTCTTCGGGGATATGAATCAAATATCAAACGCGTTCCTTTATCATCAAACCGACGGGGCTTGATGTGCATAATTTGCAGAGCATAATGTGAAAAAGGGAATCCTGCATCATCAGATCAAGATTAACACTTCATCATTGTAATATAATTTCAATTCAATAAAAAAAAAAATGTAATGACCAGGCTTGTCCAAGTTTGGTGTTGGTCCCGGCCTCTTTTGTAGAATAGGCCAACTGCCATTCCGCCAGGCAGGTCGTAAAAGGCGACCGATTGGCTATCGAGTCACTTCCATCGTGGCTACTAGGTGGTAGAGTTCTGCATTGTCTCACCCGGGTCTGGTACCACCGCCTTACCTATTTCTGTCGCAATAGCGTCAGTGCTTGTCACTGTCGTGTTCCGGTTTGGAGGGTAAGGTAGTCGGTAAATTTATGCATGTGGCATTAGACCTCGCCACAAGATAGTAACGCACTATTAACATCTTTGGTGTCTTTAGGCGATGGTTGACTCTTTCCACCAGGAGACCCATCTGCTTGTTTGCTATCTGATGATATAAAAAAAAAAGTCGGATATCTCTCATTTAATAGATAAGGCAAGTTGAAAGTTGCAGTTTATTAAATAATAGCTAAGAACCATTTAACGACTAACAGGGTTTTCGAATAAGTAAAACTACACTTAGATCAGATAACCCGTTTAGAAGCTAAGACACCTGAGACAAACACACATACATACGTCAAAATTATAACACCAGTGGTTTTTGCGTCGCAGATAATTACAGCTTTTTTATATTATAAGATAACAAACAAGCAGATTGGTCTCCTGACAGAAAAAGTTAACAATCGCCTCCAGTCGCATCGACACTAAAGGTGTTAATGGTGCGTTGCTATCTTGTGGCAAGGTCTAAAGCCACATATGCATAAGATTACCTGCTACCTTACCTTTCAAACCGGAACACGACAGTGACAAGCTCTGACGTTATTGCGGCAGGAATAGGTAAGGCGGTGGTACCAGACGGGCGAGACAATGCAGAACTTTATCACCTAGTAGCTACGATGGTAGTGACTCGTAAAACCAATTGGTCAGCTTTTACGACATGTCTGGCAGAACTTCAGTTGGCCTATTCTTCAAAGGAGCCTGGGACCACCACGGGAAATTACAGCTAGTGTATTATAAAATATTTTGTGTCTAGTTAATGGCTGTAAATACCCTAACAGTTGTTGTATAAGTGAAACCGGCTGGAAATGAATTATAATTATTTTTTGTGAAACAGTGTAAATTTATTAATTGATAAATATAGTATTTATAAATGACCTTATGTATTCTTTCCCTATGTGAATGTAATATTACTATTAATTGTAAATATCAAAACAAAAGATATGATAAAAGTACTAATCCTACATTCAACTAATGTAATTACTTCATTTCGCTAATGTTATTTTTATCCAGTTCCTTTATCGCCATTAACTCTTTAGGAAACGTGTTTGAAACTTAATTAAAAGGCTTTTATTTTAATTACGAGCTTAACAAGATATGTGAAGAAATTTAATGTATTATAAACCGCTTGCTTTCAACGTCTGTTTGCATATTAATACCTTTGGATACCTTTATCACAGGGGATCAAAGGTCTTATTGTTTGACTTAGAACGTCCTTGTTGTCAGTTAAGCTCATACTGTTGTTAGTCAGTATAAGATTGCTCACACTTCTTGAAAAGAGAAATATTTTGTAATTTAAGTATTCGGCTCAGTTCAGGTTACGGATTCGATCGCCGGGTTGAGCAAAACTGTTATTTTTTTATGTTATACTAGCTGTTGCCCGCGACTTCGTTCACGCGGACTTCGTTTACTCCGCACAGCTCCTCCCTCGTAAGAGATAGCGTGATAATATGTAGCCTTTATGTTGACACGACCTGTTAGTAATATTCATGCAAAATTTGAAGTAAATCCATGCAGTACTTTTTGAGTTTACCCCGGACATACATTGACTTTCCTACGATTTTATTATATGTATAATAGAAGATAGTGTTAGGTTTTTATTTAATAAAGCAGGATTTTGCCCGACATGGTTGTTTGTGCGAATTAAACTTATTTACTCTGGTATCACAGAGCTTGCACGAAAACGACAAAAGCAGGTAAGACGGGTTGAAAACTCGGACATTCAGTCTCCTGCATCGATCAGTGTAATACACACTGGCCTTGGTGCTTGACACTGTCGTGTTCTGGTTTGGAGGGTAAGGTAGCCGGTAAACCTATGCATGTGGCATTAGACCTCGCCACAAGATAGCAACACACCATTAACATCTTTGGTGTCTATAGGCGACGGTTGACTCTTTCTATCAGGAAACCCATCTGCTTGTTTGCTATCTTATGATATAAAACAAAAAGAAAACTGGCCCAGATATCTCGTTTATGTGTTGCCTATCCTGAGACATTAGATTTTATGTCTCGGTGCCTGTAATTACACTCCTGTTTTGCCCTTCTCTCCGAAATACAACGAAGCTGTTTCACGAGAGAAACACGTAAGATGATGGTATCCATCCCTCGTGGCACAGCGCATCCCTCCCACCGGTTTTTTCAAATATCCAAAACTTAAGTAACAGATCGGAGTCTGGTATGTGGTGGATTATCATCTCATGCCTCAGATAAACACGTATCGCTGTAGTTACTGGTTATCACCATAAACATGCAATAATCGTTATCAGTTCAGGAAAATGCAGGGATGGAGATTACCACTCATCACGCCAACAAAACGTTCGTGGTGAACCGAACCACAGAATACTGGAGACTAACAGTAGTCAATCTACATACATGTGATATTCGAGTAACGCACATATAGACACCTCTCACGGACGCGATATCTCGGAATGGTTCGGGACAGTTTGTTCCGCACCAGTCCGAGATATCGCGTCCGTGAGAGGTGTCTATGTGTGCTGTGCTCGAATATTACTTGTATGGAACATTGACTTCTGTATAGTCTCCAGTATTCTATCTCCGAACTGTCTACAGACTTTCAGATTACTCTACGTACCTTGACAGGGAACTAGCATGATGTTACTTTAAAAAAACATTTATTTCGTATGTTTGTTACTTAAAAAATACGAAACTGACTTTAAAAATTCTTTTAGTATTAGAAAAATATACTATAGTCGAGTTATTTCTGTAACTTTCGTCTACGAGCCAAATTTTTAAAGCCCGTTTAGAATTTTATTGATAATATGTGTTCCCTTAACTTGGTAAAAGGTATAAGATTTATTAATTTAAACAACAACTGACGGAATATCGAATTATATTAAATACAGAACACGATACTAATTACACTTTATTGTATATTACGACACTTCACTTCTCAATTTCACAAACACGAATGCCTCGAAAACATATCTGTCAGGCCTTTTATAATATTTTACTTTAGTAGATTATTGTCTTAATTATTACCTTAATTAAATATTTGAATTTATTTCAGCCCAAACATAATATTAATTTCAAAATATGTTAAATAATTCTAAATATTTCATATGTGTTATTTTAAAAATAAGTAAACAATTAACACTTCATCTTTATTTTGACACAACAATTTAGAAATTAATGGCCGCATATACTCATTTTAAATGTCTTTGTGTAAAATATTGACAACATATATTCTATTTATATGTAGTAAAAAAATAATTAAAAAAAATCAATATTTCATTATATCCGACACAAAACTCGTTGGTCTAAGAGCCGGTGGGAGATCGTCCTTTACCGATCTGATAACCAGATGAGACGTATATTTAATCAAATATTATTTATAAACAAATATGCCTATAATTACTTGCCTATTCAAATGTGCTCATGGCAAGTTTTTAGCTTGAAAACAGTACTTTGAGTACGATTTTTGCAGGCAAGTATATGTGACTGATTTCGTAATAAAATTATATAAAATTTGATATAACTTTCGATAAGTTAGCAGATCGATGGAGTCACCTATATTGACTTACCTGTTCACACCTGCTTGCTAGGTAGCCATAAACAGAAATGAGTAGGCAAGCCTACCTAGCCATATTGTGTGTGTTAAAAATTATCAGTGAAATAAATTTCATTTGATTATCAGAAGTATGAAAGAGATGAAAAAAATCGATTAAAGTTAATTTAATTAAAAATAGCCATGAGCACTTTTGGGTAGGCAAGTTATTATTGGTATATTTGTATATAAATAATATTTGATAAAATATACGTTTTATCTGGTTATCAGATCGGTGAAGGACGATCTCCTACTGTCTCCTCTACTATGTGGATTTTCAATTACGTAAAATTCGAACTAAAATATTTTAGTACTTTCAATCAAATTAAAAGTGATCGGGAAAAATGTATTTAGAGCGACGGATTACATAATAATTACTATCGTAATTATAGGTAAATGTAAAATGACACACTGCCAGCATTACAGAAATCATTCACAAGACTCGGTGCATCCAATTCGTGAATTTATTGGGATATCATTAAACGAATATTTTTATATTATCTTGTAATAATTTTACAATAATAATTAAAACGCACTTTCAATTCAACATTTAGTTCCTAATTTTAAAATTTGGCCGGACTTTTAAACGTAACCCTGTATAAAGGAAGTTACAGATTTTGACCCGATTTTTGAAAATCGAGCTTTTTTTAGTTTTCCCCAGGAGGGTAAATCCGCCCCCTGGGAGAGTATATTGTCAATATCACATAATATACCTTATATCTGGTCCCTCTAACTTAATCAGAGCCATTTTCTAACTTAAATTTAATACAAGTTTATTATTTTATAATTGGTACCTGTTTTTTATTTTCTAATTTAGTTACATTTCCAATAATTTTTAAATTTGCATTATATTTTAATTTTACATTTATATTTCTGATAATCTTAATTACCTTTGAGGCATTTCACGCGAAGCGGACAACGAAAAAAATGTCAGGTCCCGGATTTTGTTCATACTTGGACTAATTATACTCATAAATGTTCTGAGTAAGTGTACGTCATTAATTTTTTTATTAAGCTGTGTTGCCAGTTTTTATGAGTCTTTAAAAATTGACGAAATTTTAAAAATTAATTTTTTGAAAGCTATTGTTAGTATAGATTTTAAAAATGAAAATTTGTTTTAGGTAGTGTTATTTTAAGAATAATAAATGTTCTATCTGGAAATAATCACAAATTTGGATAAAAAAAATTGTCGTATAGAAAACCGGAAGTAAATTTTTCAAACCTGATTTTACTTAACTTCGACATTTTTTATTTTTTTATTTTTATTTCAAAATGTAGCTTAAAGGTTACAAATTAGATGTTGAAAGTTGTAGAGTGGGATCTGCATACATTTTGGTGATGGAAGAAATAGAGTGCGGAGGTGTCACTCAAACTTTGTAGATTGGCCGTACGAAAGATTTCATAGATTGGCCGTTTTACTGTTAATGGCGCAATTATTAAATAATAAATTAAACGAAAACAACTTGAAGTCTTTGTTATGAAGTTATTCAATCAAAAATGTTAGCTTCTTCGTTTAGTTACACTCAATTTATTCTTAAACATCATGCTCAATACATCAGATTACTATTAACACATAGGCACTGGTTTAAGACAAGCTGATTTCAGTTTCATCGCATCGTTTATATTATAGTAGTTGAGGCTGTTGTTAGGTTAAGTACTAACCTAAGTTCCTTTTGTAGTATCTTAATCGATTAGACCACGGTTCAAATCTGATTCATGTATAAATTAATCGGTATCAAACTTTATCGAACCTTTTGTTACGCATCAGAAAATATCTTAAAATGAGTTTGTATATATAAATTAACTACTAACACCACATAAGATATGAAACAATGATGTAATGCAAAAGTGTTCATACATTGTTTTTATTTTTGCATTGGCATTCATACACGCAAACTTGAAAAATCGAAAAAAGAGTTAAGATTTATTTCTGTTAATTTCTTTGTCAGTCATGTAGTCTCACTTACTCCACTACAAGTATTTTATCAAAATAAGTGTAAATTTGACCGCAAACACATTTTAAAAATAACACTACGAAGTCATGAACTTTCGTAACTATAATAGTGGCTAATGACCAACAACAATGTTTTGATTGCGCTTCGACTATTCTAATACCTTATACTTTAAACAGTCAATTCTTGTGTATTTGTATGTAATTGGTATATCCTTTGCTCCTGACGATATTTTCGAAATTTTACGTTTAGACAGTCTTTTAATATTGAAATTGATTTAGGTAAGTGGCTTCGCCGTGATAATCCGTTTTCACATAAAAAAAATATCATCCGAAAGAAACTTGGTCGCCCAGCTTTTTATTTTATTTGATAGTTATTGTCTTTATTACATATAACAAAATACGAAAAGAATATTGTAAATGCATTAACATTGACGTGACAGAATTTTTATACTGTTGGCTTCTAAAACGTCTGCTCTACGAAATCTTCCGAATGGCAGTCAGAGTGACACCTTCACACTTTACTACTTCTTTCACCAAAACGTATGCAGATCCCACTCTACAACTTTCCGCATATAATTTGTAAGCCTTAAGCTACATTTTGAGATAAAAACAAAAAAATTATAAAATGTCGAAGTTAAGTTAAATCAGGTTTGAAAAATTTACTTCCGGTTTGCTACACGAAAAAATTTTTTTATTCAAATTTGTGATAATTTCCAGATAGAACATTTATTTTTCTTAAAATAACACTACCTAAATTAAATTTTTATCTTTAAAATCTATACTAACAATAGCTTTCAAAAAATCAATTTTTAAAATTTCGTCAATTTTTAAAGGCTCAAAAAAACTGGCAACACAGCTTAATAAAAAAATTAATGACGTACATTTATTCAGAACATTTAGGAGTATAATTAATCCAAGTATGAACAAGATCCGGGATCTGACATTTTTTTCGTTGTCCGCTTCGCGTGAAATGCCCCCTTTGCATTTATATCGATTCATATGTTCTACACTTTATTTTACTATATTCATTTCCTCTTTTTTGTACATTGATCAGACCTCTACATTTTGAGGTCCTAGGAACCTTTAATCTTTTGTGCTTAAAATATCTCAATTTAGCGGAAAGTTTCAGGCATAGCCTTCTGGGTCAACTGGTTTACAGATTTTTTTAAATTGAAATAGGCGTTTGTCTTTAATCCATACTAATATTATAAATGCGAAAGTCTGTCTGTCTGTCTGTTAAGCTTTCTCGGCTAAACCGTTGCACCGATTTTCATGAAATTTGGCATAAAAATAGTTGAAAATCCGGGGTCAGACATTAGCTAATTTTTTCAAAAATTAGCCCCTAAAGGGCTGAAATAAGGGACGGAGTTTGTATTAAAAATTATTTCGATGACATGTTAATATACTCGCGGGCGAAGCTGCGCGGGTCAGTTAGTCTCACCTAATGGAGACTGTCGATGAAGACAAAAATGACACATTCCCATCCAAAAGAAATACTTATTCACTCTACTTATATTTAAGGACTATATTTGTGAGAAAAAATAGACCTAGGCAGTTCGTTCCAAGCCTTGGCGACTCGAAACAAAAAAGAGTTTTCACACCGTTTTTCTCGATTTTTTGGTATTTCCACGACGTAAGGATGGAACTTTTGCCTACATCTAGTAGTCTGAAAATGGAGTGGTGAGGGCGATGCGTATTTTTTTCAATAACAGGTACAAAATATAACGAAATATCATCATGCCGTTCCCTTGCAGAATAAGCAAGTTGAACATACAAAAACGCTTTTTTTTTTGTTATTTAAATATTGTGTGAAACAAAATCAAATGCCTCATTCATATCTAAAAATACACAAAGAGGGCACACTTTACCAGAGATATTAATCTGGAAGAAAATAAAACATGTCCAATTGCCAATGACATGTATGTCGTATAATTGTCGTCGTCGCTAATTGATTGTTTTTTTTGTAAATGTCAGTACAACGGCAGTGAGTCTATTAATCAAAGGAGCTCGGAACAACACGGGGGATTATTTGTACTTTTATATTGTTATTGACCGCCCCGTTGGTCTAGTGGTTAGAGAGCCTGACTTCGCAATCAAAGAGGCTCGGGTTCGATCCCCGACGGGGACAAGCATTTGTGTGATGAGCATAAATGTTTGTATTTCCGGGTTTGGGTGTTAATAAAATATATTCCAGCATTTATATATGTATTTCTATGTATTAGTATTGTTGACTAACACCCATAACACAAGCAAATAATTTGCTTACTTTGGGGTTAGATCAGTAAGTGTAATATGTCCCGTGAATTATTATTATTATTATTATTATTATTATTTTATTTTTATTAATTACATATGCAGCTCGCTGCATTATAAAAGTTTTTGGTGAAACCTGCGGAAACAACTCATTTTTCTACAATTAATTGCTATTCCATGTTATTTTCTACCTGTGTGCTAAATTTTATCCAATTCCGTTCTGTAGTTTTGGCGTAATTCAGTGAAATATTCAAAATTTTGCAAATATGACATTAATATAGAAATATAAATTTATATTCATTTGCGGCAATGTAAAAATCGCAATATTTTTTCCTATTTCCCGTTCAAGTCAGTAAGTTTGCAAAGTTTTCTTAAACAAGGTGAGCTTAGACAATGTAGCACTAAAATAACAGGTCTCTGATTTTCTTTTAGTTTTCGAGACCATTTCGTTCAATTCAACAGTGTTAGTAGAATTTTAAATGTCTCCAGTCAGTTCTAACTTGTATTACCCCTAAATGCCAAGTTACAGCTGTTATAAATCCAGATAACTGCTTATCGCTGGATCTTTTATCAGACAGTGGTCCTAGGAATAAACTATATTTTTTTAATAGCAAGCTGAATTTTTGTGAACAGCTTCGTTTTGACGAGACGCCCATCTTTTCTATCTTTCAAAAAATCTCGAATCGGTTAACAAATACAGATAGATGAAAAAGATAACTATAGAATATCGGACTAAGAAAAGTTTTCACTTTACGTGTAGGACAAAGTGATCCTTGAAGTATAATAATACTTGACAAGCTGTTGTAAGAAAATTAGGTTGTTTTTAAATTAATTAACATCAATTTAAAAATCTCATTATTCCGAATCTTAGAGTGGAGGACTCGTCAGAAAAACCATCGAATGTGTAGGATAAATATTTTTCGTGTTTTTCAAAAAATAATCAAGCGATTAAAGCAAAACAAAATAAAATTTAAAAATTTAAAAAAACCCCGACACAGTTTCTTACCTTTAAACCGCCATTCTGCTACATATGCATCATTTTTAGAGCAAAACGTAAAAAGAGCTGATTATTTTCGAAAGATGATCTTGCAGCATCAACTAAAGTTAGCATGGTTCCTTACCCAATGAGTTTGAGTTGTTTTATTGCAAAGCTTCCATTGTCTGCAGTTCCACCACGTAATCCTGGAAATTATTTTAATTCAGAATATTTTTTAAAATATAACATCGTCAGAGATCATACTCAATGGGCTTATTTTGTTTAATGCAGGAGTTCCATGGCCACTTTTCAGTTCCATTATCAAACTATATCAGCCCAATCTCAGATGTCCACCATCCAATTCCAGTATATATTATTATATCTCTAAAATATCTAAACATCCGATACCTAAGTGTTTTCCAAAATAAAACTAATCAGCAGATATTCGATATATTTAATTTAGCTTAGAAATTCTGATGGACTTCTTCTAGCTCAATTATCAGACACTGGAAAAGATCATGCTCCAAAGTATTTAAAATAATGAACCAAATGTGACCACAATCGATGGTGCTGCTCAATTTGTTATAAATTCGTTCGTTTCATTCCCATGACTTCCTTCTCACTTATTCATAAGGGCCTGAAATCATATAGCACTAGATTATTTGTAAAAACAGAACAAATGACTACAAACTCAATGGGTTTATCTTGTTTATTTTAAAAGTTCCTATAGCTACCTTAAATTTTTATTATTAAATTTAAAAAATCATTTATCACGAAAAATATGCCAAAACAAAACCGAAGTAGCCGACATTTAAAGAGTTTTCTGGTTTAGCTTAGAATTTCTTATAGATTTTCCGCTCTATCCTGCTCCAATAACTTTAATAAACGAATTAGAAGAGTTTCTCAAATTTAATTCAAAATTCTCATAACCTTCTTCCTGATTCATCATAAGATCCTAAAATCATTTAGCACTAGAGTATTTGTCAAAACAGAACCAATGAATCCAAGCTCGATGGTTTCATCTTATTTAATATAAAAATTTATCATAGCCACCTTTCATTTCGTCGTCAGAACTTAAAAATTATCCAGCACCAAAGTATATGTCAAAAAAACCAAATCAGTCCACAACCAATGACTTTTTTATTTGGATTTGTTTAGAAGTTTTAATAATTTTTTCCAGTTCTATCATCAGGTACTGGTAACCATCGTGCTTCGAAATCCTTGTAAAAATTTACTCCGTTTTATTTAAAAGTTCCTATGAGCTCCATCCAGCTCTATTATAAGACGCTGGAAATCGTACAGCACCGAATTGTTTGCTAAAAGAAACTGAATTAGTCCACACTCTATGAGTTAACCTGGTTTAGCGTAGGAGTTTTTGGGTACTTTTTCCAACTCTATCATCAAGCACTGGATCATCCGCTCCAAAATCACGAATCAAATGACCAAAGTTAATGATGTTGCTCCATTTTATTCCAAAGTTCCCATAACTCTAGCACTAGAGTGTTTACACTTTCGAAGCAAAACTACTGAACCGCTTTCCAAACCGAACTTAGTATCCAATATGGGCTAGTTTTTTTGAAACTGAGCTCTTCAGAAACTGAAAATTATATTTAAAAAGATTATGTTGACAATATTTAGTTTTCTCGCGGGTGAAGCAGCGTGGCAGAAATACAAATATTTATATTTATCACACGCATGTTTGTTTCTGCCACCAACCGAACCCATAGTCTGATCGATTTCGTTGTCAAAGATGTTTGTCACACAAACCACGGTGTCATAATAAACTCATAGTATAAACTTCTTTGAATCTGCTATCACCACCCTCTTTTTAAGCAAAAGTTCCTTCTTTTTTTAGTTGAGTTTGAGTTTATTTTAGTAACACCATACAATGTGCATGCCCACATATATTACCCGTTAACAAAGTAAAGTACTTGGGTGTGATTATAGACGAAACCCTTTCCTTTAAACAGCATATTGAGACGCTTGCAAATAGATTACGTAAGTTAATTTTTACTTTTAAAGTTCTGCGCAATATTTTAGACCAAAAATTAATTAGACACGTATACCTTGCTCTTCGTCAATCAATAATAATGTACTGTATTACGTCATGGGGTGGAGTGGGCAAGATTCTGCTACTTAGCATAGAAAGAGCACAAAGAGCTATTCTTAAGGTGGCCACATTCCGCTCCTTCTTATATCCCACTCTATATTAATTCTACCTAAAAACATTGAGATGGCAATGCCATATTCATTAATCTACAGGTTACCTTACCATACAAGTCAAGTAGTTAGTGACCCTGACTACGCAATCGATGGGGCTCGGGTTCAATCCCCGACGGGGACAAGCATTTTGTGTGATGAGCATAAATGATTGTATTTCTGGGTTTGAGTGTTTATTAAATATATTCTAGTATTTATATATGTATTTTATGTATTTGAATTGTTGACTAACACCCATAATACAAGCGAATAATTTACTTATTGGAGTTAGATCAGTAAGTAAGTAAGAGTAAGTGTATTTTGTCTTGTGAATATTTATTTATTTATTGACGTTATTGCGGCTGAAAATGTAAGGCAATGGTACCATATACCCGAGCTAGACGTTGTAGAACTCTACTGCCTAATAGGTGATAATAAGGTTGCCGGTAGACTTATGCATGTGGCAATGCCATCTCACCACACGGATTTTAACGCACTATCTAATCTTTGATGTCTATAGACGATGGTTTCTCTTTCAATCGGGAGAGCCATCACATTGTTTGCTATCTTATGATATAAAAAAAACAATCAACATTGAAATAGGTCAAACACAGGGTAATACAAAAGCTACTTTATATTCAAAAATTAAGTACTGAACGAGGGGATGAACATTTGTATGAAAGATACGGTTAAATCCACTAAAAATGAATCGGATATATGTTATTTTTAATGGTTAGTTATGATATGGAGATGACAAAATATGGAGATGATAGGTTACGGAGGACAGGAGAAATAATCTAAAGCTAATGTTTTTAAATAAAATACATTGAAGTACAAAAAAGAAACATTACACACACTAAGTTTATGTGACGTATAGAGATGAGACGTATTTATGGGAACAGGTCTTTATACTAGGTTTCAACTAAGAAGTCTCGAAACTAGGTATTCAGTCATAGAATATACGAGTAACGAGTATTTAGAAGTATCTATGTAAGCGTACGCTTCCCCGATTACGCATACAACTTAGTAATGTCAAAGAGGCAAAAGCGTATCGAGTATTTAAAAGTATCACGTACGCGTCCATGAACACGTATTTAATGTACTAATCCTTTGAGATTTGGAACAAGTACGCTGCGAAGGGCGACTGCTAAATACGTCAACTTTTAGGTCATATTATAATACATACATTAAAAATTCCAAAAAGCTGTAAGTCATAAGCCTGTGAATGTATGAAGGAAACATTTCAATTGTAAATATTTTTTTTTTACATTTTCTTACACTAAGCTAGGTAGGTATTCAATATTCTATCAATTCTCCTAAAGTCGTATATTTGACCGTCTTGTTGGTCGGGTAGTTAGCGAACCTGACTACACAATCAACGAGGCCCGGGTTCGGTTTCCGTTGGTATTTTTGGATTTGATTGTTCATTAAATAAATTATTGTATTAATTATGCCCCATGTTGCCATTGACTATATAATGTCCCTGGTTGATTTCCCGGTTCAGGCAACCCAAAAATATTTTTTTATCACTTTTCTGATAAAAACGAATTGCCTGGGATTGGATTGGTGCTCGGTTGTAAACAGAATTGCAACATATCACATTGTGTGGGATTAAGTATCTTTAGCTAAACATGAGTGCACTCGTCTACCTTTTAGGGGATACGGGTGTAAAGGTACTTTTTATTCATTCAATATTTTTATACGTATTTCTATTTTTTAGTATCGCTGACTAACACTCAAACCACAAGTAAAAATTTGCTTACTTTGAGGTTAGATTGATTTGACTGTGTAATATGTCAAGTGATTTTTATTAATATTTATAATTACCTAAGTATTATAAGATATTGAATATTGACACAAATGTCAATATTCAATATCTTATAATACGTAACTACATTTAATTGCTACCAAAGTGTATATAATTAATATTAGGATGTATAGTTAATTCAAACTTCGATCATATTCATGTCATACATGATACTAGGACGTATAGTAAAACTCATACTTCTAAATACTCGTGGAACTAGTTTTTGGAACAAGTATTTGCACGTACTCCTACTCGTAAAACTCAGTACGTATTATTGCTAGTAAGTATGTCTCATCTCTAGAGTGACGTACACGATATTAGTGGTGGTCAGTCTATATATATATATATATATATATATATTATATATATATATATATATATATATATATATATATATATATATATATATATATATATATATATATATATATATATATATATATATATATATATATATATATATATATTATTGTTTAGTTTATGGTCGAATTTCGGCAACTGGCGATTACTTGTAAATATAATTTGGCTATCTTGGTTTTGATTATTTTATTAGTGTGTGTACAATGGCCTAAAAAGAGAAACCTGTTACTTTTACAACATATTTAATACACATAGCACAAGACCTGAATTTAAGAAAATTCATCTTAAAATTAATTTTCTTAATTTAAGGTATTATACTGTAAGTACGTGTACAGACACTGATGGAGGGAAATTATTTCCAGAGATATCTTTGTGTAAAATATCACTGTGAACAATGAAGTGGGTCAGGTCAATTTGGCCCTTATTGTTTATTCACAATCCGGTTGTATGTATATTTAAGAGCGTATTAAGGTCCATAGCTTGTGAAAATCCAGAATAAAACCGTAAACATATATATCACACGAATCCAAATCTCTTCCAAGGTACAAAAAAATGAAAATCTTTACCTACACGGTCGAAACAATCAACTTGTTTTGTTTTTTTGGAGACTCTTGGATAACACCGTCTATTTTATAAATAAACGATAGCAAACACTCTGATATCTCTGTGGATGGAATAGATACGTACGTACAGATACCAAAGATGTTATGCATGCGTTAGGATCGTGTAGTGGAGATTGAATACCACAAACACTAGTTTACAAGCTGACTTATCCTTAATACCAAAATACAACAGCACAGCCGCAACCAACAATGTTGTTGCGTCGGGATAAGGCATTGGTACCAAACGAGAACCTAATATATTTTTTTTATGTCATAAGATAGCAAACAAGCAGATGGGTGTCCTGATGGAAAGAGTCAACCATCGCCTATAGACACCAAAGATGTTAATGGTGCGTTGCTATCTTGTGGCGAGGTCTAATGCCACATGCATAAGTTTACCGGCTACCTTACCCTCCAAACCGGAACACGACAGCGACAAGCGCTGACGTTATTGCGGCAGGAATAGGTAAGGCGGTGGTACCAGACCCGGGCGAGACAATGCAGAACTCTACCAATAAAGTCAAAGAATTATTAATGTCAAAATAAATAATTATATTTTATGAGATTACTAGGGCATGGGTACATTTATGACTATTACTAAAAAATATTTTACTTACCGTATTACACAGCCCGCGTTGGTCCGGGCTCCTATGAAGATTAGACCTACTTCCGTTCTGCCAGGCAGATCGTAATAGACAACCGATTGGCTATACATGTCACGACCATCCTGACTACTAGTTGGTAGAATTCTGCAACGTTACGCCCGGGTATTTGATACCACCGTCTTACCTATTCCTACCGCAATAGCGTCAATACTTTACACTGTCGTGTTTCGGATTGGTCGGTAAGGTAGATTATATATTGATAGACTATTGGAAGACTTATGCATGTGGCACTGTCATTTCGCCACACGGATAGCAGTGCACCATTAACATCTTTGGTAAATATAGACAGAAAAAAAGTGGTAACCTCCTTTTAGGCAAAATATATTTATACCAGGAGACTATAATGTACTCGTACCAAATAAAGCACATTTTTTAATTTCCAATTTTATTGTCTCGGGTGTCTAGTGGCCCGATGTCGGTGTTGATCATATGAGGTCCTGAGTCCGATTCCAAGTCCAGCAAATCAAAAAATGTATTTTTTTTATTCAGTTTTCTGATAAAAACAATCTTGCCAGGAATTGGATAAGTTTCCGGTTGGCGATAAGCTTGCCTTGGTTGTACCTCTGCCGACATCTTTGGGAAAATGGGCTTGAAGATACTTTTTTTTTAAATTAATATAAGGATGCAGAAATCAAACTTAGGGCTTCATGAATTGAGCTGACTCGCACTAAAGGTGTCTTGACTGAATTACCTATTAAAGGAATAGCGTGAATAGAACATTCCAGGATTGCGTAATTCACTGTCGCCTGGCGCTTTCAGCGTTGAAATGGGTCAGGTCTTAACGGCTGTCCTGTAACTATTAATTCCGATCGATATCCGACGCGAGATTGTAAATATTGAAGAACTTGGTAGCGGGACCAATCCTGGAAACTGCGGTTGATACTTTGGAGACTTCGATTTAAATTTCAAGTTCCGCAAATATAGAAACTTTAATACAAGTTTGATCCAGGTTATAGAGGGATTATTATTACTGAGGTTAAATATTTTGCAACGACAAATAAAATGCCAACACTGTGTTTAACTGGTCTCTAAGAATTAAGAATGCGGTCACTTGGTCAAGTCAAATGTAACAATTTTAGTGTAAACAAGAAAAAACGTTAAGCTATAAAATTATCAAAACATCCGTGAGATATTATTAACTAAATAATTTAAAAAAGGCTACACTCATGTGTAATTGGTGTAGGTTCCAACTAGCTTCAGATAATCAAAATCGACCACCGCATTCAAAAGGCAAAGCTTTTCAAAAATTATAGTATCGTTTTAACAATAGATGAGAGTTCAAAATACCCGCGTGTGTCGAAACTACATTTATAAACAGCTTGTAAACGATCCTATGGCATACCTATCCGATTCTGATGAGGCCATCACAGCCTACACTTCAAAATTTACACGCACACGTCTTGGTCGCAGCCTGCGGCGACGTGGCCTACTGTTTTGGTACACTTGAGACCATGGTCAAGAGTTATTAACGAGTTGAAATCCTGATGCCACTTATACTAGCACTCATCGTCAAGATACTGCCCTAAGCCAAGGTTCGGTCTTATAGGAAATACTCTTGAGGCGGAATCTTAGCCCACTTAATTTATAACTCTGACTGAGCAATCTGCCCGCCCGAAAGGCTCGGTTTCGTAGTAACAGTCACTTGGACCAACTTCTTAAGTACATTTCGAAAAAAAATCAAGCTAGGAATCGAACTCGGATCCTGAAGATTTAAGTCAAATAGACTGACCACTAGACGCAGCAGTTACTTGATTATTCCTTCAGCAACAGCTCTCGAGAATTTTATATATGTCCCGATTTCGATAAACCACACTTCTGAACATCTGCTCTATACCAGATAAAGTCCAATACAATTTGTATTTAACGTTTACTACATAAAGTTCATTTTCCTTTGAACTTTTCAAGTATAAGAAAGTTCAATAGTAAGAATCAAAGTTGCATTGTGAACATTTTTCCTCTACGAAGTAATTCGTCTTGCAGTGGACAAAATACTATCGGGCGATGTGAAACTAGTTCCAGCTTGACATATCAATCTTTTGTTGTTAATTTTGTAACATTATTTAACTGAAATGTAAGTTTGAGAAATTTGTAGTGTTCGTTTTTATATGAAAGAATGAAACAGGCAAGATATTTTTTTATATAACATAGAAAACAAGCAGATGCCTCTCCTGATTGATGAGTAAACCATCGTTTATAGTTACCAAATGTGTTAATGGTGTGTAGCTATCCTTATGGCGAGGTTTTAGTGCCATATAATTGAGTTTATCAGCTACTTTAATCTCCAAATTGAAACACAATAGAGACACTATTGCGACAGGAATAGGCAAGGTGGTTTAACTAGCACCGGGCGAAACAATTCAAAACTGTATTGCCAAATCGTTCGCCTTTTACAAACTGCCTGGGAGATCATTAGATGGTCTAGTCTTCAAAGCGGGCTCAGACACTACTCTAGTAGCCACAATAATATTGAAGTGTGAGGGAAATTTCTTGGTTTTTACCAACGACCTGATCAGATCTATTCTTTTCGAAAGTTCTAGATTTCAAATTTTATAATATACATGTAAATTAATCAGTTTGGCTTGTTTGATCAAAGAATTTATATGATCGAATATAAATCAAATAGGTCAAGGTGTTGTCGATAAGTTTTTACAGCCGCTTTGTTATGAGAGAGGGTCTAAAATTGAACATTTTAATCTCTCTCATATTAAGTTATCGGCTAAGAGCGTATCACTAGTCATAGTGATTGAATGTTTAGTTTTAGTATTCTTGCAGCATATCTATATACCTAATAAATGACATTAATTCATAAACATTTTATATACAAAAAACACTTCTGCATTTAATTGATTAAGGCATTCCTTTGCGAAATCCATAATTAAAAGGTGAAATTAATTAAATTTTATTTAAGGTGTATTACTTACACTCGCGTTGAGTGAGGTAGTATTCGTTTCTTCTGAAGATGCTTCGGTTTTGAAGTGAAACGTGCGTCGAGTTCGTAAATTGTTTACTATTGTTCTTGCTGCCTTGACTGAAAGTGTGGTGGATGTAGGTAGATAATTGTACCGCCTGGGGTATTTCTTTTATCTGAATCATCCGTGAATTTTATCCATCTATTAAAACCGGTGCCTTTCTTTTGGTGGCATCGCAGAGTTCATATAAAACAGTTGGCGGAGAATACCAAATTTGATTAATTTCACCTCTTAACACTTTTGTATGTAAGTGTATTATTCAAATAGTTTGGAAAATACAAGTGAGCATGTCTCAGTACTTGTATTTACATATACCTTCATTATAATCATCATTATCATCATTATTGTCATCATCATCATCTTCTTCGACATCTGCATCACCATCATCAACACTCTACCCTACATTAAATAAATAAAATTTTAAATCATAGATTGTTCTGTTCCAGTTTTAGTGATGGAAAGTTGCCTGGTGGTAGTTCTAATTATCGTAACTGGTGGGTTTTCATAACGTAGAACGGAGAAAATAAGAAAGAAATATATGTATGGAAGTGTGAAACACGACTTACTCTGTTTACTATATATCTGGCCTGAATGTGATTTATATTTAAAAATTAAATAGGAATTCAACAGACAGAATATTAATAACTCTTTTACAGAATGTTATTTGAATTCATCTCTTTGATGGCAACAACGATATTTTGAGAGATATTTATTTCTTCTTTCTAGCATGAAATACAAAAGCATTTAATCCAAATTTAAGTATTTAATTTTTTCCCGTTTGGGTTTCGCACTTCTCTGTAGAATAGGCCAAGTTCCGTTCTGCCAGGCAGGTCGTAAAAGGCAACCGATTGGCTATGCGAGTATCGTGGCGACTAGGTGGTAGAGTTCTGCATTGTCCCGCCCGGGTCTAGTACCACCGCCTTACCTATTCCTTATAAAATCAGTGTTTGTCATTGTCGTGTTCCGTTTAGGAGGGTGAGGTAGCCGGTAAATTTATGCATGTGGTATTAGACCACGAAACAAGATAGCCACGCATCATTAACATCTTTGGTGTCTATAGGTGATGGTTGACTCTTTCCATCAGGAGACTCATCTGCTTGTTTGCTATCTTATAAAAAATGTCTTTTTTTCCATTCCTTTAGTATTATAAATATAACAGGTAACCGGATATCATTTTGTCTTTACTTCTGGGTACATGTAAAGGTAAAAAGGATAAAAGAACGATATCTTTATGTTAACTGAGTTTTTAGACTTTTGATTTAACTTATGATTTTTAGGGTTCTGTGCCCAAAGGGTAAAACGCAACCTTATTACTAAGACTTCCGTCTGTCTGTCTGTCACCAGGCTGTATCTCATGAACCGCGACAGTAAGAAAATTGAAATGTTCACCGATGATGTATAAGCTGTTGCCGATATAACAACAAATACTAAAAACAGAATAAAATCAATATTAAGGAACGCTCGCATATACCAAATATAATTTTGTTGCATTTATTTTTCTCCATGTTAAAAACGACAACTGGTAGACGTTTGAAATATTCACAGAATATTTATGTATATATTCAATTTAAAAATAAATAATTAAATTAAAATAAAATAAACATTTAAGGGAGTTCCCTTACAACAAACCTGTTTCATTTTTATAGATAATGGTACATAATCCTTCGTGCACCAGTCTGACTTGCACTTGGCAGGTTTTTTATTACTTGCTATTAACAACCCGCTTTGCTGGACGTTATTTATTGATGACTAGTTGATATGCCCAGCTTCGTCTGTGACTGACGTCACATGTTATCAATGTAATCTTCCGTGTTGGTCCCGGGCTTCTTTGAAGAATAGGCCAGCTGCCGTTCTGCCAGGCAAGTCGTAAAAGGCGACTGATTGGCTATACGAGTCACTACTAGTGCTCTACCACCTAGTAGCCACGATGGTAGTGTCTCGCCGAGTCTGGTACCACCGCCTTACCTTTTCATGCCGCAATAGCGTCAGTGCTTGTCACTGTCGTGTTCCGGTTTGGAGGGTAAGGTAGCCGGTAAAATTATGTATGTGGCCACAAGATAGCAACGCACCATTAACACCTTTGCTGTCTATAGGCGATGGTTGACTCCATCAGGGGACCCATCTGCTTGTTTGTTATCTTATAATATATAAAAAAAATACAGACTTTTATCCCCTATTAGCAAACCACCCAGCGTTCGCACGTGTGATGTACCTAATAATAAAAAATTGGTAAAGTATGTATTGGGTCACGTGCAATGTAGGGTTCTGAAGTTGCCCATCACAATAATGTGGACATTTAAGCCATTTAATGTCAATGACAAATATAATATTCTTAATACAGGTTCACCGCGAAGAAAAATTCTCCAAATACATTTTATAAGTTGGTCGATTATTACTCAAAATCTTGTAAGAGCTTCTAAGCCTTGATAGTTTTCTATTTAGCTTTATTATATTTGCATTACTAATTTAACTAAGTTGTATTTATAAACAAACAAGATATCTGTGCATTGGGTACATAGTAATGTATTTTTGGGATGATGTGTCCAATTAAGTATATTTTAATTTGTTTTTTATTTTGTTATTTGTGTTATGATATTGTATTGTTTTTTTTTAATTTTCTTTATTTTGCATAAACTATTAATTACTGACATATTTCAAGTGTAAAAATTTTACCTACGAAATAAAGACATTTTGAATTACACGATTTTTTCCCATTCCTAGAAACAACCGTTTAACTGGCAGAGGAGGGAACATTTGACCATAAAAAAATTTGCATTTTAAAGTTTAATATTTCACATGCGAGTCTCTACCACCTAGTAGTCACGATGGTAGTTACACGTATAGCCAGACGTTTATCTCTTACAAACTGTCTGGCAGAACGGTAGATGGTCTATTCCTCAATGGAGTGCCAGGCCAATACGGAGAAAACGCTGTTATTACGCTTCAAATATAATCTCCTTAATAGCAATAGATGGTATTATATTTCATCGCGCTCAATCTAATCAACGTCTCTTTTCTAGACAATAATACTGGACGAAATATAAACCCGATTGGGATCAAACATTTGATACATGAGTTGACATTTCATATCAAATACACTTTTGTTATTTTATCTTATATTGACATTGTTTTTGTCTTTTTACTTCACTGCGGCAGAGTGGTGGTAATGTTTTTTCATGCATTTGGATTTTTAACAGCCACTACATACGAAGCGGGGAGTTAAAAAGTCGAGAATATGCAAACATTCGCCATTTCTGCTAAGAACTTTGTGATTCCGTAGAACAATATTAGTTCTTTGTTTATTTTATATTGACAAGAACTACTCGAGAAAATGATTTGGCTCGATGCCAGGGGAACAATTCTCACATAAATTTCGCACTGTTTGGAAGCTTGCCCTTTAGTTTGTTGCTTGTTCGTGCCCTTGTGAAAGGTTCTTAAATTTAAATTCACTAAGCGATATTGCAAAATTTCTAATGTGTGTTATTTATATTATGTAGCAACTTAATATTGGCACCATATTCACAATGGCTGACCTACGAACAAGGACAAGCTTATATCTATGTTTGTATTATAAATGCGAAAGTTTGAACGTTTGGAAGTATGGGTGGATGGATGGATGTGTGTAACTCATTAACGCAATAACTACTGAACGGATTTGGATGTAATTTAGCGCACAAGTAGATGATGCACTGCAGGCTACACATTTGCAGCCCGCTGCACTATAAGAGTTTGTAAATATGTTCTTTTTGTTCGTATATGACTTTTTCACAGCGTAAATTTGAATATGTGTATTACAGGAAAGTGGATTAATCGAAAATAATTAGGCTTTTTATATATTTTTAGGGTTCTGTATTATGTAAAAAAATTGAACCTTTATTTCACGAACGCGTATAGGCATGAATTTAAAATCTATACTAATATTATAAATGTGAAAGTAACTCTAGCTGTCCGTATGTCTGTCTATTGTCGGTCTCTTCTTCACGTTTAAACCACTGGACCGATTTGAATGTAATTTGGTACAAAGATAGCTTGAGACCATAGAGAGGACATAGTATAGTTTTTATCTCGGATATTCCACGGGAACAGAAGCTATGCAGGTAAAACCCTGGGACTATCTATCTTTTAAATCACGGTAATAAGGAGTAACTTAGGCTAATTTTATTTGAGAAAATTTTTCACGCGGATGAAGTTGCGGGCACAGTAGTTTATACTTGGGTCTACGGTTTCTTCTAGTTGTGGAAAAAGTTAAACTTCTAAATCAAGGCTATCCAAAAATATGGGTTTTTAAGTCGCTAATTCTGCAAATTCACAAAGGAAGTAAAGCCTTTAGAGTAGGTACTTTTCGTTGCCCTAAATTCATATATTTGAAACAAAAAAATTGCGAATTTACTATTATTAATTTATAACCTGTAGTAAAAAATATCTTCACGCCCATATCCCCAAAGGGGTAGGCAGAGGTGCAACAAGTGCACCCACGACTAGCCGAAGAAACTTGGCCCCACAAATGTGATAGGTGGCAAGCCTATCGCCAACCGGTCACTTTCCAATCCCGAGCAACTTTGTGTTTCTTAGAAAACTGAAAAAACACTTTTCTTATGTGCCCTACCCAGGAATCGAATCCGGGACCTCATGTGGTCAACGCCAACGCTGGACCACTAGACCACAGAGGCGACTATAACTTGTAGATGGTCCAAAATTCGTGTCTTGGAATTGAACGGTAAAGTTTAGTTTATCCCTTGACTTTGCCCTTTTTTAGAAATCGGGAAAAAAAACTAGTACTTTTATTTAAATTTTACAAGTTGTTCTTCACAAAAATAAAAGATTTAGTTTAGGTTTCGCTTTTTTTAAAATGTTTTAGGATAAAATATTTTTAACTAAATTATATACTTAACTAAGGTTTATAACTGACCTATGGTTAGATATATTACGTGGCATTAGGTAATGTACTAATATGTTTGCAAGTAGTCAAAAGGAAATAAAAATGCAGTTGTGTTTTATTTTATCTTAGATTATTAGAATGTCAAGATTTCCCCGTGTTGGTCCCGGGCTCCTTTGAAGAATAGGCCCACTGCCGTTCTGCCAGGCAGGTCGTAAAAGGCGATTGGCTATACGAGTCACTAACACCGTGACTACTAGGTGGTAGAGTTCTGCATTGTCTCGCCCGGGTCTGGTACCACCGCCTTACCTATTCTTGCTGCAATAGCGTCAGTGCTTGTCACTGTCGTGTTCCAGTTTGGAGGGTAAGGTAGCCGGTAAGCTTATGCATGTGCATAAGACCTCGCCAAAAGATAGCAACGCACCATTAACACCTTTGGTCTATAGGCGATGGTTGACTCTTTCCATCAGGAGACCCATCTGCTTGTTTGGTATCTTATACTATAAAATAATGTGCCACTGATGGAATCTTATTAGAATGTTATCAAGTGCCGCTGATGGAAAATGAAAAATTCAGTTTAATCCCTCTAACAATTAAATTTCAAAGTAAATCTGTCTATTGTTTTTGCACTTTTACAACCTTTGCACCTGATTTGGTAAAGAAAAAAATATCAAAGATGTTAATTGAAGACTTCGAAAGGACACAGATTTTTTGGGTACGAAATGAAACTAAAGGTTGACTAACAGAGTTCCATTTACCGCTCATTACTCAGACCGGAAAAATATGACCGCTCTTTCTCTTTCGGTCGGCCGCAACTCGGTAAAATTTGACCACTCAATTTTGAATTTATACTCTATTATACATAATAATAGAAATTAATTTAGTTTGAATAAGCTTGGTAATTGATGGCCTTGGATATATTCTGTGAAATGAGACAGCTATATTGACATTTGCATCTGGCTCTTGTTGAATTTTTTAGCATTTTGTGGTAACAGCAATGACATGTCCTTTTAACGGCCAAAGGTCAAACGCCAGCAATTAATTCTGCGCGTGCGGCCTTGGGTTTCTAGGTATGCCGCGCTGAGAGGATCTTACTTTTGAGGTAGACACCAGAAATTTGAAATAGCGGCTATAGTAACACAGAACGCGTGTTACTGTAGCACTATTTCGGCAAATGTTAAAAAAGTAAAAAAAAATCAGATTTCAAGAGACCCATGTAGAGAATTATCATTGATTTATTTTTTTATATTGTAATGCTATGTTTTTATATAATATAATTAATTTGTTTGTTTTTTTTTCTTGATCATGTAAGTGCATAAAACTGTACATTTATTCGTAGTTAGCACTACTTTTGTATAAATTGTTATCCTTTAACCAAGGGTTGTCTGGAAGAGATCGCTTTTTTAGTGATAAGACCGCCTTTGTGTATCTTTCATAGTACGAAACTCTATTTTACTTTTATGTTGTCACTAGTTGACCCACGCAGCTTCGCCCGCGTGTATATTAATAAGTCGTCCAAATAGCTTTAATAAAAATTTCATCCTCTATTTCAGCCCTCCAGGGACTGATTTTTGAAAATAAAATTAGCCTATGTTTGACCCCGGATCTTCAACTGTATCCATGCCAAATTTCATGAAAATCGGTCCAGCGGTTTAGCCGTGAAAGCCTAACAGACAGACAGACAGACAGACTTTCGCATTTGTAATATAAGTATGGAAGTATGGATATATTTTGGTGCACGATAAAGAGTTATTGTATTGTATTGTAAACTCAATATATTAATATGGTACGGAATCCTACATATGTGATTATGACCAGCACTTAGTCGATTATTAAATGATTATGAATCGTCTCAAACTTTCCCATTGTAAATTTAATATTGTTTAATGAAATAAATAATTTTTATTTATAATCGTGACAAATCTGCATGAAATATAAATTTTTCTACAAAAATATCAATAAAATAAATATATAACGTTTTAAAAATCTTGTCAAATTATAAATAACGATAAAGCCTTTTTAATGGATTAGGTAACTAACGTATTCATAATGTTCATGTCCAGAAAATAGCTGAGGAAGTAGTTGATTACTTATGTCAAAAGCAACATATTAAGTACTTAATAAAAATAATGGTGTCATTAAAGAAAAGAAGAATAAATTTACCTAAATTTACGTAGCGACGTAAGTTTCAGTGACGGCATTGTTTTATTTATGAAATCATTATTTGTCTAAAAGTTGGTAAGTCTGTTAATAACATAAAGAGAACACGGATTAGGCTGGATACGCCTTTCAAGACAATTTCTTAGGTTATATTTACGCCCAGAAATACAATGCTGTACAATAGTACATAAGTAGTAGTATAAAGCGATGCAGAAAATCACTCCAAGGGAGTTATATTATCTTGGCTTCTTACTTAGCACATTAAGTTAACACGACATTTCTATTTTTTGTGATATGACACATTATTATCTACAAGCATTAGACCCTTGCGAGCATTTCCTCATAGCTTCGTCCAATACTGTGTCTATTAGTATTTGTGAGGTCTGTGGTCTGTACTCATCTATGTTTTAGGCTATTTGTCATTCTAACAGGTAGGCAACATAACCTTACTAATATGTCTATGGTGTCTGTCTGTTGATATATCTAAGAAATATCTATCTAGGAAACGGAAATAGGTAGACCCATAAAATTTCATAGGATGTCAGCAAACAATAAAAAACGTAAAAAAGTCAGATTCCAAAAAAGATACCATGGTACCTAAAGTAAGTAGTGGCCGCGTTCCGATCGGGTAGTAATTGTAAAAATATCGACTCGTCAAAAGTCTCTAAATGTTTATTTGAATACAGCATTTTTCGAGTTTTTCTTGGTAGCAATAATTACAACTAAGGTTATTTGTATTAAGGCGAGGTATTTCGACGCCCGTCAATTCTATAGAAAATGGGTGGCGCGGTATGTTCTGAAACCGCTGGGAAACGTGTTAATTTTCGGATAAATAAATATAGGACATAAGTTTAAAACTAAAATTTCGCACATTCTTTTTTGTATTTACAAGTAATATCACCATATAAAAATCATGTGGAAGATTAGAAATATTATTAACAAATTATTTGTTTTAGAGATTTTTTAGCCTGTTTTCGGAATTTTATATAATCGAGTAAAGTACATTCTATATTATGAGTTGGCACATTCTTTAGATAATATCTTCAGGTATATCGTGTAATTTTTGTAAATCTGTTATTTAACAATGTATACAAAAAAACTTGATTTAACAAACCAGTTTTTTCCCATTTGTCGCAATGCCTCGCCTTAAACAAATAACCTCAGTTACAATTGCTCCATGGTAACTATACGTATGCACGTCCTGTTTTTTTAATAATTCTTAAACTTTGTAGATAATACCGCGAAAAATTATATTTTTTTCTGTAGAAATATCAAGAAATTAAAGTTAATATTTAGCGTTTTGTTAAACTCTTGTCAAGTTATAAATTCTGATAAGGTCTAGTTAATGGATTAGGTAACTAAAACAATGTTTAGGTCTAAAAATTAGCCGAGGAGGTAATTAATTAAAGCGAAAAAGGCACAATATTAAATATAAATAAAAATTGTGGCGCGTTATAAAGACAAGAAGAATGAAAATCCCTTCATTTGTAGCGATATCAGTTTCAATGACAACATTGTTTCATTTTTGAAATAATTATTTGTCTAATCATGTCTGAATGAGAAATTATTTGCGTTTTGGATTTTGGTATTTACTTTTTGGACTTTTGTACTTTTGGACTTTTGTACTTTTGAACAATTTACGCAAAATGTACGCTTATTAAGATAGCAAACAACCTAATGAATTTCCTGATGACAATAGGCCTATAGACGCCCGATATGCTAATAGTGCGTTGCTATTCGTAACGCAGGATGATATTCCTACATATATAAGTTTAACGACTACCTAACCCTCCAAAATGGAATACGACAATGACAAGCATTGACGCTATTACAGCAGGAATAGATAAGGCGATGGTACTGAAACTAGACCAGACGTTACGGAACGCTCCCGCCTAATAATTACAACAGTTAAGACACTTATTGCTAATCATTCATCTTTTACGAACTGCCTGGTAGAATTTCCGATGGTTTATTCTTCAAAAATGGCCAGGACCGACACAAGTCAAATGAAATAAGCTTTGTACTCTTTTTTATATCTTTTTTTATATTATAAGATAGCAAATAAGCAGATGGGTCTCCTGATGAAAACAATCAACCGTCACCTATAGACACCAAAGATGTTAATGGCACGTTGCTATCTTGTGGCGATTTCTAATACCACATACATAAGTTTACCGCTATCTTACCTTCCAAACAAGAACACGACAATGACCAGCACTAACACTATTGCATCAGGAATATGAGTAGGTAAGACGGTCTTACCAGACCCGGGCGAGACAATGCAGAACTTTCCCACTTGGTAGCTACGATGGCAGCACGGATTAAGTGCTAAAACACATACACATATACATATTTTCAATACTTTTATTTCATTTTATAGAATAGCAAACAAGCTTGGTGGTAGAGTTCTGAATTGTCTCGCCCGGGTCTGGTACCACCGCCTTGCTTATTCCTGCCGCAATAGCGTCAGTGCTTGTCGTTGTCGTGTTCCGGTTTGGAGGGTAGAGTAGCCGGTAAACTTATGCATGTGGCATTAGACTTCGCCACAAGATAGCAACGCACCATTAACATCTTTGGTATCTATAGGCTCTTTCCATCAGGAGACTCATCTGCTTGTTTGTTATCTTATGATATAAAAAAAAGCTGGCTCTACTAATGGAAAGCGATAATCATTGCCTATAGACATAATAAAAGTTTCAACAACAGTAAACCTGGCTTTACAAAACAAGACAGGACAGTAACAATCATTGCGTTGTAGGAGGAATAGTTAAACCACATAATACTAACGATAGTAGTGTTTTCTGGCAGAATGACGGATGGTCTTTGCTTCAAAAGGGGTTTGTTTATATTATATCAATATCCGTTCATATTCGTATTGTATAATATTTATACGACAAAAATAAATATTTTATCTGCCATTCTAACTTTATATGTAAGGTATCTGGTAAAAAAAAACTAGCAAAACAAATAGTGAATCAGAGTTCCATCCATCTGTTCCAATAGCGAGAAAATTGAACATCCTTAAAGCAAATATTGAATGCTAAGTAAATAAATTGAGACTTCCAAGTTAAAAGCCCCACGCCGCCGCTGTCTTGATCGTTCCGTTTAGGTGCAGAACCGGGCTGAGAGATAAATTAGATTTGCAACTTTAGGATGATGAATTCATTCAGACTGTAGGCGATGAAAGAGGATTGAACTTTCTTTAATAGCTCGATTTCAATGACAAATTTTATTATGTTAATCTTTTACTTGGCTTAGGAAACGAAAAGTAGTATAATTAAATTATTCCTTATTCCGTAATATAGCTTTATTTAATGACAAATGATATTACGTTAATCTTTTGCTGCTTAGGAAACAAAATAAGAGATATTAGTTGAAAACTAGGTTAAAAAGTATTTGTACTTTTATTTTTTGCTTTAAAATGCATTTGTTCATTTAGTTAAGTTAAAGTAGAATAACATTACTGTAATTACAATTAAGTTAAAGTAGGATAACATTATTGTAATTACAATTAAGTTAAATTAGAATAACATTACTGTAATTACAATTAAGTTAAAGTAGGATAACATTATTATAATTACAATTAAGTTAAAGTATATTAACATTACTGTAATTACAATTAAGTAAAGTAGAATAACATTACTGTAATTAAAATTAGGTTAAAGTAGAATAACATTACTGTAATTACAATTAAGTTAAAGTAGAATAACATTACTGTAATTGCAATTAAGTTAAAGTAGAATAACATTACTGTAATTACAGTTAAGTTAAAGTAGAATAAGATTATTTACTGAAAAATACAAAAATAGGAAGAATCCCTTGAGCTATCAACAAAAACTAATTGTATTTATATTTTAGTCTACCCACTATCATTTTTTAAAAAACATGTTTATGTGTTATCTACAATTAAGCTGTCAGTGGCAAATTTGACATCCTGCAGATGCTTTGAAAAGCCAAACTGGTTGATTACTTAATAATTAATAATTTTATATATACTTACTGTGAAATAAAAGTACTTCCTTTTATCTTAGTTTTCAACTAATAATAATGAAATTTCACCAAGTGCCGTCGATTGAAAGGGTAAAATAAGACATAGTTAAAAAATATTTTTAATACCATGACATAACTCGATTTCATTAAAATATTAAGTTAATTTTTACCAGCTAAGGACATATATACTAAAGATTTTTCTCTATACCATAATAAAGTTTGATTGCAATATATTTGTTTTTAAATTAATCTTTTACTGACTTAGAAAATAGAAATTACTTAATATATAATTAAAGATTATTCCATAAAATATAGTTTTATTTCTACGCAAAATTTTATTATAATATACTGTTTTACTGGCGTAGGGAAAAAGTGCCTAAATCATGGAAGCTTGCCAACGTGCAGCCTGTGCCCAAAAAAGGCAGTCGTGCCGACCCCTCCAACTATAGGCCAATTTCAGTCACGTCCATACTCTGCAAGACTATGGAGCGTGTACTGAACAGCAGGCTAATGGCACACCTAGAAGCGAACGAACTACTTACTGAGTGACCGCCAATACGGGTTTCGCCGAAATCGGTCTACTGGGGATCTTCTAGCGTATGCCACTTACATTTTGAGCTCGGCCATCGAGAAGCATGGTGAGGCACTAGCTGTCTCCCTTGATATCTCGAAGGCCTTTGACAGGGTCTGGCATGATAATCTTATTGGTAAGCTTCCATCGTATGGTCTGACTACTGGTCTCTGCGCCTGGATCTCAGATTTTCTGAGTGGCCGGTCGATCAGAGTAGTCGTCGACAGCTGCTCATCCGACCAAATGGCTATAAATGCCGGAGTCCCTCAGGGATCAGTTCTCTCCGCAACTCTATTCCTGCTACACATTAACAATCTGCTGAAGCCCAGAATCTATGGGTACGCAGATGATAGCACTGTTGTGGAGATTTACGTATCCAATGCGCGGGCCAGTACGGCACAGATCCGGTCTCTCAGAGAGGCAATGGTCGATCGTATGAACCTGTCCTTACATGCAGTCTCCGATTGGGGCGATGCTAATCTGGTCAGGTTTAATGCAACTAAGACCCAGGCGTGTCTATTCTCCGCTAAACGGAGTCCGCTCCATCTGTCTCCGTCTTTCCAGGGTGTGTCCGTGCCGATAAATGACCACCTCGAGATCCTTGGTATCACGTTAACGCCTACTCTCAACTTTGGTTCGTACATCGAATCTAAAGCCCAAGTTGCCTCAAAAAAGCTTGATATTTTGGCGAAGGTGAGACAGTATTTCAGTCCGGGACAGTTGCTCAACCTTTATAAAGCACAAGTCCGTTCGTGCATGGAATACTGCTCTCACCTTTGGGATGGATCCGCAAAATACCAGCTGGAGACACTTGAGGCCATCGAGAGGCGTGCCAAGAGGTTCATAAACGACGATGATCTGGTAGGCAAAAAACTCCAGAGCCTCGCTCATCGCCGCAGAGTGGCTAGTTTATCGGTTTTTTATCGAATACACTTTGGAGAGTGCGCTGCGGAATTGCACGACTTAATTCCGCCATCCCCGTTTTTCTATCGATCGTCGAGGTGCACAGAATCTAGGCATCGTTATATTGTGGACGTTCCACGTACCCGGACAAAGCGGTTCGACTCAACATTCTTCATTCGAACCGCAAAGGACTGGAACATGCTTCCTAAGTCTGTGTTCCCGGACGAGTACAATCTGGAGATCTTCAAGAGAAGAGTGAACAAGTACCTTCTAGGGAAGCGCGTTCCATCTTAGGCCTCATCTTAGCTTACCATCAGGCGAAATCGAGGTCAAGCGCTTACCTATCGATAATAAAAAAAAGGGAACAAATAAAAAGATAAAAATTACATGATTCGTAATTTCATAATAGACCTTGATTTTAATTATGTTAATTTTGTCGATTTTTCACTATCTTTAAAAACAATACGTAGTAGATAAAGAATTAAAGATTACACCTCATACCATATTATATCTCGATTTCGATACTTCTTTTACACTTTTATCTTTAACAAACCGAAAAATTTAGAAAAATCCCGGATATGTAAAATGCAAAATATTTAACAATTTACAATATTGAAAACAAAAAAGAAGTATGAATGAATGAATGAATACTTTTTATTGCGCACCAAATTTTACAAAACAGATTATGAACAATACTTATAGCTAATAATTATGTATATAGTGGCTACACAAAGGCGGTCTTATCGCTAAAGAACGATCTCTGCCAGACAACCTTTAGGTAGAGGAGATCTTATAATTAATATATTTTAGGTAGTGGTGCCATTAAATTAAGTGATTTAATTTCCAAATATTACCTATATTATAATATGTATGTTACCGGAAATGTATGAAATCAAGAAATTGTGTAAATGTCCTAGGAAATGTATAAAATTCGATGGAGTTGATCGTATCACAAGGTACAGGTATTATTTGTTTAGGAAGATTGAGTGCTGTAAGCAGATGCTTCTCCTGATAGAAAGATGGAAAGATAAAACATCGCCTATAGTCACCAAAGATGTTAATCGTGTGTTGCTATCCGTGTGACGGGATGGCAATGCCACATGCATATATGTACCGGCTACCTTACCCTCTTAACCGGAACACGACAATGATAATCATTGACGATATTGTGGCAGGAATAGGTAAGGCAGTGGTACTAAATATCCGGGCATGACGTTGCAAAAATCTAACACTTAGTAGTCACGATGGTAGTGACGGAAATAGCCAATCAATCGCCTCTTACGACCTTCCTGGTAGAACGACAATTGGCCTATTCTTCTAAGAAGCCCGGACCTGCACGGAGTAAGAACTACTGAACCGATTTTGATAAAACTTAGACAGTTCCCTAAGTTGCTATATAACTTATTTTAAATTAAAAATAATTATCTCGATATATCTTTTATTTCCCGAAAAATTCCTGGACCAACATACAAATATACATATACTTACGCAATTTTAGTACATGTGCTTGGACGCGAAAATATATCATCATACTCAAATGTTATCCAATTCCAACAATATTACATACATACATGTCAAACTGATAACCTCCATTTTTTCGTCGGTTGAAAATATTGTCTAACGGATGATAAATACTGATTAATGAAATGAATACCGAATAAGAAATACTGAAGTAGGTAGGTATATAGGTGTGTATAAAGTACGTGAATATAAATAGGAAAATTAACTTTAAATCGTTATATATCTTAAACTATTATTTAAAAAGAAAAATGATGAATAAAACCGAAAATTATTTTTAAATACCTATTTAACGATACCCCACATGATATTGTTCATCAATATATTTTTTTTAAATTTTGACAATATGGCGCCTGGTGGTTTCCATGGTGGGTTTTAATAAATGTAATGTCTTTAGTGACACTCGCAAGGTTAAGACGAATCGATTGACATGCGAAACATCAAAATCAGCCTACGCGTTTGGCCTCTAGAATGCCACATAGGAACAAACATACATACATACATACATACATACATACATACATATATAGACTGATAAACACAATACCCTCCTGCAGTCGGGTAAAAAATAGATTTATTTTTATTTTCGTCAAACAGGTTGTTCTTTTCTTATGTGATCTATTTGTTTTTTTTTTTTGTTTAGAAATCAAGATTTCATATTAAATTAGTGAAAATGTTTGTTTTTATATCATAAGATAGCAAACAAGCAGATGGGTCTCCTGATGGAAAGAGGCAATCATCGCCTACAGACACCAAAGAAGTTAATGGTGTGTTGCTATCTTCTGGCGAGGTCTAATGCCACACGCATAAGGTTACCGGCTACTTTAACCTCCAAACCGGAACACGACAGTGACAAGCACTGACGCTATTGTGGCAGGAATAGATAAGACGGTATTATCAGACCCGGACGAGACAATGCAGAACTCTACCACCTAGTAACCACGATGGCAGTGTCTCGTAGAATCAATCAGTCGCTTTTTACGACCTGGCTGGCAGAACGGCACTTGGCCTATTCTTCAAAGGAGACCGGGACCAACACGGAGGGATTTATGATAAGCATATTTCATGCCTACTTTCGGATGGCACCAAAAATGATTTTAACCGTACACTATATGCAAAAAAAATGTTTTGTTACAAACTAAGAATATGTTTGATTGTTCAAAAAGCTAAATTGATCTTATTTCAAATCATCAAAAATTTGTTTTCATTGAAATAAAACTCAGTCACCTACATCTTATATATATAAAAGAAAGTCGTGTTAGTTACTCCACTTATAACTCAAGAAAGGCTAAACCGATTTAGCTGAAAATTGGCAGGGAGGTAGTTTAGAGCCAGGAGAAGGACATAGGATACTTTTTTTTCCAATTAAAAAATAAATCTGCTTATTTATTGCCATTAAGGCGGAACAAAGTTTGCCGGGTCAGCTAGTATTTAATATGAATAAGTGATTAGAGAAGTCAATAAATGCTGTGCAGTAACTGCATGTAAATAAAATATATGAAAACAATATTAAGCTTAGATTTAAGAGTCAGTTCCATCGTATTTCAAAGCAAAGCAAAAATCTGTTACAACTGTTAACTCAAGAATTTTGTTATTCAAATAATTATACGTCAAGTCGACATTAAATCTTGGCAAGTTTATATAAATACAGTTCAAAATATTCACACGAACCTTACACACACACCCCATCCTAAAACAATATTAGTGGCTACGTAAGCTTTGAATTATTAATGAGGTGACTGGCATTTATAAATCGTAGAGTCAGCTACATTAACTCCCTGATATTATTTTTGAATGTTGCATTATAACACGCACGTTTACAATTATATATTTTTTATGTCATAAGATAGCAAGCAAGCGGATGGGTCTCCTGATGGAAGGAGTTAACCATTGCATATAGACACCAAAGGTGTTAATGGTACATTGCTATCTAGTGGCGAGACCATGGCATTCGTAACGCATCAGTTTACCGGCTAACTTAGCCTTTAAACCGGAACACGACAGTGGCAAGCACTGGTGCTATTGCGGCAAGAATAAGTTAAGCGGTGGTACCAGACTCAGGCGAGACAATGCAGATTTCTACTACATAGTAGCCACGATGGTAGTGACTCGTATAGCCACTCAGTCGCCTTTTACGACCTGCCTGGTAGAACGGCAGTTGGCCTTTTTTTCTAAGGAGCCCGGGACCAATACGTGGAGTATGAATTAATTTATAAAATAAATATAGAAAATATTCTTCAAAATAATTAAAATGTTTTAAATAAACTAAATAGTACTTGTAAATTTATTGCAATAAAATCAATAATATTTGTAAATTTATCCATACTAGCGATTGCATTTGTCCGTGTTTGACCATATATTAAACAATAAAACCTCATTTAAGTTTGATTACTGTTTTTGCTATAAAGAAAATAATATATATGAGTGTATTGTATAACGTACTAGCGGCCCGGTACATGCTTCGCTACCTATCGCCATTTATATATCACAGTTTGAGTATTAAACCAACTTTAATACTCAAAGATATTACATGAATGTAGTGCATGTAATATTTATTTTTAGTAACTTAATGCATTTCTAATGCATTTTCTTTGAAAATATTAACTTTCTGCAATACTCCTAGCGTAAAGTTTAATTGTGCCAAATTACTTTGTTCACCATCCGCGCAATTGCCTTAAAAGGGGATTAAAGTTTTTCCTTCGCGTTTTAATATATTACACACATTGATATAAAAAAAAGACGTGTGGCACTCGGAGACTGCCGCGATAAAGCTATTGCATAGCATTTTTATCAACTTATGCAATTACAATTATATATTTATTTTATTTATGCAGTATTTTTTCTTTTTTTTTTTCTTTGATATTAATTCAAGTTTCACTTTGAGCGTGGTGACCGATAAAAAAACCAAATTTTTTTCTTTTAATAAATAAATGAGATGTTAATATTGTTCAAAATATTGGAACGAAGTTCCTTACGGCAGGCTTGGAGGGGATAGGGATTTTGCTGCGCGACCGAACTGAAAAAAATGTGATAGTAAAACCGTAAGAAAAATGCGTGGAATAAAAGCGTTAAATGAGAAGTGCGCAGGCGCGACAGTCGCGTACACAAGCGAGTAGTGCCGTTTAGCCGAAGGAAGTTCGTTCCTACCTGCCCCCCAAGACAAGTAGCATCAACGCTAGGAGAATAGAAAACAAAATGTATGGATTTGACATAAGCTGTTGATACGAGCGTAAACGAATTTGTATTTACGCTCGTATCAACAGCTTATGTCTTATATATATATATATATATATATATATATATATATATATATATATATATATATATATATATATATATATATATATATACATAATAAGATAAAATATACTATATATCTTTTCTTCTTAATTACTGTCATGCCGTAAGTTTCTATATAGCTAACATGTTAATTGAACTCTGTCAGTACTACGGACTACCAATTTAAAGAGTTATAAAATTAAATACTGTCACCAAGATTTATGTATTTATCTTCATTGCTATCAAATTTGATTGTTTTAACATATTTTAAGTAAATCCTCTTTACCTACCTTACAAGTGAACGTAGAATTGTGCAAAATGTTATCGATAGTCACATTTTAAAACTTATGTTTCAGATTTATGAAAGCTGATGATAAATTTATTATTAAAAATGAACAAAAATATGCATAACTGAACATATAAAACTTCTTTTTTACGTATTTTTTGGCATACATATTTACAGAAATGTAAAATTGATCGAAATCTATTGCTACACTGAAAAATAAACTATCTTTCTTTGTTTCATTAAATTTACAAAATACAAGGGTTGTAACAAGAATATAGTGTTTATAACTTGAACTTATAGTGTCTGTAAAATATTTAAAGACGAAATATTATATTTTATCATCATTAAGACATTGTCAGCATTTTGCAAACTTATCACTACTTACAATGTGTCTAGGCAGTTCGTTAGAAGCGAACAATTGGGTAAACGAGTCACTTGTATTGTGGCTTCTAAGTGGTAGGGTTCTGCATTGTCTCGCCCGGGTCTAATACCACTGACCCACTTATTTCTGCAGCAATAGCAACAGTGCTTGTTACTGTCGTGTTCCGGTTTGGAGGGTAAGGTAGCCGGTAAATGTATGCATGTGACATTAATACCCCCCCCCCCCCCCCGCCACAAGGATATCAAAGCACCATTAATAATGTGCCACCAAAAGCCTTCTTAATTTGCGTTAATTTTACTTTAAAATTATCAAAAATTCTCACAGATGTTATCCACGCTTTAGAACAGCTGATTGAATAATAGTGATCAACCACCATTTTAAGCGTAATCTGCAGGGTTCTAGCGTTCGCTGATTATCGAATAATTCGCTACTATTTTGCTTGTCAAAAGTGCCACTTGGCTACGGTCTTGTACGAAAATTGACAAAAATGATCGATGCAATATAACGTTTCGTTTCACGAATGACACTTGGCTACCAATTACAAATTCGTTTACGCTCGTGTCAACAGCTTATGACAAATCCATAAATTTCTCTTTCTATTGTACTAACGTTGATGCCACATCTTGGGGGGCAAGTCTTTTTTGCTTTTAATGCACTTTTCATATAAATAAAACTTATAACCTCGGTGAAAATAATACTTCAAAGTGACGTTTACCGTCAATTCAGAGACAATATTCGATATAATTCGTAAAGTTCGTATGGAACGAACGTTGAACAAGCCATGATCCACTTGGCTACCAATTTGGCTTAAATATCGCCAAAGCGTAATATGTGAATAGTTACTGAGCGTTTGCCACTTGTCTAGGGGGGCTGGTGTCCCACGACACCACATCATTTTTTGTATAGATGGCGTCAACGCTTATATTTCTTGCAGATAAAATTGCCCTTACACACATCAATTGACTTTTTTTTGATAAATCTATCATATCCGAATTCCGGGTACACTTTAAATATCAAGTCTTTAATGTTGGTTACGATTTCACGAAGGTCTTTACCTATGTAAAATTTTTTGTAGCCTGTGAATCAGGCTTTTGAAGGGAACTTTCCCCTAAGTAACCACTAACCAATCAATATGATCTTGTTTGGAAAATTTGTGCTTCTTCTACCTAAATGTTTGCTCATGTTGGTATACTTACAGCTTCAAAAATTAAACAGTTTTCCACAATGGGGAAGATTTAAAGCAAGATTTAATAATATCATAACTACAAATCCTTATTAAGTAGCTATACAAATACAGTACTTACACCTACTTACTAACGAATTAGACACATATCAGGCCAAAGCGAACGATCATGTATCCCTCAACAACACCGTAAAATACACAAAATAGATCGAATATTCAACGACTACAAAGTAAAGTGATTTTTTTCAAAGAAGGAAAATCCAACGTTCCGTATCAAATAAGTCTATTGCGAAAGGAGCCGGTCACATGTTTACTCCGCGCGGGCCGCAGAGGTTAAAGGTATATGATTCCACTCATGTACCTTAAAAAAACCGGCTAATTGCGAGTCGAACTCGCGCATTAAGGGTTCCGTACCATAATCTATAAAAAACGGCAAACAATCACGTTTGTTGAATCCTTCTTAATATTTATTTTATTTTAATTATTTATTTTTAAAGTGATTTTATGCAAATGCAAAAGGGAGTTTATGCAAAAAAAACACGTTTGTTGTATGGTGGTCACCCTTAAATATTTATTTTATTCTTTTTTTTAGTTTTAGTTATTAAAGCGGCAACATAAATACCTACATCATCTGTGAAAATTTCAACTATCATGGTTCATGAGATACAGCCTGGTGACGGACAGATAGATAGACGTACAAACGCACGGACGGACAGTGGTGTCTTAGTAACGGGGTCCCGTTTTAAACTTTGAGTATGGAACCTTAAAAAGTATAGTAAAGCCAACGCTCTCACAGTTCGGCTCTTCTCGGCAATGTTCGGTTCTCGTTCGGCGGTCAGAGTAGTGCGCCGCATCGTGCACACTGCACACAGCCTTTCGGTTAATACATAGATAGTACCTAGGTATGTTGAGTTATTTTCGTTTTACATTTTTTTTAAACTATGCATCTAAATAACGTGGTATAAGAGCCAAAGTTTGTCTTCCTAAGATCTTCGTGTTGATGAAGTACATTAATATGATAAGGATTAAAATTCACTTATTAATTTTTTTATCTTTCAATACATGTCGGTTCTTCAGGAATATTTAATAAATGCACTTTGTTTATTCATATTTAAAACACTTTGTACACAAATTATACGAGTACAGATATTCACTGTTGTACGTAGATGATAAATATCTATACACCTATAGAAGGAAAGAAAGAAAATATTTATTTGCAAGAATATGGGTATTACAAGTTGTTAAAAATAATTAAGTTACCGACATATTCTACCAATATATGGTGTGCAAATATTTTAAAAAAAATATCATTATATAATATTACATTTAAAACTATAAATTGTATCGATTTTTCAGAATTACTACCGGATCGGAACGCGGCCACATACTGAGTAGATCCGGCGGAAGAAACTCAGCGGGCTGGTCTTTTTTTCTCTATTGTATGTTCTTGTTATAAATATACAAGGATGATTCCATATTACAAAGTTATTTTTATAATTACAAATTTCATATTTTGAGTAATTATTCTTTTTTATAATTTACATAATGTTCACCATTTACAAAATTTTTACTACATTGAAATTTTTTTAAGGACAATTCAACAAACTTATATTTCTATCCATTAACATTTAATTTTATCGGCTAAAAATTCTTTAATATCATAATAAGTTTTATCTAACAGCAAATCAAACAACTTTTTGCGAATTTTCTCACAAACAGCTGATTACGGTAGTTTTCCAATACAACCAATGCCACCTAAAAGCGGGTTGCTGAACTAAAGAGACAAGCGTGATATTTCAAAAAGTCATTAAAAGTTCTGGTATTTATCGATAGATGGAAAAACTAAAATGTATCACCGCTGTGCCGGTTGGAGTGGGGGGTGTTAGGTTTTTTCGTTACGGAATTTCTGGATTCGGTCTCCACGCTCAAGGCCCGCGATAGAAGCTATGCAATAGCTTAAAAACCCAAGATACACAATCCCGAACAAAACTGACTCAAAAGTGTCGCTAATTTCATTTACATATGGCAAAAACATATGTCTGCATATCCAACCTTAAGCGCCAGACTTATAGTTGTTTTTACAAAACAATGTACAAAAAGAAATAAAATTGACAGCGTCGCGATCGACCCGATTCTATTTGAAATGAGCGCACAATTTAAAATTGTGCGCTCATTTTTGGAGGACGTTTTTGAGACACTGTGTATCTTGGGTATTTTATATCAATGATTACACATATTTGATTTGTGTGAAGTGCATGTGCGGTACCCCCCGCAATGTAAACGTAACGAATGCGGTGGCAGAAATTTGCAACTATTAGGGAAATCTGTCAAACAAGACATAGAATAACGTTTTTTCTACAATTATTATTGTATTTCCAAATTACTCCATAAATGTGTTATGAGTAAAACATTATAACCACATAAATAGTCAAAGTAAATTCTAACTTTGCCTACTAATGCCTGGAAATTGTATACGAGAAATAAATGAAAATTTGTTTTATAGGGAAAAGTAAGCTACATAACGTTAAATTATGATGTTAGTAGTATATATATTAATAATAGTATTGAATAAAATGCACGAATTGATCAAAACCCAAAGTGAGAAAATTATTTTATTGTGAAATTGGTAGAAGAAATTATTTTATTGTGAAATATATTAAATGAATAACGAAGCTCTAAAATACAAACAACTCGAAATACAAACATCTATACTCATCACACAAATACCTGTCCCTGGCGGGAAATGAACCCGAGCCCCGTTAATTGCGTGGTTAGAGTCGCTAGCTCGACAAACAGGGCGGTTAATTTGTTTAGTAAATAATTATGTGTAGTCAATAAATAATTATGTTAATGTTGATCCCCAGCGAAATCAATTCTATGTCGATGTTGATTCCCCGTGTTGGTCCCGGGCTCCTTTAAAAAATAGGCCAACTGCTGTTCTGCCAAGCAGGTCGTAAAAGGCGACCAATTGACTATACGAGTCAGTACCATCGTGGCTACTAGGTGGTAGAGTTCTGCATTGTCTCGCCCGAGTTTGGTACCACTGCCTTGTCGTGTTCCGGTTTGGAGGATAAGGTAGCCGGTAAATTTATGCATGTGGCATTAGACCTCGCTACAACATAGCAATGCAGCATTTACAACTTTGGTGTCTATAGGCCACGGTTGATTCTTTTCATCAGGAGACCCATCTGCTTGTTTGCTTCCTTATGATATAAAAAAGGTAATTTGACTAGGTACCCTAAAGTGAAATTAATTGTGCTTCATTTTGTACGTTTGAGGTATGAAAGTAGTCGTGTTTAAATTTGTTTAACAGGATCTTAATATTATCGAGGCTTAGCGAATAATGTAAAGTGGTATCAAATAACTGTTTCCATTGTTTCTTAGCTCTTTAATATTTCTTATATATTGTGCCAAAAATAATTAACTTCCCTTAAACACGAGGTTTAAAACTTCGAAACTAGGTTTTAATAGTATTATTAATCATTGTTTTGTGCACTATTTTAAATAAATTTTTCTAAGTCAACTATTTATTATCTTTCTTGTACTTCTTATTTACCTTATTTAGTAGAAAATTTTAAAATACCTCTGACTATATTTTGACATAATTTCGAATAGTTTCGCATTAGTAGTGTAAGGAGAATAACGTTACAAGTCTCCTTAAAGACGTGAAGTCGTTGCTTGCGTAATCGATGGAGCGCCCGATACAGATCCTAAGACTCCCTCCTTCCCAAACTTCACCTATATACACATAGGTCTATCTATAAAAGCCTAAACTTCCCTCGACGCGGCCTTTTCTCGCCATTTGGATGAATGGACTAAGGGATTGGAGGTTCTTTTCTGCTGCTGCTGCGTGTTAACTATTCACATAAGTTGTGCCTGGGCCTCCTGATCTGCAAGCACCATCGGCTGACGTCCTGCCACCAGCTCCTGCCGTGGTCACCCTCAACGTTTTCCGATACGTTTATATTTTTGTAGCTTTCTCAAATGACTATTTTTTTATTTTCCTAGACGATTACATTTTTTCAATTTTCCGATACATAAATATTCTACCGTAACGATGCGGATGTCCCCATGAAGTAAATTTTGCTGTTGAGAATCGAACTCGAGTCCAATCGAGAATAGTTAGGATCGCTAACCACTTAACCCAGGGGGGCGCCCAAGTTTCCTTTAAAAGGAAACCATCAGCCATTCCTTCAGCGAGTTCGTAAAAGGCAAACAATTGGCTATACGGATCGGATTTGATAGTGAGTTCTGCACCGTCTCACTCGAGTATATGGTACCACCGCCTTACCTATTTTTATAGACGATGTCATTTATCTCTTTCCTTCAGGAGAGCCACCTGCTTGTTTGCTATCTTACGCTATAACAAAATCTAGTATTCCTTTTAAATATTACGAGTGAGTTTATTTGAAATATTTTAAGTGTCAACGATCATGCTATTATCTACGTAAAGAAAAAACCTTGTACCCCTGTTTAGGACAATTACAAAGGCAAACGTTTTTTGTATGGGTGTTCCTTTTAAATTTTTATATTATTTTAATTTAATAATTTATATTAAGTGAATATTTAATTGAATAATCTTTGAATATTTCCAGATTCTACCAGTTATCGTTATTAAGATCGAGAAAAAATTGCAAATAAATTACGTTTGTCGTATGGCAGTCCACATCAAATATTTATTTTATCCCATTTTTAACATTTGCTTTTATAGTGGCAACAGAAATAAATCTGTGAAAATTTTAATTGTATTACTGTCACATTTCATGAGATACAGTCTGGTGACAGACGGACGTATACCTAAAAATTATATCGACTTTGGTTATGTAATCCTAAAAATTATATCGACGACATTTTACTCAGCTCGCGTATAAGCTAAGCGGTCAGATAGTATGTTATTTGTTTGAATAATAAAACTGTAATATATTTTTATCTACGAATGTCCTAATTTTTCTATTTAGATATAAGAACAGTAAAATAAATTGTCTTTCTCAATTTCCCGTAAGTTTTTATAGACCGATTGCGGAGATGTCTAGAGATTGAATAGGAAGGAGGCGTGGCGAGTCAATGATTGCAGATGCCGTCAACATTTTATTTTAATTTTTAAGTACTATCTGTCTTCTCACTTTATCTTACTTGAATATTAAGTATGAAAGTTTAAAATTTGTATATTGTATGTATTAGTATACTATCGATCGCCCTATGGTCGAAAGTTGAGCTTAAACTATGTCCTAAATCCATCCTCGTTCTCGTTATGTCCGTCCTAGGTCTAGCGCAGAAATACTTAGTACCTACTAGAAAGCTGTAATTTGTACATATTAGTTACAGCAACAAAGTGTTAAAGTCTTGAAAAATATTTTTTTAGGATAGCTCCTCTACTTGTTCAATGGATGTGTTATTTTTTTCACATATACTCCATAGTGTGGGGTATAGTTAGATAGGTTTTAAAAAAAAATGGTTTTTTAATACAATTTTTGATTAAGAGACTCATTTGTGAAATATTAAGCCTTAAAGTGCTGATTTTTGTTAGAGTCAAGTGTCTTTTTTTATATCATAAGATAGCAAACAAGCAGATAGGTCTCCTGATGGAAAGAGTCAACCATCGCCTCTAGACACCAAAGATGTTAATGATGCGTTGCTATCTTGTGGTGCGTTATAATGCCACATGCATAAGTTTACCGACTACCTTACCCTACAAACCGGAACACGGCAGTGATAAGCACTGACACTATTGCGGTAGGAATAGGTAAAGCGGCGGTACGACAAGACACGAGAGTACAAGACACGGGCGAGATAATGTAGAACTGTAACACCTAGTAGCCACCATGATAGTGACTCGTATAGGCAATCGGTCGTCTTTTACGATCTGCCTGGCAGAACGGCAGTTGGTCTATTCTTCAAAAGAGCCCGGGACCAACACGGGGGAAACTAAAACGGTTGGTTTTAGGGGAAGGGGAAAATTCAGGACAGTAGTAAATTAAATGAAGTTAAAAGGAACACCATCACGGGTAAAAAGGCTTTACAAGTTTTTGAGTAATAATCGACCAACATATAAAATGTATTTAAAGAAGTTTTTATAGGCGCTATACCTGTGGTGTGGATATTTTCGTCATTAAAGCTAAAGGGTCAAATGTTTATAATATGATACAATAAAAACTCTCTTCTAATCTATAAAAAAATATTAAAATCGTTTCAGTAGTTTGAAAGTTATAAGCAAATTCTTGCGTAAAAATAAGAGATATTCGATTTTATCCGTCAAAAATAACAAGAAAATTTAAAAAAAAAACGGGTTGAGGCTATGTCATGGACACAGCCGTGGATGTTTTACGTGAATACGCGTCTACGTAACGGGTCATATTTTTTGGTATAATTTTTGTCGAAGTAAAATCTCTTTCAGACGTTATACATTTCATGAATTTTATATGGCTCCAAAAAGATTTCTTTTTGTAACTGATTACAATTTTGCACTGAGTTTTTCACTTAAGTGCCATATATATTTACTTTTAGCCTTGAAAACTATTTTTTGAAATTATACAATCAATAAATCTTTACAAGAGCTTTCGAATAAAACTTAATCGAATTGTATTATTGCTCTGAGTCTAAAGATATTCCATATTATGCAAAATATGTGACGCGGGAAAATTTACTAAAAATGACGGTACTTCCTACTCCACTATTCGCGAAGTATCGTAATCCGCGTTCAGCTTATCAAATTCTTTTATTCTTTAGCTATCCAGTGGTATAATTAGATTTTGGATATTGGTGATAGTTATGTAGCTATAACATCAAACTGTATCCCCAAATTTTGTCATCATCGGTTTTATGCCCCTATGTAGGCAATTTTAAAGACGTATTCACGTCAAAATTAAATTGAATTACATTATACGCATAACGTATTTTTTTAATCATTGGACCAACCGCTTAGGAGTAGTAGGCTTTCAAAAAGAAATCTATTTCGTAGTTTGGCCCTTTCGCCTTTATGATTATGATATCATTCACAATAAATTTTATATAAAATAAACTACTACCATTACGTTGTAGGTTTAGTGCCAACCCTAGATCTGACATACATTAGTAATTCGCATACAGCACGTACAAGTGTCATGCAAAGTGTAACTTCACCCGTAACAGTCACATTATATTCTGTGACAATACATAAAAACACAAATTTTCGACATGTTAATGAGAACATTTTGTGTCGCGTACATGCGAAAATTTGTACGAGAGATTTTACACGTTAAAATTTTATTGTGTTAGCTGTACGTTTCTTAAGGCGAGGCATCGTGACAAACGGAAATAATATAACAAGATAAAATTAAAAATTTCAAAAACCCCCGACACATCCTCAGACCGCCAATCTGCTATATATGCATCATTTTAAGAGCAAACGTGAAAGAACCTTATGGTCTTCGAAAGGAGATCTTGCAGTTTTAGGTTAAGGTTACCGCGGTTCCTTAATCAATGAGCTTGCGTTGTTTTATTGCAAAGCTCCCATAGCCTCCAGCTCCGCTATGTAACCCTGGAAACAATTTTGATCCAGAGTTTATATGAAAATATAACAAATGAGACTTATCGATAGATAAGCGCTTGACCTCGAGCTCGCCTGATGGTAAGCTAAGACGAGGCCTAACATAGAACGCACTTCCCTAGAGGGTACCTGTTCACTCTTCTCTTGAAGATCTCCAGATTATACTCGTCAGGGAACACATACTCAGGAAGCATGTTTTAGTCCTTTGCGATTCGACTGAAGAATGTTGAGTTGAATCGCTTTATCCGGGGACGTAGAACGTCGACCATATGGCGATGCCTAGAATCTGTGCGCCTCGACGATCGATAGAAAAACGGGGACGGCGGAATTAAGTCGTGCAATTCTTGAAACCACACTCAATGGGCTTATTTTTTTTAATGCAGGAGTTCCGTGGCCACTTTCTAGTTCAAATAATAAACCTTGCGAATCTCCTAGTAATAAAATCCAACGATATCAACCCAATCTTCGATGGCCACCTTTCAGTTCCATCTTTATTATATCTTAGAAAATACCTGGCACCTAAGTATTTGCCAAAATAAACCGAATTAGCCAACATTCGTTGGGGTAATCTAGATTAGCTTAATATCTTTAATGGACTTCTTCCAGTTCTATTATCCGATACTAGAAAACATCCTGTTCAAAAGACCTTAAAAACGGTCAAATTTTTCAACCAAAATTGATGGTGATGCTCAATTTTCATTCATTCGTTCGTTTCGTTTCTATGACCTTATCTTATTTTATCGTGAGAACCTTAAAATTATCTAATAACAGATTATTTTATCTCGTTTAGTTTAAAAGATTCTGTAGCCATCTTCCAGTTTTATCAATAGATTTTTAAAATCATTCAGTACCAAACAGTATACCAAAACAAACCCAATTAGCCCATACTCGATGAGTTTATATGGTTCAGCGAGATATCATAGAATTCTTCCAGTTTTTTATGCAGAAACTGGGAGCCATTCTGTTCCAAAGTCCTTATTAGAACAAACCAAATAAGCCCCAAATCGTGGCGTTGCTCAATTTAAATTAAAAGTTCCCATAACCTCCTTTCTGCTTCATCATAGGACCACATAAATTATCTAGCACTAGGTTAACTTTCAAAACAAAAAATGAGTCCAAACTCGATGGGTTTGTCTTGTTTAGTTCAAAGGTACCCATATCCATCTTCAATTCCCATTATTAAATTAAAAAAAAATATCTAGCACCAAAACATATGCCAAAAACCGCAATAACTCACATTCAATTGTTTTTTCTGGGTTAGCTTAGGATTTCTCATGAACTTCTTCCCACTCTATCATCTGAACTCGAAAGCCATCCTGCTTCAAAGACTTCCTCCTTCCTGCTTCCACCATCAGGATGTTTGTTAAAACACAACGAAGGTTCCTATAATTACGTTGCAATTCCATCAGCAGATACTATATATGTAGAAATAGTCTATCATCAAATTGTTTGCAAAAACAAACTGAATCTGTTCACCACTTGATGGGTTAACCTAGTTTAGCTTTGGAGTTCTCGGGTACATCTTCCAGCTCTATCGTCAGGCACTGGAAGCCATTCCGCTCCAAATTCCCTATAATACCGATACAAATGACCCCAAGGTCGATGGTGTTGCTCTATTTTATTTCAAAGTTCCCATAACATACTTTCAGCTCCATCATGAGACCCTGGAAATCGTCTAGCTTATCCAAACAGAATAACAGAGTCCAATTTCGATTAGTTTATCTTATTTAGTTTAGTTCTCATGGTAACCTTCCAGTTCCATCATCAGATTCTGAAAATCATCTAGTACAAAGGTGTTTGCTAAAACAAGACAATTAAGTGCTAATTAAAAAGCATTACCTCGTTTAGTTTAGGAGTTCATTGTGGTTGCATTTTGAATCTGGATTCTTGGGATTCGAATGTTACTTTTTCGGTGCAATTTCCAGAGCCTTATCATCATGAGAAAGATCTTACTGTAACAAATGAAATGACTCCAAACTACACTATATTAGCAATTTCTATCTCTGAGTTAAATGGCACACTTATGGCCCCATCTTCAGTTCTTCGACATTACATTATGTAATGGAAAGTACACATCATAACAAATCCATCGAGTCTGAAGTTGACTATCTTATTGGAACGAAGTTCCTTACGGCAGGCTTGGAGGGGATAGGGATTTTGCTGCGCGACCGAACTGAAAAAAATGTGATAGTAAAACCGTAAGTAAAATGCGTGGAATAAAAGCGTTAAGTGAGACGTGCGCAGGCGCGACAGTCGCGTACACAAGCGAGTAGTGCCGTTTAGCCGAAGGAAGTTCGTTCCTACCTGGTGTCCCGCGACACCACATCATTTTTTCTCTTTCTATATTCAACGCGTGAGTTTTGGTAGCACTTTATCAGTTTCATCTTCAGATCCTCGTCATCATGAACACTAATCAAACTTAGTACTTATAGCAATAAGACTCAGTCCGAACAAGATTGCCTTGTTAAAACTCTGCGTCGGAGAGTTCCAGTCCCTATATCTAGGCTACATCATGAGCTCAGTTGGATAGTGCCATATATTGCATTGTCACTGAGCTTTCACAAGTGTGCTAAGTTTTTGTACAAACGGATATCAGAAAGTCGTTAAAAAGTGGCTTGCAATGTTTGGATAGTCTGTTATTGAAATACAAAAATTGCCAGTTAAATAGACGCTGATGATCTTCGAATAAGGATTTTAAAATATCAGCCCTACGTTACCATGTAAATGCAATATCAATAAAATAACAAAATACAAAATTTAGTATTGATAAAGTCATTACAAGTTACTTAATTCCTTTCATCAATTTGAAAAGAGCTGGTGAACATATATAAATATTGAATCATAGCTAAGAACAATCTCGCAAAACACAGCTTTCAATTAAAAAAACCGCAACCAAATCGGACCATCCGCCTGGCCGCTACGATGTCACGAACAGACACACAGATACACATATACACAAATACACAGATACACACCTGAAACTTACAACACCCCTCGTTTTGCGTCGGGGGCTAAAAAACTGGTTTTTTTAATCACGTTTTTTTTGTATTGATTGTTAAATAACAATTTTACAAAAATTACACGATATACCTGAAGATATTATCTAAAGAATGTGCTAACTCATTACATGATAGAATGTACTTTACTCGATCTATAAAATGCCGAAAACAGGCTAAAAAAATCTCTAAAACAAATATATAAGTTTCAGGTGTGTATCTGTGTATCTGTGTATGTATGTATCTGTGTGTCTGTGCGTGGCATCGTGGAGCCCTGGCGGATGGTCCGATTTGGTTGCGGTTTTTTTTAATTGAAAGCCCTGTTTTGCGAGATGGTTCTTAGCTAAGATTCAGTAGAATCTGTTCAGCCGTTTCAAGATAACCAGCTCTTTTCAAACTGATGAAAGGAATTAAATAACTTGTAAATGCTTTGTCGATACTAAATTTTGTATTCTGTTACTTTGTTGATATTGCAATTACATGGTAACGTTGAGCTAATACTTTGAGATTCTCATTCGAAGATCATTAGCGTCTATTTAACTGGCAATTTTCGTATTTAAATAACAGATTTTCTAAACATTGCAAGCCACTTTTTAACGACTTTTTGATGTCCGTTAGTACAAAAACTTGACAGACTTGTGAAGGAAATGCAAATACTATGGTACCATCCAACTGAGCTCGTGATGTAGCCTGGATGTAGGGACTGGAACTGTCTGATGCAGAGTTTTAACAAGACAATCTTGCTTAGACCAAGTCTGGTTGCTATAAGTACTAAGTTTGATTAGTGCTCATGATGAAGAGGATTTGAAGATGGAGCTGATAAAGTGCTACCGAGACTCACGCGTAGAATGTAGAAAGAGATAAGATAGTCAAATTCGGACTCGATGGATTTTTGATGATGTTTACTTTCCATTACATATAATGTCGAAGAACTGAACATGGAGCCGTAAGAGTGTTATTGTAACTCACAGATAGAAATTGCTAGTATAGTGGAGTTTGGAGTAATTTCATTTGTTACAGTAAGATCTTTCTCATGATAATATGGCTCTGAAGATTGAGCCGAAAAAGTGACATTGGAACTTCAAGAATTCAGATTCAAAGTTCAACTACAATGAACTCCTAAACTAAACGAGGTAAAGTTTTTGAATTAGCTCTTAATTGTCTTGTATTGGCAAATATCTTAGTGCTGGATGATTTTCAGGATCTGATGATGGAACTGAAAGGTAACCATGAGAACTCCTAAACTAAATAAGATAAACTAATCGAAATTGAACTCATTTGTTCTGTTTGGACAAATACTCTAGTGCCAGACGATTTCCAGAGTCTCATGATAGAGTTGGAAATACTTAATGGGAACCTTGGAATAAAATTAGCAATACCATCGAATTTAAGGTAGTTTGTATCGTTATTTCAAGGAATTTGGAGTGGAATGGCTTCCAGTGTCTGATGATAGAGCTGAAGGATGTAACCAAGAACTCCTGAAGAAGAAGAAGAAACCAGGTTAACCCATCAAGTGGGGAAAAAATCAGTTTGTTTTTGCAAACAATTTGGTGCTAGACGATTTTTAGTATCTGATGATGGAATTGGAACGTCTAATGTCATGGAATCTGTCGAATTTCGGATCTTTTCTTGTGTTTTAACAAACATCCTGGTACTAGACGATTTCTGGGGTCTTATAATAGAGCCGATAATGGAGGTCATGGGAACTTTGAAATAAAATGGAGTAAATTTTTACAAGGATTTTGCATCACGTTGTTTATCAGTGCCTGGTTATAGAATTGGAAAAAGTCTATAAGAACTTATAAGCATTATCCAAATAAACTCATTGAGTGTAAATTTTAGGATCTGATGGTGAAACTAGAAGGTGACCATGATAATTTTTGAACTAAACAAGATAAAACCATTGAGCCCCGTGTTGGTCCGAGCTCCTTTGAAGAATAGGCCAACTGTCGTTCTGCCATGCAGGTCGTAAAAGGCGACCGATTAGTTATGCGAGTGACTACCATCCTGGCTACTAGGTGGTAGAGTTCTGCATTGTCTCGCCCAGGTCTGGTACTACCACCTTACCTATTCCTGCCGCGATAGCGTCAGTGCTTGTCACTGTCGTGTTCCGGTTTGGATGTTCCGGTAAGGTAGCCGGTAAACTTATGCATGTGGCATTAGACCTCGCCACAAGATAGCAAAGCACCATTTACATCTTTGGTAGACACCAAAGATGTAAATGGTGCTTTGCTATCTTGTGGCCTAAGAGTCAACCATCGCCTGGTGTCTAAGTTGGCCTAAGAGTCAACAGGCGATGGTTGACTCTTTCCATCAGGAGACCTATCAGCCTGTTTGCTATTTTACGATATTAAAACAAGAGCTTAGATTCATTTGTTTTGTTTTGACAAATACTCTAATGCTAGATGCTTTCCAGGGTCTTATAATGAAGCAGGAAGGAGAAAGTCTTTGGAACAGAATGGCTTCCGGTATCAGATGATAGTGTGAAGAACTCCATAAGATATCCTATCGAGTTTGGACTCATTTCTTCTATTTTGAGAGTTACCCTGGTGTTAGATAATTTCTGTGGTCCTATGATAAAGCAGGCGATTTGAGATTCATTTGGTTCCTTCTAATAAGGAATTTGTAACAGAATGACTTCTAGTTTCTCGAGATAAAACTGAAAGAAGTCCATGAATTCTCGCTAAACCAGACAGGCCCATCGAGTATGAGTTAATTGGGTTTGTTTTGGTATAGTGTATACTGTTTGGTGCTGATTTTAAGAATCTATTGATGTCACTTGAAAGTGGCTATAGGATCTTTTAAACTAAACAAGACAAACTTAACGCGTTATTTGTTCTGTTTTAACAAATAATTTGGTGTTAGATGATTTCCAGGCTCTTACGATAAAGTGATAGAAGGTTATGGAAACGAAACGAACGAACGAATGAAAATTGAGAAGCACCATTGATTTTGATCCCGTTTGAATCGTTCTTTTTGTTTTTGTTTTCCAGTGTCTGATAATAAAGCTAGAAGAGGTCCATTATAACTTTTAATCTAATCTAGAAAAAACCATCGAATATTAGCTAATTCGGTGAATTTTGGTAAATATTTAGGTGCTGGATGTTTTTTAAGATAAAATAATGATGGAACTGAAACGTGGCCATCGAGATTGGGCTGATATCGTTGGATTTTATTACTAGGAGATTCGCAGGGTTTGATAATATAAATAGAAAGTGGCCGTGGAAATCCTGATATAAACAAAATAAGTCCATTGAGTGTGGTCTCATTTGTTATATTTTACATACACTCTGGATCAAAATGATTTCCAGGACTACATAGTGGAGCTGGAGCCCATGGGAGCCTTGCAATAAAATAACTCAAACTCATTGAGTAAGAAACCATGGTAACTTTAACCTGATGCTGCAATATCCCCTTTCATATATCATCAGGTCTTTTCACGTTTTGCTCTTAAAATAATGCGTTTGTAGCGGAATGGCGGTCTGAGGATGTGTCGGGGGTTTTTGAAATTTTTAATTTTATCTTGTATGATATTTAGTTGTAAATACAAAAAAGAATGTGCTAAATTTTAGTTTTCAGCTGATGTCCTATATTTATTTATCCGAAAATTAACACGTTCCCCAGCGGTTTCAGAACATACCGCGCCACCCATTTTCTAAAGAATTGACGCGCGTCGATATACCTCGCCTTAACAAAACAACAATGCTTAACCATATTTAGTGGTGGTTCGTCCCGAACTATGAACTCGCGGTGACATACATAATTTTTACATTAGCATTCTGTACTCCCTCAATTTCTTTTTTAGGGGACTGTGTACAATTTTACAAAAAGTTTGCAAATGACACGCTTGACTTATATTTTAGAAAAGATTATAGTTACTAGACTTATATTTTAGATACGCTTAAATCTTTAAAACTACGCAACGGATTTTGATGTGGATTATTTCACTAGATAGATTGATTCTCGTGGATGGTTTTAGTATATAAACCTTTCCAATATTCCCACAGGAAAAAAAAGCTACGCGGGTGAAACCGCGGGCAGGTCGCTAGTTATAAATAATGCAACAAACATGATTTTTTCCGTTTTTTATAGAGTTAGGTACCATTATCTATAAAAAACGGAAAAAATCATGTTTGTTGTATTATTTATAACTAGTGACCTGCCCGCGGTTTCACCCGCGTAGCTTTTTTTCCTGTAGGAATATTGGAAAGGTTTATATACTAAAACCATCCACGAGAATCAATCTATCTAGTGAAAAAATCCACATCAAAATCCGTTGCGTAGTTTTAAAGATTTAAGCGTACATAAGGACAGACAGAGAAAGCGACTTTGTTTTATACTATGTAGTGACATATAATATAATACAAACCCTTAAATATTTATTTTAATATAATAATTTATTTTTTAAATTGAATATATAATTAAATATTTTGTGAATTTTTAAAGCGTCTGCCAGTTTTCATTATTATGAACGAGAAAAAATTTACAAAAAACACGTTTAAATATTAATTTTTATTGTTATAGCAGCAACAAAAAACATAATCTGTAACAACTCTACTGTCTAGTCTGGTGACTGACGGACGGACAGATGGACAGACAGTGGAGTCTTAGCGATAGGGTTCTGTTTGTATCCTTTGCATTTAAAACCCTAAAAATTAAAAATGCATGATACATTAATAAGTGAAGGTTATAACAATTTAACTTTTTTAATGAGGAATGGAACAATTAAATGCATTTTTTTATTTATATAAAAAAATAGCTGACCCGGAAAACGTTTTGCCATACAAATTACTTGTATCGAATATTTTAGAGGTATTTGAGAAGGGGGTGGGGGGGGGGGGTAATTGAGTACATATCTACAAATTCTCATTGAAATCAGTTCATTAGTTTAGGAATACAAAGCGGACAAAGAACGTGACACGCAATTTATATATACTAAGATGTACACTTTTTATTATTGCATTTTTAGCAGCAAATTCATTTTAGTATGTATTACTTATTCTTATTTCATCGTCGTTCAAAAAGTAATAGCATTATATACATATCTTCACGCCAGATCCCTTACGGGGTAGGCAGAAGGAACCGAGTGCCATACATCACGATCCTTGCAGGCTTGTCTCGCTTTCTCCACATTCATCACTCTCTTCATACACACACGCCGGTTGCGAAGACTCTTGACACCACATTATATTCTACTTTTAATAAAACTATTGACTATTGAGTTTCATTTCCTATTTTATTTTTTATTATAATATAATAGCAAAGTAGCAAATAGCTCTTCTGATAGAAAGAAACAACAATAGCCAATAGATACCAAAGATATAAATGGTGCGTTGCTATCCGTGTCAAGGGATTGGCTTGCCACAAACATATATTTACTTACCCTCCAAAATCGTAACACGACAATCTCAAACACGGACGCTAATTGTATTACGCGAACGAACTAAGTAAGTAAAGTTTATTCTTTAAAAACTATCTCTTTATTACAAAGACAGACAGTGAATTAGTCATGGCAGCACTTTTTATAATTAGCAATAACTTATAGATGAGCTATCAAAAAAAAAGGAAAATATCTTACTTTATTTTGTACATAAAACTCGATAAAATTACACATTTTAAAATAAAATAAGGATTTAAAGTCACTTAAATAAATGCTTTGAATGAAACTGCTTTAGCAAATTTAATAGAAACCGTTTTTTCGCAAACCCGAGCTCTCCTATATACCCTAATACCCTGTGGGTTGCGGTCTTCCCGACAAGATACGATTAGTGTAATTGAAATCGCTTTAAATATTTTCTTCTGAAAATGTAAAAGATTTCACGAGTAATGGCGGAAACTGAACTACTTAAAGTGTAATTTTATTTAAAACTAGCTGTTCCTGCGGCCTTATTTGTGTATAAACACGTAACTTGCTTTTAGAAGTCGGGTTAAGAAGTAACCTATGTTATTTAGTAAGTTATTTAGTAACAATGTAGCTTGATATTGAGATTTATTTTAAAACTAGCTTTTGCCCGCGGCTTTGGTCGCGTTAAATTCATTTTCAAGAGACAAAGAGTAGCCTATGCCACTCTCCATCTCTTTAACTATCTCCACTTAAAAAAATCACGTCAATTCGTCGCTCTGTTTGGCCGTGAAGATGGACAAACAAACACATACACTTTCCCATTTGTAATATTAATATATGTTAGAATAATTCACAAGTGTAAAGCGAAACATCTATATTTATTAAAATTAAGGACATCATTTGACTATTACTTTATTTAAAATTCTCTATTATTATTTCCGGTATCATCTGATTGGTTGTTTTTGTTGGCGCTTCGATCGTTTCTTTCTGGTTTTTGTTTCGTATGTCAAGATTGGCATTTTGTCGCAGCCTTTCGAAAGAGACGCTCGAGACACCAATCATATGTGTAAAAAGGCAAAAGTAAATAGAAATTGTGAAGTGGTGTAAGATATCAAGGAAACAAAGTAATTATTGTGAATATTGAATTTAGTGTTCTTTTAAATTGAGGCACCGCACCTGACCGCACTCAATATATAGTAGTATGGATAAGTCCAGTAGTTTCTCAGTATAACCATTCAAAAAATCTTACATCTTTATAATTTTAGTATCTATATAATTATCACGAGAATAGATAAACCTTGTACCCCTTTTTAAGATAATTTAGTGAACGGTAAACTATGTAATTTGGTACAGTTAAAATTTACATTTACAAAAGGCTACAGAAATCTAATGTTTTTAAATATTATCCATTAAAAACGCTTACATGCAAGAACAATGCCATTTATATAACTTTGTAGCAATGAATAATTTGGCACTTGGATCCAGCTACACGATTGTAGATAGAAGGGTAGCCATTTATGCTGTCAATAGAAGGTAATGAATGGTAAGCTATTATGTTCTTGGAGTTTTGCACAATGCCACGATATTCGGAGATATATTTCTTGATGATGCATTTAGCAACGCTCCCTTTTTTATATGAAAGGATTTAAAGATTAGAAGACAAACAGATGTTTCTTGTGATAAAAAGAGAAAGCCATCGCCTATAAACAACGAAGATGTGAATGGTGCGTTACTACTTACTATCCGTGTGGCAGAGGTGGAATGTTAAATCATTAACGTGTATAATATTACCATTTACCACTGTTAAATGCATGCGTACATATACACTTTTTTTTACAGAGATTGACATTCGTTATTTGTTGGTTGTAAATAACTAAAGCCTCACATATTTTTATGATTCAAGAAACTTTATGGAGGTAAATATTATTGGGTAAATTTTCGATAGAAATAGTTAATGAAATATATGTTCGCCATTAATGATAGCCGATTTATATCGATATATATTTATATTAAAACATAACACACAGACCGCAAATTAATTAACAAATCCCTTATACTAGTGTTAAAGGAATATTATTTTTATATTATTCGTAGACCCAAACTCAGTCCATATAAAAAAAACTCCAGCTGCGTAGTTATTCAAAGGTAGTAGACTTCAAAAAAATTCAAGGAATTTAAATTGCTTGTTTATTTTTATTTCTTTGATATCAAAGCATTGTACGGTCTTCACAAGAAGTGCCACACAAATTAATTATAATTTTTCCAACAGATTATATTATACATGATGAAACCATAGCTAAAAAAGGTCACAACTGTGAGATTGACAAGGAAAAATTCTGCAGTTTCTGTTACAAAATACATCAGACCTTTTAAAGGTTCGAGGTAATATAATATTTAATATTTTAAAACCAGTTTAAGTAATTTAAGACGATTTCACAAATTTGCACAGAGATTTAAGCAATTTGTTTTTTAATATCTTTCTAACATTTATGTGTACGAATTTTTAATTTAAAAAAACGATGCTTTTTTATTTTCGTTGCAATGCAAATACTAAAAACGACAAAATATACATGGAAACAAATTAAACAAACCAATAGTATTATCGTAGAGCACTGTATCTGATAAATAGTTTTCTTTAAGCTAAAAGAATTTTCTATATTTTGTTATTAATCTTGCACGCGTAGTATAGCTTAGCTGAGCTACAAACACTAAAGATGTTAATAGTGCGTTGCTATCTGTGTAGTGGAGGATGAATTACCATACCTTCAAAATCGGAACACGATAGCGATATGTACCGACACTGTTGATAGAATAGGTTTAATTAATTTTCTCTCCCAATCTTTCTCAGCTCAAGCAGCCAAATGTTTGTTGGGAGAGTATTGGAATACTCTCCCAACAAAAATTAGAAAAGTTAATTCTAAATTTTCTTTTAAGCGTTGTATCAAACAAATATGTATATATGTAACATGTACATACGTATATCTAATTTATGTGTATATGAATATTGTGTATGCTCAGGTAACATTGTATATGTAGTAAATATTTATATATTTGTGTATGTGTATGTATGTATGCATGTATATATGTTTCATTCATGTGTGTATCTTATATGTAGTTTATTTCAGTCATATTCAAGTTTGAATATATATTTTTAACTTCGGCAAACATTTGGTTTTAGATTGTGTTAATGTTAATCGAACAATTCTATGGACCTACTCATATTGTTATTATCTGTTTAAGTTAGATTGACTGGTAGCCAGCGAAAAGGTATTACTGTCGATGCTGGTGAGGAATGCCACTTAGCATTAAGTCCAACATTGTAAATAGTTGTGCATTTATATTATTTATATTTATTTATTTAACCGGTGGGAGTGATTCGCAATGCCGCACTCCTGGCTGCATGAGTACCACCATCCTGCTTGTTTCCGCCGTGAAATAGCTTTGATGTCTTTCGAAGAGAAGGGCAAGACAGGCAGTGTAATTACTGGCACTGAGACTTAACGTCTTATGTCTCAAGATAGGCAAAACATAAATAAGTTACCTGGGCTAGCTCCAGGTGAACTAGTTTATGTTCATTAGCGACGACTACCACTTACCATCAGGTGGCATATCTGCCAGTTTGATTATCCAATTAACATAAAAAAATCAATGATCAACGAAAAATAAAATTTAGCAGTTACAGCATTGTATTTTTGTCTTCTGTCAAGGTTCCTAGAATCCCATACTAGGTTTTAGTGTAGTTTTAGAACAACGGTTATAATATGCAATTGCCTGATATTGAGAATGTCGTTGATATTGTGGGTATTCACTCATAGTGGGTAACCTATATGGCTTAGTTTCATAACATTAAGATACACTTGCATTCCTTCTAACTCCATGAACCTAGTTTTGTTGCATCTCCACCAGACTAGGATACAGTATACCAACAGAAACTACATGTCCTATTACATCCACACGGATAATAAATAATATGTTTAGTGTCTATGTAAGATATTTCTATCAAGAAAACTTCGTGCTTATTTGCTATCCTATGCTGTATAGTTTAAAAGTTTTACTACAACAAGCGACGTCCACTTCTGTATCTCTGGACCCACTATCAAATCTTTTCAAAGTACAGGATCAAACGTTTTACAAACATTTAAACAAAATAAGATTTTTGAAATCGGTCCAGGAATTTCTAAGTGTTCGGGAAACCTCTGAGTAATAGATTCCGACAAATTCAGGACTTTTTTATTTTTATGTCGATTAAAAGTTATTGTAAAGAGGACGATGGAGGAGATGAGATATCATAAGATAGCAGACGAGCGAGCGAGCAGACGGCTCTCCTAATGGGGTAGGCATTTGAATTGTACATTGTTATTTGTGTGACGGAATAGTAACGCTACCAATCCAATAAAATTATACTACCAATCCAAGTTTAACGGCTACCTTACCCTCCAAAACGGAATATGACGGTGACACTCACTGACGCTACTGCGACAGGAATAGGTTAGTTCAGAAACTACTATCTATCTAATCGCTCAAATTTCAAATTGCCTGACAGAAGGGTAGACGACTTATATCTGAAAGGAGGCTCAGACCAACACGTTATGCTTAATAAACAATAAATACTATTATATTAAAAAGTACTATTAAAACGTTCTATAGTATTAAATTAAAACATACACAAATTACAACTAAGGTGCTCACACAATATTATTTCCGAACAATTAATCAAAACGCCGCATGCTATCAACGTCCAGTTAGACCTACGCACGCAGATATGACGAAAGATAAATGGCCCCAGTCGAAATATTGTTTTGACGTACTCATTAGTCAGGCTGCTTTGAAGTGCTTTTGACAAATCATCGGCTGTGTAAAATACAGTAATTATTCGTATTTTCAAGGTTCCTAGCTGTTAAACAATTTTGGTTCTTATTGATAAACACATTGGGACAAAGCTGCGAATTTATATTCACCCTGTCATTTCCATTAACTGGTCAGATCTAAGGCACTGGGATTTGACAACCCCATCGCTTGCTAGTCGGATAGTTTTTATGACAAAAATTATGCCACCAATGCAGTCAGTCAATTTGACTCGTGGTAGTGCCATGCCGTGTCTTTAGCCAATTGCGCTGGCATAACAGAGAATGCCACTAGTATGATACTGACTGAAGTAACAATATAGCAGCTCTGTTGTTACGTTTCATAAATACCCAATTCTACCTTTTTTCAATTGATGAAAATGAGTGCTTTTTAAATGTTAATATTTATAAATAATAATAGGAGAACCGAAAAGTAATGTTGTCATTTAATTGGTATTTGGCAGCCCGTTATGTATCTTGAAGGTATGCCAGTCATTTTAAGATTTTTAAATATTTCGAAATCAAACTTTTTTTTTGGAATTTACGGTAAAATGCCTAGTCATATATCAGATGAGCATATCCGGCAATTTATGTTTTTAAGTTTCGCAGGAAGTAACGACCAAAAAAATTGTAATGTTTATATAAGATAAGATAGCAGACGAGCGAGCGAGCAGACGGCTCTCCTAATGGGGTAGGCATTTGAATTGTACATTGTTATTTATTTATCATTTTATGCAAAAGATGTTCATAAGTGCCAAAGATAATCTTCCAAGTTTAGATCCGGTAATTTTTATGTTTTCACATTATATCGACCAGGAAGACCAGGATTAGACAATAACATACTACAAGAAGAAGCGAAAGCAAATCCATCCATCAAGTGCAAAAACCAAGGAAGTGTCAAAAGACATTAAAAGATTGTTGCAAAAATACATATATACTCAAAGGGTTGTTGATAACAAGGGTAATTATATTATTGATTAAAAATAAAAACTCATTAGAAAATATTTTTTTATAATTTAAAAAGGTTACATTATTTTTCGGTGCCCCTAATATTATTTAAATTCCCTCTACTATTGGTGGTATAAGTATAATATATAATATATATTCTATACTTTCCATCGTCAGCACTTGGTAAAATTCCATTGTTATTAGACACTTTTACTATTCCACTTGTACATAAATTTCACTTTTACACATATTTTATAATATATTACTCGATTGGTTTCACTTTTTAAAGCATCTTCAGGATGTAAAATACTTAACTTAAAATATAAACATTGAAGGTCACGAAGAATCAATTCTCAGGAATCAATAAACAGTCTACTTATGTATGCTCAGGCTACTTAAAAATGTAATATTATGTTAATGAATTCATAAAAATATTACATATAAGGGAACATTAAATGTAAGGGATAGCAAGCAAAAGGCTACAAAAATCTTAAAATTTTCACAAAATCTGTAAAAACTTCTGCTTTCGTATTTCTGATATGCTTTCGCTTTCGCATCAATAAAAATAAACACAAATCTGCTTCATTTCAAGCAAAGACTTTAACTGATAATAAAATTTTCATCCTCATATATTTTAGGGAAAATTATGAATTCAAATATCATAAAGAATTAAAGGCAAACTTCGTTGGTGCAAGACAACAAACAGCTCTTCATTTCGGTGTGCTATGTTTAATTTAAAACAGTGATGGAGAAGTAAGCGTCAGTTTGGTTTCATTACATTCTCATAATAATAATAATACACACGATACAATAGTTTTTTTATATTATAATTCATAAGATAACAAACAAGTAGATGGCTTTCCTAATGGTCTTCCCATTAGGAAAGCCATCTGAGACATAGACATCAAAGATGTAATAGTACGTTGCTATCCATGTGGTAGGATGGCAATGCCACATTCATAAATCTACCGGCTACCTAACTCTTTAAACCGTAACACCACAATGACATGCATTGACGCTATTGAGGCAGGAATATATAAGGCGCTGTTACCAAATATCTGGGCGAGACGTTGCTGAACTCTACCACCTGGTAGTTAAGAAGCTAGTGACGCGTATAGGCAATCGGTCGTTTTTAAGACCTACCTAGCAGAACGGCAATTGGTCTATTTTTCAAAGGAGCCCAGACCAACATGGGTAAACTTGTGTCACGGGTTTACTAAAATCTCATTTGTGAACAGGTCAAAGTCCAGGATCTAAGAATTCCTAAGAAGCACATGCTGAGTTATAGTCCTGCTAACTACTACAACATCATGTTAATATTTGATACTGTATATCATCATCTAAATATTTTATTACTGGGTGCATTCATCCCGTAAAATTATTCGAAACAAAGCTGCAGCAAAGATTAACCAAAAAGAGTTGATGCAACCTTACAAAGAAACTACCGACAAAACAGTAGCTGAAGGTCCGAACACCATTTACTTCCGTGCATTAAAAGATGTTTGGATGACAAAATGTCTCTTCATAATGCTCCTTAAAGTTGCCTCTGTCGATGTTGATGAGGTATTAGAATAAGCGAAAAGTGAAATACTCGTAAGTATGAGTATTGAACAAGCTGCAAAAATATTACCAGTTCATGCTCATCGCAGGCATAGCCGGAACTTAGAAGATTTTGTTGTACCAAAGATTTCAATGTATTAAAAATGGTAGCTAAATACTACCATTTTACCCTAGGTTTCACAATGTCTCTAGGAATTTCTTTTATTGTGTCACGTCTGAAAGTTCTAATGCAAATAAAGTCTGACCGTTGTGGATTTTTTTAAAATTTAAATGATGCGAAAATACAAGGAAGTTTGAATTTAGGACTATCCATTTATAAAGTAAATTGTGATATGCCAATAATATGTGATAAAAAATATTGATTTGTAAGACAATTTTGTGAATAGATAAAAGAAGTTAGGATCATATACATCATAATTTTGTGAATGGATAAAAGAAGTTGGGATCACAGAGTACAGCCAAATTCGATGACTTAAGAATCAAAAAATATATGCCTGGAAAGACGTCTTACAAAATGTCAAACCCTTGATTTTTATAAAACAATATTATTTAGTCGATGTATCATTTATTTATAATGTTAGATGTAACCTTTGAGAATCGTAATAAATATTTTTTGTAAGTTGAGCGACATTTTACGTTGATTTAAATAAGTAAAATAAAAACTTTTATACTCTTATCAACTCTAAGAAATGCTTGCGTGTGTACCCATGGACATTTATTAGTATTTATTTAAAAAATCTGTTTTACTGAATTTGCTACTTGTAAATTCAGAAAAGGGCAAACGGGTATTTATGAGCAAGCAATGTAAATACATTCAGTAACCGTAATCTCGTGGAGGGCAACGTGTTAGTAGTAAAACAAACTTTAAGTTCGGTTCGGCAGCAGCTGCTTCACTTGTTGACGTTTGGACTTAACTCACCTTAAGCCCTACTAAGGTTTCCATATATTTATTTAAAAAACAAAATATACTTTATATACGATATCATAATTTGGTGGATCATTTGAGTAAATGAATGAATGAATGAATGAATGAATTTTTTATTTCAGGTTCCAAGTCCCATAGATTACAAAATAATATGTCAAACAATTTTTTTTTTGGATTAAAATTAAATGAAGTTAAATTACAATGTCAAAACGATAAAAATAAATAAATAAATAATATTAATTTACATTATTAATATTACCTACATTAAATTGAAATTTATATTATTTAAATTACATAAATTGAATTAAATTATATTATTATTATTATTCGTGGCGCATCCGCTTTATCTTTTTACTCTTCACAATACATACAAATATTTTTGAATAAAAACTAAAAAACAAAGTTTATAATTACATACAGAGCAAGAACGTAATAATATTTTTTTTAAATTAAGCTATAAACATATTTGTTTCTATTTATATATTGTCCGTGGTCCATCCCTCACCACTCCTCCGGAAACGGCACAACAATGTGAAACGTATAAGCAGTCAAGTCTGCTCGCAATCATGTTCAAGATACTGTTAGTGTTACCCCTCACTCGGCGCACCAGGGATGCGCATTTTTTGCGCATTGTTGCATAAAAACAATTTACCCGAGCCGCCGCAAACATCCCTGAAGCACTACAATATCGATTCAACCCTAACAGAATCCTGAATGCATTATTATATTGCACTCGAAGAGCGTTATAAGCCTTTTGCGAGTAAGTAGCCCACAGACCGCACGCGTAGAAAGTTGTACAAAAAGCTCGAAATAGTGTAATTTTTACTGCTTGCGAGCAACGCGCAAATCTGCAAGCCAGCATGTTCGCTCTAACCGACAACGCCCTTCGCTCTCTTTCTATATCTTCATCGTCTTTGAGGTCGGGAGTTAACACATGTCCAAGATATTTAAACTTAAACGTTCGTTGTATTGTAGAGTTTTTAAGTAAAATAGATGGAATCCTTTCAAGTCGCCCACTCCCAGCCCCAAAGGCCATGACTTGGCTCTTTTTTGTATTATAGTCCAGTCCGTGAGAGTTAGCATAACTCTCACAGATAGACACCAATTTTCTCAAACCGCACACAGATGCACTCAGCAGCACCATGTCATCAGCATAGCTGATATTATTCACACTGATACCGTCTATATGACAACCGACTCTAGTGCTGCTGAGCTCCTCTATCAACCCATTTACGTACAAATTGAAAAGTGTAGGTGAGCTTAGCCCCCCCTGTCTCACCCCACATTCCAATCTATACGACTTTGACATGACACCCCCCCATTTTACATTATTAATTTGGTTCTTATACCAAAACTTGAAAATATTTATGAGCTCTACAGGCAGATGAATACTTTCAAGCTTTTTCCACAATATATCATAAGACACCATATCAAATGCCCTTGACATATCTAAAAAGCAGGCAAACACAGGAGTCTTACGCTTTGTATAGTAGTTGATTGTGTGCTTAAGACACAGTATAGCGCTGTCAGTGGACAGATTTGGCCAAAACCCAAATTGATTGTCATGTATTTTTACATATTTATTCAACTGTGTATTTAGCACGCTATCAAAAACTTTTGAAATGACAGTTGCCAACGATATAGGCCTATAGTTGTTTTTATCTGACAGATCTCCTGTTTTATTTTTAACTACAGGCACTACAACTGTACGCATCATGTCACCAGGCAAGTAACCATGTCCCAAGCACACATTAAACAACACAAATAGGATCCTGGGTAAGTGAGGTCCAGCAAACTTTAAATGCTCAATGCTGAGTCCGTCATGACCGGGGGATTTACCTCTAGACATACTTTGAATAATTCTAGTTATATCTTTTATAGTAAATGTTACATCTCTCTTCATGCCGGGCTCAACATTCAGCTTCGATTGAGAGGATCCAAGAGATGATCCTACTACAAAGTGGTCCATAAATAAATTAGCTATTTTTTCGGGCTCAATCTCCCCACCCACACCCACCGGAAGGACAGGCTTACACTGTATTCCATTTGTGTGTTTCCAAAAGGAACGAAAATCGTTTTTTCCATGATGAGAAGCAAGGATATCCATCTTTATTTGGTTTTCATGGTCTTGGCACCATTTTAAACGAGATTTGAATAACCTTCTTGCCTCACACATTTCCTCATAAATGATACCTGACGTGGGTTTACCAGAGTTAAACCATATGCGAAATTTAAACCTGGCCCTTCGGTGCGCATCAGCTACATGTTTGTTCCAGCCTATCACTACTTTCTTTTTTGCTTTTACATTCTTCCGACTCAATATGGATGAAGTCTTAAGGGCCCGTACAATATCACTATATAAGCGGTCTATGACTACTTTATGGTGGGTATCTAAGCACTGTTTGTCACCACATTTTTGAAAATCATAAGGGAAGTCAATGAGTCTCAATAGTTCATGACATTTCCTTTGGTAAGTGTCTATCTGCTCGGATGTTCTCTCTCCCCATATAATCTCACTATGACACGAATAATTTACTGTCTGCGAAAGTAAAACTTCATTTACATTACATTCTATTGCAAGTGGGTAATGATCTGACCAAAAGACATCATGAATGACGTAAATACTTCCTATCGTATTTAGAGCCGCCTTAGTTACTAAACAGTGATCGAGCCACCTTCTGGATCCATGCGCATCACTTATAAAAGTGTATGTGCTAGATGAAACACCTAACCTATCAAAATCAACACAGGACCATTCTTGCTCAGTACAGAAATTATCTAGTTCATAATAAAATCGTTCATACGGATGAGCATTATAGTCACCTAACATATAAACGCATTCTACATTTGAACTGTCTATTATTGCACTAACCGAGGTTAAAACACCCGTAAAGAGCACTAGGTTGTCCGGTTCATCCGTTGGCATATACACACACATTACTAAAAACGATTTTTTATTTAATATCACTTTAATTGCACATATACGCGGGTTTTTGCACTCAATAACGATCACATTTTGAAAACTACTACACCTCCAGAGTAGCGCCACACCTCCGTACGGACGACCACGAAGCAACCCTGCTTCTGTATCCATCGCGGACACACCAGTACAGCCGAATTCACTACTTATGGTGCTTAGCAGCGGAATTTCTTCTTTGAGTAACCACGTCTCCTGTAGTGCAATTATATCATATTTCTTACATAATTCTCGTATATTATCTATCGAACGTTTCATATTTTTACAGTTAAATGTAACAAATTTACATATATTTTTTTCTATATTGTTATCCCTATCCATATTATCGTAATCTTGAAGGGCCGTCTTGTTTCATACCACTTACTATTTTACGCCTTAATTTAAAATTAATAAAGCGTCGAAAGATAATCCCCTGAGGCCATATTTTCTCATCTAAAAATAAAGATAGTTTAGATGGCACTACAAAGAATTTATATGCATTATAATCACATTCGCGCTTGATCGATATTTTCTCCAACTTGACCGTTTCTTTTGTCGTATTGAAAATATAACTTTCTATGTCCGATTCCATCGTATTTTTATGTACATTTGTTATAAACAGAGGGATTTTTCGTTCGGCTGCTCTAAACATTTCATCCGGCTGGACTACCACTATCCCTTGTCTCCCTTCAATACGATTTTTTGCATTTTCTTTCTTTTGAACAGTTGTCCACTCTAGATTCGACTTTAATGCGGTCGCATAAGGTTTATTATATTGTTTGTTTATGTCGGAACCGGTCAGCTGTTTGATTGGTTGTTTCTTGATATGGCTTGGTGGCTTGGCTTCGTGACTCATCTGTCTTCGAACTAACGGATGGAAAAAGTGTCGTTTGATTTACTTCTCCAAACAATGTATCACTATTACCCTCCATCTGTTTTTTATCAATATTAGCGTGACATAAACTATCCTCTCTTATTGGTGTAGGCTCAATTGTAGTTTCTTTTTCGTAATTGCGTATTTCATTGCACTCATCAAATAATGACAAACCTACAGGACCACTGTCCCGGTACGCTCCTCTCTTTATGTTGATTTTAGTGGCCGAAAATTGTGGTGAATAATTTTTCCAATTTACACACTCACTTTTTATATTTTCCAACTGCTCAATAGTCGCATAGGTGGACTTAATAGTTTTTATTTCCGCCTGCACCAGAGCTAGATCTTTTAAAAGTTTCGATACATCCAGGTGATCAAATGTAATAGGTGGTAATTTTTCTAGGTCTTGTGCTACGAACACAGGAAGAATATCAGGCTCTGTCCCCTTCAATAGATTTAACATATCGTACAGCAACCGGTCTTCTTTTCCTTTCCCTTTACGTGATATTTTTCGTAAATTTGTAGACACGGATTCAAATAATAACGTATGTGATGTTTGAATTTGTTCCCTGGTAAATGCAGATGTACATATTTTCACAAGACTTTCTTCGTCAGATATCGATATCTTGTTATGAATGTAACACAAGAGCTCATCTATTACAATATTACAATTATTACACTTTAATATACGCGACATTCTGCGCACGTTTGTTAAATATTGCGTTTTTAACATATGACACGCACACTTCAAGCGGATGCGCGCGCGCGACTCAAAGCTTAATTGCTTTAATTTTTGGGAAAGCAGTTCTATAGCGCGGTTTACGTGAGTATGAGAGCATAGGAATAAGCACATAATTTTCACAGCTTAATTTTTTAAGCTGATATAAGAATAAAATGCGATTTTATTATGTCTAGTCTTCTGGGTTCTGGATAATCAAATATAACCGACAAAATATTCATATACAAAAAGATTAGTAAAACTTCCCATCTTACGTACTAAACGAAATGGTTTTTGTGAATTCCTTATCTCTCTCTATCTCTTTTTATCATATACGACTGTATATGTGCTTGTGTGAATTTCAAGGTACTGGCAAGGTTTGGATAAACGTTTATTATTTAGTCTTAATTTCTTTTAATTTCATGTGAGAGATCGCGCCCTGCATAATTTTATTTTATACAGACATTGCACAAAAATTTCCACGAAAGAACAAAAGCCGACTATTTATTTTAAACATGGGAATTATTGTGTTTGTTAATCACACATTAAAACTTTGTTCACGCTGGAAGCAAACAGCACGGTGGAAATACCCATGAAAATGTTTGAATATTTTCTTAATTTGTAGCTAGCTTAATAATATTCTCATCGAGTTCACTTAAAACTTTGTTTACGCGGAAGCTAACAGCACGGTGGAAATACCCATGGAAATGTTTGAATATTTTCTTCATTTGTAACTAAAGTCCTTTTTCTGCACAGAAAGCATCTAAAATATTGTTTGTTTGCTTTTGACTTGGGTGTTACATAATTAGAAAATCCAGGATTTGTATAGTTGTATATATTTGTTCGACAGGACAGGAGGTGAAATTCTATATTATTATATATTGTATAGAATTTCACCTCCTGTTGACCCCGGGCTCCTTTAAAGAATAGGCCAACCAATAGTAAAAAGCGACCGATTAATTTTACGAGTCACTACCATCGTGGCTACTTGGTAGAAGAGTTCTGCATTGTCTCACCCGGGTCTGGTACCGCCTTACCTATTCCTGTCACAATAGCGTCAGTGGTTGTTACTGTCGTGTTCTGGTTTGGAAGGTAAGGATGCCGGTAAACTTATGCATATATGACTTTAGACCTCGCCACAAGATAGCAACGCACCATTAACACCTTTACTGTCTATAGGTGATGGTTTACTCTTTCCATCAGGAGACTCATCTGCTTTTTTGCTATCTTATAATATAAAAAATAGGAATGTGTTTCACATACTTTTCATTGCATATTTCCAACGGAAAAAGATTAACGGTTATCATGGCGGTTCATCTGGTTATTCTAGTTAACTTAACACATTGGTTCCGCCTACTACTAGTGAAAAATTAAGGGAAGCCATTGTCTTGGCCTTTATCGCCTTCCATGGTCTTCATCGCCTTGCATGGCCTTCGAGCGCGTGATACAAATAGCGCTTCTCTCTAAGTTTTTATGTGTTTACCAAGAAAAAAGCAATTAAAAATGATTGTTAATGGCGCATTCTCTGTCCGTAAAATTATCAATACTATTATTCCCCAAGGCTGTATGCTACATACTGTGCATCTTAATATATACTTTGTATCTTCTGCTGTGTGTCTTCTGCATTTTGATGTCATTTTGCGATCAAACAACATTCATTAATAGGTAGATTATAGTAATGGCAATGCCTAATATCCCAGTTACAGTGGGATTTCTCGTGAATACGGTCAATGAGTACCGGAATAAACTTGTGTTAAAAATCAAAAAACATTTTTTCATAGCTTCGCGGCAATGGCTTCAAAGAAATGTAGTCCAATTCAAACCCAATAAGCTGTTCAAAATCAGTTTGTGCGTTTATTCCATAAAATTATCCTTAGTTGTACATTCTCATATTATCATTAATATTTTCCTGACAGCTTTAACTAGTACTGGAACACTTAAAGTTAGCATATTGAGTGGTTGTTACTTGAAAGGAAAGACTATGTTAGCCTCTAAAAAGATGGTTATGCTAAACAACGTCGGGCAATGCTTTATACTAGCACAATATCATCTTCAGCTTCACACAGTAAATCGGACTTCATAGAGAATACTGCTCTCATTTATAGATGGAGGGGCCCCCAGTACTACCTCCTTCTTTTTAATAACTTTCAACGTATAGCGGCTCGAATATTCAACGATAGGAAGTTATTCTAAACTGATTTATTATTTGGTGTTGCGTAGATATTCTGCTGCACATATCATTTGGACTGACCAGGGAAACTATTTGGATTAAAAGCGGTCGTTGAATTTTGACCATTTGACATCACGCAAATCATCATCCTCACCATCGTGATGTCTAGAAATCCACAACTGTTTGTTTTTTGAGGCTTTTCTTTGCTCCGCATTATTCCTTTGTGACAACAATTATTGGTGGGACTTCTAAATTGATATAAATTAAGAAACTTCTAGAAACAAGCTTACTCATTCTTAAAGTTTATCGACTGCTTTAATAATCGAATGAGACTATGATACATACGCTTTTACCTACAGCAGAAATAACTCAGGTGGTGATGCTAAATCCAGGTAAGATGTTACTAAACTGTTCTACCTAGCTAGTACTCACGACGGTATGACATTTTTTTTGTAATTTGCGAAATTTTATGCAGTGTGGAAGTTGGTTTATTTTTAAAAGGGGTCCGAATAAATATGGATATATTATAAATATGGAATAAACATTCAAAAAAGTAAAGTACGCATGTGGCCTTAGACCTCAACACAAGATAGCAACGCACCATTAACACCTTTTGTGTCTATAGGCGATGATTGAGTCTTTTCATCGGGAGACCCATCTGCTTGTTTGCTATCTTATGATAAAAAAAAAGAGTTAAAATGTATAAACGTACTCCTACAATTAAGTTGACCGCAATTATGAGAGTTACGCCAGTCAGCGTTATAAACAGTATACTTTTAATAGAACAATGCAGAATTATTTAATCAATATTGTTTGGATGTTAAGTCGTAAGAAAATCGAATCGAGTTCGACATAAGTCGTAATGGTAATGGTCACGAAATCCGTACGGTCAATACGAAAACGTAAATGTCTTACGTGCAAAACGTAAAGAGAAGGTAGAACAAATTTACCTCCAACTTAAGAGGACTTAGCAATTTCAAATATTTAGTCATATAGAAGACCACTCTAGACACAATCTTCCAGAATAAGGAAGTGAAATAAGAAGCTCGAAGTTGAATTTAGTTAGTGGGACTGCCTCGTCGAGTAGTTAACGACATGGATTACGCAATCAATGAGGGTAGGGTTCGATTTTTAACTAGGGTAAATATTTGTATGATACTTGCATTACTGAGTTTGGGTGTTTATCTATATTTTAAAATATATAATTTTATTTTATCTATATTATAATATTATAAATGCGAAAGTTTGGATGTTTGGACGGATGTTTGTTACTCAATCACGCAAAAACTACTGAACGGATTTGAATGAAATTTGACACACAGGTACCAAACAAAGATAACCTGAAAAAACACATAGGCTACTTTTTATCCCGGATAAGTGAGCAATTTCCGCGGGATTCACCAAAAATTTATAATGCAGCGGGCTGCACGCTGCAGCTAGTTAATTATATTTACTATTTCTATGTATTAGTAGTGATAGTTGAATAGCATCCATATAAAAAGCAAATATGTTTCCTTTGGGTTCAAATAATTCGGGATACCAAATCCTACATAAATATAGCGATATTTATTTAGGATTTCGTGAAATAACTTCTTATTTTTCGACAACACTATTTTGTTTATTCAAATAATTGTAATATTTTCTACTAAGGCACATATAAAACACCGTCGTCGTCTAACGTTATTCGTCATTCTCTCCTCCCTCTTGCACACCTTGCTCTTTTCATATCACTCACACATCTCACCGTTCCATTTCACGTTATCATCTTACACTCCGTTTTTCAAACATTCCTATATTAATTTATGAATAATAAAAATAACCATTTCATTCGTCTAGTGGTAAGCTTAAACGCATTAGATAATGAAAATATGAGCTGCGCAAAACTTGTTACTAGTGTTTTATACCTAGAAAAACACCATTTGCTGCAGTTCTGCCAGGAAGATTGTAAAAGCTAAAGGATTTATTTGCCAACCTAGAAGTATCCCTATTAGTCCCACCAAGCTCTGGTACAACCGCTTTATTCATTATCACCGAGCGTGATAGCAGAGGGTAAGGTACTGATAAACTTGTATAAAAAAGCCGGATGTAAAAGCACTGTCGAGATCTTGGTATCGATAAGCAATTGTTGTCTTTTTCGTTTTAGAAAGCTATCTGCTTGCTTATTTAAAAAAAAAGATATGAGTTAACCTAAAGGTTTGAAAAAGTTTTATAAAGTACACAAAAAAAGCTGACATAAACACAAATATCCAGAAACATCACATCACATTATCATACAAATGTTTGTCCCTGTCGAGAGTTGAGCCCTGCTATTTGCGCAGCAAGGGTGGCTAACCACTTATTTAAGGAGGTGGTTATTTGTGTTGATGGTACGAGTGACACATTTTTAGATTTTATAAAATAGAATATAATTTTGGGATCAGATTGTTAAAATGGCATGTCACAAAAGTGAAATTTTTATTTACGCTATTTCTTGGAATGTCCCTGGTGTTACCGAAAGGAAAGATAGCAATTTAATAAATGAGTGAACATCACCGAAGGTCCGGATAATCAAAAAGACCCTGGCAGTACAATTACCCACATCCAACTTACTTTCATCTACGTCAGGAGCAAACATAACTGAATACAGTATGCGCACTCAACGCACGTTCCACTTTGCAATCGATGAATAAATACTCAAGAAAAACAAATATTTTCTACTTAATAGAGCTAAAAGAAAAAGCACTATTGAAATTAAGATTTCAAAAGTAATTGTAATATTTTTTTTTTATAGAAGAGGGGGCAAACGAGCAGGAGGTGCACCTGATGGTAAGTGATCACCGCCGCCCATGGACATCCACAATACCAGAGGTCTTGCAGTTGCGTTGCCGGCTTTTTAAGAATGAGTAAGCTCTTTTCTTGAAGGCCCCCAAGTCGTATCCGTTTGGAAACACCCCTGCCGGTAATTGGTTCCACAACAAAGTAGTGCGAGGCAAAAAGTGTCGAGAGAAACGCACAGTTGTGGATTTCCAGACATCGAGATGTTGAGGATGGAATTTCAAATTTTGACGCGATGTCCGATGATGGAATTCGGCGGCAGGAATTAATCCAAATAACTCGTCGGAACACTCCCCATGAAACATAAGATAGAAGACACAGAGTGAACCAACATCTTTGCGCAATGCCAAAGAGTCGAGCCGTTTCGAAATAGCCAGGTCGCTAACGATTCGAACCGCCCTGCGCTGAATGCGATCAAGAGGAAGGAGCTGGTACTGAGGAGCTCCGGCCCAGAGATGAGAACAGTACTCCATGTGGGGCCGAATTTGAGCCTTATAAAGTTGAAGGCGATGGGCCGGCAAGAAGTACTGTCTCGCTCTGCTGAGCACACCGAGCTTTTTGGAGGCTAGTTTAGCCTTACCTTCCAAATTACCGCGAAACTGAACGTAATTCGATATGTCGACTCCCAGAATCCCGATACTAGCTGAGGCTGTCAAGAGAGTATCCCCAAATCGAGGTGACACGACAAAGGGTGTCTTTTTAGCGGAAAACACGCAAAGCTGTGTCTTCTTGGGGTTAAAAGTGACCAGGTTTTGACGACCCCATTCCGAGACATCGGTTAGTCGATTCTCAACTTCGGACACAAGCTTGTTTCGGCTCTCTTCGACGTGTTCCCGAGAAATACCGCTTCGGCCGGAGTATGTAGCATCACCAGTACTGTCATCTGCATAGCAATGTATGTTGCAAATTCGCATCATGTCAATTATATGCAAAAGGAACAATGTCGGTGATAGCACGCAGCCTTGTGGAACAATAGCATTGATAGATTTAAGGTCAGAGCACGCACCGTCAACTACGGCCTTGATGCTCCGATCAGCCAAAAAACTGGTGATCTACTTGCATAATTTCTCGGGAAGCCCATAGGAAGGCAGCTTCGCTAGAAGCGCTTTGTGCCATACCCTATCAAAGGCCTTCGCTATGTCCAAACTAACTGCCAATGCCTCCCCCTTGGACTCAACTGCTTCCGCCCACCGATGTGTTAAGTATACTAGAAGATCACCAGCTGAGCGGCCACGACGGAAACCGTACTGGCGGTCGCTAATCAGCTGGTGCTCTTCTAAATACTTGAGAAGCTGCGAGTTAATGATTGTCTCCATAATTTTGAAGAACAAGGAGGTTATAGCTATCGGCCGATAGTTAGACGGATTAGAGCGATCTCCTTTTTTAGGGATGGAATGCACTAAAGCTGTCTTCATGAAATCGGTACTACCCCGAGAGAGTAGGAGAGCCGGAATAGGCGTGTTAGTACCGGCGCCAGCTCTGGAGCACATGATAATTCCGTTCCTTCATAGAACTGATTTTAAGTTTGAGCATCAATATTACTGAATAGGAAATAATAATTGATACGAACCTAACGATATGATAAGGCATCATTTTGAAATCCTTAATATAAAAAAAAAATTCATACTAAATGTTGTCAAGACGTGACCATACGTGCCACATTATCAAAGAAACTATCAGATCTCATGTAGGGCCAAGCTTATAACTATACACGACCTCACTCTTCAATACTAAATTACAAACTCTACACCCTAATCAAAAGTGTAACTCAGCCGTTTTGTTAACGCAAAAAAGTAATGAATCTATTTGTGTAATTTGTTCAGTTTTTGGCATTGGGGTATTTTTTGTCCCTCGTCTTCGATTACATTGTTCCACCTTTTTTAGTTTTGATTTCCTCAAGATTTAATGAACCATAATCTTTCAAGCAAAAAAATACCACAATTATCGAAACAGCAAAGTGTTAAACATGTTAAACATGTCGAAACATAAAATGTGAAACACATATTATTTAATATAAATAAAATGGAAGCTTGTTTTTTATCGTAGTGAAAAAATAGTATTAAAATTTACTTCAAATCCTGAATATAATTTCACGTTTTTAAAAGAACAAACGTCTTTACAAGAAAAATAACAGTAAACTAAACATTATATCGTTTCTAGCCATACAAACGCGGAACTTCAAACCCTGAATACAATTTTACATTTAATAAAAAATAAAAATTCTTCACAATCCTTAAGAAAGTTATCCTACCATGCTTAATATAATTTTCTAATATCCCGTCTACGTTGTTTATTAAGTTTACGAAACACAATAAAAGCACAAACGAACTTAGTTTTATGAAGGCGGTTTATTTTCTTGCTAAAATTAGCTCTTGGGTTTGTTTGTTTTGTGTGGGAAATAATAAGTTGTTGAAATTTCAGGCAATTCCGTTAAAGTCCTTGATATGACCGAAAATAAGTAAGCAATTATTTTGCCAAGGTAATTTTATGTTACGTATAATATATTATATTTCCTACGGCATGAATCTAGGCTAGCAAAAATAATACATCATCTGCCATTCAGTTAGACAATTCGTGAAAGGCAAACGTTTGGCTAACTTGTCTTTGTGATTTTTTTTTGTTTTGTACTAATGACAAAACATAAAATATGTATGTGCTGAATTGTCAAACAGTGTCAAAATATAGTTTTTTTTTTGCGGGTTAAATTGCCATATCGTTTTTTACGATAAGTTATAATATTATTTTTCCACAATTTATAGGTACTTTACAGATACACAGTACCTAGAAATTCAGATGAGTATATAATTTTAATTTCAACTCGATACTTCCACAAGTTCTCGAAATAAAGGGCCTTGACAAACGGACAGACAACAAAGTGATGCCATGAAGGTTTAAAAAAAACGCTTTTAAAGACACAAAACCCTAAACACAAATAATAAACAAGTAAATAATAATGAAAGTTATAATTTTGATGACAGCAAATTAAACTTTAATGATACCAAACAAAACTAACAACAACTTTTAGCAAATACTCAAACTTTTGTTTTACATTTCCCTTTTGAACGCACATTTATAAATTTATTCATTACACAACCCGATGAGGGCGCTCGGAAGTCACGAGCAAAACTAACAAATTCAAATGCATTCATTATAACTAACGCCAACAATATGCGCCAGTTTTATGAAAAGGCGGGCTAAATATTAAAAAGCATTTTAGATGTTTGACATGCAATGTGAGCAGATGCAAGTAAAATATTATTAAAAATAGTTTCAGAACTTATTTTCGCTTAAAATGGACTTATTTTATACTGATAAAAAACAGTCTACCGTGACATTGAATAAATAATTATATTAGCTGTTACTCAGATCTTTGTTTGCATGACACAAAATCATTACATTCAAATTCATACTTTCTTCCATTCTGTCCCATTAATATAGTAGGGATAGTCCCTAAGGGACTTAATGCCACTCGCATAAATTTACCACCTGGCTTAACTGGCAAAATGAAACACGATTGTGATATTATGCACTACAAATATGTATAAAAGTATCACTAGGCAAATTACATGGATTGATCTAATCCCAAAGTAACCAAATTATTTATATATGTTTTAGGTGTTACTCAACGAAACTAATACATAGAAATACAAATATAAATGTTTAATCTAAAAATAATTTAAAAACGTTTGTCCCTGTCGGTAATCGAACTTGAGCCCCATTGATTTTTAAACAAGAAAAATTTTGACATGACTGGTTTGGAACCAAAGTCTAGTTAGTATAAGGCAAGAATATGGTTGCTGGTTCTAATCCTGACCCTTATACTGATTGATAATTATAAGGCGGTCGTCTTTAACACACTGCAGGGTAGGTAGGACTCAGGTGATTTATTCTCCAAAACTGTCTGGAACAAATACATAGGAAATATTTTATGCCCAAAAATATCAGTAACCATAAGTTCAAATATTAGTAAATAAATCACGTACACTGATGAGTTTTTTTTTATATTACCAGACAGCAAACGACCAGATAGCTCTTCTAATGGGAAAAGAAACCATCACCTACAGACACCAAAGATATATAATAGATTCAGGCGTTACTTTGCGGAAATCTATAATTTAAAGGAGAAATTATGGTATTTAATTTGCAAATTTCCGCGAAATGTTATATGGAACTGCCGTGATGCTACAGAAATAAAAGGTAGTGTAAGGAATAGCGCAAACTTATCCAAAGTCTGAAATCATAGAAGACCACAGCAGCACAATAATCCACCCACTTCCACGACACTTTCTTCCACGTCAGAAGCACACAAATTATGTACTCAACGCACGTTTCACTTCACAACCGAAGCATCTTCAGGAGAGTCGAATAGCACTTCACTCTATGAAGGGTGAAGCATTAATTACATAACTTGTGTGTTACTGCCTTTGCTTCTGACGTGGAAGAAAGTGTCGTGGAAGTGAGTAGATTATTGTACCGCTGTGGTCTTCTATAATTTCAGACTTTGGATAAGTTTGCCCTATTCTTACACTACCTTTCATTTATGTTGCATCACGGCAGTTCCATGTAACATTTCGTGGAAATTTGCAAATTAAATACTTTAATGACACCAAAAACCAAACCAAATGTTAAGCTGCGTTGCTATTCTAGTAGCAGCTTTTTAATACCGCATGCATAATCTTATTGGCTACGTTACCCTACAAACAAACACAATAATGACAAACGTTGACGCTATTGCGACAGGAATAGGTAAATTAATGGCTTATGGCCAATTGCACCAACATTGTCTTAGCTTAGGACAGTCCTTAGTGACATGCTGTCACATTCTATTCGTTTAAAACAAAAAGTGACAGCATACTTCTTAGGTCTTTCCTAAGCTAAGATAATGTTGGTGCAATTGGCCATTAAATCTCCAACAGTTGCTCTACATAACGTGTAATGCTATTCTCTATAGTAAAATATTTTTAAGAAATAAGAGATAATATTAAAAAATACTCATCGCAAAATGGAGATAGTAGCGGAGGCTTTCAATACTAATACTATAGATTTTAATAGACAATTAATTGATATACTATGCTAAGAGCACCCAAGTTTGTTGGCTTCTTCAGTACAAGTCTCTGTAGTTTCGGATTTAATCCGCTTAAGATACGATATATCCATACTAAGTAAAAGATGCTTGCAACGCGGGAAGCATATTGCTACTGTGAGATTTTAACAACTGTAGCAGTAAAGATATGCTTGGATTTAATAAACACACGAGTTTCCTAAACATATTTAAATTCAATATGGTGTCGCTATGTTATATTGCAATTGCAAAATTTAAGACTTTCCTTTTTATGATTCCGTAGTCAAAGAATGCTAGCAGGATAGACGGAAATACAGTGTAGTCTCAGTATTAGATACTTGTATTTCCGTCTATCTGTCTATCGTAGAATAAAATGAAGTGAAATAATATGGAGGCCATATTATATTTTAAATGCAGTAAAACTGTAACAAATGACTTCCATTCTCATGTGACTCTGAAAACTTGAATCATATCTTGACCAATCATATTTTTCGCCGTGTTGGTCCCGGCCTCCTTTGAAGAATAGTCCAACTGCCGTTCTGCCAGGCAGGTCGTAAAAGGCGACCGATTGGCTATCGAGTCACTACCATCGTGGCTACTAGGTGGTAGAGTTCTGCATTGTCTCGCCCGGGTCTGGTACCACCGCCTTACCTATTCCTGCCGCAATAGCGTCAGTGCTTGTCGCTGTCGTGTTCCGGTTTGGAGGGTAAGATAGCCGGTAAACTTATGCATGTGGCATTAGAACTCGCCGCAAGATAGCAACGCAACATTAACATCTTTGGTGTCTATAGGCGATGGTTGACTCTTTCCATCAGGAGACCCATCTGCTTGTTTGCTATCTTATGATATAAAAAAAAAACCAAATTCACATGAAACCAAATTGGTAACAAAACATAATTTTTGAAATCCGTTAATAAATGACCAAATATTGTAAAAACAACAGGGAAACCATAATCGAGTATTGTGAACTTATGCGTAGACGTACAAACTGTAATAATTTGATATAATTTATACATTCCATCGTCGGCACTTGGTGAAACTCCGTCATAATTATTGTTTTAAATTTTACACTTGTACTGTTTCACAATGAAACAGTACAAGTGTAAAATTTAAAACAATAATGTAATAATTTGCATATTTTCATCGATATATGTTAAATTTACTAACTCCATGCCATAAATTTTATTTTGCTGTGTGTGCATTAATATATTGTTTTATACTATAAAGAGATCTATAACTTCAAACTGTTAATTTAATGTCATATTATATCTATGTTGATATATTGCGATGTAAATGGCTTAATTAATGTATGTAATAATTGTAAAATGGATGTAATAATTGTAAATTTAAATAATATTTATATTTGCAGGGCTTTTGTGAATTTTAACATTACAAAAAGTGTCCGTGATTCAATTTAAATTTCAGAAGAAATTAATAATATATTACAATACAGTATCAACATGCCATATATCTATCTAGGCCAACTTTGTATAGACCCTCATCATTCTTCGTTACGCATTTGACATTCCATTTCTGCCACACTAATAGCAACGCACCATTAAAATCTTTAGTGTCTTTAGAAGATGTTTGTCTGTTTCCTTCAGGAGAAATACTATCAGCTTTGTTTGCTATCCTATGAAAAAAAAACATCTTTTGTTCTAACGAGCCGAAGGGAGTATATCTTAAGGAATAAAATAAATATTACTTATATGAATTGGTTTAACCTTATACAAAATATTTTATTGTGATTTTATATTACTGAACGATAATAACACACAAGAATCTGAATAATATTATAAAAATGAAAGGCTATATATTTGCTTCTTGATCATGCAAAAACAGCTGCACTTCATTATATACGATATACTAAAGTGTGAGAGGCCTGAAAGAAAGTGATTGAGTAAAAATGAGAAAGGACATACTCTGATGTTTGGGTTATGTATAAAGAGTGGAAAATGAGAGGTTAACATAACATATATTATACAATGCGAATGTGGAAGAATGTGGGTATCGGAGAAGGCCAAAACTGACATCACATGATCAGATTATTCGGGTATTGTCTGAAAGTAGTGTCTATAGTCTTCGTAGCCAGCGTGTTAGTATGAAAAGCGTTATGAATTTGAAGGAAGCAAGACAGTTGGTTATCTCTGCTTACCCAGTAAGGGATCTGGCGAAAAGATATGTTTACAGTACTATTAATATTATCAATACAAAAAAGGAACGCTTAGTTGTACCAGCCACACTGTGAATAAGCAATGGAAACGTAATTCCCATTAAAATCGAAGCTCGCTGGTTCGAATCCCGTTATTGCTAAAAATATTTCTTTAATTAAAAATTTGTTTAAGCATTCCAGCAAGATAATATTACTGTAATATATACTGGGTAATTATAAAGGATATTTAAAAAAAGAGAATAATCAGAAAGCGAAATAAAAATCTTATCTATAAATATTTTTAACAAAGGTTTTTAACAAAAATATTTTAATATTATTTTAATAAATATTACACAATAAAACAAATAATTTAATAGATTTTACACTTTCAATCGTCAGCACTTGGGTGAAATTCCATTGTTGTTAGTTAAAACTAGGTTATGATCATTTGTATTTTAAATTCACTACAAATATAGACAAATAATTTTAAATTGATCGACCGGTTTCGGTTTTTAAAACATCTTTAGGACCTAATTTTATTCAAAAACCGAAACCGGTCAATTAATTTAAAATTATTTGTCTATATTTGTAGTGGAATTAAAGTACAAGTGAAAATAACCTAGTTTTAACTAATAACAAATAATAAAAGTATCTTCACGCCCATATTCCCGAAGGGGTAGGCAGAGGTACACAAGTGCACCCACGATTAGCCGAAGATACTTGGTCCCACAAATGTGATAGGTGGCAAGCCTATCGCCAACCGGGCACCTTCCAATCCCGGGCAACTTTGTGTTTCTCAGAAAACTGAAAAAACACTTTATTTTTAATGTGCCCGACCCGGGAATCGAACCTGGGACCTCATGTGGTCAACGCCAACGCTGGACCACTATTTTTTATAGCAGTAGCTGTAGCGTAATTAATAACAAAAAATATCACTACATAGTAATAAACAAAGTCGCTTTCTGCTGTCTGTCCCTATGTATACATAGATCTTTAAAACTACGCAACGGATTTTAATGCGGTTTTTGAAGTGAAAACTTCTTTAGGCGCGTTGAGCGTTTTGGTAGAGGGTAAAATCCTCGGTTCGCGTCACCGACATGCTAATGATAATAGTATATCTATAGCTATGGAGAGCCAGACTAGCGCACGCGCAGTAGCCTGTGTACACGTATACACTAATACATCGACTATTTCTGACTATATTATGTGCGCGTTGGACGCTTTATATAGTTATATAGTTTTAATTACTCTCAACTTAATAGTTCCGTTTTCACTTCTATCGGCAGTCCTACGACTGCTACTGTTTTTTTTTAATAGATAGAGTGATTCAAGAGAAAGGTTTATTTGTATAACAATTTATATAGCAAAACAACGTTTGCTGGGTCAGCTAGTATCTATATAAGATCCGATTTTATTATGCAGGGAATTTTAAAAAATATTAAAAATGTAAATTCAACAAACAGAACAAATTGCACTAACTGATCATAGTAGGGGAGCCCAAGAGCGCATCAGATTAATATAAGGGAGATATCTCCCATACTTTTGAGGCTCTCCACTCAATATAAGCCATTTCTATGGGGGGGGGGGGGTAACTAGGACAGAAAAAAAAAAACAAAATTAAGACTACTTCGGCTTGTGAAAATTGTCAGATTATATTTTTTTCGTTATTCTTATATCATTTCCTATATAATAAAAGAGAATTCAGACGAGCTCGAGAATGTCAAAACAACGTTTTCTTTACAACTTTGTGACCCTCCCACTCCCTTACGCTACACTTGAATCGGCAGATTTTCCAAATTTTAGATAGAAATTACACCGCCATACCTTCATCTGACGCGATTTAGTGTTACCATGGCACAGATTTTTTTAAAACATTTTTTTACCTGTAGTTTTTTTCTCCACCATTGAAATGAAAAAATTTATATAACCTTTTATTTTCCTATAATTAAATCTACAAAATCCAATAGGTCCCTACGACGCTCGAGTAACTACCTATTTAGCATCTTGGGCTCCCTACTATCATACTCTAAGGTAATTAAAATATTTGTTTGTGATATGGGTAAAAGGCAACTATGCTAATACGCTACTACAAACTATTTGGGTGTTATCTAAACATGTAAGCGTTAACAATAACCAGAAAACAAACATCTGCACTCATCCTACTAATGTTTTTCCTTATCCAAATCAAACCTCATCAATTGCGTAGTCAAGTTCACTAAAAAGTCGGCCGTAATCATAGAATATACTTTTATTTCGCATCTGACTATGCTTATCTTTTTCCTAACACTATTTAAAATCAACCAATATAAATCCTCTAAATCTGTGGCCCAGCAAAGTTACAGTCTATTCAACAAGTTAGAACAATTCAAATTTTTCAAAGACTATTTAATAAGCACAAAAGTCCTTATCCTTTCATATCCTGTCATATTCTGGATTTATGTTTTTTGTTTTGTTTTGGCGGCAGCCGGCTTAATAAATTATACAGGCCGATTCTGAATAATTGATTAATCAGTGCATTGATTCATTGTAAATTCATGAAAAAGTTCAAATTAATTATACAATATTTAGATAAACCTACATAAAAACATTTTAAAAGGCTTTTGCAGACGTAATGCTAAATATTACATGAAGTTTATCTAGCGGAACATTCTCGAAATGTACGCTATATAGTTTTGTAGGTTTATTTTTTGCACTATCACACAGAATGCATAGCAAAGTGAGTGCCACGGCCCGGACTTCAGAGGACAGTATAGCACGTACTTGTTTATATAAACTATACAGGTAAAAAGTTAATATATTCTATACTTTTCATCGTCGGTACTTGGTGAAATTCCATTGTTGTTAGACACTTTTACTATTGCACTTGTACATAAATTTCACTTTTACACAATTTTTAATATATTACTCGACCGGTTTCACTCTTTAAAGCATCATCTTCAGGAATAGTAAAAGTGTCTAATAACAATGGAATTTCACCAAGTGCCGACGATGGAAAGTATAGAGTATATTTATTTATTTATTTTATTTTATTTTATTTTATTTTATTTTATTTTATTTTATTTTATTTTATTTTATTTTATTTATTTATTTATTTATTTATTTATTTATTTATTTATTTATTTATTTATTTATTTATTTATTTATTTATTTATTTATTTATTTATTTATTTATTTATTTATTTATTTATTTATTTATTTATTTATTTATTTATTTATTTATTTATTTATTTATTTATTTATTTATTTATTTATTTATTTATTTATTTATTTATTTATTTATTTATTTATTTATTTATTTATTTATTTATTTATTTATTTATTTATTTATTTATTTATTTATTTATTTATTTATTTATTTATTTATTTATTTATTTATTTATTTATTTATTTATTTATTTATTTATTTATTTATTTATTTATTTATTTATTTATTTATTTATTTATTTATTTATTTATTTATTTATTTATTTATTTATTTATTTATTTATTTATTTATTTATTTATTTATTTATTTATTTATTTATTTATTTATTTATTTATTTATTTATTTATTTATTTATTTATTTATTTATTTATTTATTTATTTATTTATTTATTTATTTATTTATTTATTTATTTATTTATTTATTTATTTATTTATTTATTTATTTATTTATTTATTTATTTATTTATTTATTTATTTATTTATTTATTTATTTATTTATTTATTTATTTATTTATTTATTTATTTATTTATTTATTTATTTATTTATTTATTTATTTATTTATTTATTTATTTATTTATTTATTTATTTATTTATTTATTTATTTATTTATTTATTTATTTATTTATTTATTTATTTATTTATTTATTTATTTATTTATTTATTTATTTATTTATTTATTTATTTATTTATTTATTTATTTATTTATTTATTTATTTATTTATTTATTTATTTATTTATTTATTTATTTATTTATTTATTTATTTATTTATTTATTTATTTATTTATTTATTTATTTATTTATTTATTTATTTATTTATTTATTTATTTATTTATTTATTTATTTATTTATTTATTTATTTATTTATTTATTTATTTATTTATTTATTTATTTATTTATTTATTTATTTATTTATTTATTTATTTATTTATTTATTTATTTATTTATTTATTTATTTATTTATTTATTTATTTATTTATTTATTTATTTATTTATTTATTTATTTATTTATTTATTTATTTATTTATTTATTTATTTATTTATTTATTTATTTATTTATTTATTTATTTATTTATTTATTTATTTATTTATTTATTTATTTATTTATTTATTTATTTATTTATTTATTTATTTATTTATTTATTTATTTATTTATTTATTTATTTATTTATTTATTTATTTATTTATTTATTTATTTATTTATTTATTTATTTATTTATTTATTTATTTATTTATTTATTTATTTATTTATTTATTTATTTATTTATTTATTTATTTATTTATTTATTTATTTATTTATTTATTTATTTATTTATTTATTTATTTATTTATTTATTTATTTATTTATTTATTTATTTATTTATTTATTTATTTATTTATTTATTTATTTATTTATTTATTTATTTATTTATTTATTTATTTATTTATTTATTTATTTATTTATTTATTTATTTATTTATTTATTTATTTATTTATTTATTTATTTATTTATTTATTTATTTATTTATTTATTTATTTATTTATTTATTTATTTATTTATTTATTTATTTATTTATTTATTTATTTATTTATTTATTTATTTATTTATTTATTTATTTATTTATTTATTTATTTATTTATTTATTTATTTATTTATTTATTTATTTATTTATTTATTTATTTATTTATTTATTTATTTATTTATTTATTTATTTATTTATTTATTTATTTATTTATTTATTTATTTATTTATTTTAAATCAACATAAATCCACAGCTTATTTCACAAAAAATAACTCAAAGTAGTATATAAACTAAACATTAGCCAATTACGGATTTCACTTTGCTTTCCGACATTATATAGTAGTGTTGGTAGTAGTCGGTAAAGAAAATAAGTCTATATTATGTATATAAACACAAAGTCGTTAATTAAATTAAAATTATCAATTACAAACTACAAACTTAAATGAGAAAAGGACAAAAAAAATGTAACTTGCATTTTATCTGATGATTTAAAAAACATTGATTTTAACAGTGCGTAACTATTATACAATCTATAATATTAGTACGATATTACATTACATCAAAATATAAGATACGTTTTTCTTGTGCAGGGAAATCTCTAAATAATCAGAGTGCTAAGTGTGAGCTTTTCTTTTCGCATTCGATCGTGAGCGCGTTTCGAGTTTACTAGGAATTTGTATGTGATTTGTACAGCGCCACCTAGTGGTAAACGTGTGAAACCAGTTTACCACTAGGTGGCGCTGTACAAATCAGATACAAATTCCTAGTAAACTCCAAACGCGCTCACGATCGAATGCGAAAAGAAAAACTCACACTTAGCACTCAGAACAGGCATTTATTTCGATTCTGACTACACTCAATGTTTTTAACGTCATTTATAATTATTTATCAGTATTATTTCCTCTAATTCGCTATATCTATGGCCCAGCACAGTTACTATCTATTCATAGCTCCAATCTACGGGATGAATACACCTTGCATACGTCGTCATGGCTCAACATTCACGCTCTCCATGAATAAATGAAATGCACCATTCAATAAACACAAAAGTCCTTTCATATCCTGTAATATTCTGAACTTATGTGCACCATAATTTATATTGAGTCATTTTAGAAAGATTTGACTTATAAGCCTGGTGTCTTGCTTAAAGCCTGATCTCAACTCAGATCGTAAGATCACATGTTCAGTCTCTAGATTAACAATAAATAAATTTTCGAGGAAAAATATTGTATTAACAAATAAAAAATCTTATCCATACTAATATTATTTATTACTAATATAAATGCGAAAGTCTGTCTGTCTGTTACGTTTTCACGGCTGAACTGCTAGGCCGATTTTCCTGAAATTTGGCATGGAAATAGTTGAAGAGCCGGGGTCAAACATAAGCTAATTTTTTTTTCAAAAATTAACCCTTAAAGGGTTGAAATAGGGGATGAAATTTATATCAAATGCTATCTTGACGACATGCTAATCTACTGGCGGGTCATCTAGTATAAATATAAATTTAATAATAAATTATCACAGAATTCGAAAATTATATTGCCACTTGAGAGACCAAACACGATATCGGCCTTGTCTTTATATAAGTCAGTATCTGCCTTGAAGGTAAAAGTCCTGGAATCCCGAAAAACAGTTTTTTTTTACCTTAAGCCTCAGTCCACTCTATAATAAATAACTAAAATTATAATAGACATTGAAGCAGAAATAGGTAAAGCTTTGGTATCAGATCTGGGTGAGATAATGCAGAACTCTACCACCTAGTAGTCACGATGGTAGTGACTCGCATAGCCAATCGGTCACCTTTTAAGACTTGCCTGGTACAACGGCAGTTGGCTTATTCTTCAAAGGAGCCCGGACCAACACGGGGATACCGACGGACCAATACATACACATAATATATTAAACTAATTTTTACTCGCGACTTCGCTCACATTTAAGCCATTATATAAGTCGTTTTTTTTTAAATAGAATACATATATATATATATATATATATATATATATATATATATATATATATATATATATATATATATATATATATCCAATGTTACTTCTAATACCTCTAAGAATATGGGTACAAAGTTTCATGATGATAGGTTAAGTAGTTTTCGCGTGAAAGCGTAACAACCAAACTAACATTCGCATTTATTATATTAGTAGGGATTAACACCCAAAACCTGTCTGGTTTGGTTTGGTCTGGTCAGACATACAAACATCTATGCCCTTCACACAAACGCTTGTCCCTTATAGGAATCGAACCCAAGCTCCATCGATTGCGTATTCAAGGGCGCTAATCTCTCGATAATTACATAATTAGTTTGATAAATTATCATTTTAAATCATTCCAAGTAATTGCTTTACAGAGTTTCGAGTCACGTTGAAGTAGGTGACCGGGGAGTATCTTTAGGGCAGTGAAAATTGTCCCCGTGTGAGAACTTTATTAGTTTAAACGTGTTTACTTCAGCGCTAACAAAAACTAAACTTTTCCCACGGGACATTTTAGTCTTTGAAATACATACAGTTAGTGTTTTATGTTTTTTTAAACTTCACGCTACCTATGTAAATAAGGGAGTCACTGATTTTTTAATAAATTCGAAAAACCCCAAAAATAATGTCGATGAAACAATACATTTTTAAAATATTTCCAGATTAATGTACAACTTAAGTACAAAATCTAATCAGCTCTATTCCTTGAAAAACTGCGTCCATTATCGTAAAAAGCATGAAAATTGGGAGAAAATAACGTTCGGGAATTATCGTTTTCGAAAAATTTTGAAATGTTTTTCGACAGATTTTTTGAAATTTTTCAACTGTACGTTTTCTGATCTTCCATAATATTTTAGTACTTAAAATTACGTCAGATGCCATTTTAAAACTTAAAATCGAAACAAATTTTTGAAAGTTACAACTTATCAAACTTAAAACGTGCGTTGTTTACAGCAAACTTCATATTTTTAAAATAACTTCCAGGCTGAAATACCGATTTATTTCAAAATCTAGTCATTTTTTAATTAAAAAAAATACTTTAAATACTGTAATTCGGATTAAAATCAGTTGATTGGTTCAGAATTTATCAATGGCGAAAAATTTTAAAAAATGTTTTTTTTTTTTAAATTTCAAATATTTTTATTTACAATTTTTTAACAATTAACGCAAGTTGATTGGCGTTTCCTTGTAAGATCATGTGCGCTTGTGCTAAGACAGGTAACTTTTCCGTTACAAAAAATACTTAGCATCATTTAATACGTAAGGTGACACCGAGATTAAATAGGTGTAGCAATATTTATTTTGAGTTATATTTTTTGGGTTATCTCTCTAAATTTGGTAGTAAACATATTTTTTGAGATGAATTCTAGTTTTATATTTTTAAAGCGCGCCAAAAATTAAGTAGGGCTGCTTTGCTAACCGTCCCGTTAATCGTAACCACTCGATTCGAATTCGAATCTAATCACGAGTCAATGAGGCTCGGGTTTGATTCCGACAGGTACAATCATATTTTGTTTGTTTGTCTTTTGCTGTCGATGAGATATGACTATTAGCTATTGTGACCTTCAACATGTACAATCTTTTACCTGTCATCCTGTATATATTTTTTTAAATTTATTGAAACATATACTTTAACACTCATTAACGGAAAAGCATTGCAAAAACCGAGTCCGGTTTGTCTGCAAGCTCACTGCCTCGCATATTTTTTTTCGCACAATAGCAAACCAGAAAATTGGTCTCCTGATGAAAACAGAAAAGCATCGCTTATATACATCAAATATAATTGTGTGTTGCCATCTTTGTAGTAAAATGATACTTCCACATGCATGAGTAACTTAAGAAATCAGACTTTATTCAATTAAATTTTCTTTATAGTCAAATTTAGACCACTTAGCAATAAAAATTCTTTTCAGTTAGACAACATACTTTAGCATATTATCATGTATGCCACGTGAATATAGTGTGTGTAATGTTTATTTTTACCAATTTTAAATATTTGTTGTCACTCAATGACAGATTAAATAGATGAAAGTTGTTATTTTTTTCTTTTTTTAAAAAAAATACTAGATTATCTCGTTCAAACCTGCTGTGTTGTAAGTTTCGATTATAGTAATAAATATTTTCCTTTTGGTGACATTTTATACAATAGTTTGTTATAATTTTGCATCTTACCTATCCGGAATTTTGCTAACTTGTTTGGTTGGCCATAAATAAAACAAAGTGACAAACTTTATGACAGGAAAGAAAATTATTTGCTTGATTTAGAAATAAAAAAAAAAGTTTCATGACTTTCAAGTACGTTATTTTTTTTTAAATTTACTTGCTATTAAAAATTATCCGTTGGCTTCTAATATGGACTTATTGTATCTATACATATAATAAAATCGTAGAAAAGTCAAAACTGTACATTGAATATTTTTTTAAGGAATACTTGGAGCGGGATCTACAATCGATAACGAAGCCAAAAATATAGTTTTTAGATTTTTTTTCTATTTGTCTGTTTGTCCGTTTGTCTGTTTTTATATTTGTCTGTTTGTCTGTTTATCTGTTTATATGTATGTCCGGGGTAAACTCAAAAAGTACTGCATGGATTTACTTCAAATTTTGCATGAATATTACTAACAGGTCGGATCAACATATAGGCTACATATTATCACGCTATCACCTAGTGGGGAGGTGCTGTGTGGAGTAAACGAAGTCCGCGCGGATGAAGTCGCTGGCAACAGCTAGTACTAAAATAATTTAATAATTTAGGCTGAAGATATATTCTTTTAGCACTTTGAGGCCGATTTCATCGATCTCTTCAATCAATTCATCGGCTTAGACAAGAAAGACATTTGCATTTATTAAATTAGAATGTATTGTTGCGATGTAACGAATAGAGTAATGAAACTATTAACCAAAACTGCTTTTATTAAGAAAATCGCTATATATCAATAAATAGCGACTTTAGCCTAAAGTCAAGAAGAAGTCGCACAGAAGCTATATTTATTATTCTGGGCACGACCTATAAGACTCGATACTTAGGTTGTGAGGCAATAACTTAAATATTCTGTTTATTTCCACAAAATATTCTGCAAGAATTTTACAATTTTGTACACATTACGTTTTAGTTTGAAAAAATATGTTAAAGGTGAGTAAAAAAAGAACTGAATAACAAATATTCACCTAGGATTAGAATAATAAATAAAATACGTGTTACTTGGCAAATTACGCGAATATTAAATAATAAACACTGTTAGGGGTAGTGTAAGCAAATTATTTGCATGTGATATGGGTGCTAGTCAAAGATCTTAATACATAGAAATACGTAGATAAATACTGTTGCATATATAATAAACACCCAAATCCAGAAACGCAAACATCTGTGCTCATCACACAAATGTTTTCCCCTGTTGATTCGTATTAAGGTTCGCTAACCACTTAGCCAATGGCGGTCAAATAATACAATAGATAAAAATATATATCTCACAATGTACCCGGTTTTATGTATGTTATAGACATTCTCAATGGATGAAAAAATGGAGGTTATCAGTTTGACGTGTAGGCATGTATATAATATTGTTGGAATTCTTATTATTAATTGTTGGGAGGAAAAACCATCAAAATAATCAACATGGGAATGGTTAAAAGCGTGCTATGGAAAAAAAATCAAAATTAAAGCAAGAGAAATTTCGACTTTTTCTTGCTTTAGTTTTTTTTGGCTATAAGACCCTTTACTCCCTGAAGATGCCGTAAAAAGCAAAACTGGTTATCGATTTAAGTAAATTTTTTTAAAAGGATTTTGAGAAACAGAACAAGTGTATTCAAGTGTACAAAAATTTTTAGTTGTACTATTTGCATCTGGCTAATTTTGGAACCATTAGCTAGATGCTATTTTTTATATCACAAGATAGCGAACAAATAGATGGTTACTCCTGATGGAAATAAATAAACCATCGCCTATAGACACAAGAGATTTTAATGGTTCGTTGCTATCTTTTGATTAATTTTAATGCTAAGCGCACAAGTTTACCGGCTACTATGCCCTCCAAACCGGAACACGATAGTAACAAGCACTGACACTATTTTGGCAGGAATAGGTAAAGTGGTGGTACCATATCTGGGCGAAACAAAGCAGCAATATACCACTTAGTTGTCACGATGGTAATGATTTGCATTGCCAATCGTTCTTATTTTTCGAACTGCCTGGTAGAACGACAAATGGTCTTTTCTTCAAATAAGGTACGGACCAACACGGGAATTACATTTCATTCTTTCTCCGGCTTAATTCTATACATTTACGTCGGTGTTTCTTTAAAAAGACGCATTTTCGTTCTATTGACCAAATCACAATGATTCTAGAGAAAATTCACTTCAAAAATCTTATTTTTTGTAGATGATTGAATAACAAAAATATGTTAAAAATTTATTTACTAAAGCAGTAGCGTTTTGATCCGATTTTCTTTTTTCTTTTTAGGTTTATTTATCAGATTATCCCTCCGCGTGCACAAATAGCATACTAAATGACACATGGACCAAAGATTTTATATTTTACTATCAAATAGATGGGACTTACACATCAAAGGTTTATTCGTATGGCTCTCGGCGCTGGTCATTTTCGTGTTCCAGTTTGGAGAGTAAGGTAGCCGATAAGCTTATATATATTAACCGCCCCGTTGGTCGAGTGGTTAGTGACTCTGACTACGCAAGCAACGGGGACTTCGATCCCCGACGGGGACAAGCATTTGTGTGATGAGCATAAATGTTTGTATTTCCGGGTTTGGGTGTTTATTATGTATGTAAAAGTATTTATATATGTATTTCTATGTAAAGCAAATAATTTGCTTACTTTGGGGTTATATCAGTAAGTGTAATTTGTCCAGTGAATATATATATATATATATATATATATATATATATATATATATATATATATATATATATATATATATATATATATATATATATATATATATATATATATATATATATATATATATATATATATATATATATATATATATATATATATATATATGTGTATATATATATATATATGTATATATATATATATAACCACCAAATTACAATATTTTTAGGCTTTAAATAGATGCCTAAATATATGATATTCGTTGTATTTTCTCTTTGCTTAGGAAGTTTTTGTAGGATTATAAATTTATTATAATTATATTACATTAAATAAATAAATTTAAAATACGAATTTTCGAACAACAATGTGTTATAAATTTGCCGATAATTATAATAAAAATTATATATAATTTTAATATTATTTATATATAATTTTTATATATATAATTATATATATTATTTTTATTATAATTATCGACAAATTTATAACACATTGTTGTTCGAAAATTCGTATTTTAAATTTATTTATTTAATATAGGTAATATAATTATAATAAATTTATAATCCTACAAAAACTTCCTAAGCAAAGAGAAAATACAACGGATATCATATATTTAGGCCTCTATTTAAAAATTTCATCTAAGTTATTCTATGACTCAATATGCGTCGTGTCCTGTCATTCATGAAATAAATCCGATCTTCTTCGCATTTCATCGCAACTGATTATGGCCACCATAGACTTTTATTATTCTAAAATGGCGTTACCGTACGCTACAAATCGATACGACAATTATCTAAAAATTATTACTTACACTCTCGTCGAGTAAGGTAGTGTTCGTTACTCCTGATCATGCTTCGGTTGCAAAGTGAAATTTTACTGTTAGGGTCTTCTTTGTTGTCTGGATCTTCGGTGAGTTTTATCCATTTATTAAAACGCCGTCTTTTTTGTCGGTGGTTTTGCAATAGTCACATAAACATAAATTTAATTAATTTCACCTTTTAATTATAAATTTCCGCAAAATAACGCCTGAATCAATGTGTCACATGTCGCAACACGTCGAGCCACGGCGCAATACCACGTTTGTCGTTAATGGGTAACAATCAATCTACTTCTATCAACTTCTTTGACATGAACTCACTAAATTAAGTAACTCAAACATTTTGAAGTTAACTAAAGCCAGTTTTTTGCTGGCATCAATTTTCAATAAATAATCCTCACAAAATGTCGTTAAAGACGCCAAGTTATTGAATTTGATCAATAAATCGACACTTGTGTCTTTTGGTAATTTTTATTTTCTAAGCCTGTTTACAGAAATGCAATTATATGTTTATAAGTATAAATTTTCATCAGTAAGTTTCAAGAGGTTGGGACACAATCGGTTAAATACGAAAGATATAGAAGTTCATAATGTTTGCTTTGGGTTTTAAATACTGAAACACTGCAACAACCAACTTCTAATAACCTTTTCCTGTATGTTGGTCACGACTCCTTTTAAATATCGACTAACTGACAATCTGCCAGGCAGGTTATAAAAGGCGACCGATTGACTATATATGTCATTACCATCATGACAACAAGGTGGTAGATTTCCACAACGTCTATCCCGGGTATATAATACAATCTATTCCTGCCGCAATAGCGTCCATGCTTATCATTGCCGTGTTCCCGTTTGAAGGGTAAAAAAGCTGGCAGAAGGGTAAATAGCAATATACCATTAACATCTTTGGTGTCTATAGGTGACGGTTTCTCTTTCCATCAGAATCTGCTTCTTTGCTATGTTATAAAAATTATCACAGCGAAAAGCTCCACGCTATTTTGACAGGAATAAGTAACGCGAAGGTACCAGACCCAGTCAAGAAGTTACAGAACGTTATAATGATTCTAATATTTGTTGGCCTCTTGCTTCTTCCGAGATACCCAGTAGTGACGCATTTGATCTATTCTTCAAAGAAGATCCGATTTAACACACGTAATGTATCAAATAAGTACCTAAATACATTCACGCCAGATCCCTTATGGGGTAGACAAAGAGAACCGAGCGCCATATATAACGGTCCTTGAAGATTTGTCTTACTTTCTCCATATTCATTACTCTCTTCATAAAAACACGCCGGTTGCGAAGCCTCTTTGTACCACCTTTGGATTCGATTAATCTAATCGTGGTATGTCAGGTTCAAACTTCCCCAGTAACTACATCCTTCAACATTCGTATTGTATATCTGTTTTATTGACCTTTTATCTACCGTTATTTCTACATGTCTGAACCAACGAAGCTTTTCCTTTCTCATCTTTACAGTACCACTATATTTTAGGCCTAAACTCTCACTTCAACATTACGAACGACCGGGTTCGTAATGTTGACATGTTACACCACGATTCTAAAAATCGTACCTAAATCTAATATAATAAAAATATTACTAACTAGCTTGTACCCGCGACTTCGCTCGCATTTAAGCCATTTAATAAGTTTTTAATAAAAATATCCTATGTTACTTCTAATATCTCCAAAAATATGTGTACAAATTTTCATGAAGATCGGTTAAATAGTTTTTGCGTAAAAGCGTAACAAACTTACATTCGCTTTTTTAATAATAAGAAGGGATCAATCACAGAACTACTTAATTATATTACGTCATGTCAGGACCGGTTCAATTGAAAATTCAATTTTGATCTCATCGGAAACCCCGCTTCCGATGGCATCTTCAATTTGTCAAGGAACATGAGCCGAACGATACTGAACGCCCCGTCCGCTGTCTCGTTAATCTGAAATGCACTTTTTATCACTTCGAGGCTTCCAAGCTCTTATTTTTAATATTTCTGACGAGAAACTTGATTAACGTCTTTCTTAAGTGGATTTGGGTGGCATTTTTTCCACAGCAGTATCGTGTTTACTGTTTTTATTTAGTGTCTTTACTTTATTTCTTTTAACTAAGATTGTTTACAGCAATTAATGTTTTTCTAATCAAAATGGACATTTTATGTAGTTGAAGGATAAGGTAAATGGTACACTTATGGATTTGGGATTTAATTCCGGCAATATAGTAGATATTAATATTAAAGGTGATTCTTAAGTTCTTACATCAGGAGAATTATCTTTTTAGATGTTATTCTATGATTTAAAGACTAATATACATATAGCATCCTTGGTTGAGTAGTTAGCAAACTTATCTGTGAATCGATGGTTTGATTCCCGATATGGATAAATATTTGTGTAGGCATATATTTTTTATATCATAAGTTAGCACGCAATCAGATGGCTCTTCTGACTGAAAGAGAAACCGTCCCCCATAGATAACAAAGATGTTAATGGTGCTATGATTTTCGCCTGGTGGGGTGGTGATGTCATATGCATACATAAGTCTACCGGCTACTTTACCCTCCAGACCGGAAGACGACCATGACAAGCGTTGACGCTATTGCGGCTGGAATAGGCAAGGCAGTGGTACCATAAACTTTATATCCTGTTTCGAAAAATGCATAAAATAAAATATTTTGGTACATTAAAATGGTTGTATTCGTCCTGAAAAAATTCTCTGTCACCTATTTTCGTAAAACTCTACGCAGGGATTGTATTCGTTTTAAAAAACCGTTATTAAAAATTATATTCTTGCTCTATAGTGCACTAAATCAAGACTTAATCTTGCAAAAACTGTAATTTCCTTCGAATAATCTGCTCATATTATTGCGTTATTGTCCTGAAAAAAACTTGAAAAAATGAAGTTTTTTTAAGTTTTTTTCGTTGCGAATCGAATACGCGCCCAGTCGACTAGCCGGTGTTTCATATCATTATTATTGTGAGATTACTTTCTTCAGTCTGTTTAACTTATACACAACGAATAACCATTATGTGTATATCACTACTTCAGCTTATATAAGACTAACTTAATTTTGTGAAAAATAAAAATTTGAATTTGAATTCGAAACTACGAAAAGTCTATGCTTATTTTTTGCCTTTTTGGGCTTGAAATATATACATATAATAAAACCGTAGGAAAGTCAAAACTGTCTGTGTATGTCTGTTTGTCTGTATGTATATCTGGGGTAAACTCGAAAAGTACTGCATGGATTTACTTCAAATTTTGCATAAATATTACTAACAGGTCGGGTCAACATATAGGCTACATATTATCACGCTATCACCTACAAGGGAGGAGCAGTGCGGAGTAAACGAAGTCCGCGCGGACGAAGTCGCAGGCAACAGCTAGTACCTCAATGTAGCAGGAAGTTTCAAAGGTGTCCTTCAGGGTCACAGGTTTTTTATTATCATTAACGTTATATCAATCGTTTATTTCATTCAATAGCAAGAAACTAGCTTTTATATTTTTACTAGCGACCTGCCCCCGGTTTCACCCGCGCAGCTTTTGTTCCCGTGGGAATATCGGAAAGGTTTATACATTTGAACCTTCCTCAAGAATTAATCTATCTATTAAAAAAAACCGCATCAAAATCCGTTGCGTAGTTTTAAAGATTTAAGCATACATAGGGACATAAGAACATAGGGACAGACAGAGAAAGCGACTTTGTTTTATTCTATGTATTTTTATATTGTAGGAAGGTAAAATAAAAACTACATTTGTATTTCATAGCAAAACTGCAAATCATTTTATTAATGTTTTTGTAACATACATCAAATCGAATGATAAAGGTCTCACGGTTGCAGAGCCTAGTGAGGTACACATATTTGCAATATCACTAGCTAAATTACCCAATCCAATATTACGTTTTGCAAACAGCCATGTTTATACAAAATTCTACTATATGCAGTGACGAGTATTAGAACGAATTTTGGCCGTGACAAATAAAACTTGATAGGTTTAGTCAAGGGTGAGTTTGACTTGCATACTGAGGTTTCCGTACAAACTAGTAGGTAAACTTAGCTACACATAAATTCCATGATTCTAGGTCAACAAGATATGTGACATAAACAGTAAAATATTTTGATCGTTTTTTTTTTTGTGATAATATAACAAAAAATTTACGGGAAAATTTTGGATTTTTCCTTTTACATGTGCTGTAAGATATTGCTTCTTACCGAATTTCATAATTTTAGGTCAACGGGAAACACCCAAACCCGGAAATACAAACATTAATGCTCTTCACACAAATGCTTGTCCCAGTTGGGGATCGAGCCTGATCCCCGTTGATTGCGTAGTCAGGATCGTTAACCACTCGACAAACGGGGCGGTCAGTCAACATGAATACTAATAGACATGCCATTGGGAAGGAAAGATGTCGCCGCGTATATGAGCAAACGCTTCTATCACTGTCAAAAATGGCATACGTTTGTAGGTTATATTTGGCAATTTCGCTATATTTTTATATTTCTAATAAAGCCAAATGCTTGGCTAACACAGCTGCTTCTATTGAGCAGCTACGTAATTTAAGTAGCATTCCTTTGAGCGTGGAACATGTTCCACATAATTTAAATTAGTAATTAAGACAATGGAGTCAACCTCTTGCAATGCATTATTTGGTACTAATAGACATTTAAATTTCAGTGTAAGCGAAATTGCCATTGATACACAATATGTATGTTATAAAGGCAAATGTAAAGAAAATGTACCATCAGCTAATAATAAAAAAGAATTAAACTGTCGGTTAAACCTGGTTCACCAAAATATTCAAGGGCTGATGGGTAAAGATTTGGAATTGGAGTTGTTCATGAATTGTAATAACGTGGACATTCTTTGTATAACAGAACACTGGCTTAAAAGTCATCAGATCATGTTCAGCTTCAATAATCACATAGTTGGCAGCTCGTTTAGCAGAAGTAAGATGATACATGGTGGCTCTTTAATTATTGTTAACAAACTAATTAAATTTAAAGAACGTAAAGATATTGTGAGCCTTTCTGTTGAACGAGTCATCGAGATTGCTTGTATTGAGTTCGAGCAATTTATTGTAATAAGTGTATATAAGCCTCCTTGTGCAGCTTTTGAAGAGTTTTCTAACAAAATGGAGGAGGTTATGTATAAAGCCTCAAATTCAAAGATGAACATTGTTATCTGTGGAGATTTTAACATTAATATTTTAGAACAATCTTCTTTATCACATAAGTTTATAAATCTATTCAAATCTTATAATTTACACAAAATTTTCTATGAACCAACTAGAATAACTGCCTCTAGTGCTACTTGTATAGATAACATATTTTCAAATATAACACCTACAAATAGCTCAATTATAAATACATTAGATTCAGACCATACTGGGCAATCAGTTCAATTTTTGAGAGTACCAAATAAACTTCAGAGAAAAGAAATTGTTTTTGTTCCTATAAATAGTAGTCGATTAGAACGTTTTAAAAAAAATTTAGCTGCAAAATTGCCTGAGATGCCCTTTCAAGAGAATCCAAATAATTTATATGATACATTCTTTAATTTGATAGATACAGAATAAAGGCAAATATTTACACCAAAATCTATATCTGTAAGTAAACGCAGAGGTTTTAGTGAGTGGGCAACTGCAGGAATTTTTAAAAGCAGGAATCGGTTATTTGATTTATATTATGAAAAATCTTTTAATCATTGTACTGAATTCAAAGAGTATGTTAAAAATTATTCAAAGATTTTTAAAAGAGCTTGCAATGCTGCCAAGTCAATACACATAAAAAATTTGATAAAACACTCTTCTAACAAAATAAAGGCAACATGGAACATCATAAATTGTGAAATTGGCAAGACTAGTATTTTTGATGAAGAATACCAATTAAATGTAGAAGGAGTCAATGTTACGGGATATTTGGAGGTAGCTAAGGAATTTGAAAAATTCTTCTCTAATGTGGCCATCAGAACAACCCAAAGTCTAAGCTCTTCAGCCAGTACCGCGGAATTATTATTGAAGCAATGTGTCAACAAGTGTGAATCAAATTTTGAATTTTCTTTTATTGATTCTAAAGATCTATTAAATGCTTTCAAAACACTAGAAATTAAAAAAACTGCAGATCTATGGGGCCATTCCCTTAAAATCATTGCCTCAGTAATAAATATCATTGCACCATACTTAGCTGTAATATTTAACTGCTGTATAACAAATGGTGTTTTTCCTGATTTAATGAAACTCTCAAGAGTAATTCCAATATTTAAGTCTGGCTATAAATCAGATCCCACTAACTTTCGGCCTATCTCGGTTCTGCCTTCCCTGAGTAAAATATTTGAAAAAATAATTCTTAATCAAATGTTAAAACATTTTAACAAATTTGAACTGTTTCATCCTAAACAATTTGGATTTACAAAGGGTCGCTCAACCGTAGATGCTGGTGTGGAATTATTGAAAAAAATCTATGAAGCCTGGGAGGAATCACATGATGCAATTGGAGTATTTTGTGATTTATCTAAGGCATTTGACTGTGTTCATCATAACACTTTAATCAGGAAATTACACTACTATGGCATTAGAGGTAAGGCCCTCGATCTTCTGACTTCGTATTTGAATGGAAGAACTCAGAGGGTCGATATCAATGGAATAAGATCAAACGGTGCCACTGTCACCATGGGTGTTCCACAAGGATCCATTCTTGGTCCGTTTTTGTTTTTGATATATATAAATGACTTGCCCTTCTTTGTTGGCGATAGGCATGGAATCGTACTGTTTGCGGATGACACTTCACTTTTATTTAAAGTGAAAAGACGAGTTGGTAAGTATGACGAAGTGAACATTGCGATTTCAAAAGTTGTACACTGGTTCAATGTTAACAACCTCCTATTAAATGGAAATAAAACCAAGTGTATTAGATTCTCAACGCCTAATGTAAGGCATATAGATACCAATGTACAACTTAACGGGGACAAATTGGATCTTGTGGACTCTACTGTCTTTTTAGGGATTACGATAGATAAAAAACTACAGTGGGGACCACATATCGACACATTAACGAGTAGACTGAGTTCAGCGGCATTTGCAGTTAAAAAAATGAGACAGATTAGTGACGTAGACACTGCGAAAATTGTGTATTTTAGTTATTTTCATAGTATTATGTCTTATGGGATTCTACTATGGGGAAATTCCACTGATATAAATACAATCTTTGTTTTACAAAAAAGAGCTGTAAGAGCTATTTACAATCTCAGTCCACGAGTTTCCCTAAAAGAAAAATTCAAAGAAATTAATATTTTAACCGTACCATCACAGTTTATATTTGAAAACTTGATGTATATTCGTAAAAATATTTCTTCATTTAAGAAAAATAGTGATGTACATAATGTAAACACAAGGAACAAAAACAATCTTGCTCTGCATGTATCACGTCTCCACAGAATAAGTAACTCTTTTATGGGGCAATCTATACGCTTTTACAATAGACTTCCAAATGCTATTAAAGATCTACCAATACACAAATTTAAAAAATGTATCAAATCGAAACTTTGTAAAAAAGGTTACTATAAAATATCTGAATATTTGGATGATAATAAGGCATGGGATTAATTGCTCCTCATAGCAGTCTCATAATAATTATAATATATTATTCATAAATACATTGTAATTGTAATTGTAATAACATTGTTTAAAAAAAATGTATATGCACAAAAAAGACAAGCCCGCTGAGTTTCTTCCGCCGGATCTTCTCAGTGTGTGGCCGCGTTTCCGATCCGGTAGTAACTCAAAAAATGTTGACTCGTCAAAAGTGCCTGTAAAGGATAATTTGAATAAAAATGTTTTGACTTTGACTTGACTTTGACTATTATATTGTAAAAAAATAGAAATAAACCATGTTGTACTGTTTTATCGTATCGAATGAGATGACCAGGTTTAAAAATTAGCCTTGAAATGATTTTATTTCATTGGTAAGTAGTATAACTCTGTATTTCTGTATTTAATTGCAAGCTACGCTGACAAACTAAGAAATTGTCTTGAAAGGCATATCCATTTAATTCGGCTATATCTTTTGATAGCGTTGACTTTCAAGGTATTTGAGAGATCTCATCTGAGAGAGACCGTAAACTCGAGTATTTGATATAAAGCTCAACTTAATACCTTTACGCATTTCTGAGAAATAGGGTCTTGATTGACGGACTGACAGTCAGACGGAGAGACGGACAACGAAGTGATCCTGTAAGGGGATCCTATATTTTTTCTTATAAGGTACGGAACCCTAAAAACTAGTCAAGTGGGAATTAAACTCGTATACCGAGTGTTCCGTGTACGTATCACCTAACGTTTACAATCCGCCAGCGATCAGCGATGACTTTTAAACATTACGAAAAAATTATCAAAAAAATGATGTGGTGTCGCGGGACACCAGGTAGGAACGAACTTCCTTCGGCTAAACGGCACTACTCGCTTGTGTACGCGACTGTCGCGCCTGCGCACGTCTCATTTAACGCTTTTATTCCACGCATTTTTCTTACGGTTTTACTATCACATTTTTTTCAGTTCGGTCGCGCAGCAAAATCCCTATCCCCTCCAAGCCTGCCGTAAGGAACTTCGTTCCAAAACATCGTCAATTGCTTGCTGTTCACTAGATATATTTTTTGCAATGTCACTGCACCAAAACTAATCAAGCGGCAACGACTGCCACTAATGTACAAGGCTGTTATGTGTCTTGCAATAACTAAACAATTACGATAATTTCGCAATGCGAATTACGTGATAAAACCGCCGTATAATCTTGTATTTTTTAGGGTTCTGCACCTAGGAAACTGAAAAAAAAACGGAACCTTTATAGAATCACTTCGTCGTTCGTCTGTCCGTCTGTCAAGGCTCATTTTCTCAGAATCAAGTTGCAATTTAATTCCTTGATAAACATAAATATTACACACACTACATTTTATTTGACACATATCATAATATTCACATATATATGTATAATACTATCGCCTCTGTGGTCTAATGGTCTGGTGTCGGTGTTGATCGCATGAGGTCCTGGGTTAGATTCCCAGGTCGGGCAATCAAAATATGTTTTTTCAGTTTTCTGATAAAAACAACTTTCCCCGGGATTGGAAAATGCCCGGTTGGCAATAGGCTTGTTACATATTTTAAATGAACGCCTGAAGGTGTAACTGTCCAAGGAAATTGCACCAGAGCATGTTAGGTTTGTTAAGGGAAAAGGCACTTGAGAATAGATGAATTAGCCGGTTTTGTGGAAAACTTTATTGAATATGGGGACGCCGAAACATCTTGTACATCTTCTTAGGTGCTTAAATGAAGAGGATACAGCCTCAGTACGAACTGACGATATCCGACACTTTTTACCCCAGTGCTGGAGCCCGTCAAAGATGCATTATCTCACCAATCTTATTTAATGCATACACCGATATTATAATGCGCATAGTGCAAGATGATTGGATGGATGGAGTTACGGTTGGTGGCCGCAAACCTGCGTTGCGCAGATGACACTACTCTCTTTGCAACTAGTGCATGCCATATGGAAGAGCTTCCCGGTATGATGGAGTGAGTAAGCCTCCAGTTCGGATTAAAGATTAATCGCAAAAGACCAAAATCATGATTATCGTACCAACAACAATAATTTGTTGAAAGTTACACAAATTGTGAATTGCAAAATAGTCGAATCTTACATGTATCTTAGAGCTTTAATATCGAACAAAGGTGGATGCATTGATGAAATAAAGAGGCGTATGGCGATCACTAGGAATAGTAAAGATAAAATGAAGAAAATATCGAAAAACAGGAATATCACAAAAACCACGAAAACTATGCTTGTGCGCACTCTTATCTTCCCCATATTTTTATATGCTGCAAAACGTGGACATTGCGGGAATTGGAAAAGAAGAATATACGCACGCAAGGAATGTGGTGATGAAGAAGAATGCTTGGGGTATCGTGGACAGAGTGTCGTACAAACGTCTCCTTACTCAAAGAACTCGGCATAAAGCAGCGTCTATCGGGTGTAGCACAAACCCGGAGACATACATTCTTTGGTCACGTTTCAATATGAGACAGCCAGTCACTAGAGCGTATTGTTGTTCAAGGTAAAGTTGAAGGAACTAGACCACACGGAAGGTCACTAATGCGTTGGACCGGCCAAATTAAGTCAGCCTTCGGCAGTGCAGTACTCATGTCCACGAGGATGATGGCAAGTAGGAAGAGCTGGCGGGCTGTCGTGAGACGTATTACATCTGCCACTACTAAAGTATGAGCATGACGATCACGACACTCTGACAAGAGTATAGGGACAGAGAAGAAGAATATTTTATATATCGTTTATTATATCATGAAATAGCAAAGAAGCTGATGGATCTCTTAATGGAAATGAAAAATGAAAGAGTCAACCATCGCTTATAAACACCAAAGATGTTAATTGTGCGTTGCTCTCTTGTGACGCGGTCTCATGACATATGCATAAGTTTACTTTAGCTTCCAAAATAAAACACGGTGGTGACTAGCGCGATCGCTATTACGGTAGGAATAAATAAGGCGTTGGTAGCAGACCCGGGCGAGACAATGCAAAACTATCACCTGGCAGCCAGCATTTTTTGGCGTCTATAATGGATGGGTCACTTTTCATCTAGAAAGCCGTCAGCTTATTGGCTATCCTGAGAAATAAATATGCATATTGTATATTTCTCATTTGACCTTTATACAATATTATGTAATTTATCTTCGTAAAAACTAAGTTCATAACTTTGGTAAAACTAGTTTTAACAGTAAATAGAATATACCCAGGAAAGTTTTATTATTTACTTTTCTGTGTGGTTTCCGGACCTTTGTAAAGAATGTTGAGTTAAAGTAAATCTTAATATCATACGGTATTTCGGGCTTAAAGTTTTTCAGGTATGAGCGAATGTAAAACAGTATACATAACACTATAGATAATATATTCGTATTATCATGTATGCCCTGTGAATCACATTACATTTAGCCGTAAAGAAAACATATTTTGTGTATAATATCGTGTATGTTATAAGAATATAGTGTATATAATGTGTATTTTTATTAATTTAATATATAATTAATATATTTCTATTGCATATTATTTAAAAATATTAGGTTTCTGCAGTCCTCCGCAGTTCGCGTGTGTTCGCGTAATTGTCTTCCTAAACTACTAACAAAAAGTATTGCTTTCATGTATTGATTAATATATAGATAAAACACATCGATTTAAAATTAGTATTCTAAAATCAACGAGGTAAAAAGAGTCAATAAAATATAAAATAAAAATAAGCAAAATATTTTTTTAATTTTAAAATGGAATGCCTTAATATTTATATACTACATAAATATATATTATATAATTTATTTGTCGCTGTCGTATTTATTTTATTTATTTATTTAATACTTTATTATACACTTAATGAAAAATACACACGAAAAAGGATAACAAAAATTGCACAAAAGGTGAGCTTATCTCTACTGGCGGTGTTTTTTAACAGCTAACCCGAAATGTGGAGTAGGGTATAATAAATGGGATGTGCGTTGATATCCTTTTGCTATCAAGTAGCAAAAGGATATCAACGCACATTTTTGATGTATATACGAGTATATTGTCAGTTATTGTCAAGACAGCAGTTCTATGTTTAATATTCTATGATCAAAGAAATTTTATTCAGCTTAGATTCTAATTCTGAAAAAATTTAAAATTAATTATACAATATTTAGATAAACCTGCATAAAAACATTTTAAAAGTCTTTTGCAGATGTAATGCTAAATATTACATGAAGTTTATCTAGCGGAACATTCTCGAAATGTACGCTATATAGTTTTGTAGGTTTATTTTTTGCACTATCACACAGAATGCATAGCAAAGTGAGTGCCACGGCCCGGACTTCAGAGGACAGTATAGCACGTACTTGTTTATATAAACTGTACAGGTAAAAAGTTAATATATTCTATACTTTCCATCGTCGGCACTTGGTGAAATTCCATTGTTGTTAGACACTTTTACTATTGCACTTGTACACAAATTTCACTTTTACACATATTTTTTAATATATCACTCGACCGGTTTCACTTTTTAAAGCATTTTCAGGATTAATTAAGTATATCATTTAAGTATATTATATCTTGAAAATGCTTTAAAAAGTGAAACCGTTCGAGTAATATATTAAAAAAATATATGTAAAAGTGTAATTTGTGTACAAGTGCAGTAGTAAAGAGTGTCTAACAGTAAAAAGTTAAGGTAAAAAAGTATACTAATTAGGTGAAAGTATACTAATAAAATTCGAAGACTTTTATTCTGTAAAAATAAATATTACCCTTATGAAATTACTAAATTTCTGTATGAAATGAGTATCTTCACGCCCATACCCCCAAATAAATAGACGGAGTTATAACCAGTGCATCCACGATTAGCCAAGGATACTTAGTTCTTATCAAAACCGGGACAACGTTGTTTTTATCTAGAAAACACATTTTTGAATAGCCTGAGCTGGGAATCTGGGAATTTTTTATAACAATTTATTCGTTTTATAATTATATAAATAGGATTATAAAATATAAATTTAATTTTATAAATAGGAGCCCTTACATTAGTTAAAGATCAATAAAACGTAACTCAAATTATCATCGCTTATACTAGCTGACGCGCGCAATTTTACCCTTGGGTAAATTAACATGCCGTTAAGCCCCGTTTTTACTTTGTGTAGCGCGTGTGCGAGTATTATGCAGGTGCTTAGTATTAAGCAAAAAATACGTGAAGACAGCCGTTGATTCCTGCGAGTGATAAGTAATCAGCGTCTAGTCACTTTTAATACGCTGAATACTGATCACTCGCTGTCTTCACGTATTTTTTGCTTAATACTAAGCACCCACATTAAACACTCGCACTCGCACCAATCAAAGTGAAAACGGGGCTTTAATGTAAAAAAAAAGTAATAATATTTCAGCCCTATTTCAACATCTCAAAAGACGAATTTCAAAAATAATCCTTTTTTATTTTTGTCTACAGCATAAGAATAACCCCTGTGAAAAATGTCAGCATTTTTCATCTAAGGGCTTAGGCTGGGTGTCGATTTGTCGGTCAATAAGTCAGGAAATATTTTTCAAACAAGGTTTTTTTTACTTTATTGAAAATCCGGAACTAGTTTGTTCAGATTTAGCATTAGAATCGATTGCAATAGATTTTTAGATTATTTTAATTTTTATTCCTAGTTAAAATATAATACACTTTTTTTGTATTTTATTAAAAAACTCTATAAAATGTCGTTAATGTGGAAACATTTTAATTGCTTATTTGCAAATAGCTGCATTATTATTTGCAAATTCAGCAATATTTTCTTAGTCTAATTTATTTAGACTAAAAAAATACTAAGTATCGATATATTATTAATTAAATAAGACATTTTTACTTTTGTACTAGCTGTGGCAGCGTGCAGCCCGCTGCATTATAAACGGTTTTGGCAAATCCCGTGGGATTAAATCATTTTTCGGAATAAAAAGTAGCCTTTGTACTATTCTAGGTTATCATCTATTTGTGTGCCAAATTTAATTAAAATCCGTTGAGTAGTTTTTGCGTGACTAATTCAAAAAAGCCATGAAAATAAATACTCAAAAATCTACTAATATGTTTTTGACGTAAATACTCCTAAATATAAGATTTCTCTGTTACTTTCTGTTTGCCGATTTACCACGATAGAATATTCGTCGGTATAAATAGGAATTTTATTGTTAATCTAATCAAAATCTGTTTTAATTCTTGTAGAATTATAATCTAAATTTCTAAATACGACAATATAACAAATTACGTTTAATTAGGTTCTATAATTGTCCAGCTTATATCAACTTTTTAGGATTCTGGATTTCATAAGGAAAAATCGGAACCCTTACAGGACTACTTCGTTCTGTCAAAACTCTTTCTCAGAAACGCCTAAATTTTTTAAGTTGAAATTTATGTCAAATACTCGGTCTACAGTTTCTTTCAGTTGTGAATAAAGCAAACTCGTAACTCAACACGATTACTAAAGTGAATCGAAGCCTATAGGATACTTCCCGTTCACTTAAAATTATGAAATTTGGCATGAAGCAATGCCTTACAGCACAGGTACAGGAAAAAATCCGGAAACTGTAAATTTTTAGTTTTCTCCATTCTTTTTACCATCCATTTAGAATTCTCCGCAAGTAGAAAATTAAATTTGTAAACTAAGAACATTTCTTTTTTATTTGTCTAAAACAAATTACCTTATTATAGTTCGCTATTACTTATTCAGATGCGGTAAATTTCGAAAATAATAGAATTTACATTGGCCATCTGGTTAGTTTAAGAACAATAGGCTTGAAATTCGTATTCACGAAATACATAGCTTTATTTTATACGCTAATGAAATGTACCTCTCTATAATTTTCTAGCAAAATGTTAACACGAAATACACATCACCATCCAGTTTTGCTATGCAATCCTCTTAAATGCTGTGAAAATAAAATGGCTCCAACTTCACAGTTAATATTTGTTTATCTTTTATGATGTAGGGATATTTGTCCGGACAAATTGGACTTTTATTGTTAAGCTGCGCACACTTTGGGAATTGTCGAATATTTGTTCTAGCAATTAATTTAATTCTGTACTATCGAATTTTTTTCCGAATCTTCATGAAACATACAAACATATTCATATTTTATACATATTCTTAAACTTATTACCTTTATTATATGTATATTATTTAAAAGCATCTTATATTTATATCGTATTAAAAGCACTTGTACTGTTTTACTTGACTTGAAGTGCTTTTAATACGATATAAATATAAGTTAACATGGAGTTTTACCAAGTGCTGACGATATTCAGTGTTCAAAGTATTAAAAGCATCTGTTTACGTAGCCTTATTGAACCTTTCCATTACACTTGGCTCCGTTAACTATGAAAAGTATGGGAATCGTTATATAACTTGAGTGATATGTATATATTTTTCTTCATATTTGTGAGTATGAGTGAGTGTGATATAACTTATGTCAGACGACAGATCTTCAACTATCTTCTTATAAAATGTTATTAAAATTGGACCAGTGGTTTACCGGTGAAAGAGTAATAGATAAGCAGCATCCGTGTTAGAGCAGACCCCCTCCACAGAAATCGTGATCTTGGACGATTTTAATGCCCACCACGCCGAATGGCTTTGTTCGCGCACCACCTATCATGCGGGGAGGTCTGTTCACGATTTTGCCTTGGCGTATGGTCTTACACAACTGGTAACTTCGCCCTCGCGAGTTCCCGATGTGGATGACCATATGCCTTCACTGTTGGACCTTCTGCTGACCTCTTCCCACTTGGTTCGTCAGACCACTGCCTGATCCGGAGTAAAGTGCCGGTTTCGCGCCTATCACGGCCTCCTTTAGCAGGCTGTTGTCGCGTTTGGCACTTTAGGTCAGCAGATTGGGACGGGATGCGGTCTATTTTTGCGTCCTACCCATGGGGGCGGTTGTGCTTCTCGCTGGATGATCCGAATGTCGTCGCTGACTCTATTGCCGATGTGGTGCTGCAGGGCATGGAACTTTTCATTCCATTTTCTGCGGTACCAATTGGTGGTAAGTCTCAGCCTTGGTTTGGTCTCTCCTGTAAAACGGCTTCGCGCCGCAAGCAGGAGTGCTACCGGGCTTGGGCTGCAGCGTCCGCATTTTGTGATGAAAAAACCAGCACATTACGTAAGGAGTACAATTTCGCCTCAAGATACTTCAAAAGAGCTATCGCCAAGGCAAAATCGGAACACATTGGCAGAATTGGTGAGAAATTAGTTCGCCTTCCTTCGGGCACTCGTGCGTTCTGGTCTCTCGCCAAGGCTATCTTAGGGAATTTCTCACAGCCCTCTCTTCCATCCTTGCACGGAGACGATGACTCTTTGGCTCATACCGCAAAGGAGAAGGCCGATCTCCTGGGCTCCTTCTTTGCGGCCAAATCGACTCTGGATGACCAAGGGAACGCACCGCCTACCATCCCGCAGTGTGATAGTTGTATGCCAGAACTACAATTTCGGCAATCATCTGTGCGTAAAGCACTACTTTCCTTGGACATCCACAAGTCGAGTGGGCCGGATGGCATCCCTCCGATTGTGCTAAAAATGTGTGCTCCAGAGTTGGCACCAGTATTAACACGCCTATCCCGGCTCTCCTATTCACTCGGCGTGGTACCGAATTCGTAGAAGACAGCTTTGGTGCATCCCATCCCTAAAAAAGGAGATCGCTCTAACCCGTCTAACTATCGGCCCATAGCCATAACCTCCTTGTTCTCCAAAATTATGGAGAAAATCATCAACTCTCAGCTCCTCAAGTATTTAGATGAGCACCAGCTGATTAGCGACCGTCAGTACGGTTTCCGTCGCGGCCGCTCAGCAGGTGACCTTCTAGTATTCCTAACTCATCAATGGGCGGAAGCAGTTGAGTCCAAGGGGGAGGCATTGGCAGTTAGTTTGGACATAGCGAAGGCCTTTGATCGGGTATGGCACAAAGCGCTTCTCGCGAAGCTGCCTTCCTATGGGCTGCCTGAGAAATTATGCGAGTGGATCACCAGTTTTTTGGCTGACCGGAGCATCAAGATCGTTGTCGACGGTGCGTGATCCGACCTTAAATCTGTCAATTCTGGTGTTCCCCAAGGCTGCGTTCTATCACCGACACTGTTTCTTCTGCAAATCAATGATATGATGCGAATTAGCAACATACATTGCTATGCGGATGACAGTACTGGTGATGCTACATACTCTGGCCGAAGCAGTATTTCTCGGGAACACGTCGAAGAGTGCCGAAACAAGCTTGTGTCTGAAGTCGAGAATCGAATTACCGATGTCTCGGAATGGGGTCGCCAAAACCTGGTTACTTTTAACCCCAAGAAGACACAGCTTTGCGTGTTCACCGCAAAAAAGACGCCCTTTGTCGTATCACCTCGATTTGAGGATACTCTCCTGACAGCCTTAGCTAGTGTCGGAATCCTGGGAGTTGACATATTGAATTACGTTCAGTTTCGCGGTCATTTGGAAGGCAAGGCTAAACTAGCCTCCAAAAAGCTCGGTGTGCTCAGCAGAGCGAAACAGTACTTCTTGCCGGTCCATCGCCTTCAACTTTATAAGGCACAGGTTCGGCCTCACATAGAGTACTGTTCGCATCTCTTGGCCAGAGCTCCTCAGTACCAGCTTCTTCCTCTTGATCGCATTCAGCGTAGAGCGGTTCGAATCGTTGACGACCAGGCCATTTCGAAACAGCTTGACTCTTTGGCATTGCGCAGAGATGTAGGTTCTCTCTGTGTCTTTTATCGTATATATCATGGAGAGCGTTCCGACGAGTTGTTTGGATTAATTCCTGCCGCCGAATTCCACCATCGGACATCGCGTCAAAACTTAAAGTTCCATCCTCACCATCTCGATGTCTGGAAATCCACAACTGTGCGTTTCTCCCGACACTTTTTACCTCGCACTACTCTGTTGTGGAACCAATTACCGGCAGGGGTATTTCCGAACGGATACGACATAGAGACTTTCAAGTAAAGAGCTTACTCATTCTTAAAAGGTCGGCAACGCAACTGCATGACCTCTAGTATTGCAGATGTCCATGGGCGGCGGTGATCACTTACCATCAGGTGCACCTCTTGCTCGTTTGCCCCCTCTTCTATAAAAAAAAGGCAGACAGATGGATTTTTTGATGAAAAGGAATAACCATTCCCTAATAAATATAAAAGTTCAGACGAAGAAAACTAGTTATTTTGCAATTTTCCGCGAACTTTAAGTGTACCTTTGCGATGTTACTGAAAAGGAAAACATATAAAAGCGCGAGTACTACCGCGGCTCTCGTTGAGTGTAAGTAGTGCTCGTGTCTCCTGAAGATGCTTCGGTTGCGAAGTGAAACGTGCGTTGAGTGCGTCAATTGTGTGCTTTTGTGTTTGGTGCTGTCGTGGTATAAAATGTGGTGTAAAGTGTGGTGGACGAGGGTGGATAACTGTACCGCTGGGGTCTTCATTATTTTCAGACCTACGGTAAGTTTGTTCCATTTCTTACACCACTTTTATATGTTTTCCTTTTCAGTAACATCGCAAAGGTACACTTAATGTTCGCGGAAAATTGCAAAATAACTAGTTTTCTTCGTCTGAACAATAGATTTCCGCAAGGTAATGCCTGAATCTATAAAATATAAAAGTTGTTTTGTCATCCATACGCAGATATGTTATATAACAAGAACAAAAGAATGAAAGCTTATCCTCTAGGCCATCATTGAAAAGCAGTTTTACTGTAACAACTGATTTCCAACTTTTTTTTATATCATAAGACAGCAAACAAGCAGAAAAGTCTCCTGATGGAAAGAGTCAACCATCGCCTATAGACACCAAAGCTGTTAATTGTACGTTGCTATCTTGTAGCGAGGTCTAATGCCACATAAGTTTTCCGGCTATTTCATCCTCCAAACCGAAATACGACAGTTTCAAGCACTGACACTATTCCGGCAGGAATAGGTAAGTCTTTTACGACTTGCCTGGCAGAACGGCAGTTGGCCTATTCTTCAAAGGAGCCCGGACCAATACTAATAAGTAGGAATAACATATATGCTCTTATTCTGTGCTAACAAATGTATATCTAGCAATCAGCAATGGACGAAATCGATTACAAAGCTACTGAGAATTTCACCACATTGAAACAAGCGTCATGTGGTTCGGATAGATTAATATACAAATACATGGTATTTGTATGTTATTCCATCAGTTAGCTACAAGTAGGTTACGTTATATACGTACACTTAATATTTAACCGTCATTAAATTTATTAAAATGGTTACGCAAAATGGTTTTTTCGACCGCCGAAAAACCGGAGGATATTAGTTTGACATATTGTATGTAACATTGTTGGAATTGGATAATGTTTGAGTATGGTAATTTATTTAGATGTCCAAGCACGTGTACTAATTTTCATAAGTGTATATTATAATATGTTTGTATATTTGTATGTTTATCGCAGGAACCATTGAAATAAGCGACGTGTGGTTCAGATGGATTAACATACAATTATATGGAACATGCTTTTATGGCCAGAGGCAAGGTCACAGGTTCCTGTCTGTCATGTCAGAATTCTTCTTTGTTAAATTTTTTAAAGAATACATTCCTAAATAAATATAATAAAAAATTTGAATCGGTTAATCGAAATCGAGTTCTGAGGTAATAAATATGAAATAATACAGTTATATTGAGAAACACCCTCTTTTGGGAAATTGGTGAAAAATACGACAGCGATAAGTCGACTTATACCTCACTTATACCGCTCTTATACTATTGCAGCAGAAAAATACGACAGCGAGAGGTCGACTTATACCACACTTATACCACTCTTATACTATTGCAGCAGAAAAATACGACAGCGATAAGTCGACTTATACCACACTTATACCACTCTTATACTATTGCAGCAGAAAAATACGACAGCGATTAGTCGACTTATACCACACTTATGCCACTCTTATACTATTGCAGCAGAAAAATACGACAGCGATAAGTCGACTTATACCATACTTATACCACTCTTATCACTCTTATACTATTGCAGTAGAAAAATACGACAGCGATAAGTCGACTTATACCATACTTATACCACTCTTATACTATTGCAGCAGAAAAATACGACAGCGATAAGTCGACTTATACCACACTTATACCACTCTTATACTATTGCAGCAGAAAAATACGACAGCGACTATTTTTCATACCCCTAAGTTGTTTCATACCCCCCTTGTTCAACCTTAACATTTTATTTTTATTTTTTGGACATTTTTTTAAAATATTTTTAATGCCATGTTATGGCATACATATAGATATACTCTAAATTTTCACCCTTCTATTACCAACCCCTATTTTTAATGGTCATTTAAGTAAGTCAATGAATTAATATGACTAAACAACGTTTGCCTATCAGCTAGTATTTTTATAAATTTAATTGATTTAAGTCTTTGAATATTAAATACTCCAAGACTTAAGTGCGAAAGTTAGAAAACTAAAAAAAATATATATCCTTTTATTTTTTATATATTAATTCAAATTTCAATTAGCCCAAAAAGAGTACTAAGATAACAAAAACCGATACTTCTACTATACTTATGAATCTTTCGTGTTGGTCCGGGCTCCTTTAAAAAATAAAATTGCCGTTTTATCAGGCAGGTTGTAAAAGGCCACAGATTGGCTTCATTACTAGCATGAGTACTAGATGATAAAGCAGCGTCTCACCCGTGTATATGGTAAACCGCCTTATCTATTTCTACCGCAATAGGGTTAATGCTTTCCATTGTTGTGTTTCAGTTTTTAGTGTAGGGTAGCCGGAAGACTTATGCATGTGGCATTGTCATCCCACCACACGGATATCTACGCACCATTACCATCTTTGGCGTCTATCCGATGGATTCTCTTACCATTAGGAGTTCCATCTGCTTGTTTGCTATCTAATGATATAAACAAGAATTTAATACATAACCGACGATATGAAGCTGAATTATTCTCACTAACGATCTAGTTAAGATTGCGGGGAAGCACTAAACTTTATGTAGTGGCATGCGAAATTCTAGATTTGAACTTGGAAAACTAACTCGGAAACTTTAAATCTGAAGTGTTTACTACAAATTGTCTGACATGTTTAAAACTACGTCTTTGGTTAATGGTTAGCGTAGACTTTCCCAAAGATTGTTTTACTTTGACGTAATTTATATATTCTTATTTCGTTGTTTTTTTTTTTTATATCATAAGATAGCAAACAAGCAGATGGGTCTCCTGATGGAAAGAGTCAACCATCGCCTATAGGCACCAAAGATGTTAATGGTGCGTTGCTATCTTGTGGCGAGGTCTAATGCCACATGCATAAGTTTACCGGCTACCTTACCCTCCAAACCAGAACACGACAGCGACAAGCACTGACGCTATTGCGGCAGGAATAGGTAAGGCGGTGGTACCAGTCCCGGGCGAGACAATGCAGAACTCTACCACCTAGTAGTCATTATGGTAGTGACTCAATAGCCAATCGGTCGCGTTTTACGACCTGCCTGGCAGAACGGCAGTTGGCCTATTCTACAAAGGAGGCCGGGATTTTTTCATCTGTGGTATATGAGTTAGGTAAAATATAACTTACTAATAGATACACAGCAATAATTGCATTGCATAATTGTAATACACAAAGCATCCTTAGTTTTGTTTCGGAAGCGTTAATTTATCAAGCAGTTTAATCGCTACCTGTCTCTTCACATAGCCGCTTAATCAAGTCAGCGCTTGCAAAATGAAGGTACCTTGTGATGTTCCAATTTGTAAACGAAATTATTCCATCACGTTTACGGTTACCATATAAATTACACAATTATACAGACTGTACTAAGTTCTAATGATAGCTGAATTATAAGTTGTCCTCACATTGTATGTGTTGGTCCCAGCCTCCTTTGAAGAATAGGCCAACTGTCGTTCTGCCAGGCAGGTCGTAAAAGGCAACCGATTGGCTATCGAGTCACTACCATCGTGGCTACTAGGTGGTAGAGTTCTGCATTGTCTCGCCCGGGTCTGGTACCACCGCCATACCTATTCCTGCCGCAATAGCGTCAGTGCTTGTCGCTATTGTGTTCCGGTTTGGAGGGTAAGGTAACCAGTAAACTTATGCATGTGGCATTAGACCTCGCTACAAGATAGCAACGCACCATTAACATCTTTGGTGTCTATATGCGATGGTTGACTCTTTCCATCAGGAGACCCATCTGCTTGTTTGCTATCTAATGATATAAAAAAAAGATAAGTAGGTATACACTGTAATAGTATTTTCTTATGAACTACTAACTGCTCTAGGTGATAATTAGATCATGGAGTTTGATTCCCGGGTCATCTAAGCGTTACTGAGCTTTTTAAGAAATAAAAGTATTTTCACGTCACTACCCCGAAGAGGTAGGAAGACACAAGTGCACCCACGATTAGTTGTAGATATTAGTTCTATAATGTGATAGGTGGCAAGCCTATCAAAACCTTTTTTTTTTTTTTTTTTTTTTTGTTCTCGCAGGGGAAATGCTCTTACGCACTGCCGGGCCGTGTGGACTGGCCCGAGTGTGGGACTCGCCGGACAGAACCGACCATACCCACTAAAACCCCTGCGTCCGCCCCACTGTGCCGTGGTGGCGTGAAGGTGGGAACGCCTGCGCACACGTCCACCAAAAGCCTATCAAAACCTAAGAAATAAAATATATGATGCATTTATTTAAGATATGAATGCGGTGTGCACTTCACAAAATAAGCAAATAATAATTACTTAAAATAACAAAATCGCTATGCAATGCATCAAAATATAAAAAGTGAAAGATATAAAAATGTACAAAAATATTGAAAAAATAATATGTATGTAAATAATAATGTGTAAATAATAGTACGACGTGCAACACTCCAAAATGACATACAACTCAGCTGGAATTATGTGGCCTGTGATGTGCCAGTTATATAACCAACGGCAAAAAGGCAGCAACAGTTTTTAACACCTGTTTTTACCATGTATCTTATTTTATACACGAATTTCGAGATTATTCTCCAAAATCAAAACAAAAATCGTCAAAAAATATTATAAATTTGAGATAGACTCTGAACTGCTACTGTTTAAAGCAGTTCTATTTTAGAATTTTGTAATTATTCTGTTGCAAAATGTTTTAATAACACTAGTGTATGTAATACAAAAATATGAATTAAAATTAGTTTTTCCAAAACAGATAACAGAATTATACAGAATTCGTTAAAAGGAACAAAATATTGTTTCGGAAGCGTTAATTTATCAAGCACTTTAATCGCTCCCTGGTGTATGTAATACAAAAATATGAATTAAATTAGTTTTTCTAAAACAGATAACAGAATTATACAGAATTCGTTAAAAGGAACAAAATATTGTTTCGGAAGCGTTAATTTATCAAGCATTTTAATCGCTGCCGGTCTCTACATTCTAGTGAGCGCTTACAAAATGAAGTTACCTTGTGATGTTGCAATTTATAAACGGTTTTTTCTTCACGTTTACCGTTACCATATAAATTACTCGACTGTACTAAGTTCTGATAATAACTGGATTATAAGTTGTCTTATCCTATGTGTTTTAAGTATCATTGTTATAGTAATTTGTTATTGACTGCCAAGTACTCTAGGTCATTAAGGTCCCCGTGTTGTTTGTATTTTTTAAGTATTAAGTATCTTAATAGTAATGTATTATTGTGCGCTACGTAGTTTAGGTGTATGTGTTCAGATTAGATCATTGAGTTTGAACAAATTTCATGAGTTTTTTTAAGAAAAAGAATAATAAACAAATATATTTATATGAGACATCGTAGTTTAATACCACCAAAATAATTAGTGTTAGCAACTGCGATTAACGACAAGCACTATCTGGCCAGATGTGGCGCACTTGTATGATTTATGCAGCTGTTATTGGACAATGACGTCATTTAAAACAAATAATGGACAAATATAAATATGGATAGTATAAATAGACGGCGATAAGATGTTTTCGTATCATTGTGATTCTTCTGCTTCTTGAGGGCGTTACTCGGCCCAAAAATTATACTGTGGGTTTGAAAGTGATTTAAGTTTTTTATTCGTCCAAACTGCTTATATGATTATATTAGTTAAATCATTTTTAACGCAGTAAACCTGCAGCGACTGACTTCCCATTTCTCATATCTCCGTAACTCTGCTTTAGGTTTTCACTAAATTAAAATGAGACCACACATATTCCTGTGTGGTACCTTCTCAAAAAAAGGATTTTCAGAAACGATCCATAAATGACAAACTTCTGAAGTAACAAACATAAAAAACACTGCCGAATTGATAATCGCCTCCTTTTGAGAAGTCTTTTGAATAAAAGCGACATCACTAAGCAATACATAAAAAAAAGGAAATAGATATAAAAAAATGTACAAAGATAGTGAAAAGCAGTGGTGGTTATCCCAAAATGGTATACCACTCAGCATTGAAGTTATGTAACAATTCCATGGATTAAATGTATACACCAATTCAAGATATTTTTTTAGTTTGTCATTGTAGCTTGAGGTATTATACTTACCGATGCAATAAAATCACTTCAAGGGTATTTTTTAAACCTTGTCATCTCGTTCGGCATGATAAAACAGTATATGATAAAACAGTATAATATTTCTATTTTTTCACGATATAATATATCTACAAATCGCACCTTTGGGAACAAAGTGTCGATTCTGCATGTTTGCAAACTTTACAGGAAGAGCAAAATAGTATTTTTCTATACGTATTTCTTAAATATTTCAATAACGTTTAAGAGTATTAGCATTCCCGCCGTGTTGGTCCCGGCCTCCTTTGTAGAATAGGCCAACTGCCGTTCTGCCAGGCAGGTCGTAAAAGGCGACCGATTGGCTATCGAGTCACTACCATCGTGGCTACTAGGTGGTAGAGTTCTGCATTGTCTCACCCGGGTCTGGTACCACCGCCTTACCTATTCCTGCCGCAATAGCGTCAGTGCTTGTCGCTGTCGTGTTCCGGTTTGGAGGGTAAGGTAGCCGGTAAACTTATGCATGTGGCATTAGACCTCGCCACAAGATAGCAACGCACTATTAACATCTTTGGTGTCTATAGGCGATGGTTGACTCTTTCCATCAGGAGACCCATCTGCTTGTTTGCTATCTTATGATATAAAAAAAAGCATAGTATTATTAATTATTATTATAAACTATGATTGTTATTTTTGCTTTGTATATAGAGTCGATTATCGCGGTTTTTGCTACATACTTAAGTCGTTTTCATAAAAAATGCTTAAGTGACACTTTGTTCCCAAAGGTGCGAAATGTATGAAATTTTTATCAGTGATAGGAACGTGTGCTCAAATGCGCGGCGATACGTTTTCTTCCCAATGGCGTGTCTATTATTGGTATTCGTATGGACTGTGTGAAATTCTAACGCTAATTTTCTGTGTTAGTCAGTCGGGGCAAAAAGGCTACAACAAATTTTGCACTTGTTATCACTCAATAGCTTAATTTATATACATATTGTTACGAATAATCTAGAAACTTGTAAAGTTGGAACGCTGGAGAGATCTAGAAATAAAAGAAAGAGATAGCTACTGCTATTAATAAATAAATAGTTGGCCGGTATCGGAATAGCTATACCATAATGAACTTTGTGGTATAGGGCATAAGGTTGAAAGTAGTGTGTACTAGGATTTATGATTCATAACTTGTTTATCATAAGTTGATTACAGTAATTGTCTATTATTTACGAGATGATTGCGGAACATTCGCGATTGTTTTAGAACTTTACCCTGTGTATAAATAGATATGTGTTGACAAATACAGAGCAGTTTTTATCAAGCGATCGAAAGCGATACTTGAAACGACCAGTGCGAAGTGAGAAGTGTTTATTTGTGTAGTCGGTTAAATTTAGCGTTAGTACAGTGAGTGACTGACACTAGTCACTTCAGAGTATTTAAGTATTACGTTGTGTTGTGTTGTATTTATTTTCATTGTAAATACACGGAATTAATATAAGTGGCGTTTTTTTTATAATCACGAACCTGAAGTACGTAACAATATTTTGAGATTATCACCAAATATAACAACTCAGTAGCAGTACGGAGTCTATCTTAAAAATTTTTAATCATACTGTTAGAATTTTTTATCAGGTCGAGCGAAGTGAGCCCTACACTAGGCGACTTTCTATGCACTTTTGTGGTACATTTTACTGGAAAAGTATCGCACTTTTAGGTTTGAGCTTTGACGTGGTAATTTAAATTCGTGTCGAGATATGTTCTACTATTAAAATACCATTTTATAAACTTTAAAAAAATAGAAGATACATGTTGCGTTAGAATTTTATTACTGATAACGCCATCTATTATGAAACTCTAGTTTATACTGTTGCAATTTTATATTTAATATTAAATTTAAGTAATACTCTTGTGTATGTAATACAAAAATATAAATTAAAATGATAAATTATACAAAAAATATAAATTTAAAATGATAGAATTATCCAGCAATAGTTGAATTTATCAAGCAGTTTAATCGCTACCTGTCTCTTCACATAGCCGCTTAATCAAGTCAGCTCTTGCAAAATGAAGTTACCTTGTGATGTTCCAATTTGTAAACAAAATTATTCCTTCACGTTTACGGTTACCATATAAATTACTCGAATTTAAATTGTGTTGATAGTTGAGTTATAAATCGTCCTCGTTCTGTATGTATTTTTTAAATACCGTTGTAATACTTATTTATGGCTGAAATACAATAGGCCAACAAGAATGGATCGAATATATTGCAGTTTTTAATGATTAATTATGATATGGAGGTAACAAAAAATTTAAATACTTGTTATAAAAGATAACAATCAATAATATTTTTATAATATAAATCAGGCAAAAATAGACATTAAGTCACGTGACATTGAACACAAATTTGGAAGCGTTGCGTCACGCCGTGATAAAACGTCATCTTTATATTTTCATTTTCATAGAAACCACATAATGGAATGTAGATATTACCATGAAGCTGTATTATATCTGGAGGCAGCACTTTTAATACCTTTACACACAAACACAATTTTAAATACTGCTGTCATTTTCTGAGGTCTAACCCTCTCTTTCTAACACAGCTGTATAAAAAGAGATGGGGAGACCTCAGAGACAGAGATATAACATAAATATTTATATACATAATATAAATCAGGCAAAAATAGACATTAAGTCACGTGACATTGAACACAAATTTGGAAGCGTTGCGTCACGCCGTGATAAAACGTCATCTTTATATTTTCATTTTCATAGAAACCACATAATGGAATGTAGATATTACCATGAAGCTGTATTATATCTGGAGGCAGCACTTTTAATACCTTTACACACAAACACAATTTTAAATACTGCTGTCATTTTCTGAGGTCTAACCCTCTCTTTCTAACACAGCTGTATAAAAAGAGATGGGGAGACCTCAGAGACAGAGATATAACATAAATATTTGTTTCAATTGATTATTGCGAGTGCTAGTTCCACCTATACCTAATACTTCATGGATATTACCATGTGCTGATGTCATTAAAATGCCATGACAGTCCAAAGTGTTTTCAACGGTTAATTTTGGGAATGCCAATGTTAAAATGCAATTTTTTTTGTTATTAATGTACTTTATTTAACAAAAATAAATAGATTTTGGTTAATATATCTAATAAGGTAAATTATTACATAGTTTATCAAATTCCTTAAATTACATCCCAAAAGCCAAACATATAAAACGAAAACAAAAAAAAACAAAAAAAAACTATATTATATCGAATTAAGCAATCTTTACTATCAACACAAACAATACTTTTATCACACATTCATATTGTGAGATTTCTGATTTTATACACCCAAAATGTTAATGGCGCATTGCCATCCGGGTGGCGGATTTTACAAGTACGATTTACAAGAAATTAAACTTTCCAAATCAAACCAGTGTCAAGCACTTTTTACTATTGCTGAATAGACAAAGCAAAGACTAATACTCATAACAGCAGTGATACATTTGTTCTTTTACGAACTGTCTGGTGGCGGGTTTTCATTCGAAAATAAAGGAGATCTGAAGCAACATGACCCAAATAAAATAAAAAAAATAAAAAATCTTGCGGTAGTAAAATAGAAAAAAAGTAAACGGTTGATCCTGCGGGCCATCCCTGAAACTTCCCGCTAAATTAAGGTGTTTTAAGCTCAAAAAAGTAAAAACTATAAGCATAGATTTTGATCCAATTAATGATATTTGGACGCAGTTTTTAAGGAAGAAAAGCTGATAAGATTTTCAGTAAATCAGTGTATTAGCCTGAAAGTTATTTCAAAAATATTATGTAAGTTTGCTAAAATCGACGTAATTTTAATATTTGAAAAGCTGTAACTTTTGAAATTTACATTCGATTTTGATTTTGAAGCGGTATTCGATGTTGTCTAGTACCAAATATAGTAGAAAAAAAAATTAAAAAATTTTAGTCAACGATTTCTCCCAAACAAATAAACTGATTTTGATGCAACTTATACATTAGATGAAGTTTTTTGGGGAATAGAGCTGATTTGTTTCTTACTCTTAAAAAATACTGTTTCGCCAAAATTTTTTTGATGTTCTTTCAAAATTTCTCAATTGCTCGGGCCGATTTGATTAAGGAAGTGTAAGTTGAGCGGAATCCAATCGAATGCCTGCAACCGCGTTTCGATCGGTCCAGTCGGATCCAGATCGGTCCAAAGGTTGTGAGATGTTTACACAAACTCAGATTCAAACACACACACACACACACACACACACTCACACACACATACATATATACTAACGTCATCGTCAAAATAGTCGGAAAAGTTCCCTAGGACCTCAAAACGTGAAGATCTGGTAAAAACTCGATTTTCGGAAATCGGGGCAAAATCAGTAACTTCCTTATCTACAATACAATACAATACAATAACTCTTTATTGTGCACCAAAATATATGACAACATTACAAGTTACAACATAAAAATAATACAAGTAAGATACACAAAGGCGGTCTTATCACTAATAAAGTGATCTCTTCCAGACAACCTTTATAATAAGGATAACAATATACTAGAAAAAGTGGTGCTAACCACAAGATAAATACATACGTAGCGGGAAGTTAAAAAACTATTTCCTCGTTGAATGTTCCTAAAACTTGACAAGAAATTTAACATCATGCTTCGATTCAACGGAATTAAAATCCTGAATTTCTTTTAGTTTTTGTGGAACTGTAAATAGAGAACTTATTTGTGTTTGCAAGAAGTAAGTGCAGTTAATTAAGTACTCCATTAGACTATGTGCTGAACAAGATCTGAAGTCTATATAATAAAGCGATGCATTTTATCATTTGTTTAGCTTTCTACTTAATACATTTTATTATTTTTACTAAATAAAATTTTTTACAGAAACAAAAAAGCCGACGGCTAAAAACTGCAAAAACATCTTGAAATCTATATATTTAAATTTGTATATATATTTTTTATATCATAAGATAGCAAACAAGCAGATGGGTCTCCTGATGAAAAGAGTCAACCATCGCCTATAGACACCAAAGATGTTAATGGTGCGTTGCTATCTTGTGGCGAGGTCTAATGCCACATGCATAAGCTTACCGACTACCTTACCCTCCAAACCGGAACACGACAGCGACAAGCACTGACGCTATTGCGGCAGGAATAGGTACCAGACCCGGTCGAGCCGATGCAGAACTCTACCACCTAGTATTATACAAATGTGTTCTCCGTTTTAGTTCGGGCCTCTTTTGAAGAATAAACCATTTGCCATTCTGCTAGGCAGATCGTAACAAGCGAACAACGTTTCGCCCAGGTATATGTTACCACCTTTAAGTATTAGTTGGTTTAACACTCAAAGGGTACCACCGCCTTACTTATTCCTCCTGCAATAACGTCCATTCTTGTCTTTGTCGTGTTTCGATTTGGTTAGGGTTATGTAAGCGGTAGAATTATGCATGTAGTATTACCATTCAGCTATACAGATAACAAATAATTAAATATTTGGTGTATACAGGCGTGGTTTCTCTTCAAGAGAGCCATCTGCTTATTGGCTATCTAGTTGATATAAAAAAACTGTTTTATTAAAGACTCCATATGTTGTGGTTTCTTAATCGACAGATAACTAATAAATTATTTTCCTCGTGTTGGTACGGGCTCATTTAAATAATAGGCCAACTAATGTTCTGACAGGCAGACCGTACTATACGACCGATTGGCTATGCGAGTTACTACCATTGTGGCTACCAGGTGGTAGAGTTCCGCATTGTCTCACCCGGTTCTGACACCATTGCCTTACCTATTCCTGCCACAATATTTCTGGTTTGGGGGGTAAAGTAGCCTGTAAACTTACGCATGTGGCATTAGACCTCGCCACAAGATAACAACGCACCATTACTTATCATCAGGAGACCCATCTGTTTGTTTGCTATCATATGATATAAAAAAATTGATTTGGAACATTCCAACCTAAGTCAGCTAGTCAAAGCACATGTAAAGAAGAAAAAAATATTAATTCTGGTAGCGCGAGCCGGGTTAAGCATTTCTAGAGTTACAGCCCCGTGTTGGCCCAGGCCTCATTCAAAGAATAGACCATCTGCCATTCGGCCAGGCCGTTCGTAATAGGCAATATATATATATATATATATATATATATATATATATATATATATATATATATATATATATATATATATATATATATATATATATATATATATATATATATATATATATATATATATATATATATATATATATATATATATATATATATATATATACCGGGTCTGGTAACACCGCCTTGCCTATTCCTGCCGCAATAGCGTCAAAACCTTTCATTATCGCGTTTGAGTTTGGAGCGTAAGGTAGCCGGTAAACTTATGGGTTTAGTATTCTATTCCTGCCACATGAATAGCAACGCACTTATGTTAGGATATTTTTAATAACTATGTATAAATGCGTGTGATTTATTACGTAAATATATTAGCTAATATTTTAAAAATAACAGATGTTTAAATTTTAACGGTAAGGCCGTTAAAATTTAAACTAAATCGCGCCAATTTTCACCTGTTGGGTGGCGTGATTAGAAACCCGCCTTAACCTAACGATTGGCGGGGGTAAGACATTTATTTCTGCCATTTTTCATGTGGCAGGCCACAAGAACGGTTCTATGTTTGATACTTATCGAATAAGTAAGTCGTTATATTGAATGTAATGTAATGCAATGTATAAGAATATTGTATTATGTAGAAACTATCGAAAACTACTTAAAATGAGAATAAATGAGTATACGTAAATAGAGGATATAGGAGGATAATAAATGATGTAATCAACACTAATGTGTTTTTCTGGATTGACTATTAATACTTATAACACATTAGGTGTTTATAAGCGATAGTATTTTCTTTCCATTATGATAACCATCAGCTTTTTTGTAATCCTATAGTAACACATAAGAAAAAAAATAGCGGTGCACAGCGAATCACCTTTATTCTATCCTTCAGTTCTATGCTTATCCCAATGCTTACCTGTAAATCCATCTCTTCCCTTGCTTTCTTGCTTTTCATCGGACTTTACTTGCAATCTCTTTTCATCATTTGTCCCAATATAACCAAATATATGTTTTTTACAAGCCACAGCATGCAGCCCGCTGCATTATAAAAGTTTTTGGTGAATCCCGCGGGATAACCTAATTTTCCCGGTTAAAAATTAGCTTATGTGCTATTTCAGGTCAACGTGTCAAATCAAATCCGTGTAGTAATTTTTGTGTGATTGAGTAACAAAAATCCATTCATCCAAACATCCAAACCTTCGCATTTATACTATTAATATAGATACCATACGCTATCAAATACAATCAATACCTTCCAGGAGTGCAAGACCCATGTTCGTAGTTGTGTACTAATATTTTTTGATTATTTAAGTATGTTTATTTATATTTATTGATATTAATAGAAAATGATACCCTTTTGAATACGCAAATGTTAAAATATTAAATTATTTTTCCATATTCTCAAAATCGATTGCAAGTTGAACCGATTGAAATAGTTTCAGTTTTCTAGATGATTGAGAAGTACCTCAAAAATCATTGCAAAGTGGTTTCTTGTGTCTTTTTTGTTGCACATTTTTTGGTCTAGCCTTTAAACCCGCAAACAGTAACGTGAGATAAGGAATTTCGTTCCAGAAATAAAAAAAATAAAAACTTATCATGTAATATTCTTGATCACAGCTGGCGCAATTTATTTTAAATAACCTTTTACCCGTGGCTTCGCTCACGTTAAATTTATTTTAAGGAAGTGGGGGGATAGAAAGATATAAAAATTAACCTATGTCACTCTGCATCCCTTCAACTATCTTCACTTAAAAAACCACGTCAATTCGTCGCTCCGTTTTGCAGTGAAAGACGGACAAACAAACAAACACTTCCCCATTTATAATATAAGTATGGATGACAAAAGCGGCAAAGACTTTACTAACCATTCCGCCAACTGACTACTTCTACAAAAATGATAAGGCTTTACTGACTTTTTATTTAATCTGCCCACTCCAGATAAGGGAATCAGTGGTGATATGTTTTTTTTTTATACCAAAGGATAGCAAATAAGATGTTGTCACGATGGATAGAAATAACTGTCGCCTAGAGAGAACAAAGTTTTTAATAATACGTTGTTATCATTGAGGTAAGGATGCAACACCCCATGCATAACTTAATGGCTAATTTACACTACAAGCGAAACACTTCAACGATATTGAAAGGTTTATATAAACGGGATTTTAAAATACTTAGTCACTTTATTATTAATATATTTATAATTTTCACTTAAAACATTGTCCGCACCATTAACAACTTTGGTGTTTACAGGCGATAGTTTTCTATTTCCATCAGGAGAACCATCTATTTACTGGCTGGTCTGTGAAATAAAATTAATACTTATTAGCTTTTTCTAGGTCACAGAAGATAGTTCTTGGCGCGAGCGTTAATTTCCCAATTTTAAATATAAATTAGTTAGATTTTTCTGCTCGCCCTCTAGTTAAATCTGAAACGTAATTCTGTCTATAAAATTAATATTTTAAATTTTTGAAACATTAATTATAGTAACTTAGATTTTTTGAAAAATTGTCACGTTGGTAATCCAGTTCATATTGAGTTTCGGGAAAAAATCTATACCTGATAATATTATAAATGCGAAAGTAACTATCTTTTTCACGCCTAAACCACAGAACCAATTTGGATGAAGTTTGGTACAAAGATAGTTTAAGACTCAAAAAAAGGAAAAATAATAGCTTTTATCTTGGAAATCCCACAGAAACGGGAGCTATGTAGGTAAAATCCCGGGAATGTCTATCTTTTAAACTATGGTAATAAGGAGTAGCTTAGGCTACTTTTACTTCAAATTTTTTTCCACGCAGGCGTAGTCGTGGACGCAACTAGTGAAAAATATAATCTACTACCCATATACATGTAATATTTCCAAAATATAACTTGTAACTCATTGATATAAAAAGGGATAACATGTTACGCTCTAATATCTCAATTGCTAAACTTAAGCTCGATCAGTCGAATGCAAAGTAATGCGACGAACGTAGCAAACTACGTTTCTCTCACTTACTTTTGTATTGTACTATCTCACTTTCGCAAACATAGCGAACTAAACAATAGTTTAATCTTATTTTCAAAAAATTGTTTTAACCGAACTTACGAATGGAAAGTAATCCCGTGTGTCTTATTTTTTTCCTTGAGTGATTATAACACTGGCTGAATATACAAGAAGGTATTTTGATGCGTGTTTAATGGTAAATACAGTCTGAAAATATAAGTGTATTATATGAGGTCCCACGCGTGATTGATTGTCACCAATTGTCACTGTGTCTACGGACTTAGTTTTGTAGGACCAGGCGCTGTGACTAGGTAACGTATCTTCCCTTTTATTTTTATAGTGAAAAAGCAAATGAATGAACTAGCGGTTTTATTCGAATTTGCAAACTAGCGATCGATTGTTTTTGTATTCGAATATTAATACTAATAATATTGTACAAAACAGTTTATTTGTAACATTCTAAAACTAGTTTTTGCACGCGGTTTCGGGAAGCGGGAAGTCCCCAACTTCCCACGCGAGCGAAGCCGCGTTAGAAAGAGACAAAACGTAGCCTATGTGACTATGTCACTCTCCATCCCTTCAACTATCTTCGCTTAAACAATCACATCAATTCGTCGCTCCATTTTACCGTGAAAGACGAACAAAAACACACTTATACACTTCCCTATTTATAATATTAGTATGGATAGAGTTTCACCAAGTGCCGACGATAGAAAGTATACATTTCAATGTCACTAGTTGAAAAAAATCCTTCTTTCGCTTTTCACAAGATGCCAATTAACAAAGCTGTTGAATTATTATAAGGATGGCCGAAACAACACAGGAAAGAAATAGAAATAAATAAAACACAATCACACTTTCAACTCATTCTGTTAAATAAAAGTCAACATTAAACTAGTCCGTATAATAGTAATTGTTGTCTTTCAACTCGGAACATGATTGCGAACAATATTAACTGGATGGGGGTCCTCCATTCCTATTATGTCACAGATTACCCCTTGTATCTGGAAACGACTGACCCCGTTTCTTTATAAGCCATGAGTGGTTTGGTCACGACGAGAACTACAAGTGTATTTTTATAATAGTTTTAAGTTATTTTTTTTAGATCAAAATAAATTTTAGGGTTCCAAAGTAAAAACTCTTATAGTTCCGCCATGTCTGTCTATCCGTCTATTAGTCGCTTAGCTCAGAGATTTTCAGATTTTCATTTACACGCCAAACATAAAATCATGAAAACTGTTTCTTCTTAAGGTACTTCCTCTATGCATAATATGGGAATGTTTATTTTTTCTTACGTACCCTATAGCCTTATTCTATGGGGACGTTGTACCAGTTTTGCAAAAATATTGTGCTTTTGTAAATACAGTTTTCGAGGAATGAATTCTTATGTGAAATATTAGACTTTAAAGTTCTAATTTTTGTTACTCAGTTGTCTCATTTGCCAGCTAAAAGGTTGGTTTGATTGTACTTTACTTGTAACTCCGCGATAAACAACGTTTAAGTTATATGAAGCAATAGTATAGCAGTATATACAATAAAGTTAAGAGGACAATTATTATGGCTAAGTAGGCTTTAGAAATTTACGAATAATAATCGATTGAAATGTTAATTTGACGTTAAACATGTTAAACGACTTTAAATTTCTAATTTTGTTACTCAAGTGTCTCCTTTGCCAGCTAAATGGTTGGTTTTGGTTGTAGTTCACCCGTAACTTTGTGGTATGTAACGTTTAGATTGGTTTCGGTTATTTGAATTAGTAGTGAAGCAGTTTGTACAATGAAGTTTAAAAGACAATTATCATGGCTAAGTAGGTTTTAGAAATTTTCAATTAATAGTCGACCAATATATTAATTTGGCGTTAAACATATTAAAATGTCATAGTATGAAACAATAAAATACCCCCTTCGTGGACGGACAACTTGGGAACTCTACATTACCCGTGGCTCATCGCGCAATTGGTCAATTTATTTTATATATTACCAAATACATAAAACTTAGAGTTTTTAATTTTTTCATATGGATGCTATACAGATAAGCAATTCACCATTAACATCTGTGATGTTTAAAAGCGATGGTTGTTTCTTTCTGTCAGGATAGCCATCTGCTGTTTTATAAACTAGAAAACAAACTGATTGGACTCTAGATAGAAAAAGACAAACATCGCCTATAGACATGGAGTACCAAATGCATAACTTTACCGGAATAAATGCATAACTTTACCACAATAAGTAACTCTTTTATGGGGCAATCTATACGCTTTTACAATAAACTTCCAAATGCTATTAAAGATCTATCAATACACAAATTTAAAAAATGTATCAAATCTAAACTTTGTAAAAAAAAGGTTACTATAAAATATCTGAATATTTGGATGATAATAAGGCATGGGATTAATTGCTCCTCATAGCAGTCTCATAGTAATTATAATATATTATTCATAAATACATTGTAATTGTAACACAATTACAATGTAAAAACATTGTAAAACATTGTTTAAAAAAAATGTATATGCACAAAATCATTAGCCCTGATGATGCAGTGAAATGCAAAACCGGTTGGCTATTTAAATAAAAAAAGTATATATTATATATAATTAGTGAATTGTGAAACAGTACAAGTGTAAAATTTAAAACAATAATTATATTTATTGGTATTAATAGTAAATGATATCCTTTTGAATATTCAAACGTTAAAATATTAAATTATTTTTCCATATTCTCAAAATTGAAGGCAAATTGAACCGATTGAAAAAGTTTTAGTTTCCTAGATGATTGAGAAGTACCTCAAAAATCATTGCAAAGTGGTTTCTTGTGTCTTTTTTGTTACACATTTTTTGGTCTAGCCTTTAAGCCCGCAAACAGTGACGTGCGATAAGGAATTTCGTTCCAGAAATAAAAAAAATAAAAACTTATCATGTAATATTCTTGATCACAGCTGGCGCAATTTATTTTAAATTACCTTTTATCCGTGGCTTCGCTCACGTTAAATTTATTTTAGGGAAGTGGGGGGATAGAAAGATATAAAAATTAGCCTATGTCACTCGCATCCCTTCAACTATCTTCACTTAAAAAACCACGTCAATTCGTCGCTCGGTTTTGCAGTGAAAGACGGACAAACAAACAAACACTTCCCCATTTATAATATAAGTATGGATGACAAAAGCGGCAAAGACTTTACTAACCATTCCGCCAACTGACTACTTCTACAAAAATGATAAGGCTTTACTGACTTTTTATTTAATCTGCCCACTCCAGATAAGGGAATCAGTGATGATATGTTTTTTTTTATACCAAAGGATAGCAAATAAGCTGTTCTCACGATGGATAGAAATAACTGTCGCCTATAGAGAACAAAGTTTTTAATAATACGTTGTTATCATTGAGGTAAGGATGTTGCCCCATGCATAACTTAATGGCTAATTTACACTACAAGCGAAACACTTCAACGATATTGAAAGGTTTATATCAACGGGATTTTAAAATACTTAGTCACTTTATTATTAATATATTTATAATTTTCACTTAAAACATTGTCCGCACCATTAACAACTTTGGTGTTTACAGGCGATAGTTTTCTATTTCCATCAGGAGAACCATCTATTTGCTGGCTGGTCTGTGAAATAAAATTAATACTTATTAGCTTTTTCTAGGTCACGAGATAGTTCTTGGCGCGAGCGTTAATTGCCCAATTTTAAACATAAATTAGTCAGATTTTTCTGCTCGCTCTCTAGTTAAATCTGAAACGTAATTCTGTCTATAAAATCAATATTTTAAATTTTTGAAACATTAATTATAGTAACTTAGATTTTTTGAAAAATTGTCACGTTGGTAATCCAGTTCATATTGAGTTTCGGGAAAAAATCTATACCTGATAATATTATAAATGCGAAAGTAACTATCTTTTTCACGCCTAAACCACAGAACCAATTTGGATGAAGTTTGGTACAAAGATAGTTTAAGACTCAAAAAAAGGAAAAATAATAGCTTTTATCTTGGAAATCCCACAGAAACGGGAGCTATGTAGGTAAAATCCCGGGAATGTCTATCTTTTAAACTATGGTAATAAGGAGTAGCTTAGGCTACTTTTACTTCAAATTTTTTTCCACGCAGACGTAGTCGTGGACGCAACTAGTGAAAAATATAATCTACTACCCATATACATGTAATATTTCCAAAATATAACTTGTAACTCATTGATATAAAAAGGGATAATATGTTACGCTCTAATATCTCAATTGCTAAACTTAAGCTCGATCAGTCGAATGCAAAGTAATGCGACGAACGTAGCAAACTACGTTTCTCTCACTTACTTTTGTATTGTACTATCTCACTTTCGCAAACATAGCGAACTAAACAATAGTTTAATCTTATTTTCAAAAAATTGTTTTAACCGTACTTACGAATGGAAAGTAATCCCGTGTGTCTTATTTTTTTCCTTGAGTGATTATAACACTGGCTGAATATACAAGAAGGTATTTTGATGCGTGTTTAATGGTAAATACAGTCTGAAAATATAAGTGTATTATATGAGGTCCCACGCGTGATTGATTGTCACCAATTGTCACTGTGTCTACGGACTTAGTTTTGTAGGACCAGGCGCTGTGACTAGGTAACGTATCTTCCCTTTTATTTTTATAGTGAAAAAGCAAATGAATGAACTAGCGGTTTTATTCGAATTTGCAAACTAGCGATCGATTGTTTTTGTATTCGAATATTAATACTAATAATATTGTACAAAACAGTTTATTTGTAACATTTTATAACTAGTTTTTGCACGCGGCTTCGGAAAGCGGGAAGTCCCCAACTTCCCACGCGAGCGAAGCCGCGTTAGAAAGAGACAAAACGTAGCCTATGTGACTATGTCACTCTCCATCCCTTCAACTATCTTCGCTTAAACAATCACATCAATTCGTCGCTCCATTTTACCGTGAAAGACGAACAAAAACACACTTATACACTTCCCTATTTATAATATTAGTATGGATAGAGTTTCACCAAGTGCCGACGATAGAAAGTATACGTTTCAATGTCACTGGTTGAAAAAAATCCTTCTTTCGCTTTTCACAAGATGCCAATTAACAAAGCTGTTGAATTATTATAAGGATGGCCGAAACAACATAGGAAAGAAATAGAAATAAATAAAACACAATCACACTTTCAACTCATTCTGTTAAATAAAAGTCAACATTAAACTAGTCCGTATAATAGCAATTGTTGTCTTTCAACTCGGAACATGATTGCGAACAATATTAACTGGATGGGGGTCCTTCATTCCTATTATGTCACAGATTACCCCTTGTATCTGGAAACGACTGACCCCGTTTCTTTATAAGCCATGAGTGGTTTGGTCACGACGAGAACTACAAGTGTATTTTTATAATAGTTTTAAGTTATTTTTTTTAGATCAAAATAAATTTTAGGGTTCCAAAGTAAAAACTCTTATAGTTCCGCCATGTCTGTCTATCCGTCCATTAGTCGCTTAGCTCAGAGATTTTCAGATTTTCATTTACACGCCAAACATAAAATCATGAAAACTGTTTCTTCTTAAGGTACTTCCTCTATGCATAATATAGGAATGTTTATTTTTTCTTACGTACCCTATAGCCTTATTCTATGGGGACGTTGTACCAGTTTTGCAAAAATATTGTGCTTTTGTAAATACAGTTTTCGAGGAATGAATTCTTATGTGAAATATTAGACTTTAAAGTTCTAATTTTTGTTACTCAGTTGTCTCATTTGCCAGCTAAAAGGTTGGTTTGATTGTACTTTACCCGTAACTCCGCGATAAACAACGTTTAAGTTATGTGAAGCAGTAGTATAGCAGTATATACAATAAAATTAAGAGGACAATTATTATGGCTGAGTAGGCTTTAGAAATTTACGAATAATAATCGATTGAAATGTTAATTTGACGTTAAACATGTTAAACGACCTTAAATTTCTAATTTTGTTACACAAGTGTCTCCTTTGCCAGCTAAATGGTTGGTTTTGGTTGTAGTTTACCCGTAACTTTGTGGTATGTAACGTTTAGATTGGTTTCGGTTATTTGAATTAGTAGTGAAGCAGTTTGTACAATGAAGCTTAAAGGACAATTATCATGGCTAAGTAGGCTTTAGAAACTTTCAATTAATAGTCGACCAATATGTTAATTTGGCGTTAAACATATTAAAATTTCATAGTATGAAACAATAAAATACCCCCTTCATGGACGGACAACTTGGGAACTCTACATTACCCGTGGCTCATCGCGCAATTGGTCAATTTATTTTATATATTACCAAATACTTAAAACTTAGAGTTTTTAATTTTTTCATATGGATGCTATACAGATAAGCAATCCACCATTAACATCTGTGATGTTTAATGGCGATGGTTGTTTCTTTCTGTCAGGATAGCCATCTGCTGTTTTATAAACTAGCAAACAAACTGATTGGACTCTAGATAGAAAAAGACAAACATCGCCTATAGACATGGAGTACCAAATGCATAACTTTACCGGAATAAATGCATAACTTTACCAGAATAAGTAACTCTTTTATGGGGCAATCTATACGCTTTTACAATAAACTTCCGAATGCTATTAAAGATCTATCAATACACAAATTTAAAAAATGTATCAAATCTGAACTTTGTAAAAAAGGTTACTATAAAATATCTGAATATTTGTATGATAATAAGGCATGAGATTAATTGCTCCTCATAGCAGTCTCATAGTAATTATAATATATTATTCATAAATACATTGTAATTGTAATTGTAAAAACATTGTTTAAAAAAAATGTATATGCACAAAAAAGACAAGCCCGCTGAGTTTCTTCCGCCGGATCTTCTCAGTGTGTGGCCGCGTTTCCGATCCGGTAGTAACTCAAAAAATGTTGACTCGTCAAAAGTGCTTGTAAAGGATAATTTGAATAAAAATGTTTTGACTTGACTTTGACTTACCGGCTATTTTACCCTTGGAACCAGAACACGACATCAACAAAGATCGACGCTATCGCTTGAGCAAGACAACGACAACGGTGGATGTTGCCCCTTATTTATAATTACCAGTGTCAATAAAACTATCGGATGGTAGATTTTTATGTATTCGGTAACCTTTAAATCCCTTTTATTCATACACGCTGATACGTTGGTTGGCATATCCATTAGCATAAAATGTGTTTTAGTTAACATACTGAGTTCTAAAATGTACTTATTTTAAATATTATGTAATTATCTGTGCAATGAAAAAACTGTTTTCTCAAATTAGCTGAATTAGTAGTAATTTGCAAACTACGCACGGCCGCACTTATGAATGGCGCTTTATTTAGTAGAAAGAGACACACTCCACCAATGTCGTTGTAATCTTCGGAACGATTACGAAGCGCATGTGAACATTCCAAGTAGTATGTAACTTCCTTAACACTGGATGCTAGTCTTTGTATGTTGTAACACGTGACTTTATTCACTGCGAGATTTTATAATGAATTGATGGTTATTATTTTGACTGGAACAAGTGACACATGCTAGTTTTTTATCCCTTTTATGCAATTCTTAGTTGTTAGGCAGTTGAACTATTGTTCATAGGGATCATGGCCAACACAGGAACATATTTTGTTAAGAAAATATAGTAATTTCCAAGCATATTACAAAGATATAGCTTTAGGTATCGAGCTTAAAACGAAATATTTCTTTTTCATATCATAAGATAGTAAACAATCAGATGACTCTCCTGATGGAAAGAGAACCCAGAGCCTATAAACATCAAAGATGGTAACGATGCGTTGCTATCCGTGTGGCGGAATGACAATGCTATATGCATTAATCTACTGGCTATCATATTCTCTAAACCGGAACATAAAAATGGCAAGCATTGATGCTAGTGCGGCAGGAATAGGTGAGGCGGCGCGGTGGTATTAAATACTCGGGCGAGACGTTGCGGAACTCTACCACCAAGTAGTGATGTTGGTAGTGATACGTATAGCCAATCGGTCGCCTCATATGACCTGCCTGGCAGAACGGCAGTTAGATTATTCTTCAAGGAACCCCGTTCCATGAATTAAAAGGATACGCCTTTGAAGAAAACTTCCTATGTTGTAATTTTTAAACCTTGTCATTTCATTCGGTTTGTTTTCAAATGTATGACACTTTTCACAGTGAAATGAGCGTTTACTCATATTTTCACAATTGTTCCGCATTTGTTCCCAATGCCGTGTCTATTAGTATTTATGTTGTCTGTGGCCCGACTAACACGGGAGGACGGTTAATAAATAACACCATTATAAAAGACCAGTGAGCCTTACAATAGTCGGATGTGATAAGTAACATCTGACATAGTGTTTAAGTATATACAATCTGATGACTATCGTACGCGCTTATTGTTTAACTTTCCGTTACATACTTACATAAACATAAACATACTAATTTGCGAACGAACCTAATAAAAGCGTCTTAAAATTAGATTTCATATTTGGGATATCTATACATATAATAAAATCGTAGGAAAGTCAAAACTGTACATTGAATATTTTTTAAAAGAATACTTGGTGCGTGATCTACAATCGATATTGAAGCCAAAAATATAGTTTTTAGAATTTTTGTCTCTTTGTCTGTATGTATGTCCGGGGTAAACTCAAAAAGTACTGCATGGATTTACTTCAAATTTTGCATGAATATTACTAATAGGTCGGGTCAACATATAGGCTACATGTTATCACGCTATCACCTACGGGGGAGGAACTGTGCGGAGTAAACGAAGTCCGCGCGGACGAAGTCGTGTGCAACAGCTAGTATCATGATAAAATTAAACTTTTCCTTAATTTATCAATGTTATCTAGTACCTACTTTGCGTAATGGTAGTATGTCACAACAAAATAATTCTCTGATAATATTTGTAAGCATATGCTCGTAACAAAATTTTATTTTTCCATCGATAAAATATAGAAAAGGGTTGAAACAAACAGAGAAGCCCATTTTGTATTCATGGACAGTGATGTACTTAGCGTGCATGCATGTGAATACCAAACGACTTTATGAGCGAGCTTTTAAGGCTAAATATTTTTACGTGGCATAAGCCGAGTATTACAGCACAGTACAAAGCTACTAATAAAACTAGTAATTGCCTTATACTCAAAACTCTAAACTCGACCACAATTCAAATAAGGCCAAATCATCGGTCTAGATGAATAGACAAGAATTGAAATTTATTTCGTAAGTTTAGAATAGATGAAAAGGTACTAACTCAAAAAAGTTTAATGAACGAATGACCTCGTTACGTTTTTGGTGCGCAACTTTCTAATTTGGTGTGAACAGTGCAGCTGGATCGTGCGTTGTTTTTACACGCTTTTTATTAACTTCACCTGTATGTTTGTATGTTTGTTTGTATGTTTGTTTGTATGTTTGTTTGTATGTTTGTTTGTAACCGACTTCTTTGGGCGCGATTTTGACCAACTTTAAACGCCCAGATTTCGTTCAAACTTTGTAGATTTATCGAGGACCGATGACAATACACTAATTTGATAAAATTATTCCATTTTTAACCGACTTCAAAAAAAGGAGGAGGTTCTCAATTCGGCTGGTATATTTTTTTTATGTATGTACACCGATTTCTCCGAGGTTTCTGAACCGAATCAAGTGATTCTTTTTTGTTTGATGCGGAATAGTTTCGAATTGGTCCCATAAAAATTTGATTCAGGTAGGCCCAGTAGTTTTTGTTTTATGAGCATTTTTTATTTATTGTACCTATCTCGATGTCTGAAATCAAATCTCGCTAGTAAATTTGATCCACTTCCCGGTTACCGATTGAGCTGAAATTTTGTATACGTATGTTAATTGAATGACAATGAAACCTTATTATGACATGGAGCTGATCTGATGAATCTGAATCGGAAGGTGACCACAGGAACTTAATAATTAAATGGTTAAAAATCGGTTAATAACAAGACTATTGAGTTTGGCCTCATTTGATTCATGTTGACGAGCACTTTGGTGCTTGGTGGTGACTAGGATCCTGCAGGGTCCGATGATGTAGCTAGAAGATGGTCATAGGAGCTCAGCAATTAAATGACACAACTCTATCGAATTTGGGCTCATTTGATTAGTGTTGACGAGCACTTTGGTGCTTGGTGCTAACTAGGACCCTGCAGGGTTCGATGATGAAGCCAGAAGGTGACCATAGGAGCTCAGCAAAGCAGCAAGCTCGTGTTGACGAGCACTTTGGTGCGGGTGGAAACTAGTTGTAAAAGGAACTACTCTTAACAAAAGTATTTGTTCTACATCTGTAAAATCGGTCAGTTCAAGAGGTAAAGATATAACTTCCATGTTGTTCCAGTAGGCCTGAGAAGGAACTTTTCTTTTTTTTATGGTAGTCGAGCAAAAAAAAAATCAAGACGTGCTTTAACTAATGACGTCTGTTGTTTTGGATATAATAATTTCTTACAGATTGTACATGGTACTTCAGCAAATTGATTTATGGTGCTTATAAAATTACGCTCAGTAATTGAACGAAGTCTTTGTGACGTCTGACGCGCTACCGCTAGGCGGTTCTCACGTGGCTGAGCAGACTCAATTGCTGTACGGTTTCGTATCACTACTAATCCACGAGCTCTCTGCTCGGCGGACTCCTTAGCTAAACGCTCCTCAATGAGACCAATTCTATGAGCCTTCTGCTCGGCAAACTCGTTCGCTAGTAGTTCTCTCGCTAGTCGCTAGTTCGCTAGTTCGCTCAATAATGAGAACAACTCTAATAGCTCTCTGCTCAAAAGACTCATTCGCTAGACGCTCTTGGATCTTACCGAGTCTACTTCTACCAAGGCTGGGCCAAAGCGGGTTTACAAGCATGGGCCAGAGATAGACAGCATTGCGCCAAGCATGGCCCATATCTGGCCCCGTCGTATTGTCCTGTATGGGAGTAAGACAGGAACGCCTTGCACACTTACACACACACACACACACACATATGTCTATAAGCTTGTAAGTAGTTCCGTGCTTCTACCGCGGCACTCGACTAGGTATGCGCATTAGAGTTTGCAACAGTCTCTGCGCATATAACTTAGATTTCACGAGCCACGAAGAGTCCGCCACCGTCTCTGTGACTGAGTTTAATTGACTGAGTAAAAAAACAAAAAAAAAACAAATTAAATGTACATAATATTTATAGATATAGATATATCACCATCCATGTTAATTTTACATGGATATATATAGATATACAGTCTTGTAGTTTTCGTTTTTTATTAATTGTAATTAAACGACACTGAATTTATTAGCCATTCGTATTCGATGATCTACAATTGCTGATTAGAATTAAAAAAAATAACTCAAATAATTGATTTTTTCATAAGTTACAGTGTTTCTGGATTTTCATACATGACGGACATGAATTTTTTTGACCTATTTTCATATTTTTTTCCGTTTCTATTGCACTAAATTAATTTTTAGCAAGTATAAAATTAATCTCCATTACATTATCTCGACAATAGTATGCAAAATATCTTGATTCCAATAACTAACAAGGCTATAATACTAAAAATAGTTGCCAAAATAGGGCGAAAAAAATTTCCGAAGGTGGTATCAAGAGTCTTCGCAACCGGCGTGTGTGTATGAAAAGAGTGATGAATGTGGAGGAAGCGAGACAAGCCTGCAAGGATCGTAATGTAAGGCAATCGGTTTTCTCTGCCTACCCCGTAAGGGATCTGGCGTGAAGATATGTATATATGAAAAAATTTTTTGATCGTAAAGCACTCTCTGATGCTACGCATCATGAGTCGTGCAATAGTTTAAAATTAAAAAACAAGCTATTATAAATAAACCAAACTAAAAAGTAGAAAATAAATAATAGTTTAAAAAACTAAAAAACACGCTTTTTATAGAAAACCGAACTAAAAAATAGAAAATAAATTTTAATAAATTTAAATTAAGAATAGTGTTAAAAATTTCAAAATGTGAATAAAAAAAAATTTATTTTAAAAAAAGCGTGGGGTGCTTTTTAAGATATTACCGAAATGATAATCACTCTACTCATATGTGTCAATAAAATATTTATAACTATTAACACCATGCACCCCACGCTTTTTTTTAAATAAAATTATTTTTTTTTATTCACATTTTGAAATTTTTAACACTATTCTTAATTTAAATTTATTAAAATTTATTTTCTATTTTTTAGTTCGGTTTTCTATAAAAAAGCGTGTTTTTTAGTTTTTTAAACTATTATTTATTGCGCCTGTTTTGACAATCGTGCTCAAGGAGTAAACTCCAGTCGTGCGTCGGAGCTGACACACAATTTTTTTTTTAAGATCTATATTAAATTTTCAAATATATTTAATTTTTTTAAATAAGTAGATAATATCACCTACTTATTTTATAAACTTTCTTTATTGCTATTAATAAGAAAAAAAAAATAAACACCTAAATTAAAAAAAATAGTAAAATTGCAAATAAAGAAATGTTTTAGTTGGACAGTATTTTAGACTAATAATAGCACATTTTATTTTACCAGTTAATAACCTGTTTATTCAAGCAAACGAAATGTCTATTGAAAAATCATAGGATTAAAAAGCTATTTTTTAATCTTCAATGATTGATTTGATTAATATTTTATTAATATTTTGATTAATATTTGATTGATATATATTTGATTGATTTTATTAATATTTTAAGTCGTAACTTTGAAAATCTAGTGTTAAGTCATTTGTACCCTTGTCTCAATGATTGCGTTGTAAGTTCGATTCTCGAGTCAAGCAAAGTATTATCAAGTTTTTTCCAATACACTTTCAGATAATATAAAAATCCTATTGAAAATAATTTTTAACAGAAGCTACATAACTAACAGCTATACAAATGTTTTTATTTAGTGAAAAATGCGTAAATCTACTAAAAAACTACTGGAAAATAAAGGAATTTGATATTAAACAATTTAATTGAAATCATTGTTATTTTAATCATTATACCACTATATATACCACTTACTTTTATACCCCAAATATCCATAACTTTATTGAAACTAGAAAAATTATTTATATTTATAATTGTTTCTGATGGTAAGTAATTTTAATCCATTTGTAAAAACGTCCAGATTTTTGCTGTAAAAAAACGGCTCGCACATGCACTAAAAATGAAAATAACAAAACAAGTGATGTAGTCGTTTAAAGTTGAAGATAAGAACAATAGATTCTGTGAGTATCAGATTTTTATCTCGCAGTCAACACGATCGTTTCATAACCTGAAAATTGGAATTTTTTTAAATTTCAAAACTTCGAGCAAAGTTTTCTTCTATGAAGAGCGGGCAGCTCAAGTCAACTTGTGGCTGAATTTTGTCTATGACATGTATACTTAATTCCCGCGGAGCATGAGTTGATTGAAATTCTCAACAGTTAAGAGGCTAGAGTTGATTGAAATTCATGAAAAATGACTAAAAAACACTCATTTTCAGCACGCTGCTCATATTCAAAGGACTCGTCCGAGCCAATTATCTTCATTTACCCTTTAACTACTATCTTTCCCACTGTGAAATCCATCTTGATCATGCAGATAGCTTCAAACAGAAAAATTTCACAGTAAAAGTTGTTAAGGCTTAAAAATATCGATTTTTTAAGTCTTTATTTAAATAGGCGAAAACAAGCGCTTGTTAAAATCAAACTCGTGCAAATTTTGTTCTTTGGGACCCTAGAGAAGAGTTTCTCAAAGTTACACCAAAATCTAAAATGAGTCGACTTTGCTAATTAGACGATTTTCGATGGAATGACTGGTATATATATATATATATATATATATATATATATATATAATAGTGGTGTGGTTCCTTTGAAGAATACACCAACTGCCGTTCTGCAGGTAGGTCGTAAAAGGCGACCGATTGGCTACGCGAGTCACTACTTCTACTATTGGTCGAAGTATTTTGACGCGCGCCAATACTATAGAAAATGGGCGACGCAGTATGTTCTGAAGCAACTGGGAAACGGTTTAGTTTTCGGATAAATAAATATAGGACTTCAGCTGAAAACTAAAACTTAGTACATTCATTTTTGTATCTGAATCACCATATAAAAATCATGTGGATATTTAGAAATATGAACAAATTACTTCTTTTAGACATTTTTTAGCATGTTTTCTGAATTTTATATGATTAAGTAAAATACTAATCAATACATAAAAATATGATTAGGAAAACCAGTTTTTTCCGTTTCTCTCCGGTGCCTTGCCTTAACGTAGTCGGTAAACTGCGCCAAATTTCAAACTCCTCTGTTTTTTTATATTCTAACATAATAAATGTATGGCATACAGCTATGGGCGTACCGAGGGTGGGGGGAGGAGGGGGAAGGGCAGCTGCCCCCCTGGAATTTGTTTACCTCTCTACTAACTATCTACTGTTGTAGATAAAATATAATAAAATAAAAATAATATAGTCTTAAAATGTTATGTTTGCCCCCCTCCCCTCTGGCCCATAACTTGGGTACGCCCATGTATATGGCCTTCGAAAATTCACACATACATACTGGTATACTACTTCGTTTATTGTGAAAGTTAGTTGTCAAACACAGGAGAGACTTAGAAGATATTTTAATATAATCTGTGATCAAAGTTACGAATTTCAACGAGCAGGTTATCGTTAGTAAATTTTAATTCAATTTCCTAGTTAATTTTATTAAAACATTCCGTAGTACTAAGTTCTAGACGTTCCAACACGTGCTAAAACTTCATAGCGTACGTAACTAGCTAATTCTACAATAAAATTTGTAAGTACACTCATACAAATTTAATTCCTCCACAAAGGAAGATCGCGAAAAAAGGGTTGAAGCCAAGAGGAAACCCAGTTTCTATTCATGGATAGTGTTGTACTTGGCGTGCATGTACTTGAGTACCGGACGACTTCACGATCGAGCTTTTAAGGCTAAATGCTGTTACGTGATACATACGGACTTATAGAATTATTTTGAATAACGTAATGTTTGACACAATGTATTTTTTATATATTATAAAATAGCAAACAAGCAGATGGCTCTCCTGATGGAAAGAGTCAACCATCGCCAATAGACACCAAAGATGTTAATGGTGCGTTGCTATATTGTGGTGAGTTTAATGCCACTTGCATAAGTTTACCGCTACTTTACCCTTCACACCAGAACACAACAGTGACAAGCACTGACGTTTTTGAGGCAGGAATAGGTAAAGCAGGTACTAAACCCGGCGAATCATAGCAGAACTCTATCCCGTTGTAGCCACAATGGTAGTGACTCGCATAGCTAATCGGTCGCATTTTACGACCTGACTAGCGAAACGGGAGTTGGCCTATTCTTCAAAGGAGCCCGGGACAAACAACGGGATATGTTATGTATGTAATGTTTAGTGTTATTAAACGAAAAAAAAAATAGTACCGACCTATTGCCCTGATAATGCGTGACAACGGGAAACCGGTTGGTGTTTATTAATAAAATCTAAGTAAAACATTATAAGTGTTTGTAATATACTATTAACACAAATTAACATGGAGTTTTACTAAGTGCCGACGATATTCCGTTTTCAAAGTATATGAAAAAAAACCATGTTATTATGCAATAATAATAATTATAAAGTTACTGGAGCGCAATAAAGTTTGTACGCCATTTCCAAAAAAAGGACTATAGAAACGTTTTAAATCGTTAGATATCTTACATCTATAATAATTAATAATCAACGCTGATGATATAGCTACGCAGTGGAATTTGGTGCAATATGACTTATTTAGGAATAGTCAGCGTCGTACTTAGCCTTGTTGTCGTAATATTAAAGTCTGCTACTCGAATATAGACTTTTTTTTCATCATAGAATTAGTAAATAAACAAATAAATAAAACTTGCCTGTTTGATTGAATGTTGCCTATAGACACCAAATAACTTAATGACGAGTTGCCATTCTTGTAAAAGATATTATTTGCAACATGCATAAGATTATTAGTATAATCCTTATCCTCAAAACCAGAGCATGACAGTGACAAGCACTGATAGACCGAAGTTTATTTTTTAAGGAACTTGTACCTACCTATATGAGGATATTAATGACCGTCTTGTTAATTAAGTGATTATCGTAACTGATAATGGGCCACGGGTTCGATTTTCGTCAGGTACAGACATTTGTATAATGTATGAATTTCTAAGTATTAATATCAGTCGATTATTGAGTAACACCCGTATCACAAGCAAATATTTTTCTAACTTTGGGTGTGGTCCGCCGATATTTTTACTATCATATTTATGAAATGTAAATTTAAAAGAATTGCCTCATTCTGTCTGTATGTCGTATGCGGCCATGTTGAGCGACTAAGCGCTCGCCTATGTATTGCGCCTGTAAATGTAGTACGGCATTATGTAAATGAAATACAAGATAAGAGTCCGTACATCTAGATTGTGGCACGCGACTTTACTTCATATCATTTAGTTCACGTGCAGCGTGGAATTAATTAAACGGAAATTAATTTATCAAGATCTTTGATGGTTGAGTAACGAGGAGTTTCTTGATTATGCAGAGAATATTATTAAGCAAGACGGCACCATCCATACTAATATTATAAATTCAAAAGTCTGTTTGTCTATCTGTTACAATTTCACGGCTAAACCAATAAAATGTTTTAATGTAATTTGACAGGCGATAGTTGAAAACAGAATCAAATATATAGTCCTTTTTAGGGTTTCATAACCAAAGGCTAAAACGGGATTAGTAATAACTAAGACTCCGCTGTCTGTCTGTCCGTCTGTTTATCTGTCCGTCTGTCACCAGGCTATATCTCACGAACCGTTATTGTTATACAGTTTAAATTTTAACAGATAATCTATTTCTGTTGCCGCTATAACAACAAATACAGAACACTGAGTAAAATAAAATTATTTAAGGGGGCTCCCATACAAGAAAGGTAATATTTTGCAATTTTTTTTAGATCTTAATAACGACAACTGGCAGATGTTACAAACATTAACAGAATATTTAATTATATACTTAAAACTTAAAAAATAAGTAATTAAATTATAATAAAATAAATGTTGAAGAGGGTTTCCCATACAAAAAACGCGATTTTTTGCTGTTTATATAGACAATGGCATGGAACCCACTGTGCGCGGCTCCAACTCGCATGTGACCGATTTTTCTCAAATTAATCCATAAGAGGCTATAATAGATAATACATTGATATAAAAGAGAAAGATACGTTACGTTCTTATATCGCATTCACTAAACTAGGCTTGGCAGAATACATATACACCGATCTATTATCACAATCATAAACATGGAAACAAAGACAGAGATATGACGGATACACTCACGGTACGAGCAAAATGGTATTAGCCACTGCGCGCGTCATCGCCATGGTTACGGATAAACAAAATCAGTGATAGGCCGGATACACTCGTACGAGCGAAATTTCATCAGCCAATAGGCACGGACCACCTCATCGCCATGGTTACCGATAAACAAAGAAAATCTTATTTTTAAACACATTTAATGTTTTAGCTGTACTTACGAATGGAAAGTAATCCCATGTGTCTTATTTTTTCCTTTGAGTAATTATAACACTGGTTAAATACACAAAAAAGCATTTTGAAGCGTGTTTAATGGTAAAAACAATCGGAAAGTAGAAACGTTTGATGTTGCGATGTCCCGCGTGTGACTGAGTGGCATACTATAAGCACTATGTACACGGACCTAGTTTTGTAGGACCAGGCGCAGTGACTAGGTAACGTATCTTCCTCTTTTTTTTTTTTTTTTTTTCTTTTTGGCATGGGCGTTAAGCAACTGCCATGATCAAGTAAAATATCTTCCTCTTTATATATCAATGAGATAATGTATGAAATTTCTTAGGCACGTTGAGTGCACGAGAAGTGAGTATACAATAAGATGGACGCGCGCTAGTGTTTTTTCTGAACATTATACTTAAGAAACGCCGTGCGAAATCTTCGCATGGGTCAGCTAGTAATTTTATATTTTAATATTAAAAACATGTAGTATTTATACGCGTAAACGTTTTTTAGACGTGCATATTATCGATATGAAACTCACGCTTGCGTACGCCCACAAAGCTACTGATTGAGCGCGCGACTTGGTCGCTTTCTATGAGTACCTAGTCTCTAAAACACAAACATATGTTTCTGTGACATTAATTCAAACTTTATTAATTTTAACAAACTAGCGATTGCTTGTTTGCTATCTTATAGTATAAAATACCCATTCCCAGAAGTTCAAACACTCATGTTTATCACACAAATATTTGTCTATGTCGGGAACCGAATCCAGGGTCACTATTCACTAAACTAATAAGGCGGTAAATAAATAAATAAAATAAATATTCACAGGACAAATTACACTTACTGATCTAACCCAAAAGTAAGCAAATTATTTGCTTGTGTTATGGATGTTAGTCAACGATACCTATACATAGAAATACATATATAAATACTGGAATATATTTAAATAAACACCTAAACCCAGAAATACAAACATATATGCTCATCACATAAATGTTTGTCCCCGTCGGGGTTAGAACCCCAGCTCCGTCGATTGCGTAGTCAGGGTCGCAAACCACTCGACCAACGGGGTGATAAACAGTAAACTTTGTCAATTAGATCATTACGTTCCAATTTAATAAAAATCAAATCAACAGAAGCACTAATGTAAATACATTAACACTTAAAGGAAATTACACCAATTACATTAAAGCTATAACGAAGGCGTCGCAGTTACCAAGTATTGCATTTTCTTAGGTTTTACTGAGGATTGCAGATAAATACTTTAAGCGCAGTATAAGAATCGTTTTAAAAGTACTTTAACTTGCATACTAATGATAAAACTCGGAGGAGATACCGAAATAACTTTGGTTGTAAAGAAGAATCTGTTTTATATAAATTTCAAACTGTAAACTCAAACCAAAAAATATAAAGACAGAGCACCGCGAACATTTTAATAGTTTTTGATACTTACGAAAAATGATGCTATTGAGTGCATTAATTACATTTAATTGGTTTCTCACGTTTACCACTAGGTGGCGCTGTACAAATCACATACAAATTCCTAGTAAACTCCAAACGCGCTCACGATCGAATGCGAAAAGAAAAACTCACACTTAGCACTCTATATAAATAAATACGTCACTCACGCGCGTACACTCCAAACTAAGCTCCCCCTCCCCTGTGTTGGTCCCGGACTCCTTTGAAGAATAGGCCAACTGCCATTCTGCCAGGCTGGTCATAAAAGGCGACCGATTGCCTATGCGAGTATCTACTGGGCTACTGGGTGGTAGAGTTTTGAATTGTCTCGCCCGGGCCTGGCACCACCGCCTTACTTATTCCTGCCGCAATAGCGTCAATGCTTATTACTGCCGTGTCAAGTTTGGAGGGTAAGGTAGCCGGTAAACTTATGCATGTGACATTAGACCTCGCTACAAGATAGCAACGCACCATTAACATCTTTGGTGCCTACAGACTAACTGGTGAGTTACTTTTGAGACTTCTGGAGAGTAATCAATATTTGATTCTCATTAAAATGAAATAATAAAATAAGGGGCTTAATTTTCGACCAATATTTTTCTAAAAATAATAATGATATTATTATTTTTATTTAAGAGAAATATAAGCGCGCCACGCTAGTCGACATCAAGAATACGCCGACGACACCGCCCTCCCCCACCTCACCACCTGGGTGACACGTGCGTCCACGCGGTGTCCATGTTTTGCGCAGGTAAATAAAGGAATCTCGGTGTGCTATTTACTAAGTTTAAGTATTTTAGTATTTATTTTAATGTTATTTTCTCATCATATATGATCGCCAACTATCACGTCCTTAAATATTGAAGGTAACTCACCAGTCAGTCTGTATAAGCCATCGTTGATTCTTTCCATCAGGAGACCCATCTACTTGTTTGCTATCATTATATTACAAAAAAGCTGATCCTTTTCAATGCATATTGAGGCGCAACTGACCCAGGCGCCGAAAGTAAATGACCATAAACAACGACGTGTATTCGCTAGAGAAATTGGCACCTGACCCTAATTTTCATCGAAGAAAGATGACCCCTACACTGGATCCTAAGTATTGGTCTGGAGCCTATGTAAAGAATAGGCAATCTGCCATTCTGCTGGGCAGTTAGTAAAATGTGAGTGATTGGCCATATGTGTCAGTATCGTCGTGACTAGATAATCGAGCAGAGTTCCGCAACCGAGAATATGGTAACACTGACTTACTTATTCCTACTAAGTATATTTACTACAATTTACATATTTTGTGTCTATTGGCGATGGTTTCACTTTCCATCAGGAGAATCGTCTGTTTCTTTCTTATCTTATGATATAAAAATAGCCTTCACGCCAAATAGACCTTATTAGAGATGATAGTAAAACTACCATATCTGGCGAGGCTTCTTTGGCTTCGAATGTTTATGTACATTTTAATATTTTCTTACGAATACTGGTGCCTTCTGTGAGAAACTCGACTGTGAATCTATGATATTAAAGCAAAAATGTTCATTAGCCAAATCATGTGTGTGTGTGTCTGTGCGCGCGTGTGTGTGTGTCAAACTTTTGGTAGTGTATGTAATTTTTTTTAACTTATATCCTCGTTTCGTGCAATTTTAGTTAAAATGGGTAAAAGTATAAATATAATAATGTCAATATAGAACCTAGGGCCTTATGGATCAATACCAAATAGATTTATTAGTACACGAAGATAAATTATATTACAACTAACTTGAAATATAATATTAATGGCGGTATTACCTACGCTCTGTGCAATATGACTTGTATTAGATTTCAAAGAACATTGTAGCTTGTTATTCCCTCCTTTAAGAGATTACAAGACTTTATTGCTGTGTACAGCTGGTTACGTACTTTGAGTACATTGTATCTTATAATTGGTCTGTTTTGGTTCTGAAGTTTACTTAGTTAAACATTTGACGCCCTAAAGTGCTCCTAAATTGCTTATGCTTTAATATTAGTTACTTAGGCTTCGCTTGTTGCTTGTTTGTGTCAGATCTGCGTCTGTTAATTCGTTTTGATTTGAGCCCCCTTTGAAGAGTAAATCAACTGTCTAACTGTTAGATAGGTCTTACAAGGTGAGAGAAAGTGGATACGATTAGTCCAGAAAAACCTCTTATGTTTATTACATTTATTTATTTATTTGCATTCCACAATTTTTACAAGATGTTAAATTAAAATAATGGTTAGATCATGGTGGACCCCGTCGGGTATAGCAATGGCAAGGTAGAAAAAAGGAATTTACTTATATATCTTATTTAATTACGAGCTGTTGACAGCGACTTCGTCCGCGCGGACTTCGTTTAATCTGCACTGCTCCTCCCCCGTAGGTGATAGCGTGATAATATGTAGCCTATATGTTGACCCGACCTGTAGGTAATATTCTTGCAAAATTTGAAGTAAATCCATGCAGTACTTTTTGAGTTTACCCCAGACATTCAGAGAAACAGATAAACAGACAAACAGACAAAAATTCTAAACACTATATTTTTGGCTTCTATATCGATTGTAGACAACGCCCCAAGTATTCTTTAAAAAAAAAAATTCCATGCACACTTTTGACTTTCCTACGATTTTATTATATGTATAGATTGTTATAATAAATGTAATTAATGTAATTATTTATAACAAATGTTTAATTTGATTAGATTTATTATTTACATTGTTTTCTACGTCACTATTATTACGTTTTACAATTTTACGTTTTACAATCACTTATTACAATCATACACTAGGCCACTTTCTATGCACTTTTGTGGTATCTTTTACTACAAAACTATCGCACTTTGTCGCTTGAGCTTTGACGTGGTAGTTTAAATTCATGTGTAGATATGATTTAACCATTAAAATACCATTTTAAAAAACACAAAAAAATAGAATATAAATGATGTTTTAAAATTTTATTACTAATAACGCCATCTATTATAAAAGTAACGAGTTAAAATGTTAAAATTGGACGGGTTAAAATGTTAAAATGCTATCGAGTTAAAATGCTGCTTTGGCGTGGTAGATTTAGTTCATTTAAATCATTTTCATTCACTCCATTTTAATATAATATTAATCTATTAATACACTTGTACTTTTTAACTTCCCGCTACGTATGAAGATAAGGAAGTTTGCTTCGATTTTCAAAAACTGTTTTTTTTTTAGATGTTCACGTTTTGGGTCCTAGGAACCTTTTTCTACTATTTTCGCGATGACGTCAGTGTGTCTGTCTGTGTGTGTGTGTGTATGTAAACATCTCATTACTTTTGAACGGCTGAACCGATCGAAACGCGGTTGATGGTATTCGATTGGATTACACTCAACTTGGACTTCCTGAAAATTTGAACCAAATGGGCCCAAGGGATTTTGATAATATTTTGAAAAATCCCAAAAAAAAATGTTGGCGAAACAGATTACTTTTAAAATAACTTCCAGATGTACCAATTGAGTACAAAAACTAATCAGCTCTATTCTTAAAAACATTACGTCTAATGCATAAATTGCATCAAATCGGTTTATCTGTGTGGAAGTAATCGTTGACGAAAACTTCGAAATATTTCAACTAATCATTTTTTAGTATTCTACAATATTTTAGTACTAAAAAAATTGCGTCGAATGCTGTTTTAAAAATCAAAATCGAATCTTATTTTCAAATTTACAGCTTTTCAAATATTAAAATTACGTTGTTTTTAGCAAACTTACTTAGTCAATCGTTATCTATATAGCCTGAAATCTATATAGCCTGAAAGTTATTTCAAAACGAAATAACTTATATAACGTAATAACGTCAAAATCTTATCAACTTTTATCCTTTAACAACTGCGTCAAGTGCCTTTAACTGGATAAGAATCGGTCAATTCGTTTGGGATCTATCAATCCAACACTTTTGAAAAAAAAAGTGTTTTTTTGATATTGCTTCGAAATTTTTGAAGCTACCAATTATTTAGCTAAAGCTATAGGTAAATTGAGTTGAACGCCATTTGAATTTGACCATGTGAAATTTGATCATTTGATCATCGTTTCCAAAATATACAGCATTTCAAAAATCAATATACTGCCATTTTTATCAAAATAGCCTACATGTATGATTGTTTCGTTGGTTTATTCGTTAGTGTTTTCTTGCTGTTTTTTGTGACTTAGTAGTTGAGACATTTCAATATTTCTTAGAAATCTATGCTTATAGTTTTTACTCTTTTAAGCTTAAAATACCTTAATTTAGCGGGAAGTTTCAGGGATGGCCTGCAAGGTCAACCGTTTACAGATTTTTCACAATATGATTATTGTGAAACAATACAAGTGTATTAATTGATTAATATTGTATTGAGATCAATTTTTAACCTTAGCCTGAGGGTAAAAAGTAGATAACCTTTATATTTGTTCTGTGTAGATAACATTGTTAGTAATAAAAATCGTGTTTTTAATAAATCAAGAAAATTTTAAAAAATTTTTCTTGTAAGTACTAAAAAAACTAGTCTTAGAAATATGTTTTTTTTATTTTGGTTTTATTTTCCTGCGTCTTCCTAGACCAAAGTCTGACGACGCCTTTGATGCGAATATAATGTTAGAGTAAAAATACGCTGGATTTTTTAAGTTAGATATTATAAATAAAGACCATACATTAAAAAATGTAATTCTCATAAAAATACTTTCCTAACAATACTACTAGTTAGTTAACTTTGCGAGCCCTTACAAAGCTCTGCTTTTTGCTAGTCATTAACTTTATTTTATTATTCTCATCTTACATCATTCAAACATCCATCAACCATCCGAATCGACTGCCACAAAACAAAATGCTTAGCTAACTCCTGCCAAATCTTAAGGTTAAGGTGGTATTGTAATTACGCCAATAGTAAACACGTGATAGTTGGAAGGGTTCGATAAGTCATTGCAACTTGTATTCATATTGTGCAGTTTGAGAATCATATTTTAACAGTCTACATTATTCGTTATTATTATCTAGGAATTAGTTAACATTTTTACTTAAAAAAATGATAAGAACATTAGCCCAAAGTTATTAAAAATATGCTGGTATACGTTTCACTAAAATTATGAGACCTTACGAGGTACTATTTCTGCAAAAACTTACCTCAACAACGTACGTGTATTTTTGTTTTCGTGCTCCCCTTAAGAGTGTAAGGTGGCTGGATAACTTATGCATATGGCTTTTCATCCCTAACACATTGATAACAACTACAGATCTCGAATGGGTTAAAGCGTTTTAAATTATCTGAGACCTGTTGTCCCAAATTTCCTACTATAAAAATAATAAATGTAATAAATAGACATATTAACTTCTATACATATAATAAAATCGTAGAAAAATCAAAACTGTACATTGAATATTTTTTTAAAAGAATACTCGGGTCGTGATTTATAAACGATGTCGAAACATGAAAAAATATAGTTTTTAGAATTTTTATCTGTTTGTCCGTTTGTCCGTTTGTCCGTTTGTCCGTTTGTCCGTTTGTCCGTTTGTCCGTTTGTCCGTTTGTCCGTCTGTCCGTCTGTCCGTCTGTCCGTCTGTCCGTCTGTCCGTCTGTCCGTCTGTCCGTCTGTCCGTCTGTCCGTCTGTCCGTCTGTCCGTTTTTCCGTTTGTCCGTTTGTCCGTTTGTCCGTTTGTCCGTTTGTCCGTTTGTCCGTTTGTCCGTTTGTCCGTTTGTCCGTTTGTCCGTTTGTCCGTTTGTCCGTTTGTCCGTTTGTCCGTTTGTCCGTTTGTCCGTTTGTCCGTTTGTCCGTTTGTCCGTTTGTCCGTTTGTCCGTTTGTCCGTTTGTCCGTTTGTCCGTTTGTCCGTTTGTCCGTTTGTCCGTTTGTCCGTTTGTCCGTTTGTCCGTTTGTCCGTTTGTCCGTTTGTCCGTTTGTCCGTTTGTCCGTTTGTCCGTTTGTCCGTTTGTCCGTTTGTCCGTTTGTCCGTTTGTCCGTTTGTCCGTTTGTCCGTTTGTCCGTTTGTCCGTTTGTCCGTTTGTCCGTTTGTCCGTTTGTCCGTTTGTCCGTTTGTCCGTTTGTCCGTTTGTCCGTTTGTCCGTTTGTCCGTTTGTCCGTTTGTCCGTTTGTCCGTTTGTCCGTTTGTCCGTTTGTCCGTTTGTCCGTTTGTCCGTTTGTCCGTTTGTCCGTTTGTCCGTTTGTCCGTTTGTCCGTTTGTCCGTTTGTCCGTTTGTCCGTTTGTCCGTTTGTCCGTTTGTCCGTTTGTCCGTGTGTCCGTGTGTCCGTTTGTCCGTTTGTCCGTTTGTCCGTTTGTCCGTTTGTCCGTTTGTCCGTTTGTCCGTTTGTCCGTTTGTCCGTTTTTCCGTTTGTCCGTTTGTCCGTTTGTCCGTTTGTCCGTTTGTCCGTTTGTCCGTTTGTCCGTTTGTCCGTTTGTCCGTTTGTCCGTTTGTCCGTTTGTCCGTTTGTCCGTTTGTCCGTTTGTCCGTTTGTCCGTTTGTCCGTTTGTCCGTTTGTCCGTTTGTCCGTTTGTCCGTTTGTCCGTTTGTCCGTTTGTCCGTTTGTCCGTTTGTCCGTTTGTCCGTTTGTCCGTTTGTCCGTTTGTCCGTTTGTCCGTTTGTCCGTTTGTCCGTTTGTCCGTTTGTCCGTTTGTCCGTTTGTCCGTTTGTCCGTTTGTCCGTTTGTCCGTTTGTCCGTTTGTCCGTTTGTCCGTTTGTCCGTTTGTCCGTTTGTCCGTTTGTCCGTTTGTCCGTTTGTCCGTTTGTCCGTTTGTCCGTTTGTCCGTTTGTCCGTTTGTCCGTTTGTCCGTTTGTCCGTTTGTCCGTTTGTCCGTTTGTCCGTTTGTCCGTTTGTCCGTTTGTCCGTTTGTCCGTTTGTCCGTTTGTCCGTTTGTCCGTTTGTCCGTTTGTCCGTTTGTCCGTTTGTCCGTTTGTCCGTTTGTCCGTTTGTCCGTTTGTCCGTTTGTCCGTGTGTCCGTGTGTCCGTTTGTCCGTTTGTCCGTTTGTCCGTTTGTCCGTTTGTCCGTTTGTCCGTTTGTCCGTTTGTCCGTTTGTCCGTTTGTCCGTTTGTCCGTTTGTCCGTTTGTCCGTTTGTCCGTTTGTCCGTTTGTCCGTTTGTCCGTTTGTCCGTTTGTCCGTTTGTCCGTTTGTCCGTTTGTCCGTTTGTCCGTTTGTCCGTTTGTCCGTTTGTCCGTTTGTCCGTTTGTCCGTTTGTCCGTTTGTCCGTTTGTCCGTTTGTCCGTTTGTCCGTTTGTCCGTTTGTCCGTTTGTCCGTTTGTCCGTTTGTCCGTTTGTCCGTTTGTCCGTTTGTCCGTTTGTCCGTTTGTCCGTTTGTCCGTTTGTCCGTTTGTCCGTTTGTCCGTTTGTCCGTTTGTCCGTTTGTCCGTTTGTCCGTTTGTCCGTTTGTCCGTTTGTCCGTTTGTCCGTTTGTCCGTTTGTCCGTTTGTCCGTTTGTCCGTTTGTCCGTTTGTCCGTTTGTCCGTTTGTCCGTTTGTCCGTTTGTCCGTTTGTCCGTTTGTCCGTTTGTCCGTTTGTCCGTTTGTCCGTTTGTCCGTTTGTCCGTTTGTCCGTTTGTCCGTTTGTCCGTTTGTCCGTTTGTCCGTTTGTCCGTTTGTCCGTTTGTCCGTTTGTCCGTTTGTCCGTTTGTCCGTTTGTCCGTTTGTCCGTTTGTCCGTTTGTCCGTTTGTCCGTTTGTCCGTTTGTCCGTTTGTCCGTTTGTCCGTTTGTCCGTTTGTCCGTTTGTCCGTTTGTCCGTTTGTCCGTTTGTCCGTTTGTCCGTTTGTCCGTTTGTCCGTTTGTCTGTTTGTCTGTCCGGGATAAACTCAAAAAGTACTGCATGGATTTAATTAAAATTTTGCATGAATATTACTAGAAGTTGGGGTCAACATATATGTTACATATTATCACGCTATCACCTACGAGGGAGAAGCTGTGCGGAGTAAACGAAGTCCGCGCGGACGAAGTCGCGAGCAACAGCTAGTATGTATATAAAAATAAATAGACACATATTTTATACGCACACAGTAAGAAAATATTCACCACCACCAACCCATGCCCTACCAATCTCTCGGTTATACGGGCCTAATCGCGGGAGATGCACAGAGTCTGCCTGTTTTTGTCTTGTTTTGTGTCTACTTGTCGGTGTCGTTTTCTAGTTTGAGGGGTAGGGCTTTTTACATCATGTGAGAATAACGAGCAGATCGATATCATCAAAACGATCGAAAATGTATCTAGTTTGTCCCCGTGTTGGTTCCGGGCTCCTTTGAAGAATACACCAACTGCCGTTCTGCCAGGCAGGTCGCAAAAGGCAACTGATTGGCTATGCGAGTCACCACCATCGTGATTACTAGGTAGTAGAGTTCTGCATTGTCTCGCCGGGGTCTGGTACTACTGGCTTACCTATTTCTGCCGCAATAGCGTCAGTGCATGTCACCGTCGTGTTCCGGTTTTGAGGGTAATGTAGCCGGTAAACGTAGGCAGGTGGCATTTGATCTCACCACAAGATAGCAACGCAACATTATCATCTCTGGTGTCTATAGGTGATGGTTGACTCTTTCCACCAGGAGACCCATCTGCTTGTTTGCTATCTTATGATATAAAAAAGACAACCGTCGCCTATAGACACCAAAGATGTTAATGATATCTGTGTAGTGGGATAGTGATGCAACTTGCAAAGTTTACTGCCTATCTTACCCTCCAAACAGGAACACAACAGTGACGAGCACTGACGCTATGCGCCAAGCAATGGTAATGTAATGACATCAGACCCGGGGGAATTCTACCACCTAGTGGTCACGATGGCAGTGACATGTATATGTGTACGTTTAACTTTTACAAACTGTATGGCAAAACGTCAGTTGATTTATTCTTTAAAGGGGGGCGGCAACACTTGGGATGCATGGAGCATACCAACCCGACCATATGGATAGCAACGCAATATAATACTATTTTGTGTCTATCTTTGATAGTTATCTCTTTCCATTAGTAAAACTATCTAATTAGTATCAAATAGGCATAAAAACGTTAATAACTTTAGACTGTGATTGCGCACTAATTAATATTGGTTTATTTATAAAACTAAGTTTATATTTAAAAGTAAAGGCAAATGAAAAACAAGTTACCGTAGTTCGAAATTTAATTTCAATACTACTGGAAAATCGTGATCGGAAAAGTTTAATTGATAGTAAAATACTTGGAAACTTTATTTATCTAGGTTCAAAGAGCAAGTATTGATTAACAAATATTTCGAGAGTTGAGCGATGGTTACAGATTTTAAATTGTTTTATTTACTCATCATATTTGCATTGCCACGTTGCTTTGTTTTATTATCTGTTCATGTAACTAGAATTGTAGTCTCTGTACTGACAAATTTTTCCGATTCAATTAAAAATAAGTTATTTGAAAAAATCTATAAACCGGACTTCAATTAAAATAGGTTATTGGACATGTGATAAAAAAATCTATAAAGCGGTTGAGCCTGTAAGTCATCTGTAAAATTTATTGAGATTTCATAATTTTAATGTAGTAAAAATATACCTAAGCATATAATTTTAAGCTTAAAGATTTGTGCTTAGGTATATATAGGTGAACGCGAAAATCTATAGCGTGTTAAAGGTGAAATAGATAAGCTTAAATGTTTGTATTATAGTGTTTATTAAATTAAATAGATAAATAGATGAGCTTAAATGTTTGTATTAGAGTGTTTATTAAATTAAATAGATAAATAGATAAGCTTAAATGTTTGTATTAGAGTGTTTATTAAGTTTTTATAATAATAATAATAATAATAATAATAATAATTCACGGGACAAATTACACTTACTGATCTAACCCCAAAGTAAGCAAACTATTTGCTTGTGTTATGGGTGTTAGTCAACGATACTAATACATAGAAATACATATATAAATACTAGAATATATATAATAAACACCCAAACCCGGAAATACAAACATTTATGCTCATCACACAAATGCTTGTCCCCGTCGGGGATCGAACCCGAGCCTCGTTGATTGCGTAGTCAGGGTCTCTAACCACTCGACCAACGGAGCGGTCGATTTTCGGCGGTCAGCTGTATATTTTGAATACAATTATTACTATATGCTTTAAAGCTTTCCTATCCCCAACTGGACACTTATCCAATCTCAAGCAACGTTATCATAAAACTGAAAAAACACGTTTTTGAACTGCCTGACACGGAATCGAATCCGTAACTTCATGTGGTCAACACCGTTCGGTTTTGTCATTCAACATACATACATACCGAGCGGACTTCGTTTACTCCACACTGCTCCTCTCCCGTAGGCGATAGCGTGATAATATGTAGCGTATATGTTGACCCGACCTATTAGTAATATTCAAGCAAAATTTGAAGTAAATCCATGCAGTAATTTTTGAGTTTACCCCGGACATACATATAGACAAACAGACAAAAATTCTAAAAACTATATTTTTGGCTTCGATATCGACTGTAGATCACGCCCCAAGTATTCTTTTAAAAAAATATTCAATGTACAGTTTCGACTTTCCTACGATTTTATTATATTATGTATAGAAGATATATACATAAGATTGCCTACTAGTTCGTATGGTCAGATGAAATTCTGACACTTAAACTTCAATTCACATCGACCAGCTTGCATCGACCCAGCCCGGACAGCATTTGACAATGCAATAAAGGAAATCGAAATAATTTAATTGGAATTAAAGTTCATATATCCATCTCAATTTATTTCCGCGCTGGCTGAACGGCTCTGAACTTCTCCGTACGGCTTGGTACAGCTCCATACGGACACTGCGACAGATGGTGGATTCGTCGCCATGCGTCAAGATCCGTTTGGAGCTGTACTGGTACGGCCATTACAGAATGTAAATAAAAAACAATAGTGTAGCCAGTGGAGTCATTTAAGTGGCGTACAGCTGTCGCGGCACGCGTACGTATACGTTCCGACGCGTGCCCATGCTAGCTGGTCAATGTGAATCATACTTAACCGTATTCTACAACGTAACTGTATTTTGTGTTCATAAGTTGTCGCATAAATAAATAACAAAACATGATCGAACTCCAATAAATATTTAAATTGCTGGACAAGCATTTTCAATAGAGTTAAAGTAAAATAATATTTTTTCTCAAACAAAATTCCAACGTCCGAGCAGATTGCGAAACGTGCTCAATTGGTTTATTCCTAAGCGATGATACAATCTGGAAAAAGAGTCAGTCGATTTATTTGCATGAGCGTTTTTCATATTATAATTTATTGCTTTCTCTTTTAGACGCAGCTTTTACAGGTTGCGGGAAAATGTACGCCATTGTTAGATCAGGATTAAAAAATACCGTTAACGTTTTATAATATAACCAAATCTTTCTATCATATCCTAAATTGTATTGAAATAATTTTAGATCTTTTTGATATCGTAATTTTTGATATACGATAAAGATTATTATATTTAAGAGATTGTTTCATATCGTTTCGCATCGCGTCATTAAGTGTAGTGTCATATTAATAGCATTGTATTTATCTAAATGACTAGAGATATAAATGTGCTTTTAAATCCATCAGTTGAATCAAAAACACACTGGAAGTCGAGAAAGAGCTCTTGGACTGTACACTATTAGTTAAGTGATGCCACTCAGGGTTTAAGTAGAGTTTAGTATTTTTTACAGAAGAGGGAGCAAACGAGCAGGAGGTGAGCCTCCTAATGGTAAGTGATCAACGCCGCCAATGGACTTCCGCAGTACCAGAGGTCCTTTAAACGTAACTGATGTTGCCGGCATGTAGCGAATAAGTATGCTCATTTCTTGAAGGTCTTTAATTCGTATCCATTTGGAAAGATTCCCCGCCAGTAATTGATTCCACAAAAAATCGCACGTCTATGTATGCCAGATATCAAGGTGTTGAGAGTGGAACATGGAATTTTAACGCAATGTCTGATAATGGACGGTAATAGTTAGTGGTGAACTTCGAGACACTTGAAATATGTGATGTTAAGTAATGCAGTAGATATTATAAGTATCACGTTCAATAAGAGAAAACTGTATTCGCGGCAGTTAGAAAATTCTCAACTAGTTACTATTAACATATCCATAGCATAGGAAACACAAATAGGCCGTAAAGGCGTAACTATTTAACAACTGTTATGTGTGTGTATTTTTTTCGCAAGTAAAAAATTATACTCTTTTGATGTAACAAAACAACATTTTTTTTATTTTTATTAATTTTTAATGTAACATAATAAATTGTATCTCGTATCGAATTCTACCACCTTGTATTCAACTTCAATCGGTCGCCTTTTATAACCTGCCTGGTTGAACAGCAGTTGGTCCATTCTTCAAAGGAGCCCGAACCAACACGGGAGATGTTCAGTCATTGTGTACCATTCACTGAGTAAAATATGAAAAGAGCTATCATTAAAATATCATTTTCGAGCAACAAAATTTCAAACTTTGTATCGATTAAGCTCGTAAAAGTTGCTTAATTCCTTTCATCGAATTAAAAATATCTAGAGGTCTTGAAATGGTTCCTAGCTAAAAATCACTTAGCAAAATGGCTTACAATTTAAAAAAGCTACCAAATCGAATCATTCACTTCAAAACTTACTATAATTAAATAACATTCATCAAATGTGCTTTGTTTGCAAAACTGCGTTTGCGAAAGAGCATGATATAAAAAGAGCTGATGATTTTCGAATGCGGTTCTTGCAGCATCAGGTCAATATCAGGAGGTCACTACAATATCAGGATATCCACTGTTTACCTTCGAATAAATTTAAATTTTATTTAATTATTTCTACTTACATCAAAATTCAATCCAATCAGATGCGAATTGTCTGAATCTGTGATCTTCCAGTTTACTAAGTATTTATGTCAAAATATTAGAATTTAATTTGTTTGTGCAACTTAACGTTGGTGATAATAATTTTTCTCGGTCCTTAAAGATACAAGTAGCTATTAGGTATTTATTAACCTTTGTAACGAATAAACATTTATTTTTTAATAAAAAATAATATTTTATTGATTCAGGCGTTACTTTGCGGAAATTCGTTTAAAAAAAAGTGAAATTAATTAAATTTGCTATTATCCGCGAACTGTTCAATGCATTGAGGTTCTATGTATCTTCCGCGATGGCATCAAAAAGAAAGACATCTGTTTAATAAATGGATAAGACTTACAGATGATCTGGACAAAAAGAATACCCTAGCGACACAATTATCCACCCACTTCCAACACTTTTATACATCACCGTCCCACGCCTGCACCAAGTACGAAAGCACACAATTTATGTACTCAACGCACGTTTAACTTCGAAACTGAATCATCTTCAGGAGAAAACAACACTACCTCTAATTGAGTGTAAGTATACTTATGGCTTCTCTTCAAGGATTAAATGGTACGACTTTTAAGGAAATTTTTTAGTTTATCAGTGTAGCTTGTATTTACACAAAGAAATACAGTTATTCTACTTACCGATGAAATAAAATCATTTTACAGATAATTTTTAAACCTTGTCATCCCATTCGCTATGATAAAACAGTACAATATGGCTTATTTCTATTTACTCACAATATAATTAATCTATAAATATATGACAATTTTGACAGTGATAGGTGCTTTCGCTCAAATGCACGGTGACACGATTTCTTTCCAATTGTGTGTCTATTAGTATTCATGTGGTCTGTGCCTCACTGGTTCTCTTCACTGTAACTTCTATAAGCCAGAATCAACAACTTAAATAAAATTATATTCAATAAACAAATTTTTACCTTAATTAGATAGTTTGTACCAAATTATTTTGATATATCAACCACTAAGTCGATGTAGGTAGTTCTGTTACTTCCCCGCGTCACTACGAGTCTCCTTTGAAGAATAGACAAACTGTCAATCTGCCAGACAATTTGTAAGAAGACAATCGGCTATGCGTGTATTACTACTACTATTATATGGTAGAGTTCTCAAACATCTCACCCGATTCATGATACCAACACTTTACCTATTGTTATCAACCGCGCTTGACGACAACTACTAGCCGGCCAGATGTGCGGCACACCTGTGTTATGACGTCATAATAAAATAGATAACGAATAGTATAAATAGCGGGGACATCATGTTTTCGATTGATTGTAATTCTATCGCTTGTTGAGGGCATTACTCTGCCCAAAATTATACTGTGCGTGTAAAAGTGATTCAAGTGTTTTATTCGGCCAAACTGCTTCACGTTAATACTATTCGTGCTGCAATAGTGTCAGTACTAGTCAGTATCGTGTTGTGGATTTAGAGGGTGATGAGCTGGGAGACTTATACAAGTACTAGCTGTTGCCTGCGACTTCGTCCGCGCGGACTTCGTTTACTCCGCACTGCCCCTCCCCTGTAGGTGATAGCGTGGTAATATGTAGCCTATATGTTGACCCGACCTGTTAATAATATTCATGCAAAATTTGAAGTAGATCCATGCAGTACTTTTTGAGTTTACCCCGGACATATATACAGACAAACAGATAAACAGACAAACAGACAAAAATTCTAAAAGCTATATTTTTGGCTTCGATATCGATTGTAGATCACGCCCTTGAATATCGATTGTAGATCAAGTATTCTTTTAAAAAACTATTCAATGTACAGTTTTGACTTTCCTACGATTTTATTATATGTATAGATAAGTAACATTGCCACCCCGCCAAATGAATAGTAACGCACCATTGACATATTTGAGTCTATAGGCAATGGTTTCTCTTTTCATTAAAAGATACATCTACTTGTTTGCAATTTAATGGTATAAAAATACCTATGATAAAATCTAAAAGACTTATGTAAATGGTACTCTAAATAATTGAAAAATATTCAAAGCTTATAGCATATATTTCATCTAGAATAGTAATAAATTATAGACAACGAAGTAACTTTCACATTAATCACATAAACAAATTTAACTACCCCCGTGTTGATCCCGGGCTGCTTTGTAGAATAGGCCAATTGCCGTTCTGCCAGGCAGGTTAAAAGGCGATCAATTGGCTACGCGAGTCACTACCATCGTGGCTACCAAGTGGTAGAGTTCTGCATTGTCTCGCCCGGGTCTGGCAGCACTGCCTTATTGTCGTTTTTTTCTTTTTTTTTATAGAAGAGGGGGCAAACGAGCAAGAGGTGCACCTGATGGTAAGTGATCACCGCCGCCCATGGACATCTGCAATACAGCGCATGCAGTTGCGTTGCCGGCCTTTTAAGAATGAGTAAGCTCTTTTTTTGAAGGTCCCTATGTCGTATCCGTTCGGAAATACCCCTGCCGGTAATTGGTTCCACAACAGAGTAAGTAGTGCGAGGTAAAAAGTGTCGGGAGAAACGCACAGTTGTGGATTTCCAGACATCGAGATGGTGAGGATGGAACTTCAAGTTTTGACGCGATGTCCGATGGTGGAATTCGGCGGCAGGAATTAATCAAAACAACTCGTCGGAACACTCTCCATGATATATACGATAAAAGACACAGAGAGAGTTTACATCTCTGCGCAATGCCAAAGAGTCAAGCTGTTTCGAAATGGCCTGGTCGTCAACGATTCGAACCGCTCTACGCTGAATGCGATCAAGAGGAAGAAGCTGGTACTAAGGAGCTCCGGCCCAGAGATGCGAACAGTACTCTATGTGAGGCCGAACCTGTGCCTTATAAAGTTGAAGGCGATGGACCGGCAAAAAGTACTGTTTCGCTCTGCTGAGCAAACTGAGCTTTTTGGAGGCTAGTTTAGCCTTGCCTTCCAAATGACCGCGAAACTTAACGTAATTCGATATGTCAACTTCCAGGATTCCAACACTAGCTGAGGATGTCAGGAGAGTATCTTCAAATCGAGGTGATACGACAAAGGGCGTCTTTTTTGCGGTGAACACGCAAAGCTGTGTCTTCTTGGGGTTAAAAGTAAGTAAGTTCCGATTTAGACGGCACGGTAGCTGGTTAACTTATGCATGTGGCATTAAACCTCGCCACAAGATAGCAACGCATAATTAACACCTTTGATGTCTACAGGCGATGGTTGACTCTTTCCAACAAGAGGCCCACTGCTTGTTTGCTATCTCATGAAATAAAAAAAAATATATGTACCTATATATATGTGTGTTACTATCATATGGTGTTCTGGTTTGGCGAATAAGATAGCCAGTAAACTTATGCATGTAACATTATCATCTCGCCATACAAATAGCAGTGCGTCATTATCATCATTGATGTCTATACGTGATGGTTATCTCTTTCCATCTGGAGAACCATCTGCTTGTTTACTATCTTATAATCTATACAAATAAATAAAATTGAAGTGTCTGTTTGTAATATTAAAATAACCGGTTTTAACTAAAAAGTGTTATATCATAAGATAGCAAACAACAGGTCGTAAAAGGCGACCGATTGGCTATGCGAGTCACTACCATCGTCGCTACTAGGTGGTAGAGTTCTACATTGTCTCGCCCGGGTCTGGTACCACCGCCTTACCTATTCCTGCCGCAATAACGTCAGTGCTTGTCGCTGTCGAGTTCCAGTTTGGAGGGTAAGGTAGCCGGTAAACTTATGCATGTGGCATTAGACCTCGCCACAAGATAGCAACGCACCATTAAAATCTTTGGTGTTTATAGGCGATGGTTTACTTTTTCCATCAGGAGACCCATCTGCTTGTTTGCTATCTTGTGATGTAAAAAAATGATATCTAAAAATAAAGCCTGGCCTTGGATTCAACATTTTATAATATTTCAACATCTATATTATCTATATTATTTTTTTAAGTTTAGTTAAGTTTGTAATTAATTATATTTTTTATTATTATTTAATTGAGAACCCTTCTTTCTATAGGGTAAAGGCCTCCTCCATTTTTTTTCCATCGATATTCGTCCCAAGAAAATGGATCGATGACATCAAAGATCTAGCTGAAGCCAATTGGTTAATGAAAGCTAGGGAAGAGAAGAAATAATAAATAAATGAATCTATACATATAATAAAATCTTAGGAAAGTCAAAACTGTACATTAAATATTTTTTTAAAAGAATACTTGGAGCGTGATCTACAATCGATATCGAAGACAAAAATATAGTTTTTAGAATTTTTGTCTGTTTATCTGTTTGTCTGTTTGTCTGTACGTATGTCCGGGGTAAATTCAAAAAGTACTGCATGGATTTACTTCAAATTTTGCATGAATATTACTAACAAGTCGGGTCAACATATAGGCTACATATTATCACGCTATCACCTAAGGGGCAGGTGCTGTGCGCAGTAAACGAAGTCCGCGCGGATGAAGTCGTGGGCAACAGCTAGTAATAAATAAAAACATATTCACGGGACAAATTACACTTACTGATCTAACCCCAAAGAAAGCAAATTATTTGCTTGTGTTATGTGTGTCAGTCAACGATACTAATACATAGAAATACATATATAAATACTAGAATATATTTTATCAACACCCAAACCCGGAAATACAAATATTCAGCTCATCACACAAATGCTTGTCCCCGTCGGGGATCGAAATCGATCCCCGTCGATTGCGTAGTCAGGGTCGCTAAAAACTGACTAAACCATAAATATTCAGTCCATAGCACCGAGACATGTCATTCTCATAAAAATATATGAAATTTGCCAAAAGATCTTGGAGTAGGATAAAATACTTCAAGAACTTTCACACATACAACCACGTAAATGATACTCTTGAACGGCTTTCAATCTCACCCCAAGCGACAGACATTTCGAGTGCCACTACACACTACACCGTGATGAGTGAGTTAAGTATCGTTAGACATACGGTTATAATTATTCAAACCTAGCTGCTCGACCCGGCTTCGCGCGGTTACATTATTGAAAAAACAAAGTTTCCGCTTTTCCATTATACTTTTCAAATATTTTCAGTTATACAAACTTTGTATTGACTATTCATACTAATATTATGAATACCAAAGTAACTTCACGCCTAAACTACTGAAACGATTCGAATGAAATTTAGTACAAATATAGTGTGAGATCCGAGAAAGATAATAAGATATTTTTTATCCCAGAAATCTCCCAGAAACGGGAACAAGGTGGGTAAAATCACAGGATTGTCTTTAGAAATATGTGGTGTGACACTCGCGGACCGGGTTCGTAATGTCGAAGTGAGAGAGAGTTTAGATTTGAAAGAAAGTGTCGGTGTAAAGATGAGAAAGGGCATGCTCCGTTGGTTCGAACCTGTAGAAAGAATGGTAGATGAAAGGTTAACAAAACAGATATACAACGCGAATGTGGAAGGATGTAGGTTCCGGGGAAGACCAAGACTGACATACCACGATCAGATTGATCGAGTACTGTCCGAGGGTGGTGTCAAGAGTCTTCGCAACCGTCGTGTGTGTATGAAGAGAGTGATGAATGTGGAGGAAGCGAGACAAGCCTGCAAGGATTGTGATGAATGGCACTCAGTTCTCTCTGCCTACCCCGTAAGGGATCTGACGTGAAGATATGTAATATATGTATGTCTTTAGAAATTATTCAAATACAATAAAAACAGACTTAGCTAAATAAGTGTAGCTGATTTAAGGTGATGTACGGACAAGGACTTGTAACATATTTTGCACTAACTATGCTCGCGGATATTCCTCATAGAAAATTTTCTGAAAGCCCATGGTTTTACCCACATAGTTCCCGTTCTAGTGGGATTTCCGGGATAGAAACTATCTTATGTCCTTTCTCGGTTCTCAAACTATCTTTGTACCCAATTTCATCCAAATCGGTTGAGTGGTTTAGGCATGAAGAAGAGACAGACAGACAGAGTTACTTTCGCATTTATAATATTAGTATAGATAATGAATTGCAGGCGACTTTATTTACATTTTTTCCATTACTATATTAAGTACTAGCTGTTGCCAGCGACTTCGTCCGCGCGGACTTCGTTTACTCCGCACAGCACCTCCCTTGTAGGTGATAGCGTGATAATAAATATCCTATATGTTGACCCGACCTGTTAGTAATATTCATGCAAAAATTGAAGTAAATCCATGCAGTACTTTTTGAGTTTACCCCGGACATACATACAGACAGACAAACAGATAAACAGACAAAAATTCTAAAAACTATATTTTTGGCTTCGATATGGATTGTAGATCACGCCCCAAGTACTCTTTAAAAAAATATTCAATGTACAGTTTTGACTTTCCTACGATTTTATTATAGTTATGTATAGATAATTTTTCGTGGATTAGATATCAGACAGATGGCTCACTTGGTGAAAAGAAACACCCATCTCCGATAGACAAGGAGCCCGGGACTAACACGTTCCCCGTGTTGGTCCCGGACTCCTTTGAAAAATAGGCCAATTGCCGCTCTGCTAAGCAGGTCGTAAAAGGCGACCGATTGGCTATACGAGTCACTACCATCGTGTCTACTAGGTGGTAGAGTTCTGCATTATCTCGCCCGGGTCTGGTACCACCACCTTACCCATTCCTGCCGCAATAGCATCATTGCTTGTCACTGTCGTGATCCGGTTTGGAGGGTAAGGTAGCCGGTAAAATTATGCATGTGGCATTAGACCTCGCCACAAGATAACAACGCATCATTAACACATTTGGTGTCTATAGGTGATGGTTGACTCTTTCTATCAGGAGACCCATCTGCTTGTTTGCTATCTTATGATATAAAAAAACACCAAAGATGTGAATGCTGCATTACTATCCTTGTGCCGAGATCTTAATACCACATGAAACTTGACAGTGACAAACACTAAAGCTGTCACGGTAGGAATAGGTAAGGCTGTGGTACCGGACTCAAACGGGACAATGCAGAACTTTACTACTTATTAGCCACGATGTTAGTGACTAGCGAAGCCAATCATTCGCTTCTTACGAAGTGCCTGACAGAACCGTAGATGGTTTATTCTTCAAAGAGAACACGGAACATCACGAGGATATAGATTAGTCTGTTTGTCTGTTTGTCTGTTTATCTGTTTGTTTGTATGTATGTCCGGGGTAAACTCAAAAAGTTCTGCATGGATTTACTTCAAATTTTGCATGATTATTACTAACAGGTCGGGTCAACATATAGGCTACATATTATCACGCTATCACCTACGGGGGAGGGGCTGTGCGGAGTAAACGAAATCCGCGTGGACAAAGTCACAGGCAACAGCTAGTTTGCAATAAAATATCTCTACGGCAGAGCTCAATCTTGATCTTCTTAGCAGTTACGACTATTTTATTGTTTTTGATGACAACAATAAATGATGTTTAATTGCTTCTAGGAAATGTATCAACACTACCAAAGTGCTTTTATGAAAGTGGGTACCATGATTTATGAGTATTGGCAACTTTTTCAATTACTTTTAAGACTCGTTAAAAATTATTTGTAACTTTAGAACCTTACTGTAAAAAATGTACTACCAAAAAGTTAACTTGTATTAAAAAAACTTGCCTATAATAATCCCAACTATCACTATTGATTCACGATTTTTTTGCCCATTCTGTATAGAACTTACTTGTAAAGCTTAACATTTCAGCCAAGTTAAAAGTTCAAAAGGTCCTGAATTTAAAATTACTCGTGTTTCAATATTTTTCTACAGATTTAAAGTTACGAATGCAAATATGCAGCCTATAATTCCATCACATACTTTCATTATGGAGCAAACTACGATCGTATCAGTTACATCTCTAATTTTTAACCCAATCTCATCGTCGAATGAACCCCAATTCAGCTTTATTAAAACCGCAATATTCAACATCTCTATTTTATTCACACTGCTGTAATCGCATGGCAAACTGCCGTAAAATTTATTACGTGAGATCTTAGATTATATATTATTATCGAGTACTTAAATACTTAATATTTGTCATAATTTTATATTATGAACTTAATTATCGTCACAGCGCATCCGTTTTGATTTTTTAAACAGTTTTGTTGACATAAGAAATTTATTGCATGCTAGATTAATAATGCGTTAAAATCTTTGTTACTCCACTTTGGCTTATCCTCGCTAGACATACTACATGTCTCAATCAAGTAGCAGTGTGGTGATAAAATATGAAACTTAAGTTAATCCTTAGCATATTAATTAGTAGTTCAGAAAATGTAAACATAACTTTTTGTCAGCAATTTTAAAGAATTTCTAAGAGCTTAGAATCCTATTTTTCCGCCGAATTGCCCACATCATGAAATGTTGGAGAAATTCATGAAATGGTAGCATTTCATGATGCGGGCGACAGAAATTGACCAATCTAACGTTTCAAAATTTTATCGTGTCAATTGTCAATGTCAATTAGTGACAATTGGATATCCATAATTTATACATATAATAAAATCGTAGGACAGTCAAAACTGTACACTGAATATTTTTTTAAAAGAATACTTAGGGCGTGATCTACAATTGACAGATCCATGATGACAAATCATTTATCGATATGGTTAACTATACGTGTGACTACTTAATGAAATGATCACACTCAATTGATAGTATCGTAAAATAGTTACAGTATTTACTTATAGTGGCGCTGGAAACGCTGTGTTTATCTCATCAGATCAGAATCAAGGAACATCATGGTATGGTGAATTGATACAGAAAAATTTTATGAAATGCCACCATTTCATGAAATTTTCGAATAATTCATGATGAAAGCAATTCTGTGTACGCTTTGTGCCATTATATGCACAGTATGTGCATAAAATTGCGCCCAATACACTGTCTTATTTATTTATTTATTTGTTTCTTTCATCACAATAGTAGTACGTCTTTTAGATTGAGTAAAATTAAATACTTCTGCTGTCTTATATGTATGAAAGTAGGAGCTTATAACCCTGTATCTACTGCTACAAAGCAATCCATTCATCTATATATAAATACGTGAAGCAAAACCTTTGTAACCCTTTATAAGACAATTACACAAACTGTGAATGATGAAGTTTGGCACAATTAAAGCCTACGTTACGGAGGACTGCAGGACTTAATATTTTAAAATAATATAAATTAAAAATGCATTAAGTAAATTAATAAAAATACACATTACACACACTACATTCATGTGACATTCATGATAATATACACAAATAAATACTGTTTTCTTTTCGGCTAAAGTCAGTTGTCAAAAGGAGATTTTATTGTTTAGTTTATGGTCAAATTTTGTCGATCGCTACATCGTAGCTGTAATGCTAATGATGCCAATGATGCATGTTGCTAATTATCAAACGCAATGTTACTCCAGATCTCTACTAACACTAATCGTGGAGATGCAGGAGATGCTTTAAGAATTTTGCCACCTATTTAGGGTGTATTTGTCATTGAATCTAAGCCAAGTTGATTTAAGCTGCAGTTTCTTAGTTTCGAATACTGTTTTGTGATAATAATAATGATGAATATTGACGGGACAAATTACGCTTAATGATCTAACCCCATAGTAAGCAAATTATTGGCTTGTGTTATAGATGTTAGTCAACGATATTAATACATAGAAATACATATATGAATACTATAATATACTTAATAAACACCCAAACCCGGAAATACAAACATTTATGCTCATCACACAAATGCTTGTCCCCGTCGGGGATCGTACTCGAGGCCCGTAAATTGCGTAGTCAGGGTCGCTAAACATTCGACCAACGGGGAATCCTTAATTCTTCATAGCACCCCGTGAATTTAGTCTATGCTAGATGAGACGCTTACAAGAAGCTCAGAAAAGCAATCAGCGACGAGGTTAAGGCGAAATTTTGTTAGAATATATATTCAAGTTGATGTTTGACAATATCTGCCTGATAATACTTCCATCTTAATATTACACTATACCTAAGATTTGTTATATATAACGGTAATAAACCTATAGCCACTCAAGTATTACGGCTTGCAACCAAATATATTATTATTTATTTCAAGTTAGGTAGTAATTTTCACTTCCTTTCCCAATTGTGTTAAAAATATAACATCGATGTAATTATAAGATACTTAAAACATTTGTACATAAAAATGTGTCTTCAAGTAAATACAAGCTGTAAGCAATTTAGTAAAATGTTAAACTTTAGATGTTTTTGTTATTAATTAAGCCAGCCAAATTAATATTTTATATAAATACAGTTTCTTTTTCAAATCGTAGAATAGAAAAAATAGAAAGCTCTTCAAATCATAAGAGATAACTACGTTTTGTAGTCAATGAAGTTGAAAATTATGTATTGCGGCCGATTGCCCATAATATCAGAGGTATAGTTTTAGATTTTACAAATTTACTAGTCATCTTACTTCCTAGACTGGAATACTACAGTGACAAGCAGATACGCCACTGCAGCTTCAATAACTGAAGTAGTGTTACTAAATCCTAGAAAATAACTGAGTGCTAAGTGTGAGTTTTTCTTTTCGCATTCGATCGTGAGCGCGTTTCGAGTTTACTAGGAATTTGTATGTGATTTGTACAGCGCCACCTAGTGGTAAACGTGAGAAACCAGTTTTGGTGTCTATTGACTCTTTCTATCAGGAGAGCCATCTACTCGTTTGCTAACCTTTATGATATAAAAAATAATTAATATGAAGTTTTAAGAAGTGCCAGTAATATTCAGCATTGAAAGCTTTTATTAATATAGTTAGTAATTCTGATATATTTGCTAAGTTCAAATACGCGCTAATTATAATGAGTTTAGTTTAAACGGCGATGGAAATTACTATTCATCTCGCCTAACCAAAGAACCGGTTGAATTGTGATACATCTGAAAGTCTATAGACGTTCGGTTTACTCTGTTTCTCTGCAAGAGAACCGGTGCTTTAATACTATGTGTTTGCTTAGTTCATTGTGTGCTCTATAGTAATTTATAATCCAAGGTTGAGATCTATGGCGGGTTACGAAACTACGCATTCACAATTGCTACATCGTTCTAAACATAGCGAGCTGCTGTGGCTTTCGCATTTGTCTCCGTGATGTAGTGCTTCCATGGACATGTGCTGAGGATTAATAGGAACCAGATTTGGTGGAATTAAAAATAACATTTAAATAAAGTATTAGGTTACTCTAAACTGGCAACTCCCGATGAAATAATTCAAGCATTGGATTTTTTGACCTTTATTACAAAACTTTTAGTTTAATTTATATTATAAGATAATAAACAAGCAAATGAATTTCCTGACTGAAAGAAAAACGGCTGACTTTAAACTTAAAACGTGGAATCAAATTTAATTGACACGTTCCGTGGCGACAACTCACTGTAAATAATGGATTTCGTTATCTATGCTCAAGCTATGTTCACGAGGGATTTTCGGGGATAAAAACTACTTCATGTCCTTTCTCGGGTCTCAAACAATTTTTGTAAAAAAATTTATCCAAATCGGATCAGTGGTTTAGGCGTTATGAGGAGACAGACAGACAGACAGAGTTTCTTTAGCATTTATAATACTGACTGTGCCCGCGACTTCGCCCGCGTGGAAAAAATTCTAAGATAATATCCGCAAAGTTTCCGTTCTCGTGGGATTTAAGGGAAATGGAAAGGATTAATGGTTTTTATGTAATGCCAAATAATGGCAAAACAAGTTAATATTATAAGGATATAGGATGGTTCCTATATCCTTATATTAACTTGTTTTGCCATATAAATTATTTAATTAAAAAATAGGAGTTGGTGATAGAAGGGTGAACATTTAGGGTTGTATCTATTTTTAATACCACACTATAAAAAAAAAAATTGCCAAAAAAATTAAAAAAAATATTAGGGGTGGACAACCCCTTAGGGGTATGAAAAATAGATAGTAGCCGATTCTCAGACCTACTGAATATGTATATAAAATTTTATAAAAATCGGTGAAGCCGTTTCCGAGGACTATAGTAACTAACATTGTGACATGAGAATTTTATAAGATATGGATATGGATTTTATAAGATAAAAATATGGATGGATAGTATGGACTTAATATGGATTAGGTAAAAATTTAGGAACCGATTCTTTTTATATTGGGAATCAGTATCGATTACTGAATACTTTCAGAATTTACTTTTTTTTTACAGTAAACCTTCGTATAAATAAAACCGGCCAAGTGCGAGTGCGAGCGGAACTCTTGCACGAAGGGTTCCGTACCATCGTCTATAAAAAAATCAGGTTTTTTAAGTTTTTTTTCGTATTCTCAGTATTTGTTGTTATAACGGCAACAACGGAAGTACATAGTTTTTGAGAATTTCAGCTTTCTTGCTATTATGGTTTATGCGATACAGCCTAGTGACAGACAGACGAACAAACAGACAGTCTAGGCTTAGTAATAGAGTCCCATTTTTACCTTTTAGGTACGAAATCCTAAAAACGACATCCAAATAATTGTATTTAGAAACCTAATCTCGCTTTAATAAAATTATATAATTTTAATACAATTGAAAAATATTTAACAAAGCAGGGGGATGAGATTACTTAATAAGCAAACGCCGATGTCTGTGTCAGGTGGTCCCGCTCATCCAATTAATCAAATGTACAGCCAAAATAATACAATTTAAGATGTAATTTATATTTCAGTTTGCCTAATAAAATAGCAAACAAGCAGATGGGTCTCCTGATGGAAAGAGTCAACTATCGCTTATAGATACCAAAGGTGTTAATGTTGCTTTGCTATCGTGTGGCGAGGTCTGATGCCACATGCATAAGTTTACCGGCTATCTTACCCTCCAAACCGGAACACGACAGTGACGAGCACTGACGCTATTGCGGCAGGAATAGATAAGGCGGTGGTACCAGACCCGCGCGAGTCAATGCATAACTCTAACACCTAGTAGCCACGATAGTGAAGACTCGTATAGCCAATCGGTTGTCTTTTACGACCTGCCTATCAGAACGGAAGTTGGCCTATTCTTCAAAGATGCCCGGGACCAACACGGCAATATCTTTATTAATATTATAAATGCGAAAGTTTGGATGTTTGGTTGGATGTTTGTTACTCAATCACGCAAAAACTACTAAACGGATTTGAATGAAATTTGGCATACAGGTAGCTGATGACCTGGAATAGCACATAGGCTAACTATATAATAAAGAAAAATTAGGTGATCCCGCGTATAATATAAATCTATCCGATCCGAGTATAATATAAATTTTAGAAGACACAAAAATAGTTCCTCCTAGTTTTCTATAGCTATGCCGCAATGATCATCAGAAAAAATATTTTGTGACAGATAAAAAAGCATTAATTTTTTTCTCTTATAAAATAACTAGCGACCTGCCCGCGGTTTCACCCGCATAGCTTTTGTTCCTGTGGGAATATCGGAAAGATTTATATATTAAAACCTTCCTCAAGAATCAATCTATTTATTAAAAAAACCGCATCAAAATCCGTTGCGTAGTTTTAAAGATTTAAGCATACATAGGAACATAAGGACATAGGGACAGACAGAGAAAGCGACTTTATTTTATACTATGTAGTGATATGCCTTCGTACGACATTATTTCATGAGTTGCTTAGTGTCAAGTAGTTTTATTGGCGATATTTTCAAATTTTATCGATGTAAACCTGTAGGGATTTCGATGTAATTTGAGATTAATTTTAATTTTAAAGATTTAAATGAATAATTTGATAAATAATCATACATATTTTTGTGTTATGCACCTCAAAATGTCCAAAATAAGTCACATAGAATCACTTATATTGCTTCTGTCTGCCCGTTTGTATTTCTACGTTAGGGCTAGATTAGCTAAGGATCATGTCGAGATTTACACTAAAACTAAATTAAAAAATCTAATGTGAAATAACTATGGAATATCAGTTTTAGAACCTTTCAAATATTTCCCGGCATTTTAAATATTTTTACCTAAGCGAATAAAAAGTGTAGGTTTTAGGTTAATACTAAAAGATTATTAATTTAATTTTAAATTACCGCCCCGTTGATCGAGTGGTTAGACCCTGACTACGCAATCAACGAGGCTCGGGTTCAATCCCCGACGGGGACAAGCATTTGTGTGATGAGCATAAATGTTTGTATTTCCGGGTTTGGGTGTTTATTATATATATTCTAGTATTTATATATGTATTTCTATGTATTAGTATCGTTGACTAACACCCATAACACAAGCAAATAATTTGCTTACTTTGGGGTTAGATCAGTAAGTGTAATTTGTCCCGTGAATTATTATTATTATTATTATTGATGTTGGAAAGAAATTCTATGTTTATACCGGTGAGATAAACATATATTAAATACCATCTAGGGAAAATATCCATTTATTTGCAACATTATTTGAGTCTTTATGCACGTGTCAACGCAAGTAATTACATGAAGCTCACATCGTTAGAGTTTTGTCTTAAAATGTAAATTAAACGCTGAATGCAATTATTTTTTTTATATATCACAAGATAGCAAACAAGCAGATGGGTCTCATTATGGAGTCAACCATCGCCTATAGACACCAAAGATGTTAATGGTACGTTGTTATCTTGTGGCGAGGTCTAATGCCACATGCATAAGTTTACCGGCTACCTTACCCTCCAAACCGAAACACGTCAGTGACCAGCACTGCCGCTATTGCAGCAGGAATAGGTAAGGCGGTGGTACCAGACCCGGTCGAGCCGATGCAGAACTTTACCACCTAGTAGTCACGATGGTAGTGACGCAAATAGCCACTCAGTCGCTTTTTACGACCTGCCTGGCAGAACGGCAGTTGGCCTATTCCAGCGGCGTGCACAGGATTATGATACTGAGTATGCGGCGGAGTACTCGGCCACAAAAATTTTTTCTTTTATAGATTTCAGCGGCGTGCACATGATTATGACACATTTTATTCATTTACTTATTATTAATTAAAATCATCTAAAACGTACGAACGTTTTATTAAAATATCTGTGAATGGCAAGTAAAGCACTGCTTTTCTGCCTATAAGGAGCGCACGCGCCTGGCCTATTCTTCAAAGGCGCCCGGGACCAACACGGGGAAGCGGGGGCAATTGTCACTCTGAAGCGTCATTGTCGTGTGTAATGTGGTAATATTATACACGTCAATGTTTATTCCTCTAAATAGGCAACGAAGCCCATGGCTTGTGTTTATTTTTGGACGGATGGATGTTTGGATAGTATCTATTCTGCTTTCATGAAAATGATGATTTCTAAACATTGACTGTTAAAATCAAAATCTGACTATTAGCCAGCTGTGGATTTTATAATGAAGAAATCACTTGGTAGAGGTAATTATAGCCGTGAATTCAGCTTAGTATTTACCTTTACGTTCGAACAAATTTCTCCTTTTCCGTAATTAGTACTATATTTTTTCGGTCACCAAAAGTCTAACCAAACTTCTGTCATCCCGAACTGCATCAAAATCCTAGTCGGATTGCGAAGAATGAGGAATTATATTGTTCGCCTTCTATACGTAAAGTTAAATACAAAATAGAATATTCAATTAATCTCATAGCCATTAATAACATTAAAATATTTAAAGCATCCAAAGCTATGAAAATATCAATTTTGGAACAAAGTTGAGAGAGTTGCGTTGGCATTGATGTATTAAGAAATTTAAGTATTACGTTTATTCACCTACTAAGTTGATTATAATATTTTTTTTCTAAATCTTGTTATTCAATTTACCCTAGCGAAGCACAAACATTAGTTTACTGGTATAAAGAAGTATCTTCACGCCCATATCCCCGAAGGCAGAGGCACAACAAGTGCACCCACGATTAGCCGAAGATATTTGGTCCCACAAAACGTGATAGGTGGCAAGCCTATCGCCAACCGGGCACTTTCCAATCCCGGGCAACACTGAAAAAACACTTTTGTTATGTGCCCGACCCGGGAATCGAACCCGGGACCTCATGTGGTCAACGCCAATGCTGGACCACTAGACCACAGAGGCGATACTGTTTTGTCTGTTTTGTTTACTGGTATAGATCTATATATTTATAAGTGAAGCCAAAACTTTAGATCACTTTTTAGGACAATTGCGCAAACAATTCAGTGTGAAATTTGGCACAGTTAAAGTTTACATTGAGAAGAAATGCAAATACTTAATATTTTTAAATTATGTATTAGAAATATACTAAATTAAAAAAAAAAATTAAACATTACACACACTACATTCATTTGAGATACATGATGTTATTATACATATATGTGTACTATTATTTTTATGGCTAAAGTCAGTTAGCTCCCAAGTAGCACGTTAAGCTGTATACAGGCTGCATTTAGGTTCATTTTTAAACTTAAAGCTGTATACTAAGCCGTACAAAGGCTGTAGAAACGCTTCTACAGCCGATATAACACCAAAAAGGGCCCCAAGTTATACAGCTTATTGCGTTATGTAGGCTGCACAATAGCTATACAAGCTGTTATAAACTGTACAATGGCTGTTATTTGGTGTATAAAGAAACTATAACACTAAGGATACTCTCTTGTAACTGTCTTGTACAGCTAAGCGTTAAATAGGCTGCACAATAGCTGTACAAGCTGTTATAGGCTGTACAAAGGCTGTTATTCAGTGTATAAAGAAACTGTAACACTAAATATACTCTCTCGTACAGCTAAATGTTCTTAATAGGTATTTGAAAATGATAAAAAGTAACAATCTGTTTTTGATATTGTATAACATTAATTATATCACGTATCTGCAGACGCCATAATTAAAAATATATAAATAAACGATAAATTATTGGACTTGGAGCAGTATTGAACGGTGTATTCAAAGTGTAAATTCAAAATCATTATAAAATCGTATATGTTTTTCTCAAAATATTCACGCGCCAACAAAATAATCAAGATAACACAAATAAATCATTGCAAAATACGGTAAGTGTTTGTGTTTATGGTACAATATTGTATATAAAGGCATACTGATCATAATATAACTTGCTTGTCACGATATAGCTTTAGCTATTGCTAAATATATCTTTTATTTAACTATATATTTCTTTAATGTTGTTTTTAATACACAATAATGGCGACGCTTTGTTATACAGCCTAAAGTGTATTTGGAGGGTGATATACTGCAAATAGCTGTACTGAATCTCTTTTTTATTCTATTATACCGCTATTGGCTTTTAATTACCGTCCAAATACACTTTAGGCTGTACTAAGTCCCTACATAAATCTATTATACAGTCATTGGCTTTTAATCACTTAACTTATGTTTAGAGATGCGTACAAAAATTGAAGAACCCTAAATACAAAACATATATCACTTGATTTCGCTATTGTGATGTATTGATGTCGGTCATTTGACTTTACAACTAAACCAACTTATTGTTAACTATAACTTATGGGATGTGTATTTCAATCATGTTTTACTTTATTTTTCAGGAAAATATGCCTTATAAAATAATAAAAACAATTGAGAGAAGACAAAACTGTATTTGCATCGTATCCAGTTTGTGGGAAGATAAAGGTGAATTATAATGGCCAAGAAAACAAAATGATATAACTAAGTTGATCAAGAACGAAAAATCTAGCCCTTTAAAGATTGGTCTATCACAAAAATATTTTTAAGAAGAATACGTTATTTCGTGCTTGTGATTTTATATTATTAGTTCTGCAAAGAGAAACACATACTCTCTTGCCTGTAATTGTATCTAAGTATATAATATTTTTAAAATGATTGTAAGTATACATATATACGGGGTGTTGCAAAAGTGGGCAGTAAGCCGAAAGGGGGTGGCTCAGGGGGTCATTCTTAACAATTTTTGTTGAACGACTTTTGGAAATTCGCGAAAAAAATATTGTCCCGGGCTCCTTTGTAGAATAGGCCAACTGCCGTTCTGCCAGGCAGGTCGTAAAAGGCGACCGATGGGCAATGTGAGTCACTTCTATCGTGGTTAATTGGGGATAGAGTTCTGGATTGGCTCGACCGGGTTTGATACCACCACCTTATCTATTCCTGCTGCAAAGCATCAGTGCTAGTCACTGTCATGTTCCAGTTTGGAGGGCAAGGTGGCCGGTAAACTTATGCACGTGGCATTAGACCTCGCCACAAGATAGCAACGCATCATTAACATTTTTGCTGCCTATAGGCGATGGTTGACTCTTTCCATCAGGAGACCCATCTGCTTGTTTGTTGTCTTATGACATTAAAAAAAATTAAAATATTATAAATTACCAACCAAATAACCTTAATGAAGAAGATAAGCCTAAAAAATAATAAATCAGATAACCTACAATCACTTTTTAATGTTTTTGTTACGGAACCCTTTTCCTTGAACATTAATAAAAATGACGATTGTAGGTTTACCTGAATTAGTAATTTTTCAGCTTTATCTTCATCACGATTACTTGGTTGGTAATTTATAATATTTAAATATTCCTTTTCAATCTTCCTCTTGATTTTTTCCACATGATATCAACGATGCAGATATAAAAACAGCAAGTAACAAAATCAGTAATACAGCCTTGAGCTGCACTATAGCTACAGTTATAGTATATGCAGATTTTTTAACACCATTGGCTGCATAACAGTCTACAATTATGGCATAAATATTAGCTGTAGAACGGTGATTGCATCTCCCATTTTACAGAAATAAACGTTGAGTGATACTATAATAACATTTAAAGCTGTAATAAATTCCCGTGCTAAACATAATACAGCTTATGTACAGCTTTAAGTGTTAAAATAAGCCTAATGAGTTACAAAATACTTAAAGTTGTACAGTAGTGTATTAATATTCAAATATAACGCCTAAAACTTACGCGAAACTCTAAGAAAGGCCTTGTACAGCATTAGGCTGTATAAAAACTCATAAAGGTCTTTTATACCGATAAAAGCATCTTTTTACACCATTGTACGGCTGCAATAGAACTTTAAGTAATATATGAGCTGCTTTATGGGTATTAAACATGCTTGATTGCTGCTTGGGCTTAGAAGAGAATTTATTGTTTAGTGTACCTACAGTCAAATTTTGACCATTGAGCGATCGTTAGTACAAAAAATGATAAATATTTTGCTATAAAAATTAAAATTTATTTTGAAATTTGTTTAATTGTATAAAATAATATATGAAAAACATAAGTTTTTCATATATTATTTTTGGTTTGGAATATTCCAACCCTTGTCTTTTTCATAAGAAGAAAACAATGAATTAATAAAAAAATCAATATAATAGATCAAAGTTAACTATGTAAATGTAAATTCTGCATTTAAACTAAAAGAAAGAAACTCCCTGGTTGGACAAAAGTGTTGTTGAGATTTTTTTAGATGTTTTTTTTTAGAAAAATTAAAATCTCAATAACAGCTCGAAGTCTGGCGGGTAGTGTCTTACCACTCCTATGTCTCGGACGAGCACGTAGAGCCGCCAGAAAGTCTATAGACTTACGATAAACTCTGCCAACTCGCAAGGAACCAGGTGTGATGATCCTTTTTTATTTTTATTAGTACTTTAAGACAAGCCTAGGAAATGTGAGCCGTTGGAGCCCGGTTTTTATGAATGAGATGTGGCCGCAACACCTAATCTCACCGCCGCGCCGCGTTAGATGTATGCCATCAAAAATAAAAATTGAACGAGAAAAAAAAACTACGGCAAATTATGAGATATGATTGCGCCTAATTTAAAGAGTGGTTCAAGAGACCGTATTACTGCTTGGCCAATCAAAGCCTTCTCATATGTTAAAGGACAATACGCCAAACTACTCAATGCAATTGTAGATAAAACACAATATATCTTGGTTGCTTGGTTACAGCTAAATCGCGCAAAAGAAATTTTTAGATCAAATTAGTTAAAATTCATAAAACTCAGCAGAATTGTGCAGGGAATTCGATAAACAAGCTTGGACTGACCGCCCCGTTGGTCGAGTGGTCAGCGACCCTGACTACGCAATCGTCGGGGCTCGGGTACGATCCCCGACGGGGAAAAGCATTTATGTGATGAGCATAAATGTTTGTATTTCCGGGTTTAGGTGTTTATCAAATATATTCCAGTATTTATATATGTATTTTTATGTATTAGTATCCTTGACTAACACTCATAACACAAGCAATTAATTTGCTTACTTTGGGGTTAGATCAGTTAGTGTAATTTGTCCCGTGAATATTATTATATATTATTATATGTTTCCAAGGCTGTAGAATTGTACGATAGCTAACGTAACGTAATATTTGGATGGCTTCGGTTGACCCCCAAGCGGTAAATTTGCACCGCTCGCCGATTTGAATTTAACTCTTATTCCCTTGGCTAATTAATTAATATGAAAGGATCAACCGTTGTATTAATCAAATACCATGTTCATGTTCAAAGCCAGATGCCAAGAGGGCCACTCTCATCGTGCTACTCCTTTTATCTAACTTTTGCACGCTGGATTCAAAACTTCAAACAATGTACATGTAATAATAAGGTTATACTGTAATACAGCTGAGACTGTAGAATGCAAAAAGTAACATATTTTATAGAAAAACTTTTCAAATATTAAACAATAATCCACAGCCACCAAAAACAACGCAAAACATTCCATTTTATATAATTCAAGGCGTGCAAAGCTATAAAAAAGTATGCCTGTGAGAACAAACAAAGTTCGTTACGATCTATCAAGTCGAGCGAGTTGCGTTGACATTGATGTATTAAGTTATTTAATCATTTTGTTTATTCACCTGCTACGACTGACTATTCAAAAATCTTCTAAGTATTGTCATTTAATTTACTTTGCTGCAAGAAAAATATCTTTTTTTGATATAAACATAAAAGGTCCCCGTGTTGGTCCCGGGCTCCTTTGAAGAATAGGTCAACTGCCGTTCTGCCAGGAAGGTCGTAAAAGGCGACCGATTGGCTATTCGAGTCACTAGCAGCGCGGCTGCTAGGTAGTAGAGTTCTGCACTGTCTCGTCCGGGTCTGATACCACCGCCTTACCTATTCCTGCCGCAATAGCGTCAGTGCTTGTCACTGTCGTGTTCCGGTTTATAGGGTAAGGTAGCCGGTAAACTTTAAATTAGACCTCGCCACAAAATAGCACCGCACTATTAACACCTTTGGTGTCTAGTTAGGCGATGGTTGAGTCTTTCCACCAGGAGACCCATCTGCTGTTTGCTATCTTATGATATAAAAAGAGGTAGGTAATTTTTAGAAAGTATAAATTTGGATCAGACTTTAAATATTTTGTTCGTTTCTTAAACCAAAGGCATAACAGACTATGATTAGACGTATGATTTCATCAACCTTCAGAGTGGTGCAGTCACATCGATAACCGTACTCCTCACAGTAAAGCTTTTGCTTTTGCTATTAAATCTAATAAATAAAAAATGTATGCGATATTACAATTATTTATCTTTTAACATTATTTACAAGTTTCTCAAGTGGACGTCGGTCCCCAGACAGTACTTGCCTGGCTGGGAAGATCTTCCTTTTTCCACATCCTTGTGTGACGTCATCAACCTCCAAAGCGGTGATGTCATCTCGATAACCGTTATTCTGAAAGTAGTTTGCAAGCTATTGCTACCGCTAGCTCTTCAATAGTATCGGCTAGTGGCGCCATATTTACACATTTGAATTTACATGCAGTAAAATCGCCGTGTAGTTACGGGCTTAACTATGTGTTAAAAGTTACTCGAGTCTGCTTCGATTTTTGTTTGTGCTACTGATGTTTGATAAACGTGCTTAAACTATTTCTAGTCTCCATTACTTCCCAGAACTTCATTGTTTTTTCCATTTCTTACATTCCGTTTTATTTATATTATACTGCAGAAATCCATACTATCCATACTAATATTATAAATTCGAAAGTAGCTCTGTCTATCTGTCTCTTCTTCACGCCTAAACCACTGAACCGATTTGAATGAAATTTAGTACAACGATAGTTACTAGGGCCTCAAGACTGTCTATATTTTAAACCAAGGTAATAAGGATTAACTTAGGCTACTTTTATTTGAGAAATTTTTTTCATGCGGAGGAAGTCTCAGGCACAGCTAATCTTGTATAAAAGTTCTTGGAAAATTGCTAAAGAAACTACTTTGTATTTGTAACATGTTATATATTACGACTCGAGCTGTAGAAAGCAAATGTTTTAGTTTATAAATGTACAAAAATCTACTATTCAAAACAACATAAAGATCTCGTCAAAGTACTCGTCGTCGTAAGTTATAAAACAGTATACATTTGGGAATAAATAAAGTTCATTACAATCTATCAAACCAAGCGAACTGCGTTGACATTGATGTATTAAATTATTTAATCATCTTGTTTATCCCTCTGCTACATCTGATTATTTAAAACCTTACCCGGCCATGTTGATTCTTCGTTTAATCTGGTGTAACAAACATCTTCTACTTCGTATTAAATTTGTTAGAATTAAAATATTTTCATTGTTTTTAAAACAGCTGGTATAAGACGTTCAGATGTTCAGACGTTCAGACGTTCGGACGTTCAGACGTTCAGACGTTCAGACGTTCAGACGTTCAGACGTTCAGACGTTCAGACGTTCAGACGTTCAGACGTTCAGACGTTCAGACGTTCAGACGTTCAGACGTTCAGACGTTCAGACGTTCAGACGTTCAGACGTTCAGACGTTCAGACGTTCAGACGTTCAGACGTTCAGACGTTCAGACGTTCAGACGTTCAGACGTTCAGACGTTCAGACGTTCAGACGTTCAGACGTTCAGACGTTCAGACGTTCAGACGTTCAGACGTTCAGACGTTCAGACGTTCAGACGTTCAGACGTTCAGACGTTCAGACGTTCAGACGTTCAGACGTTCAGACGTTCAGACGTTCAGACGTTCAGACGTTCAGACGTTCAGACGTTCAGACGTTCAGACGTTCAGACGTTCAGACGTTCAGACGTTCAGACGTTCAGACGTTCAGACGTTCAGACGTTCAGACGTTCAGACGTTCAGACGTTCAGACGTTCAGACGTTCAGACGTTCAGACGTTCAGACGTTCAGACGTTTAGACGTTCAGACGTTCAGACGTTCAGACGTTCAGACGTTCAAACGTTAGACGTTAGTCCGGTGGCATTAAGACCCTGTCACAAGGCTAGGAACGCACTATTAAGACATTTGGTGTCTATAGGGGATGAGTGTCTTTTTCCATCAAGAGAGCCATCTGCTTGTTTGCAATATTATGATAAAAAAATCAGAAATGTAAATTAAAACATAAAACAGTAAATGATATAAAGCCAGCCGATGTTACGATGGGCGCGTACACCGACAGTCAGTGATATGAAGTTAGTTAATATATAAAATATATAATATGTTGTCTGTATTGTATATGATAATACATTAATAGATATATTTCAACGAGGATGATTTTCAATCACAGTCATTCTATCTATAACTTAAACAATGTAATCTTGTATTGGCCATATTTTTTAATTTATTCTTGGTGTCAATGTTAATTGTATCGCTGTTTGATTACCAAAATAAATAAATAAATAAATGACGCGCGCATACCGGCAGCCAACAAAAAATTTGGCTTATTTCTTCTTACATGCGTACCAACACACGCACACGCACACACACACACACTCACATACACACGCACAAACACACATACACACACACGAATTTAGTAAAGATCTGTTAAAGGTTTCAGAAATAACGGATAATAGAAATCACGCATTTTAGATGCACTTATAAAAGTTCACGAAACGAATTTTAATAACTTTTATTTTTTCCCAAACAAAAAATTCCTATTGGATAAAAAAGGGCCGAGTGCTGAGGTAACAAACATGAAAAATGCAAACCTAATTGAAAACTTGTTTATTTTTTTAGGAGTTCGATTGAAAATAGAACATACTCATTATAGACATGGAAGGAGAATCCCACAACTTCCACTGTACTAGCGTTGAGAGGGTTCCGTACACTGCTAAGTTTTCTAAAACTGACCCAAATTTGCTTGTAATAACCAAAATATTTACGTTACATATCCGTGTAAAGGATCTAGCATACTAGAACGGACCGCAGCGGGACGGAGCGGACCGTATCGCAACGAAAAATTCTAGCACGTTAAAGACGTGCTGGATTGCAACGCATTGACGAATTTTGTGTACAGTGTACTGCAGGACTTGGTGACTGTACCTTATGCACGGATACTTCTTTGTAATTTTGAACTAAAATTATTAATAGTTTCTTTTTAATTTAAATTTTAGAAATTAATATTCAAAACATGGAGGAACTTATGCACTTTATTTTAGTCGCCATAGCATACTGTCGTCGGGTGAAGCGGAGTAGGCCGCCCCACGGTTAACAAAATCCGCCATGCAAAAGTCTGCTTCCATAGATATATAGGTTTATATACTCAAAGTATGCTTCCGCAGAGGAGCGATAGTTCATACAAAATGCATAAAAACTATCTTAGCAGATTTTGTGAATGCGCCGCGGCCCGCTGCGTCTAGTCTTAGTATGCTCGATCCTTTAAGGCTCAAAGAAATTAATATTACGTGTGTTAAATTTAAACATAAACCATCTAGTAATATTACAGCTGAAAATGAAACTCGTACGCTTAAATATATATTTTTAATATTATAAGATTGTTTGCACAAGCAGATGGTTGTCCTGATAAACCAAGAACCGCCTATAGGTACTAAAGATGTTAATATGGTGCGTTGCTATAAACTTTCCGGTTCACCACGATTCAGCGATTTGTCGGTTGGCGCGATGGGTGGTAATCCTCATCGTCGCACTTTGCTAATCTAATACGACTACTTATTATTTCTAGCGATAACCAGGATCGATAGTTTTACGTGCTGATCTCAATCCCAAACACCCACGTAGGGTGTTATCATCAGACTACATCAGGTTCAAATTTAGATTTTTGAAAATAACATCACGAGACTTCAGAAATATTTTAACTTCGACCTGGAGATTGAATCTGAAACCTCATGATCTGACACGAACAGACTAACTCATGAACCATAAGATTAAAATAACAAGGTCAAAAACGGTCAAATTTAATTTTAGATATAATATTTGAAAAATCCAATTAAAGCTCCCTTGTCAAGACACAAGCGAAACAACGACCTATAGAGGGGCTTTGTAATTATTTTTCAAAGAAAACACTTGTAAAAAGCGCGCTTATTAAAGCCTCCAGCTTTGTAATAATAGACAAAGGTAATGTTTGTAGTTCTTTTATTTAAATTTCGCTTTAATATCTAAATATATGTAAGAAAGTTAAGAAAGTGACTGCGTAACTTATCTAAAAACGTATTACTGGATGAATCAAAATGAAATTTAGTATGTACAGAATATTATATTCTCATGTTGATTTGAGCTCTTTTGTAGACTTTAAAAGAAACGGGTTTTCAATCCAAATCTAGTTTTTTGATATTACTAACACGTCAGTTACAAATACTCTTCACACCATCTTCGAATAGTATCCGATTAATCAGATCATAGTGTGTCAGTCTTGGTCTTTTCCGGTAACCAAATCATTGTATACTTGTTTTGTCAAACTCTCATTCAGCATTACAACTACATGTCCTAATCAACGGGGAATGCCATTTCTCAGTTTTACTCCGACACTTTCTTTCAGGCCTAACCTCTCTGCTACTTTAATATTACGAACCCGATCTGTGAGCGTACTTCACAATTTTTTTGTAGCAATCTTATAGCTAACTCGTTGATTCTACTTTCGTGCCCTTTCTGACATTCCCAACTCTCACTTCCACTTAAGAGCGTTGGGGCAAGCACTTTCGACATCAGCGGTGAACCTATTGTCCCTGCTATGAGCACATCCAAGATATACAAACTTATCCACTTGTTCCAGTACTACAACATAAATCACAACTCTTACATCCGTTCTGGTTGCTTCTCTATCAAATACAAGAACTTTAATTGTGTCAATTATGCTTCAAACTCTTGTTTTATGATAACTCACGTAACAGATATATTCGAGTCTTCCTATTTTCTTATTAAGTCACGAAGGCCAAAAAAAGTGCTTTGACTATTACTACAATAGGTAAATATTTAAATCACTAATCGTAATATGAGGAATATAACAATTAATGAACTAACTCTTTGTCGTCTTGGCTTTGGCGTAAGTCCAGGAAAACGCATTGACAAAGTAATGGTGCTCTTTTGGCCACCATGGCCTTGATCATCATCCCTTTGTTCTGATGTAAGAGTTTCAGGATCTACATAGAAAAACACTTATACTATTGCATTATTCAATATTTAATTGCGATGTTACCGCTGTCACAGTTTACAATAAAATGATAACTTATAATTTAAAAAAGTTTATTCATAGGCGTATTTTCTGTCCAACACTATTTATTGAACACAATATAATGTTATTTTATAATTCAGTTTTATGTAAAAGTGGCTTATCGTGTCTTGGTAATTTATATCAACTTATTATTATAGGTAACTGGTATTTTTTTTTATAAAAGAAGGGGCAAACGGACAGAAAGCTCACCTGATGGTAAGTGATTACCGCCAGCCATAGACAACTACACTACTAGAGGTCTGGTAGTTGCGTTTGCGGGCTTTTAAGAATAAGTAGGCTCTTTTCTTGAAGGTCCCTAAGTCGCATCCATTTGGAAAAAAAATTGCCGACAGCTGGTTCTTCATAGAAGTTGTGCGAGGCAAAAAGTTCGTCGAGAATTGCACGGTCGTGGATTTCCAGACATCGAGATGGTAAGGATGGAACTTGGCAATTTTGTCGCGATGTCCGATGGTGAAATACGGCGGCAAGAATTAATCCAAACAGTTCCTCGGAATATTCCCCATAATAGAGCCGATAAAATATGCAGAGTGATGCCACATCTCTACGTAATGCCAAAGAATCAAGCCGATTTGAAATAGTCCCGTCATCGACGATTCGAGCCGCTCTACGTTGAATGTTATCAATCAACTGGATGGAAGGAGCTGGTACTGAGGAGCCCCCACTCATAAATGAGAACAGTAATATATATATATATATATATATATATATATATATATATATATATATATATATATACAATACATGCTTGAAACATCTTTTATGTTTGAAGGTTTGTATTATATAACGTCTTAGTTTGTTTAAAATTAATTAAATGTGTATAAATTAAATTGATAATATCAGTGACACTTTGCATGTATACATTTGTTATAATTGATTTTAATAACAATTATTATTATTATTATTCACAATAATTTTTATTTCTATTCTCGCACAGTTGCATAAAAATATGGGACTAGAGTCCACGGCATTTGCTTTTGTAAATTTATATAAAAGGAAATAATTTAGTTCCAGTTAATATTCAATTTCGCCAGCAATATTTTATTTGCACCTGGTGCTTAAAGATATGACATAGCGAATTTAAACGCAATTTTATAAAAGACTTCCGGTGGACAATGATAAAATAGCATTTAAATGTTCTTTTAAACTTAATAGACTAAGGCTAGTGTTAGACTATTTTATATTATATATATATTCTGGTATTTATATATGTATTTCTATGTATTAGTATCGTTGACTAACACCAATAACACAAGCAAATAATTGCTTACTTTGGGGTTAGATCAGTAAGTATAATTTGTCCCGTGAATATTTATTTATTTGTTATTTATATTTTACATACTTTTTAAATGTATTTAAGATGTATATGTTTAAATGTTTTTAAATGTGTTTAAATGTATATAAGTAAATGATCTTCACGCCCGTATCATCGAGGTGTAGGCAGATATACAACAAGTGCAACGTTTAGCCGAAGATACTTAATCCTATAATGTTATAGGTGGCAAGCCTGTCGCCAGTCGGGCACTCATCTAATCCCGTTCAACGTTGTTTTTATCAGTAAACTGAAAAGATACATTTTCAATTGCTCAACCCGAAAATGGATCCGGGAATCATGTGGTCAACACCGACACCTGACCACTAGATCACAGGGACGATTATTTAAGCATTATGAACGTATTTAAGCATAGTAAAAGTCATTTAAAAAGTATTTAAATATAAATTACCGCCCCGTTGGTCGAGTGGTTAGCGACCCTGACTACGCGATCAACGCGGCTCGGGTTCGATCCCCGACGGGGACAAGCATTTGTGTGATGAGCATAAATGTTTGTATTTCCGGGTTTGGGTGTTTATTAAATATATTCTTGTATTTATATATGTATTTGTATGTATTAGTATCGTTGACTAACACCCATAACACAAGCAAAATAATTTGCTTACTTTGGGGTTAGATCAGTGTAATTTGTCCCGTGAATATTTATTTATTTAAATATAAGCCAACCTTAAAAATTTTTTTTAAAGATTTTCTATTTTGTTTTAATTACCGTGATGACCCAAGACCCTTTTTGAGTTATAGATCAATGACTTACCTGCTAGGCATCTCGTTAATGGTGAGAGAAGGCTAATAATTGTAACAAAATAAGTATCTTCACGCCCATATCCCTGAAGGGGTAAGCAGAGGTACAACAAGTGCACTCACGATTAGCCAAAGATACTTTGTCCCACAAATGTAATAGGTGGCAAGCCTATCGCCAACCGGGCACTTTCCAATCCCGGGCAACTTTGTGTTTCTCAGAAAACTGAAAAAAACACTTTTTTTATGTGCCCTACCCGGGAATCAAACCCGGGACCTCATGTGGTCAACGCCAACGCTGGACCACTGGACCACAGAGGTCCAAAATATCAAAATAGGTCAATTTTTTTTTATGCACTAAAATTGTACAATCATTAAACTTTATGCCATAAAGGCATTCTCTGCCAGTCAACCAGCAACTGGAGCAGAAAATTTTTAATACGAGGTGCAAATAAATATTTTAAATGAAAATAGGAAACAGTATGATGGGCTAAACGAAACAATTTTATTTTTTTATTATTATTTGCGAACTATTCTATGTGATCTCTGCGATGGTGCCGAAAAGAGAGAGGTCGGCTTAATAAATGGATAAAACTCACCGATGCTTTGGACAAAAAGCAAACCCCAGCGGCACAACTATGCAACCACATCCACCAAACTTTCACCCACGTTGGCACCAAGCATAAAAGCATACAATTTATGCACTCAATGCACACAATTTGTGCACTCAACTCACACAAATTATGCACTCCACACACGTTTCACTTCGGAACCGAAGCAAATTCTGGAGATTTCAAGCTAGACAGCATAAAACATAATAATAGTTCAATCGTACTTTTAAACGAACAAGAAATATTATTAAATTCATCTCTGTTACAAAAAACTTTTTGACTGGCCACACCGCGCGTATAAAAAGCGTACACCGGCGTGCATCAGTATTATTTACGTTCCTTTTGGGTAAGGTAGTATTCGTTTCTCCTGAAGATGCTTCGGTTTCAAAGTAAAACATGGGTTGAGAAAGTGTGGTGGATGTGGATGGACAATTGTACCCCTGGGGTCTTTTTTGTCCGGACCATCAGTGAGTTTTATCCATTTATTAAAATGGCGTCTTTCGCGTAAAACGCGTTCTTTTCGGTACCATCGCGGAGATCACATAAAACAGTTCGCGGATAATAGCAAATTCAATTAGTTTCACCTTTTTAAATACTAGTTAGTTACAATTTTATTGTTTCGCCTGAAACAATAAAATTGTAACTAACATTATTACTTCTAAGTAGGTAGAATTCTGCAATATCTCAAACGGGTTTTGGTATCAGTGCCTTATTGATTCCTGCCGCAACGGCGTTAGTACAGGTCGCTTCTGCTTTGAAGGATAAGGTAGCCAGTAAACTTGTGAATGTGACATTAAAACTTCACCACGCGGATGGCAACGTATTATTTGAAAGAAATAAATAAAGAAACCATTTATTCTGACAGTTATTCACACGTATTTAAACACTATTACTTATTTGAAAAGAAACTGTTTTCAATCTTAAAACTAACATAGGTATATATTAACTAGGTTAACATAGATCGCTGCCAAATACAATGTAGTCAGTAAAGGTCTAGGCTCAGCGTAATGCTGTAGACGACTGCAGCCCAAACCGTAGATGACGTACAGATGAACATAACATATGATATATATATATATATATATATATATATATATATATATATATATATATATATATATATATATATATATATATATATATATATATATAACATAATAACAATAAATTTATAAAGTATAGAGACATAAACAAATTACATACATTCAATATTCAACATACATAATGTATGTTATAGAGAAAAAAATTAGATCTTTGTTGTTTGTAGTCCATAGTTGTCTCCATAAGGACAACCATCAGCATGTTTACTACTGATGAAATAAAATTATAAATAAATAAAAAAGATTTAAAGTCTTAATTTTCATAACTAATTCTTTCTTCACATGCATAATTTTTAAAAAAAGGTACGAATATTTAAAATAAAATAGTAGTCACGATGTCAATCTTTTCTCTTTTACGACATGCCTAGAGTTTGTTCTAGTCTCCTAAAGAAGCCCGAAACAATACTAGAACTTTGACACAACGGTGATAGCCCATTGAATTTTGTATCATTGAACTCTACTGTTTTTAAATCTTTTAAAAATATCTAACAATACCAGCTATACATAAAAAAGTTATGAAAAAAATATTTTCACTGCTATGAATTTATATCGGAGGCTCATAAAACTGAAGCCAAGATAGCCGTGATAAGCCTGATGTCATGATCGCTTAGGGAAATATCGGCTTTATAGCGCTATAATTCATGTGGTGTCATTTAGTACGGTCTAGCAATAAAATAATGACATATTTATAATTGAACATTGCTGGTAAATAGGAATTATATTGAGGTGAAACTTATTTAGAATTAGAATTACTAGGATTTGAAACTGAAAGGAATGGAAATGCGTCATGATATAGAAACAAACATTTGTATTGGCTATCGAGTCACTACCATCGTGGCTACTAGGTGGTAGAGTTCTGCATTGTCTCGCCCGGGTCTGGTACCACCGCCTTACCTATTCCTGCCACAATAGCGTCAGTGCTCGTTGCTGTCGTGTTCCGGTTTGGAGGGTAAGGTAGCCGGTAAACTTATGCATGTGGCATTATACCTCGCCACAAGATAGCAACGCACCATTAACACCTTTGGTGTCTATAGGCGATGGTTGACTCTTTCCATCAGGAGACCCATCTGCTTGTTTGCTATCTTATGACATAAAAAAAAGTCGTTATGAAAATAAGATATAATACATTAATACAGTATATTACATTTTTTATTGACCGCCCCGTTATTCGAGTGGTTAGCGACAATGACTATGCATTCGACGGGGCTCGAGTTCGATCCCCGACGGAAACAAGTATTTGTGTGATGAGCATAAAAAGGTTTGCGGTCACTCCAAACCTTGTTGACTAGTTTGCATGCCTTTCAACTGAACCGAAACCGAAAAAACCATGCCAAATTCGATTTAAAGTCAAAGTCATATTGACTGTTTTCTTTGATAATCACTGTATTGTACACTCGGAAAAAATCTTGCCGAAAGGTCAAACAGTAAATAAAGAATATTAACTCAGCTTTATGCTGCATTCAAGAGAGCAAATTCGATGAAAAAGGCTAGATTTGTGGAAACGATAATGCATCTTCGGTCAAGGACATAATTGTGAACGAATTTTTGATCAAAAACTCATCAAACATCACCGAACAATCACGTTATTTATCAGATATGGCTACAACCGACATTTTTCTTCTCCTTAAACTTAAATTACTACTTCGTGGTACCCGTTTTCATTCGGTAGAAGACATAAAAGTGAATTTGCGGCGAAAACTGGACTCAAATCCAGAAAAGGCGTTTAAACATTTTTTATTGTTTTGATGATTAGATTATTTGTTGGCGTAAGTGTATTGTTTCTGAAGGAGCATATTTTGCAGGCGATAAAATAAATTTAGATGAACAACTAAGATTTTGTGTATTATTGATCGTTTCTTTATTGATTTTAGAAAAACCTTAAAAACAACAAAGAAAAATATCGACACGCGGGATTTGAACCTGCGACCATTTCCCTAAAGCCGGGACGCTCTTCCGCTGAGCTAGTGTCGACAGGCTCGAGGCGGCGAAATTCTTCTTTGTTATGTGATCGATTACGTCGATTATACTGATCGCTAGATACATACGTATAACTAGTATTTAACTAGTTATATATATAGTTCATCGTTACAGATGAAATTCATTTTTATAATTTTGATCAGTACTTTCGTATTTCTAATTATTTTTGTGTTATAGCACTCACCCCGTGCTTGGGAATCTGGAAAAAATCTTTATTGATTGTTTGCACACCATCCCATGGCAGAATATGTTTTTTATTACTCTTGATTATATTAATAACTCATAAAACCCATATTCTTACAAATAAATATTTTTCATTTCATTTCTTGGTACCTTTATAACAGAGTAGTATATTGATATTTGAGAGAAAATCGAAACATAATATATATAGAGCCAACTACTTATTTTTTGTTTTTTTCTTTAAAAAAATTCACATATGTTCGTTTTAACAACGTGCATATCGGTGATAATTTATTAGCGTCATAAGAGTTTTTCATTTTATATCATGACTAATAATTGCATGGCTTTCCCGTTGCAAAGAGAAAAATATCATCTAAAAAATCAAAAATGATAATGATTTAATCTACTTTTATGGCAGGAATATCATATTGTATGTAGAGGGTAAGTTCTATTTGTATAAAATGTCAACGAGAAAATAGGGCTTAGGTAATTTTACAAGTTTGGAGATACTGAAACTGATAAAAGAGTGTATTTGTTTCTAGTAACAATATTTTTAAATACCTGGTAAAATTTTGATTTATAACAGCGCCATCTATTAATATGTCCCCTTATATACTAAATATCAATAATAAGTGTCTACAGGCGACAAAAAATAAATCGCCTCTGTGGTCTAGTGGGTCGATATCGGTGTTGACCATGAGGTCGCAAGTTGGGCAATTCAAATGTAATGGCATATGAAAAACTGTACCGATAATATTATTATATTACTTTAGGCACCTCGCACACTACTACGACCACGACCAGTGGCCGCAATGACCAGATTAACTAATTTATGTATTACAAATAAATTCTCTTGTACTTCCAGTTCACGTATATTTTAAATTTTTCTTGTTCACATCCAACCGGTTTCGCTCATTACTGACTGAAGCATTAAAGTGTCATCAGGGATGTTTTACACATATTTTATAGTATCTTTAACATATTTTTTACAATTCAAGTTACATTATTAACTAAAGGAACAATGTGAACGTCGCGCACATTGGCCGTAACGACCATTTGGCCGCGCATCGGGACGCCACGACTGGTCGTTAAGATCAATTTCAAATAGGTTGCTATGAACGTTCGCGCACTAGGTCTGCGACTGCAAATGCAGCCCAGCCGCGGACAACCATTCTCACTTCTCAGTGTCATTCGGGCAGTTCTTGAATGAACACGCTTCATATCGTTCCGCAATTTATTACGTCTTTTCCACACCAAGTACAGGGACAAAATTTCTATATCCATACTGTTTAAGCTCAGAATAACAACTGCAGTAGCTTGAGAAATGACTGCTTTGCGACCAGTTGTGGTCGTGACCGCAAACATGACCAGAGCCCAACCGTAGCTTCTGCGATCAAGGCTGCGACCATGACCACGATGGTTGTGGTCGTGGCCGTCTAGTACGCGGAGTGCCTTACTCGTAAGCAAAGCTACGCGGATCTTCTAGTAATGTTAAAAAAAAAACATTACTTGATAGATAAACAAAAATCCACAAAAACAATCAAGTACACAATTTTTATTCTATTGTAAATAAAAAACGTAATACAACTTTTGCCTTGCTATAAATTCGCCTAATGTTTCCTTCCGCATTGCTGAGGCTCGAAGAAGCGGCCATTATGTGAATGAAAAGGAGTTACTTTGCCATAATAAGGTTGTGTGTAAGCGGTCGACTGAAGTAATAAATTTAATATCGTCCGAGACTCTCTGATCGCATAGAAGATTGTACAACATCGATAGTTCACTTCTTTTTATTTTTAGATTATACAGTTTGTAAAGAAAATCCTGTACCCTGTTCGAAAGAGGCATATAGATTGGTTAAAAGCATCACTGAAAAAAATATTAAAATGACTTTATTTCAAAAAATAAAAAAGATATTGTTTTTTTAACATTCGTATTTTTACTTATATTTCCCTAGCGTTAAGCAAATATTTTATAAATGACAACACTTTGTCGCTGCTTGTTTCATTGTTACATTTTGGCGGCTTTCGCACAAACACCGCGCGAATGCGCGGTCCTCGTTTTCAGCTTTTTATGAAGGAATTTAAAACGTGCTGCACACAAGCCGCGTGACTTTCAGTAGCATACAACTTGCGCGGCATTCTTTAATAGTAGAATTTACTTATTTGTAGGTGTTGTCGTACTTAATGTATGAAAGTACCATTTAGGATTAATTTTTTATTGGGAAAACTAATTAATTAATATTCATAAAAAAATTACACATATGTGACTGTATTACGGTACCAAATAACACATTTAATTATCCGACAGGGTTTTTTTTACACACTGTATACTGAACTTCTTAAATAAATATTCTTTATGTATTATAAGATGCTACACATTATGGATAGCGCTCCTGATGGAAAGAGACAACTGTCACCTATAATAGACACCTAAGATGTTACTTGTGACTTAGATGAAAATACTCTAAAACCTTAGGATACATAACGTGTGAAAATTTTCCAATTATCTCGTTGTAGTTTATGACAACATTGTGCTAGCACGATATTTTGCCGTAGACCGATATATGTATCCACGCCAAAAGAGATGGAGTGAAATAAAGTGAGCCGGTTGGCTGGACCTCGCGGCTCAAGCATATACCCATAGCAACGCGAATGCACCTTTCTTAGTGTCTACTGCCTAAGCGATGGCTATCTTTTCCCGTCAAAAGAACTGTCTGCTCCTATATTTTTATCTATTTGCGTACATCGTAAATATAAATAAATATATATATTTTTTAAAGTAAATGTTGATATGAATATTGAAAATAATCTATACATATAATAAAATCGTAGGAAAGTCAAAACTGTACATTGAATTTTTTTTTAAAAATACCTGGGGCGTGATCTATAATCGACATCGAAGCCAAAAATATAGTTTTTAGAATTTTTGTCTGTTTGTTTGTCTGTTTGTCTGTTTGTCTGTTTGTCTGTTTGTCTGTATGTCTGTATGTCTGTTTGTCTGTTTGTCTGTATGTATGTCCGGGGTAAACTCAAAAAGTACTACATGGATTTACTTCAAATTTTGCATGAATATTACTAACAGGTCGGGTCAACATATAGGCTACATATTATCACGCTGTCACCTACGGGGAAGGAGCAGTGCGGAATAAACTAAGTCCGCGCGGACGAAGTCGCTGGCAACAGCTAGTTTTAAATAAATAACAATGTTTGTAATAAAAAAAATCTGCTCCTTTCCAAAATCTTGTAATCTACGACGGCTGAACTAAAATCTGATTGCATATCGTAAAATATCGATCACCTAACTCTTTTCTGTTACATGTCTGTGAAAAAAAAGTTTGAAAAAAAGGTATTTGTAATTAGCTTTGACAAGAGAAAGATATGGACTTGGCCTTAATTTCCATAAACAATCAAAATTATAAAATTGAATGCATTCCAACGCAGAACAAATAAAAATGGCTTTATCTCTGTCTAACAAGTTAAAATTTTCATAATAGACAAAGCTACAAAAATTTTGTCGGTGTTTTTAAGCTATTGCATAGCTTCTATCACGGGCATTGAGCGTGGAGACCGAATCCAGAAATTCCGTAACGAAAAAACCTAACACCCCCCACTCCGACCGGCACAGCGGTGATACTTTTAGTTTTTCCATTTATCGATAAATACCAGAACTTTTAATGATTTTTTGAAATATCACGCTTGTCTCTTTAGTTCAGCAACCCGCCTTTAGGTGGCATTGGTTGTATTGGAACTACCGTAATCAGCTGTTTGTGAGAAAGTATATAAGGTTTGTAGGTATTTATCATCTACGTACAACAGTGAATATCTATACTCGTATAATTTGTGTACAAAGTGTTTTAAATATGAATAAACAAAGAAAAAAATACTGCAAAAATAAAATAAATATATAATTATAATTGCATAAGTTGATAAAAAATGCTATGCAATAGCTTTACCGTGGCAATCTCCGAGTGCCACGCGTCTTTTTTTTATATCATACGATAGCAAACAAGCAGATGGGTCTCCTGATGGAAAGAGTCAACCATCGCCTATAACACCAAAGATGTTAATGGTGCGTTGCTATCTTGTGGCGAGGTCTAATGCCACATGCATAAGTTTACCGGCTACCTTACCATCCAAACCGGAACACAACGGCAACAAGCACCGACGCTATTGCGGTAGCAATAGGTAAGGCGGTGGTACCAGACCCGGACGAGACAATACAGATCTCTACAATATAGAAGCCGCGATGGTAGTGACACGCATACCCAATCGGTCTCCTTTTATGATCCGCCTGCAAAACGGCAGTTGGCCTATTCTTCAAAGGAGCCCGGGACCCACACGAGGAAAAGTACGCAAGATTCGGCTCTGACTACGAACCGGGTTGAAACCATATACGTATAATAATAATAATAATAATAATAAATATTCACGGGACAAATTACACTTACTGATCTAACCCCAAAGTAAGCAAATTATTTGCTTGTGTTATGGTTGTTAGTCAACGATACTAATACATAGAAATACATATATAAATACTAGAATATATTTAATAAATACCCAAACCCGGAAATACAGGCATTTATGCTCATCACACAAATGATTGTCCCCGTCGGGGATCGAACCCGAGCCCCGTTGATTGCGTAGTCAGGGTCGCTAACCACTCGACCAACGGGACGGTATACTATCTTAGATTGCGCCGTGGCGGGTAGATACCATGCTCATCGACACGCGCCTTTAGGTTCCGCATTTTAGGTTCACCAAAAGTACTTGTAAAGGTTTACTTGAATAATTTAACATTATTAGTGATTGAATTTGACTGTAGTCAATCAACATGTTCATCAAAGTGGGATCAATCAATCTGTCAGTTACCTATCCCTCTTATATATTTACTTGCACTACACATATGGTTAGTTAATTCAACGATACGTAAAATCCATTACGCACTAAAATAGTTGGTGTACACCTTATGAATAATTCAGGTTATGTCACTTAATGAAACCTTTGTCAACAATAATTAAACAAGAGTTTTACTCAAGTCATGGTTGGCCCATGCTATAGGAGGTAGCAGTAAATATAAAATATAAAACAAGCTTGCTAAGTAAGTAAGCAAATTATTCGCTTGTGACACGAGTGAAAATTTATCCATATAAATAAAATTGAAATGTCTGATAGTGGTTTCAAAATAAGTTTTTAGTTTCAAGTAGGTTTTTAAGTACGCATTTACAAGCTACAATAACACATGGCATCGTGCCGCGGTCAAAACGGTCGTCTCTCGATAGCGGCGCGGGATTCATGTTGTTACATTATGGCCGGCGCGGCGCGGCGCAGCACCGTAGACTTATTTTTATTGCTTGATTAATAGACAGGAATCAGAAATCAGAAGTATTTAATAAAAAAATTTACAAGTTATTTTAACGCGTCAACATTTTTTTAAACTACTACCGGATTGGCAACGCAGCCACACACTGAGAAGATTCGGCGGAAGATACTCAGCGGGCTTGTGTTTTTCCATATCATTTTTTAAATAAGATTACATAATGTTAATTTGTAAGTATCTAATTGTTGCAGTAATTATAATGATTGCTGATATGAGGAGCAGTTGATCCCATGCTTTCCTGTCATCTAGATATTCAGATATTTTATAGTAACCTTTTTTTACACAGTATTATAACATATTTTTTGATTTTTTTAACAGGTAAATCTCTAATGGCATCAGGCTGCTTATTGTAGAAAGGTATACTTTGCCCCATAAAAGAGTTGCTTATTCTGTGGAGACGAGACACATGCACAGCAAGATTAGTTTTTGTTCCTTGTATTTAGGGAGTGAATATCACTATTCTTTTTAATTATGTAAATATTTTTACGTATGTACATCAAGGTTTCGATAGCAACGCACCATTAACATCTTTGGTGTCTATAGGCGATGGTTGACTCTTTCCATCAGGAGACCCATCTGCTTGTTTGCTATCTTATGATATAAAAAAATATATACTAAGAAATTCCATACCAAACGAAAATATGAAGCCTATAAGAATATGCAGATGTTACGTTGACTACTTTTTCCCGTGACGACTCTTGAGTACGCAGATTTAGTAACCTGCGTACTCAAGAGTCTCGATTAATCGTTTATACCTGCCTACACAAGAGTTTAATCAGGAAAAAAATAGTCAAACTAACTTTTCCATTTTCAATAGGCTTCATACTTTCGATTGGTATAGAACTTGTCTATTAACCAGATCAGTGAAATATTTAAAAAAAACTGAATTTTTTTTAGACCCACCATTTGCAATATATTTATCAACATAATATTTGATTAGAAAACCTTTAATCCATGAAACAGCTCAGTGAAGGTCGTTTATAGTGGGATCTTAGACTACAAGAAGGAGCCCATAGGGCACAATATGCTGTTCGTTTTCCTTTGCTTCTTTTGTTCTCAAAGCACTAATTAAAAAATATCTTACAGCAGTCTCGTATCTAGAATCTGTACAGCAATATTGTATTTTTGCTTGGAGTGGGGTAAATAAAACTACTATACGATCACATCAGAGCGCAGTCAGCGCTTACGGTTTAAAGTCATAATGTCTTAGCCTTATCTGTATTCAACGGAGCAACTATACGAGTTATGTGAAGTACTAACTTTTCGTCAACTTTTTTTATATATCATAAGATAGCAAACAAGCAGATGGGCCTCCTGATGTAATGAGTCAAAAATCACCTTAATAGTGCGTTGCTATCTTGTGGCGAGGTCTAGTACCACAAGCATAATTTTACCGGCTACATTATCCTCAAAAACGGAACACGATAGTGACAAGCACTGGCGCTATTACGGCGGGAATAGGTATGGTGCTGGTACCTGACTAAGGCGAGACAATGCAGAAATTTACCACGTAGTAGCCACAATGGTAGTAACTCGCATAACCAATCGGTTACTTTTTACAACATGCCTGGCAAAACGGGAAATATTATTATGAACATTGTACTAAAACAGCATTCATCAATTCATTTAAAGGGTTATCCATAAATTACGTCACATGTTAAGGGCGAGGGAGGAGGTCGATGAAGTGTGACATTGTGTGACAAGGGGTAGGGAGGGGGCCCCAAATTTTGTGTCATCACATTGTTTTCAAAATATAATACTTTTTATTTAAGTATTACTACACTAAATTTAAAAAATCTACCTGTACAAATAAAAAAATAATCGAATGAGATGATTATTCCAGTGTAAAATTGTAAAATATGTGATGTCACAGTAGGTAGGGGGAGGTCTCATAAATGTGATCAGCTGTGACAAGGACGGGGGAGGGGTCAAATCATCGACCACACAGCCCATAGACGCCTAATGTTCGATTTTCCGTATTGAATGCATTCTGGCAACTAGCTGAGCTGAGCTGCAACATCGTGTTTGGCTTACTCAAGGCCACAGTGAAAGATAGTGATGTACAGAGAATCTGATTGGTCGACACTGATTGGGTATTGGTGCATGAACATTTACATCGGAACTATAAGTCAGATGTGTTGACAGAAGCCATTCGCCTGTTATTAGGGGTCTATGGGTTGTGTGGTCGGTGGGTCAAATAATCACGAAAGTTGTGTGACGTAATTTATGGATGGCTCTTTATAACAGCTAAACTAGAAGAAGTCGTAATATCTGTACTGTGCCCAACCACCAGACAGCTTTCTTTTAATTTTTAGAATTATTGTGCTTTAATCGAACAACAGGGAGTTATCTATAAACTCACTTTCTCGACAGAGTTGTAAAATTATAATGATTAAATAATTTTTGACCTTAGATTACAATCAAACCAAACTGATATGTAAAACAGTTATGTAAATTTATCGTCTTCATAACACTGTACATTTATAAGTAAATGTAAATTAAAAATAAACGATTCTTCACGTGCGAATCTCCAAAGTAGTAGGTAGAGGTACAACAAGTGCACCCACGATTAGTCGAAGATACTTATTCCAACTGTGTGATTGATATATGGCAAGCCTATCGTGAACCAAGCATTTATCCAATCTCTGGCAACGTTGTTTTTATAACAAAATTGAAAGAAAAAAGACATTTTAGAATTGCCCGCCCTGGGAATCAAATCCGGAAATCCGGAACCTTATGTGGTTAACACCGACACCGAAACACTAGACCACAGAGACCACATAGGGAATAATAAATATAAAAAAGGTAAACTTGTAAAAGAAATTATAAAACACCCTATTAATAAATGGGATGTCGCTAGCATCTGATTACAGATGCTATAATGCTAATCTATATTAATAGATTTTATAATCTAGTAAGCATGTTATCAACTCAAATATATTTTACATACATACATATCTTCACGACAGATCCCTTCCGGGGTAAGCACAAAGAACCGAGTGCCATACATCAAGATCCTTGCAGACTTGTCTCGCTTCCTCCACATCCATTAGTCTCTTCATACAAACACGATTGTTGCAAAAACACTTGACAACACCTTCGAACAGTACTTTTATCTGTTAAATCCATACTAGTATTATAAGTGCGAAAGTAACTCTATTTGTCTGTCTTTCTCTTCCTCATGCCTACACCGATGAAGCGATTTGAACAAAATTTGGCACAAAGATAGTTTGAGACCCAAGAATAGACATAGCATAGTTTTCATAGTATTCATATGCGGGTAAAACCCCTATATCTATGGACTGTCTATCTATTAAACCACGGTGATAAGGAGTAACTTAGCCTACTTTGATATGCTCTTTTTCACACGGACGAAGTTGCGGGCATAGCTAGTATATTATAAAGTTGAAAAATAGTGAATTATAACAATAAATTATTATGTCAATATTGTCAAAAGTGTTGTTTGTCAATACAGATTATTTTATTATTATTGTTATAATTAGAAATAACAATTATCAATTTTCATGGTCTGGTACTATTTACATAAAGTAGATATATATATACTATAAGTATATTTACATAAAGAAAGTACAATACCAGCAACAAACCACAGCTCGCCACCGACAAACAATTTTATTCTTGTGTAAATCCCAACTTACATTAGTACTATTATTTATTCAATACTAGAGCGGTGATTGGTACAAGATATAAGAGGAGGCGCGAACTTTCATAAAACTTAGCGAATTATTTCATCATGACTCAATTTTAACTCTGATACACCGTAAATATGGCGTTCGGTGAGGGGACTTTTCCCATGAGGAACGCAAATTTCTTAGATGGAATGTCCCCGGATTGCAACCTCATGATTGTTACTGTGTTACGTTTAGATAACATATGTATGTTTATCGATCCATGGACTTTTAGAAGGATGTAGTTGGACCGTTTTGTACTAAATTTCTTTTTCTAAATAATTTACCGTAAACAACGTACTAAGGTGTGTTCTTAACAGTAGCGTTAGATTTTTAACTTCCCGTTACGTATGTAGATAAGAAAGTTACTGATTTTGCCCCGATTTTCAAAAACCTAGTTTTCACCAGATCCCCACGTTTTGAGATCCTAGGAACCTGTTCCCCTTTTTTCACGATGACGTCAGTATGTCTGTATGTATGTATGTGTGTGTGAATGTGTGTATGTAAACATCTCATAACTTTTCAACGGCTCGACTGATCGAAACGCGGTTGATGACATTCGATTAGATTCCACTCAATTTAGACTTTCCGAAAATTTCAACTAAGTTGGCCCAGGAGATTTTGAGAAATTTTGAAAAAAAACCCCAAAAAATATTTTGGCGAAACATTATTTTTTTACTTCGCTTTCAGATTAATGTACCGATTGAGTACAAAAAGTCATCACACTACGTCTAATGCACAAATTTCATCAAAATCGGTAAATCCGTTTGGGAGACAACGTTAACGAAAGATTTTGAAAAAAGTGTTTTTTCGACATAACTTCGAAATTTTTTAAACAACCATTTTTTGGTGTTATACGATATTTTAGTACTAAAAAACTACATCGATTGTCGTTTCAAAAATCAAAATCAAATCTAATTTTCAAAAGTTACAGCTTTTCAAATATTAAAATTACTTTGTTTTTAGCAAACTTACTTAATATTTTTGAAATAACTTTCAAGCTAATACATCGATTGACTTAAAAATCTTATCAGCTTTTCTCCTTAAAAACTGCGTCAAATACCGTTAGTTCGATCAAAATCGGTCAATTTGTCAATCGGACAAATGACAAAATTTTTTGAAAAAAAAAAATTTTTTTTTGACATTGCTTCGAATTTTTTCAACCTATCAGTTTTTTAGCTAAAGCAATATTTTAGATCTCGAAAATTGAGTTGAATGCCATTAGAAAGATCAAATCAAACATCGTTTCCAAAATATTCAGCTTTTCAAAAATCGATATACTACCATTTCTAACAAAATAGATGTTTGAACTGAAAAAAATCCATGCTTATAGTTTTCAATCTTTTACAACTTTTTTTCCAAATAAACTTATGTACGCGACAATGGCGGCGAACTCGCTACAAGATAGCAATGCACCATTAACATATTTGGTTATAGGCGATGGTTGACTATTACAGCAGGAGACCCACTTATCTGCTTGTTTGCAATCTATAATAAAAAGCAGTGTGTCTAAATGATCGCTAATGCAAAACCGGGCGTTTCGGGCCAACTGAGTGCTCCGCCAAAGTTAGCCCGCCCTAAAGGTGTCTCCTGTGAAACCGAACCTCGGCTTAGGGCTATATCTTGACGATGAGTAAGAGCGGAAGTAGCATCAAGATTGCGACTCCTTAATGACTCTTGACCGGCATCGAGGGAGTTGGCGGGCCGAAAAGTGGACCGAGTCGCTGCCGGCGGCGATTTTCGCATGGGCGTGTAAATTGTGAAGTAAAGGATGTGATCATCGGGATCGGATAGAATGTGACATGGCCTTCTCAGTTTGTCATCAGTGATCGCGTCTGCTGCAGCTCTCACCATAGGGTTTGGGCACAAAATAATTAGATACAGAAGTCAAACTCTTTTCAAAAATTACTTTATTTTTAATACTTGCGATTGGCAGTGGCACTAAAGTATGAACTTGGGCTTATGCGCAAAAAACTGGTAGTGGCACTCATATCTAGGCGTTTGATTTATTGTTGAGTGTGAAACGGGAAGAACAGAAATATTTACATTTCTGGTCTTCCTGTTTCACACTCAACTCAAATAACTAATATATTTTAATGTTATTGTTATACATGTTACAAATTTTCTACGTGTATTCAAGTGGATGGCATTTGGGGGAATACCCCCAACTTGAAGCGCAACCGCTTTCAAGCGCACCCAATGAAGTGCAACTAAACTATAATTCGAAGCGCACCTTTCAATTGCGCTAACGCAATATATTAGAAAATATTATAATTTTAGAATTATAAGAAAATGATCAAAAAGTACCATTAATTTTTCACATTTAATTATAAAATAAAAAAAAATTTATGTGCCAAAATATATAAGATATATTTTTACTACGGTCACACAATATATACATTATTTAGATACATTTTAAACTATGGTGACTGTGGCTAAACGTCTAATCTACAGTCGAATTTCGACCACAGGCGATCCTTTCCGACCATTCTTACGAAGACGTCAGTTTCTCTCTCTCTCTGTGTGTGTGTGTGTATGTGTGTGTGTGAAGCTGGGACCTCATGTAGTAATGACCTACATAAGACCACTAGACCACAGAGTGGATATTATGCTATTTTACGAAATTTGGAATTTTATGTCACTTCTTTATTGTTGACGGAAACGTAATTAAAACACTTATTTAGGTATCGGTAGACTAATGTACAACCAGAAAACAAATTGCGATCCAGCTCCAGCGTATGTAAAGCTTTTTACATTCCACTTTTGAAAATATTCCCATGAAAGCAGCGAGTTACTGTAATAACCCCAATTTAGGAAGCTCGATCTAGGTTAACTCTCGTCGGACATCAATTTGGGGTCTAACAGCCGATTATATTTACATCCTGACCTCATAACATCTATTGTACTTGGGAATTTACTGAGAATAGCTTTGAAAATTGGCTTCGAGACTCTGCTTTCATACTAAATTGTTTAAAATTATACTTAATACCACATACTGTATAAGAAGTATTTGAAATTCTTATTGTATACGATACAATTGTATTTACGCATTAAATTTAGGTAGCGTATAAAGTAACGTTAATGGCACTGTATTGCTATCCATTATTGTGCCGTAAATTGCGGGATATTAGTACGTGGCTCGAAATACAAGCGCAACGGCAAATAAGCAGATGGGTCTCCTGATGGTAAGAGTCAACCATCACCTAAAGACATTAAGGATGTTAATGGTGCGCCGCTATGTTGTGGTACTAATCACACCTTGATTAATTTGTTATTAAAAACTGTCATACTTTCCTCTCTTTCCTCTGTATATTTTCCTCTTGAGCAGTAAATAAAGAACTATATATGATTACCATATATATATATATATATATATATATATATATATATATATATATATATATATATATATATATATATATATATATATATATTTATAGGGCAATGGGCCCACCTCTCGTTCCCACCACTGTAACTTCTGTAAACCAGAATCAACAGCGGCAACCGTCCTGATAACCTCTGAGTTGCGAGCTCAGGGTGCCCTGGGGAAAAGCTAAGCTGTCTTGGATCCCGCAACGAAATTAATCAGAAGTATATAGGAGGAGTAGGAAAATACATCCTGTTTCCCTCCCTTTTTAGCAGGAGACAGCAAAATGTTAAAAGCATAAAAATGCTACGAAATGAGACTTTTACAATCAGGTTAAGCCTGATTGCTATTGCACCACGGAAGTTTGGAAATTAGGGACCTACGAGAATGGGCTACTTTATTTTGCTTCCAGTAGTAAGTGTGACAAAATCGTTTGAAGGCACGAAAGTTCCCACGTGTACCCACAAGATCGGAGTAATAAATTACACCGGATATACATTGGATACTATCAAGCATTTGACGACGTTCGTTTTGCCAAAGCTTACACTCGATTTCCGATTTTTTTCTCGAGTTCGATATCCCTACTACTCAACTTGTTTTGCTACCTGTATAAAAGGCTCTGAGCGCCCGCCGATAAGGCAGTCTAGGCTCTGGCGTGGCTCGGTGCACTTGTTGTATCTTGCTAGTAGCTTATCCTTGACTCTTGGATAATTAATTTGTGCAAACAAGTTAATTATTATTGTCAACTATAAATTAGTCGCAGTACAATTTATAATTGACTATCTATTGCTTAAATTATGACTTATTTGTAGTAACTAGTAAGGAATAATTATAGTTTACATTGTTAATGAGAACTAGTAATTAATAATGGAAAGTTGATCAAAATATAAAGAGCTGTTATATCACCACATCCGCACTTTATTTATTGTATCTGACCCACTTCCTACATCAGAATTGGGATCAGATTCACTCCCATTTCACCATCAAACTATTTCGGTCAATTATGTAGAACAAACAGTAAATGTCTCTTTTCGCTTGTGATATGGAAACTATTTTTTTGAAAAATAGTAGAAAATATTAATTCCCGTTCTGTAAATGCATCTACTCAAATTAAATTGATATACTTTGATTCTTATGAAGCAGACTCCGATATGAGTAACTGGTGTCCTCCTCCTTGCTTCGTATTCTTCATTACTGAGGCTCGTAACCTCCTCATTAGATCGTTTTTGTTAGCACAATATTACGCCATTGGACTCTATCTTCAGCGGCGTGCAGAGCATCATAAAACTTTTAGACATGAGATTGGTCTGACCATCGCATAGGAGTACGACCATGTGGTCTTTTGTCTTCTACTTTTCCGGTCATGAATAGCTTTTCGAGATTGTCTCCTTGCTTTCTAGAGATGTGGCTGAAGTATTATAGAATACTTTGAAGGCACGTAGCAGACAGTCTGGTCTTTATTCCAAGTTGTTTTAGTATGAAAGCGTTAGTCCTGTGTGCTTTCTAAGGGATACGTAACATTTTCCTCCAGCACCACATTTCAAACGCATCAATGTGACGTCTGTCTGCAGCTCTTAGTGTCCATGACTTTGCGCCGTACATAAATATGGAGAGCACCAGCGTACGAACCAGCCTCTGCTTTGTTTTTAATGAGATGCTTCTGTCGTTCCAAAGACGCTTCATCTGACTCATAGAATTTTTGTGGTGTACCTTAAGTAAAATAATTATAGAAAATAAACAATTAGACGGGGTTGATCAAATCATTGTACCTACTCACTCACTTAAGAGTCATGCCGTCACCTATCTTGGCAAACTATACTGCTGTCACAAATGCTGTCTTGGCAAACTATATTCTTTTAGACGTAGATATGAACCGATTTAAGAGCACCACTGCACTTCGAGGAAGTTGAAATTTTTGTGATGGAATGGAACATTGTGACGATTGCCGTGATAAGCAAAAACTTATCTCAAATAATTTTTGCTTGCAGCGAAAGCAGGTCATCTATCATTATCTCTGGTGGCGTGTCCAATGGCAGACCACCAGTGGTCTGCTATGTATGTTGTGACCACGGCCCAGCCACATAGCTTCCATTCATCCGATGCGCTGCAAGAAGAAGGAAGGTGCCACTTCGAGTTCCGAAAACAGAAAACTAGTCAACATCTGTTCCAGAGCGTCACATGGTCACATGTTCAGAATGCCATATCAAACAAATCTCTTTTTGATTCCTTTGTAGGAGAACGGTTTTATGAACAAGAATCTAAGTAGTAGCTTGTCCTGACGTAGTTTCCACTCAACAGATCAAATGCTTAACTACAGGGCAAAATTTAAATTTTGGAGTTATATTTCACGTTTGACCTGATGAGTCTTAATAAAAATGTTTCATTAGGCCGCAAAATTTTGGAGCAAGGTAAAATTGGAACTAAGCAACAACAGGTTAATGCTAAATAATACTTAAACACTTAATCCTGCTCAATTTCGAAATCTGTTAGCAAGGATGTGGTAAACACTGTCCTTGTCGGTAAAGATAGAGAGCGCTTGTTAGATATTTTTAAAAACGATTGACGACCAATTGAGGTGAGCTTAAATTGATTTAGTTGACCCTTTGAAAACCGTTAATAAGCGATCTTAAGTTTATTACCAACTAAACTCAAATTAATATTTAAAAAAATAAATATTTTCTTTCTTTTCAAAAAAAAATACAGATTTACATCTTCTTGCGACAGGCACATATAGAGCTAACAGTCAGTCCGAACATGTGATGCGAATCTTATAGGGTTGAATAATGATAGCGGAGTATAACTCTGACAAACCATGGCAAGAGCGGTTAGGTAATATTCAACTCGCGCTCAACAGCATTAGGTATAGTGTATCTGGATTTACCCCGATTGATTTGACATTCGGTATTCAAGCCGACTAACTAAAACTCGCAAAAGTATCTACAAGCTTTGAAGATCCAGTGTATCCAACAGAATCACAAAATCAGCCCAATCGGACATTTTACGGTTGAGTAGAGGTAAAATAAATTTTAAACCTTTTAGTGTAGGTGACTTTGTCTTTGTTAGGAATGAAGAACGACACTAAACGAAACTTGATTCAAAATATAGGGCTCCTTAAAAGTTACCGCAATTTTAGAAAACAATAGGTACGAATTAAGACATATCAATGGATCTAATAGGACATATAAAGGAGCTCATGATAGCCTCTGCGAAGTTCCCCATATTCCTATAGGGTTTCTTAAGGTATATGAAAATTATAACAAGGATGACGTGACGGCGTATACTCATGATAATGATCTGGTTCATGAAACTGGTCCATACAATATTATTAGAACTGCAGTGTATATTGTAGATAGTTATAACAGTCAGAGTTTTCAATATCTTCGAACTACCTGCGAAGGAAATTCTCTAATCTTGTAATAACTAATGCCACTGTTCATGAGGCTGCATCATCAGCAAAAAAATACGATATAAAGTAAATGAAAAAAAAATGTTGTAAAATGATGATAAAAAATATATCATTAAAAATGTAAGTAAAAAAAGCAAAAAAAAAAACATAAAAACTATGAAAAGAAATCAATGTAAAATAAAAAAAATTATAAAAAAAAAATCGGTTGTCTGTAAAGTTGGTTTAGAGACGATAGTTGAACGTGACAACGTCTTAAGAAAATACTAATGGAATGGTAGCATTTACGGAACGCCTCAGAGCGAGGTAACGCCGCATGAGTCATGTTTTTTCGTGCGTGCAGCCAGCTCTATCGAATTATAAGACGTTGTCACGTCAAAAGTAAAAGTAATGTAACAAAACATGTAGGATTGACAAAAACTGTAGGAAGATTAGAATCATTGAAGGGAGTATGACTCAGCTAAAGGGGTTCGTTCCGGTCTAGCCTTTTGGCTACAGGGATTGCAACCTGGTCCTAGCATTAGCTATAGGGATTTCCGGTCTAGCACTGTCAGCTAAAGGGATTTCCGGTCTAGCACTGTCAGCTAAAGGGATTTCCGGTCTAGCACTGTCAGCTAAAGGGATTTCCGGTCTAGCACTGTCAGCTAAAGGGATTTCCGGTCTAGCACTGTAGCTAAAGGAATTTCCGGCCTAGCACACTCCAGTCTCCGGTTTTAAACTGATGAGAGGGAGCTTAGTACACTCCAGTCTCCGGTTTTAACTGATGAGAGGGAGCTTAGTGCACTCCAGTCTCCGGTTTTTAACTGATGAGAGGGAGCTTAATACACTCCAGTCTCCGGTTTTTAACTGATGAGAGGGAGCTTAGTACAATCCAGTCTCCGGTTTTTTTAATTGATGAGGGATTCCTAGCTTAGTAGGATCCAGTCTCCGGTTTCAAAACTGACGAGAAAGGTTTAATAGTTGTAGTTGCTGAAGGGGTTACCGGACCAACACACTATTGTAACATTTCGCTAAAAGATAACGCTAATTATAAAGTTGTAAAAAAAAAAAAAGATTATGTTTAGTTTTCTAAAAGATATGTCAGGATGAACGAGGCGTTCCTTGTCCTCAGATGCATAAAGATGCGCACACGAGGACGTGTGCATGTCAGTATGGCCGTGACGGCGTCCGCGTCGTCAAATGCAAGAATATTGTAAAGTGTAAACAACAAATGCACGGCCTGGGCCGGCAAGCGCATCGTTCGATATCCCTACTACTCAACTTGTTTTGCTACCTGTATAAAAGGCTCTGAGCGCCCGCCGATAAGGCAGTCTAGGCTCTGGCGTGGCTCGGTGCACTTGTTGTATCTTGCTAGTAGCTTATCCTTGACTCTTGGATAATTAATTTGTGCAAACAAGTTAATTATTATTGTCAACTATAAATTAGTCGCAGTACAATTTATAATTGACTATCTATTGCTTAAATTATGACTTATTTGTAGTAACCAGTAAGGAATAATTATAGTTTACATTGTTAATGAGAACTAGTAATTAATAATGGAAAGTTGATCAAAATATAAAGAGCTGTTATATCACCACATCCGCATTTTATTTATCATATCTGACCCACTTCCTACATATATATATATATATATATATATATATATATATATATATATATATATATATATATATATATATATATATATTTATTATTATTATGTTAATAATTTCGTCAAGGGTTACGGTAAACTCAAACGAAATCTTGCCTAAATTATAATGCGTAAATTTTGAGCCGACAACATAATATATCCGCAAAATTCGGATTGTCGAGTATTTTGATAAAATAGTAATTAAAAATTCTAACCGTGCTGACAGACAAATCGGCCATATTTCTTAGAAGGTTGGAATGCCTGAATCAATTTTAATGAAACTTTCACTGAAAGAAAGTGAAGGTTATAGGACAGGACATAGACCACTTTTTATCCGAGTAAGCAAAAGACAGTAATAATGTTGGATCACCGAACGAAGTCGCAAGTATTAGCTAGTACTAAATATTATTGCTGATAACTGTATGTTAGATTTATTATCCAAAAGTATTCCGTTACCATCGTAAAACCGTAATATTTTATACTTCAAAGTAAGATTACAATATGATTGAAAACGGTAAGCACGTTCAACTCCAATTTGTAATCAAACGATATTGTATTCCAAATCAAACTTCTGATCCCGCACAAATTGATTCCTATACATATTTCATATTCTGCTTATATACTTGCCGCTATGAAAGGTTTATTCTAAAATTAACCTAATTTACTACATGTAATAATTTATATATATACCTTACTCTTCAAAGCGGAACATGACAATGATAATTAGAGATAGGGATGCAAAGGATACATCGATTTTTTCAAACATCGTTATATCTTTCTTATACATCGATGTTTTAAGATTGATATTGAAACCCCAGACATTGACGATACATCGTTCTTTATAGGCCATGTTTCATTAACGATGTTAACCGTAGTACCATTTTCCGCCCCGTCCGTAATCAACACATATTAACATATATATGTCTCAGTCACAAGCGTAGATTTTTATGTATACCGTCTCATTGGCTCTAATACTAACGCGTGCAAAACAAAACAATGACGATGACAACGAAACGACCGCCCATTGTTTTGATGACCGTGGCGACCGTCCATAAATCACGAAATCATAGAAGAGAAACATCAAAAACAAATGAAATCATTTGTTTTTGATGTTGTTCATAAACTTCGATGTTTTTAACATTGGAAAAAAATCAATGTCTTAATATCAATGTTTTTAAAGAGCGATGTTGCATCTCTAACTAACTAAGAATCTATGAGGTTCGGCTTCGATTCCCGTCAGGGATAAACATTTGTTTGATGAGCATAGATGCTTGTGTTTTTGAGCACATTAGTTTTATTATGAAAAGATATAACCATCACCTATTGTTAAAGGTCAATGGTACATTGCTAATCATGTGGCAGGGAGGTGTGTGAGGATTACTTTACTCAGTTAACTTATTAGTATGGGATGCCCGAGCTTGGCTCGATACATATTTTTTTTGATAGTATTTCCATTTCTTTATTTTTTCGATGACAGATCGACGCTCATGTTTACATCAAAATGTCTCACAAATAATAGTACTTCATGGAACCTGTCCAGTGATGTGCTACACATAATGATTACTATAGGAGCTATATCGACAAACGTAATTCGATAACAGATCGGTTTTTTTTACAAAACGTAAGAAACTAAACTGCTGCCGGATACTTTTGTACAAATTTATGAACTATAATATTATATTAAATATAAGTATAATATTATATTTCATTACAAGATGTTACATGTATAAATTCTTGATTGATAATTCCTACTTCTTTAAAATTTTCTAAGCTGTTTTAAAATAAGAAGGTATAGGTAGGTACTTGACAATGAAATAAAATAATTATAGCGACAGGTAAACTTGATTTATTTATTTTAATCAAAATCTGATGAACCGTCACTGTCACTCGATGAGCTCTCCGCAACGTTTATTATAAGTTCCTGTTCTTGTATATTATTGAATGCCACATGAATTTCCTAATCCGACGCTATAATGTTTTGGGTTCTTTTGAAAACTTTTTTCCAGCATTCGGCAGTTACTTCCGCACAAGTATTTTTTAATAAATTTAAGATCTTGTTTGCCGTAAAGGAGGATGGGTATTGTTTCGGGTGGCGTGTCCTTTGATTTGTGCCCATATTAGTTCTATAACGTTGTACTGGCAATGATACAGTGGAAGTCGAAGAACCCAATGACATTCGGTAACTATTTCGTCGATAACATATCTTTTGGAGGTTTTTTCGATTTTAAAATATTCACTAATTGTACTTTTTATAAAATACTATCCACATTTCGCAATGACGTTGGAGCCAGTCAATTATCTCTTGTTTTTATTGGCTTGCGTCAGAATTTTATCAATTTTTCTGGAGTGTCTGGAGTTCATAATAATTATGGATGCTTCTTCCAGAGATTGCATCATTTCTTTAAACCATCCTTCGTAAATTTCCGCGTTCATTTCTTCGTGATAGGCCACTATTTTCTTGGATTTAAAGGCCAGTAAAGCATCTGACACGAATCCACATATAGACCCTGCATGGCATATGATAAAGCGTTCACCTTTTTCCATTGCCACTGAACTAGTGGAAGCAGTGGTGTCGTCAGTCCAGTTCTTATATACTATGTGGTTTGCATTTAACCAAGTCTCGTCAGTAAAAATAACATTTGACCAATCTAATACCTTATCGGATTCGATCAAAAATTCGCAGCGAGTCATAGCAATATAATAACGCTCCATCAATATTTAACTTTTGTCCGATTTTTTATAAAAAAATCAAATTTTTTCAAAATCAAGCTTAATGACGATTTTTTGCCATGAAACCAACCACATTCACGTAGAAAACAACAATTTTTTTAAGTGTTGGAATTTCTTTGCGCAAGTAATAGTTATATATATGACGAATAGCATCAGCGTCATACGACGTGGTTGACGTTTTTTCAACGGCGTATAAAGCTTATTTTCCTGCATGCCGCTTGTACCGTAAGCTTCGGTAGTAATTTTTGAAACAGTAGGTCCACTGATTCCTAATATGGCCGCAACACGCTCTTGCGCTTGCGACAGTGGTAAAAGCGGACCACCATTTTGATACTCTGCTTCAAAGTAATTACGAATCTTGATTACCAGTAAGTATTCTCGCCTGCTTTTCAGAACAGGTCCTTTCAGCATTTTGATATTTGACAGCTGGGCAGCAATCAACACGGAAGAACACAAAATACACAACGTAACGTATGAATAATGCGACAAAACTCAGTGAACAGAAAAATAGTGACTAGCACGACCATGTTGTTGCGAGTGACAGATTAAAACAAACACAAAATGGCGCTGGGCCATTGCGTGTTCCCACCTCGAAAAAATATATTTAATTTTTTTGTTATATTTGCTTTGTTCAAAATATATAATAAATATATGCAGTCGATATCATTACTTATTTGGTCACAACACTACAACTTTAAAGTTAGAATTGTCATCGAGAAAATAAAGAAATAGTTCAGGAGGAGTCGGCGCATGAGTACCGAAAACTATTCCACCTCAATTTTTTTATGCGATCCTCTTCAAATTGCCCTACTGATGATATAAATGCATGTTAACAATTAAATTAACAATTAAAAAAAAGATATAAACAATGATTTTTTTTTATATCTCTATTAACAATATTATTAACTATTGTACAGAGAATTAAAAAAAATATTACTTAAACATTATGTTTTTTTAAATATATTTTTCAAATTTGAGATTTTTCGAACCTTTAAAAATTCATATCTTTAACTTTATCGTGAAAAGTTATATTGGTATTTCAATAAAGAATATAAACAAAATTTGTCCGGTTGAAAAATAACAATTCCTTGCAATTGTTTAAACAATTTCGGTTTAAACAATATTGCACCGGGTTGCCCCATGGCATCATGCATTTATATCATCAGTAGGGCAATTTGAAGAGGATCGCATAAAAAAATTGAGGTGGAATAGTTTTCGGTACTCATGCGCCGATTCCTCCTGGACTAAATGGAAATAATATAATTTCGTTGAGATTTACTATTAAAGTTAAACAATAAAAAAAGTATATTTTTTAATGTCTTATGATATTAAACAATCAAATGGCTCTCCTTCAAGAGAAACCATCATCTATATACACCAAAAACTTTATTAGTGAGTTACTATACTTGTAGCGAGGTATTAATGCCATATACATAAGTCTACCGATTACCTTACCCTCTAAACCGGAACACGACAGCGAGATGCACTGACGCTATTGCGACAGAAATAGGTAAGGCTGTGGTACCAGACCCGGGCGAGACAATGCTGAATCTACTAGTAGCCACGTATAGTCAATCGATTGCCTCTTATACTTGCCTGGTAGAAAGGAAGTTGGTCTATTCTTCAAAGGAGTCCAGATCAACACGGGCTGTTCATTTTTCTATAATATTTTTAATGGTCAGGTACATAAGAACATTAAATATAGTGTCTTTCAATATATACACGTTTTTATCAGTCAACTGGTATGTAATTGTATTAGGTTACCGAACAATGCCTTTGTCGAAGATACAGGGTTTTGTTAGACGCGGTATAATCAATTATAATATTGATAATAACTATTCAACGGCAGAGGGATTTGTTATTGCAATAAAACAATTCCTGTGAATCACGTACAGAGAAAATCTGTGCAAATAAACCAATTTAACTTTGCCCGTATCTAAGCTAATATTTAACAAACACCAACTTAAACCTCGCCACTGAAATGGAGTTAATTCCTCAACTTTTCAGTTTTATTTTATTCCTTTTATTCACTTTACAAAGTAGTAGTTTATTTTCCTCGTAAGTGTATATGAAATTTAGATTTTACTAAAGGCTTAAACTTTGTTAGTTAATTTTAGTCGCCTCTGTGGTCTATCGCCTCTGTGGTCTAGTGGTCCAGCGTTGGCGTTGACCACATGAAATCCTCATGTGGTACATAAAAAAGTACTTTTTCAGTTTTCTGATAAACACAAAGTTGCCTGGGATTGGAACGTGCCCGGTTGGCGATAGGCTTGCCACCTATCACATTTGTGGGACAAAGTATCTTCGGCTAATCGTGGGTAAAAGTGCACCCACATCTGCCTACCCCTTCAGGGATACGGGCGTGAAGATACTTTTTTTTAATTTTTAAATAGTTAAGAGTGTATTGGTTAGGTTAAATCTCGGGTTCGATTGATTGATCGATCAGGTAAAAGTGTTATCAAGCCTTTTCCGGTGTTATCCATAATTATCGATGCCTAAGTTAGAGTCTGATGGTGATATCAGCACAGCAGTGCCTGTAATGAGTATTACGAGTATATGAAGGTGTCAGCTCTTGTTATCTAACGAAACTAAGAGCGATAGTTTTTATCAGGTCGCTAAAAACCACTTATAAGGATAACTACTCATGTCACCAACTGGTAAACTAGTGAATAGGGAGGAACCTAAACATCTATTGAGGATTAATACACTCTTGAACCATTTTGGAATTCATTCTGGCTTGAAGATATACAATATACATTTATATTTATAAAAAATGATGTGGTGTCGCGGGACACCAGGTAGGAACGAACTTCCTTCGGCTAAACGGCACTACTCGCTTGTGTACGCGACTGTCGCACCTGCGCACGTCTCATTTAACGCTTTTATTCCACGCATTTTTCTTACGGTTTTACTATCACATTTTTTTCAGTTCGGTCGCGCAACAAAATCCCTATCCCCTCCAAGCCTGCCGTAAGGAACTTCGTTCCAAAAGTTAAAACTTTTTGCTACTAACATTTCTTCTGCTACATTTTGAGCACGTCTAATCCAATTCCACGTGGCCGATCGCTTTTAATAGAAATCGTAACTCGATTTTACAAAATTATTTTCTTTCAATCCCAATCTGTTTCATTTAAGATCTATTACGATCTTAATTAAGGTGCCCCATAGACCTACAATAATATTGCGCAATACTTTTATTGTGCAATAAGATTGAATACCCCCTTGATACCAAACGTTCAATAAATTCAAACAATAAAATTGACATACCAATCTGATCAATATTGTCGTACGAGCAACATGTCTGACCTAAACGGTCGATAATTTTGCACAATACGTAATATTGCGCCATATTATTGTAGGATTATGGGGCGCCTAAGGCGGCCCCTAGACGTACAATAATATTGCGCAATATTACTTATTGAACAATATTATTGACCGTTTAGAGTTATTATTGAAGATTGCATAATGATTAAACGACATCGAAATTCAAGCCATTTCACTAATCAATATAAGTGTTAATTGAAACAAAACCAATCAATAAAAGATGAAGAACGGGAGTTTTTACTTGAGTGTATAGAATTGTATAGATTTATTTAACAAAATCACTAGCATGGTTGCCGCCAAAACTACGTCGTCAGACATGTTACTCGCACGAAAATATTGATCAGATTGGTTTGTCAATTTTATTGAGAGAATTTATTGAAATTGAATTGAATAATTGAAACAAAGGGGTATTCAATATTACTGCAAAAGTATTGCGCAATAGTATTGTAGGTCTGTGGGGCACCTAAACGTGCGCAAGCATGTACTATTTAGTGTAATAATATTTTATCTGTATTTTATGGCCGATGCGTTCATTCTTGTAACAAAATAATGCCAGCGTTTTGTACACACAATCTATATTACATACCACATAAGATTTAACAGACAAGTTGTAAGCACAAAAATACCTTGATGTATTTTTGTGATTTTAAACATCAAACGCTTGTAGATAAACTGTATGGTAAAATAATAAAAACATGTCATTTTACGTGCCGAATAAGAAGCTAAGGCTTAAAAACACCTGTGGGGTGATATTACTTCAATTATTTTATCAGTACCTACTACCTACCTACGCACTATAACTCTGTTCTTCTAAGAGTAAATGCAAGTCACACAGTTATCCTAAGAAATCGCCTTGAAAGGTGTATCCAAAGTAATTTAATTTAATTTTGTCTGCATCTAAGTTATAATTTATTTATGTTTTATTGTAATAAAACAAACAACGTCGCAAACCTCGTTACAGAAATGGTTCTACTTTTTCAACTAATTTAGTACAGTGTTTAATTTTATTATACTCTTATTTAACTCAACCTAACAGTTATTATTTTTTATTATATCTCTGGACTTAAACTTTCACGAAACATTTGCATCACGCATACGGAAAATAGGAGTATAAAATAAATGTTGTAAGTTTGGGAAAATAGAAAACCAAATTCAAATTGGTTTAATGTTCTTTATTTGCTATTATTTACTTTGTTTAATCGGATAAAGTATTCTATGTCTCACTTACTTATCGTAACTTTTACTCATATTTGAGCATTCATTGGTTTTATCAATCGTATTATTTTAATGTATTATTTCTAAATGCTAATGATAAAAATTTGGTAAACTTTCTGTTTATCATAGTAAAGGCCGCAGTTTGAAGTTTATGTTTATCCAATTCATTATTTCAGTGATATTTATCACTCTCTATGGTCTAGTGGTCCAGCGTTGGCGTTGACCACACGAGATCCCGGGTCGGGCACATAAAAAAAGTGTTTTTTCAGTTTTCTGAGAAACACAAAGTTTGCCGGGATTGGAAAGTGCCCGGTTGGCGATAGGCTTGCCACCTATCACATTCGTGGGACCAAGTATCTTCGGCTAATCGTGGGTGCACTTGTTGTACCTCTGCCAACCCCTTCGGGGATATGGGCGTGAAGATACTTTTTTTTTAATTTATCACTTTGTATTACTTTCTACGTAGTTATATCAACTATTCCATGGCTGAAGCATTATTTTTTACAGTAACATAATTCCGCAGGAAATCAGAATAAATAAATCCATTAAAGTTTATCTGCGTTTCAACTGCAATAAAATAAATAGATACTAATTTAAGATTCATCATTAAAATTTTATGTTCCCAAATTAATATAAACATCGTTTAGTTTATTGCGTTTTATCCAATTTTTAACCTACTTCCGATAAAGAGCAGTTTATCAACTGTAGAGACTGTAGATTTTTTTCATATTATTATATCGCAAATAAGCAGATGCCTGTCCTGATGGAAAGTTTATATTTCTTTTCCGTTAGTGAAAATTTGATACAGTGTTCCGAAAATGCAGAAAATGGGAAGTTGGTTGGTGCAGAATCCTCCTCTCTCAAGATGTCGGAATTATGAAATTTGTACGTTAATTAATAATAATCTAATTTTTTCACAATAGCTTGGCAATTATTGATATAATTCAAGAGAAAATTAGTTCTAGACCAAGGTGGAAAGCCCGATACTCTAAAGGGGTCTTTAGTCGTTGCGCACCACGAGTGGTTCGGACCGCGGTGTGAATTGCCTAAGAGCTTTTAGGCATGGGCCATTTCGGATCGCAATGGTGGAACGGTGTGAATCGCCCAATCTCTTACTGTATTGGCTTGATTCACACCCCTGTGCAGTAAATGGATATTTGGGATCTTTAAATTGATCTAAGTAGAAATCGAACCAAGAAAAGAGCATATAATCGTTTCGCCTCGTGGTCCGAATCGACCCATTTCAAGAAATACCTAGGGCGATTCGCACCGCTCCATCACTGTGGTGCGAAATGGCGCATGCCAAAAGAGCTCTTGGGCGATTCACACCGCGATCCGAACCGCTCGCGGTGCGAAACGACTAAGGACCCCTCTAAAGTTGTTGTTTTATACGGCTACAATTATCTGATTAATAACAAGAGCAATTTTTGTGAACAGCTTCGTTTTGACGCGACACCCACCTTTTCTCTTTTCACATATCTCGAATCTGGTAACCAATAAAGATAGGAGGGATCAAACATGTCAATTTGGTGAAGGAAAAATATGATAATAACAATCAGTTTTTTACTTAAATCGCTGATTATTTTAGAACAAAAAATCACATTTGATGGTTTTTCTGATGAGTTGAATAGTTATCGGAATTGTGAAATTCGTAAATTGATTAATACTTTTTCAAATGCTTTCTAATTAGTATTACAATTCAAGGGTAACTTTATCCTACACGTATAGTGTAAACTTTTCTTAGTGCAAACGAGGCATGAGAATGTAATTCCATTACCGTAATTAATTTTTCTTTTAAGTAGTTTTTATAACCAATCTTGGGTAAAGTGACGTTCTTTCAACAATGTAAGTTAGTTATAATATAAAAAACTATAGATACATTTTTCTATTTTTTGTATATATCATAAAATAGCAAACAAGCAGATGGATCTCCTAATGGAAAGAGTCAACCATCGCCTATAGACACCAAAGTTATTAATGGTGCGTTGCTGTCTTGTGGCGAGGTCTAATGCCACATGCATAAGTTTACCGGCTACCTTACCCTCTAAAACGGACCACAAGAGTGACAAGCACTGACGCTATTGCGGCAGAAATAGGTAAGGTGGTGGTACCAGACCCGGGCGAGATAATGCAGAACTCTACCACCTAGTAGCCACGATAGTAGTGACTCGTATAACCAATCGGTCACCTTTTACGACCTTCCTGACAGAATGGCAGTTGGCCTATTCTTCAAAGGAGCCCAGGATCAATACGGGGAAAATTTTATATAATTCAGATTTCATCCGGAAACTAAATACAAACCTTAAAAATAATAATGTATACAATATTTTACGTCATTCAAACCCAACAGCTCAATGTAATAAAATTTGGTGAACGCAAAATATTTCATCCATGCGAATTAGTAATGTGCTTAAATTAATTTTGATAGGAGGTTTGCACTGAAAATGTTGATACGTGAAAATTATTATTGCAATTGTATATTGTGTGGATTTTGTATGGACAGCAAGAACAATTACAATGTTATTTTTATCATAAAATAGCGAAAAAGCACCTGATCATCAACATAAGTCTCGGATTTGCCAACTCATCGCGTCGCCGGTCCACAAGTGTTCTTTGATACTTTTGATTTTTTTCGTTCGTCACCCAAATTAGTCACTCAATTTTTTAACATTTTTTTTAAATGGAAATACAGTTATAATTTTTTTACATATATTGAAGTGCCTGTATTCTGTCTGGATACAGTGATACCGTGTGGCAGGATGGTAATATTATATGTATAATTTTACCCGCTACCTTACTCCCTAAAACGAAACACGACGTGCCAAGCATTACTGCTTTTCTGGCAGGAAGTAAGGCTATGTTACTAAACTCAGTTTTGCAGAACTCTACTACCTAGTAGTCACAATGGAAGTGACATGAATAGACTATCATTTGCCTTTTACGAACTGGCTGGCAGATTGGATAGTGTAACTCAGGGAGTCCGGACAATTGCGAGGTATTATTTGTATTTTATAACATGAAAAGAAATTCGTAGGTACTAGTATACAGTAATATTATAAACTAACTAGCTGACCCGGCAAACGTTGTTCTGCTTTTTTAACTACTCTTATTTTTTTCTATATTTTCTTACCTTTTAAACCTTCCCTGGACTTTAACAATTAATTCAAAACCAAAATTAGCCAAATCAGTTCAACCGTTCTCGAGTTTTAGCGAGACTAACGAACAACAATTGTTGTATTGTTCTGCCAACTTTGTGTCTACTTTTCCATTTCTTTTTTACATTTTTTCACCTTTTAAACCTAACCTGAACCTCAATGAATATTTTAAAACCAAAATTAGACTAATCAGTCCAGCCGTTCCTTGCCAGCCTTGTAATACTGACGACAAAATAAAAATTAAACTTTCGCAATGATATAAAAGAATGAATATTAATTATCTTACGTTAAAATATGCGACTTTATTTTCATTGTCTCACTCCGCATCTTGGCTTAGATTGCCAGCCGTAGGAATTTCTAGAATTAAGATATTTTTATTTTGCGAATTTCCGATTTTTTGGTGCCAATTAGATATGGTTGACCTTATATAAATGTTATTTTGTTATTTAAATGCAAATAATAGTAACTAATTACTAAAATTTCTTGAACAATTATTGTATCCATGGGGTCGGGATAGCCCGACCAACTAAAGTCATATCGAAAAAATTTTCTACGACGACTTTGACCCATTAAAATATCCTACATGACCTTAAAACTGTAAAGATCTACTAGGAATGGTAGTATTGCTGTCTAATTAACTTAAATAAAATAAAAAAGAAATAAGAAGAAGAGAAGAAAGAAATATAACCAGTAGGTATATGACTAAATATTTTCATTAAGAAGGAATGACAAAACATGATTTAAAAATATAAATTACATAAATTACTGAAATCTAAGTATTAGTGGAGGTGTGTGTTTAAGTGAGTAAGTAAGAGTATGTGAGAGTGAGTTTTGGTCCTGGGCTCCTTTGAAGAATAGGCCAACTGCCGTTCTACCGTTATGCCGTAGGCATGTCGTAAAAGGCGACCGATTGGCTACGCGAGTCACTATCATCGTGACTACTAGGTGGTAGAGTTCTGCATTGTCTCGCCAGGGTCTGGTACCACATCCTTACCTATTTTTGCCGCAATAGAGTAAGTACTTGTCGCTGTCGTGTTCCGGTTTGGAGGGTAAGGTAACCGGTAAACTTATGCATGTGGCATTAGACCTCGTCACTAGATAGCAACGCATCATTAACATCTTTGGTGTCTATAGGCGATGGTTGACTCTTTCCATCAGGAGACCCATCTGCTTGTTTACTATCTTATGAGATAAAAAAAAGAGTTCTTGGTATATAGGCGCGCATCAGTATAAAATGTATTTGTTTGTAGAAATGCCTACCATACACATAAACTATAAGTCGTACATTATTCAAAGGTGCTTGTAACTATATGCAACTCAAGCTTATTTCTAAGTGGCTGTGCCCGCGACTTCGTCCGCATGAAAAATCTCTAAATGTCCCCGGGTTTTACCCGTATAGTTACCGTTCCCGTGGGATTTCCGGGATAAAATTATTCTATGTCCTTTCTCGGGTCTCATACTATTTTTGTACCAAATTTCATCCAAATCGTTCAGTGGCTTAGGTTATATCTTTATCAGCCAGATAGAAAGGTAAATAAATGAGCTACAAAAAAACCCGAATCACTAAAAGAAATAACAAAAAGCCTCATTATTCGTAAAATATATCGAGTAACACCTTTCTAAAGTTACATATCGCTTATTTAATAGCATAGAATTTCCACTTCACGCCTTATTTAATCCTTTGCTATGGTATTACGCTAATCACTCTCGTATTAATTAAAGAATCAATGACATGAAGAAGAGACAAACACAGAGACAGACAGAGTTACTTTCGTATTTAAAATATTGGTATGGATTGTCTTTATATTTTTTCAACACTTTAAATAACTTGGCAAATTATTAAACAACGGAGCTCTCTCGTGGATGCTACATATTCTAGAGTATTTTGTCGCGTTGCGTGCGTCTCGTCGCATAGAAGCTCAAAACGAGATCTATGTTTTGTACACTCGTTTTATCAGTTGAAATCCTAACGCTCACTGCAATGGATCTAGAAGAAACTGTTGTTGCGTTTTGTCTCTGTGCGCTATTAGAATGTTTTAAATATTTACCATAAAATAAAATGATAAAAATATCAGGCACTAATAGAATTTATGTTTTTCTTTCCAATGGAAAAATATTCAGTATATCCTTATGCCTGACATCCTTTGGATTCCATAATAGTGTTTTCTTTTGATAGGCTTTCAAAAAAAACTCTAACTCACGTGCATCAAGCCACATCGTTGTCGCACGCAGTCACGTAGCATACATGTCTTCACGTGAACATAGTTTGTCGGTAATTAAACGCAGGGGCGGCTCAAGCTCGTGTAGCACCCGTGTGCAATGAAAACCTGGCGCCCCCTAATGGGTCCAAGATGATCCTCTTAGCTGTCTGACGGCGGCGCTCGTGTGCATTTCACAACCTGCACTATAGGTTAAGCTACCCCTGATTAAACGAACGGGAGTGTATACTTATACAGCCTCGCTCTCATTATCATCACGAGTCTCACCGAGACCCCTTTACTTGACTCGAATGCAAAAAACCAACGTATTTTCGAGTGCGAATGAGGACCGCGAGACGCGAAACGACGCGATTAGCACTCCATGTACATACTCGGAGTCGGCCTATCTCGTCTTGTCACCACGAGTGGGTACAGCCGCCATCAAAATACTATTATTTAGTACTAGCTGACCCGGCAAACGTTGATCTGCCTTTTTAACTACTCTTATTTTTTCTATATTTTTTCACATTTTGAACCTTCCCTGGACTTCAACAATTAATTCAAAACCCAAATATAGCCAAATCGGTTCAGTCGTTCTCGAGTTTTAGCCAGACTAACGAACAGCAATTGATTTTATAGTTCCGTATTTAGTTTTCAGCGAAATTAATTTAAGTGTATTTTTGATTCGTAGACGGTGTGCAGTATTTTTATTTAATATATTATGATTTAATTGTTTTTATGGTTATTTTCTAAATCAAAATATAAGGTTGTACCAAAATAGGTGATCATATTTCAACGTAGCGCTCAGTACGTCTAGCAAAAGATATCCAGCCACAAAATAAAGTCATTCAGGGGACTAAAACTTTTTGATTTTCACGAATAAAATAATTCTAATAATTAATAATAATGCTTTGCGCCGTCCTACAAATATGGCATGAGGTTGCGTATTTTTACCTTACTACTCACTTTTACGCTAGAAGTGGATTTTTTATGCAGAAAGTAATAAAGCATTAGGAGACAAAATAATGTTATTCGTAAAAATCAAAAAAATGTAGTCCCTTAAATCACATTCTTTTTGGCTGGATATCTTTGATTAGACGTACTGAACGCTGTGTTGAAATATGATCAGCTATTTCAGTAGGACCTTATATATTATGTCTTATAATTATATATTTGAGTTTAGTAAAATAATTTGCTTTTTTTCTTTTAAAGCTATTGTAAAGTTGGTGTATGAAATAAGTTAAGGAATAGCACCTTAATTTATTTTGCAATTTCTGTGTGCAGTGAATTTAAGTTAGTTGGTGCAGCAGATCTCCAATATTCAATAAGGTATTCTAGATGCGTTTTACTAAGGAATTATGTATTATTTGTTTTGTATGTTTTTGTACTAAATGTGATATTCTTCGTAGTACTTGTAGTAAGTACGTTAATTTAGATTTGACATGCTCAATTTGCGCAAAGTTTATTTGCCATGTTAATTTATCATCTTTAAGTAGTCCTAAGTATTTTTGATATGATCTAAATTATTATTCATGCTGGTGTTTGAGTAGGTATTTTTTTATCGTCAGGCTTAGCCCCTGGTGTGAAAGATTATGGTATGGTTAACTCGAGTTCTCGTGGTTTTGTATCATACGGGGAATCACAAGTTTATTTGATCGCATTATATGCACCAATAAACTCGTCGCCGCCTTGTTCTCTAAGGGATATTTTGGAAATGGTTGACGATACTGAAATAGTTATTTTGTGCGGTAATTTAAATGGATAGGTTGGGATGGATAGGTTGGGTAGCGGCCTGGTTTCAATCCTGTACTGTGTCTGGATCGTGACGACGCGATGACGTGACGACAAGAATGATCAACTACCAATGTCGTTTTGGTACTAAATGTGAAATTTTTGTAGTACTTGTAGTAAATACGTTAATTTAGATTTGACATGCTCAATTTGCACAAAGTTTATTTGCTAAGTTAATTTATTATCTTTAAGTAGTCCTAAATAATTTTTGATATGATTGATGATGACGAGAGTGAACGACGTTGGTAAGCATAGTATAGATTAATGCGTGGACAGAAATGTTCATGTAGCTAAGGCAATATTCCCGCATAAGGACATGTATTTGTATACATGGAAAAGGAATGGCCAAAAGAGTGTGATAGCTCTGATTTTTTTTTTTGAAAAATTTTGATTGATAGTAGACTCCGCAGTTATATAATGGATACGCGTGCCTACAAAGGTCTCAATTTGATATACGGACCACGAATTGGTAGTAAGCTGATAGAGAGGTCTGTTTAAGAACTGGGTTCGGAGAGCTTGAAATAATAAAAAGGTAGTAGCTACGATGGTAGTTACTCGCATAGAAAATCGATCGCCTCTTACAAACTGCCTGGCACAACGGCATGAGGTCTATTTTTAAAGGGAACCCGGACCAACATACGGTCTAATCGGAAAATTTTATTATGTCTAAAAATGATAACACAAATACGATTGTATTAAGCTTCTAAATACCGCTGACGATCGAACAGGATTTATGTTACGTACCGTATAAAACTCGTTTATTTAAGTCAGGTATTAAAATTGCTTCTGACCTTACCATTATACAAAAGTATGGGTTAATCATATTGCTTACGCAATATGTAAATTATTATTGATCATTATAGCGGTATTGGTTACGGATAAATGGGGTAACAGAGATGAAATTAATTAATACGAGAGTGATTAGCGTAATACCATAGCAAAGGATTAAATAAGGCGTGAAGTGGAAATTCTATGCTATTAAATAAGCGATATGTAACTTTAGAAAGGTGTTACTTGATATATTTACGAATAATGAGGCTTTTTGTTATTTCTTATAGTGATTCGGGTTTTTTGTACCTGGCTGGTAAAGATATAATGTTTCACTACTATTAGTACACGTAGGTGACAGAGTTCTGCGACATTCGACATCTTGTCTAGGTTTGTTACCGATTGCTTCCCTATTTCTGCCGCAATTATCGTTATTTTTAACCCGCGAACAGAGGGGTACTTAAGTTTCAAAGTATCTTTACGCCCGTATCCCCGAAGGGGTAGGCAGAAGTACAACAATGGCACCCACGATTAGCCGAAGATACTTGGTCCCACAAATGTGATAGGTGGCAAGCCTATCGCCAACCGGGCACTTTCCAATCCCGGGCAACTTTGTGTTTATCAGAAAACTGAAAAACACTTTTTTTTAAGTGCCCGATTCGAACCCGGAACCTCATGTGGTTGACGCTAACGCTGGACCATTAGACCACAGAAGTTTCAGGTATACACAAGATATGTATATATCTGTGTGTCTCTACGTAGCATCGTACCGCCCAGGCTGATGTACCGGTTTTTTTTAATTGAAAGCCCTATTTTGCGAAATGGTTCTTAGCTTTTTTTACAGAAGAGGGGGCAAACGAGCAGGAGGTGCATCTGATGGTAAGTGATCACCGCCGTCCATGGACATCTGCAATACCAGAGGTCTTGCAATTGCATTGCTGGCCTTTTAAGAATGAGTAAGCTCTTTTCTTGAAGGACCCTATGTCATATCCGTTCGGAAATATCCCTGCCGGCAATTGATTCCACAACAGAGTAGTGCGAGGCAAAAAGTGTCGGGAGAAACGCACAGTTGTGGATTTCCAGGTGAGAACAATACTTACTCCATGTGAAGCCGAATCTTTGTGCCTTATATAGTTGAAGGCGATGGGCCGGCAAAAAGTACTGTCTCGCTCTGCTGAGCACACCGAGCTTTTTACAGGCTAATTTATCCTTACCTTCCAAATGACAGCGAAACTGAACGTAATTCGATATGTCGACTCCCAGGATTCCGATACTGGCTGAGGCTGTCAGGAGAGTATCCCCAAATCGAGGTGATACGACAAAGGGTGTCCTTTTTGCGGTGAACACGCAAAGCTGTGTCTTCTTGGGGTTAAAAGTGACCAGGTCTTGACGATTTTTTTAATATCGATAGGGAAGCGCTTGACTACTGTCTCACCTGATGGCAAGCTAATATGCTGTCTAGTATGGAACGCGGGAGCGCGTTCCATCTGAGGCCGCATCTTAGCTTAGCCTAGCTAGCTAGTTAACCCATCGCATGGGGACTAATTCGGTTTATTTTGGTAAACAATTTGGTGCTGGACGATTTCTAGGATCTGATGATAGAATTGAAAGGTAGTCATGGGAACTCTTAAGCTAAACAAGATAAAAACATCGAGGAATCCTTTATTCTGTTTTAACAAACATCATGGTGCTAGACAATTTCCAAAGTCTTATAATAGAGTCTTATAATAGAATTTTAGAATAAAATGGAGTAAATTTTTATAAGTATTTTGAAGCAGATGGTTATCCATGTCTGATGATAGAACTGAAAGAAGTCTATTACAACTTTTAAGCAAAATCAGATAATCTCTGGTGCTAGATGATTTCTTTTGAGATGGGAACTTTTGATTAAAATTGAGCAGCACCATCAACTTTGGTCTCGATTGATTCATTCTTTTAAGGAGTTGGTAACAGGATGGTTTGCAGCGTCTGATAATAGAGCTAGAAGAAGTCCATGAAAACTTCCGAGCTGAATTAGATAAACCCAGCGAGTGTGGGCTGATTCGTTTTGTTTCGGCAAACACTAAGGTGCCGAATGTTTTCTGAGATATAATAATGATAGAAGTGGAAGATAGCCATCTGAGATTCGGCTGTTAAAGTTGGCCTTTATTGCTAGGAGATTCGCAAGGTTTGATAATGGAACTAGAAAATGACCATGGAACTCCTAAACTGTTGGCCGTGCCTTTGGTCAATTGGTTAGCAAACCTGTCTACACATCCATGAGGCTCGCGTTCAATTTCCAACAGAGGCAAATATTTATTTGATGAGTGTTGTTGTTTATATTTCTGGGTTTGGGGGTTGATTAAATCTATTTAACTAATTATATAATATGTATCTCTATGTATTAGTATCGTTGACTAACACCCATACATCAAACAAATAATTTGCTTACTTTAGGGTTAGATCAATTCGTGTAATTTATCTAGTGATATTTATTTATTTACTTAAAACCAAACGGAATATACCTATTGAGTGTGGATTCATTTGTTATATTTTTACAAACACTGAATCAGAATGATTTTCAGGGTTATATGGTGGAGCTGAAGGCCATGGGAGCTTTGCATAAATAACTTTAGTTCATTGAGTGAGAAACCATGGTAACCTTTACGTGATTCTACAAGACCTTCTTTCGAAGATCATCAGCTTTTTTCACGTTTTACTCTTAAAATGATGCATGTAAAGTAGAATGACGGTCTGAGGATAAGAAAATATGTCGAGGGTTTTTGAATTTTTTAATTTTATCTTGTGTTTCTAAGTACATGGTTTTACATGCCTGAATTGTATGTTTCTCTTATAGTAAAGGAGCCCAAGAGGAGTTTTTGGGATTTACTCGAACGTGGTAGATTAACATAGGGGATACTTCACATACTATTAAGCTTTTCCATGGATTTAGAGTCAGACATCATGCCAGACATTGCAATATTTTTATTAGTGCTCTTGCACTAAGAAAAAATATTTCAATAGCTTTGAGTTGTAGCTTCGTTAAAAAAGCATTTAAAGATGGGAAGACAGGAAATTTCGCGATGTTTAACCTAAAAAGTCAGGACTCTAACCCTTCAGTTAAGCTTGAAAAAAAATGCAATTCTTCCAACAAAAAACAATTTTTTTGAAGGCAAAAATTTCTCCTAAACAGTTTATATTTCATTTATGTTTAAAGTTATGGATAATTAAAAATCCGACACAAATATTCTAGAACAATTTTAGTAAGTACAAAAGGTAGGAAAAAATATCAATACATATTTAAAACTTCGTGAGTGGCTTCTTTTTAAATAATCTACCAAATTTTCTTTTTTGAAATTTTTCGAAAGTGCTGCGAAAACGTTGTATTTAACCTGAAAAACGGTCATATAGCAAATAATGATTTCGCCACGTCGAGCTTGTCGACACTAGCTCAGTGGTAGAGCGTCCCGGCTTTAGGGAGACGGTCGCAGGTTCAATCACTGCGTGTCGATATTTTTCTTTGTTCTTTTTAAAGTTTTTCAAGTTTTCCTAAGCACGGGGTAAGTGCAAAAAAACAAAACAAAATAGTTGTATTTAACTAATTATTTTTCACAGCGGAGAATTTTCGAACACTATAATCACTTGATAACATAAATAATTATTAAGCGATTCAGAAAATCTGAACTATATGGTGTGTAAAAAAACTTGGTCCGTTCGTCAAAGGCATTATTTGATAGTTAATCACATTTGTGTATTTTATGGATATTGATAGATAAATTTTAAAACTATTTCCTTGATTTAAGGGAAAGCTGCTCAATTTTAGTACTTAAATGAGGCACTTTAAAGTATTTTTTTTTTTAGATAAAGAGAATTATTTTATTATTTTTTATAATAATGTCATTGACCTACCTTTATACCTCTTTCGGATCGGACAGGGTTTTTAATTCCTATCGCAATTAAAAATGCTTATATGCGGTATGTTCGCGATGGTAGGTAATTTTTGTGGGACAAAGCATTTTTCAATTTTATATATTCAATTAACTTGTAAATTCAATGTCTGGTCAAGACGTTGAGTTCCTGCGAATAATAGTTACAAGTTTCTTAAAAATATGATTGATTGCTTAAACGATCCGGAATAACATCTAGAAAAAGACGTATTTCGAATTTTTTTCGGAAAAAAAAAATTGCAATTGTTATTAACAAAAAACTAGAAAAAAATAGACGTCCAGTTTTTTGCCAAAATCTCAAAAAGTATAAGTGATAGCTCAAAAATTATAAAAGTATCTGAAAGATCAGGAAATTAAGTTCTCGACTCCCGGAATCGTAGCTCCAATATTTATTATTTTAATTTTAAAAATCGGCTTTCGCGCGGCATTGTCGCATGCGCGCGTCGCGTCGCCACTGTAATGAGCGTAGGTTTTATATAATTTTTATGCAATTGAATAATAATTTTGACATTAAAAAAAATTGGCGTCATCTAGATACTTCAAAGAATATGTTTCCGTGACAATAAAAGTTTCATCACCATTTCTCGAAAAGTTATTCAATTGTTAATTAATAGTTTTTCCACTGGTTTGCGTTGTCATGAGGGGCAGTATAAAAGTAAATTAATTAATATATGAGTAACATTTTTTCCAGTATTTTGTTAATAACAATTGCAATGTCATTCCTGGTCGTTTAAGCCATCAACCATATTTTTAAGAAACTTGTAACTATTATTCGATTTCTCGACTAGACTAAAAATTAAGAAAGTATTTACCAAGAAAAAAAAGCTCATGTATTCTACATATTTTAATCATGCTCTTAGAAAAGCGTAACACTTTCTAAAAAAATATTATGTGCTGATCATCTCCTGAAATTATTAGTATCATTTTTACCCAATTTATGTAATTGGTCTGTTGATATTTTTCCATTATATATCATAAAATAATATTTTATAACTTTTCCCTTCAATGAATTTTTCAAGACGTGAACTTCTGAAGTCATTAAAAGTTACTCCACCCTTCATCTGATTTCTTAACTTAATATTTATAATTCCGAGAAAATTAGTTTAATAAATTTATAGCTTTTGGTGAATTCTACAAATTAATGTTCTCAAATTTATCATATTTAATATTAACAATAAATAAATATCGAATGGACAAACTTAATACACGTACAGTACTGAAATAAAATTATTGCCCGTATTGTACGTGTATTTAGGTGTGTAAACGAATGTGCGAGAGTGTGTGTGACTTTTTTCACAAACGCTATCCTTTTAAAAAAATCCAGTTTTGCTCTGCAGAGTTTTGATTGCCCGATCTGGGAATCGAATCCGGGATCTCATGTGGTCAACACACCGGATCACTAGACTACCGAGGCGATAGTATTTTATTTGTCATTATTTCCACAAAGAAATTATGTATTCTATCAATTTCAAGGTGTATCTCAAGGTGTAAAAAACCACTAATAACAAAATTATTTACGCGCTCACAATATAAATAATTACGGTTTTAATAAAAATTAAAGAAAGCTTGTTTTTTTAAATATTTTATTTGCCGTTACTCCCACAAAGAAATCATATTTTCTCTCATTTTTACTTTGATACTTTATTCATGTATAACAAACCAAAGACAGCGAGATTACTTGCGCGTTTGCAATATAAATAAATATGGTTCCGCAACAAACATCATCCTATAAAAGCATTGTATTATGTATGGGTACTCTGAATAATTGAAAAACACTCAACGCTGCACGAACTTAACAATAAGAGCACGGACAATGGGAATGGAGGGTAATAGAAATTGATTTTTAATATTTTATGAATATTCAAAATGATGTTTTCATTGAAAGAATCAACTATTTGTCATAGATGAGTGTGTTTTGGGTATTCCGTTCCCATGGTATAGTCAGCACAAAAATTCAATGATCAGTGACAGTTTTTCAAAATCGCTATAGGCAAAAAGAAGCAGAGTAGTGTAAGTCAGGGTAATTTTAAGGGTAAAGAGCCCGCTTTGCCCTACAAATGTATGTACCTATCCAGACGCTATTGTATGGAAGTGTGACTCGGGTTAGTACAATCAACGCGGTGAATATGAGATCGCTACGGAAAATTGGTGGCGCAACACTCTGGGCCAGATTTTTAATACTGAAGTGAGAGAGATTAGGCCTAAAAGAATGTGTCGGTCTAAAAATGAAAAAGGGCGTGCTCCGGTGGTTCGGACATATCGAATTAAAGATTAAAAAACAAATATACATCCAGTCAACAAAATATCAGGAATGGATGATTTGTCTATGGTTTAAAATTCAATTCTTTTTTTTTTCTGTAATTAGAATTGCAAATCTGATTTTCATTTTGACGCGGATTTGTTTTTCATTTTATTGATTCAATACAATGCTGTTTTAGTTAAACCATATTGAATCTGTATAGCAAATTTCATAATGGACAAAAATATGAAACAAAAAGTTATTTTAAATTTTGATATGCCAATGAAATTTCGTGTTCGGAGTCCTGAATATGTTAAAGAAGGCTGACTACTATTATTTACTGGTGCTTAATTCAAATAACAAAATGGCAATTGAGTCAAAGCATTTAAGGATTTTACACATTTTCTTACATATTACGCTGTGGTTACAGCACATCTCGACGTTCTATTATGTTTGTGTGTGAGAGCCCTAAGCGCATCTACTCAATTACGTGAATTCGCCTGGCTGCGATGTTTCGGTGATTCGACTTAATCAAAAACACATGATTAATGCTATCCTGATGCTACAGGGGAATTTCTTAATCGTTTAGAACGTCTCCAAAATTTATGCACAAATATATATTTGGTTTACAAAAATTTGACCATATTTCCAGCTTTAGGCGCCAACTTGGTTGGCTTCCTGTTCGCCTTTGTAGGAATTTACGGTTATTGTCATCTTTATATCAAATTGTATTAAATCCTTACTGTCCTTTTTATCTACGCGAAAAATTTGATTTTTTTTCACCCAATTGACCTTTGTCGTCCTTGTGTAAGAGCTCTCTTGCGAGTTCCGGTACATAAGACGACCTATTTCTCCTTTAAGTGTCACCTGAAACAGCACTAGTTATCCATTTAATAGCTTGTTTTGTTTGTAGATATAGTATGTAGTTATAAATTGTATTCATTTAGTAGTTAAGTTTCTTTTGATTCTTTTGTTTTGTACCCGTGTTTTTCTACCTTATTTTATTTTTTTCTCTTATTTTGGGATTGCTGTAAGAAATTTCTTTAGAAATAAGCTTGACTTTTGTACTAATTTTGTCTTTATGTTTACTTTTGTTATTCGTGTGCAATAAATGGTTAAAATAAAATAAATTAATATTACCTTTGGCCTAAAATATGGTCAAGTATTTGATTAATATAGTTAATAATCGACTAGAATAAAACATTATAAAAGGTTTTGACAGTCATGTTTTCGAGGCATTCGTGTTTGTTAAAATTAGAAGTGAAGTGTCGTAATATACAATAAAGTGTAATCAGTTTTGAGCTTTTGTTTTTAATATAACTGTTACTTTACCAGTTATTGTATAAATGTATCAATCATATACCTTTTACGAAGAAGAGCTAACTATACGTTATGTATTATTTGTCAAGGGTTACGAGTTAAGCCCCAAGCAGATTAGCGCGTTCAAACAAATAAACAAAAACTCCTGTTTTATTATTACTGTAGACTCGAGTTTTGTATTGTATTGAAAGTTATTACGAAGTTAAATACTAAGGTAGTGTTCTTAAATATTGTATTCATTAACGAGTGTTTTCAGTTTCGAAGACACTGTCCTGTTATTGTAGAGATTAATTGCCTTTCACTAATCTATTAATTATAAGTTAATAAAACCAGCTGTTACATTTTTGTATTCTAAGTTGAATAATCAGGAGAGCCATTCTGACATGTATATTGACGCGTGTCATACTTGAGCTTAAGCTGTCAATCATTGACATTATTAAATTCGCTTTATTACGAATCACTGTATTTATGTTTCACTCCTAACATATCACATATTCATAATCGATAGGTATCATAGCGGCTTTATCTCCGGTCAGTGTCAAATTACTGCAGTCTTCATTCAAAGTCGTTAAGTAAGTGAGTTTCGGCATAGTGAGCATGCAGAGGGACAAGCAGTTTTTGTCGTTAAACGTGGTCGTATTGTTGACATTGACTGCAGCAGTTCCATGTCATCTGATTGTTGCCAATGATATATTGGGAGCATCCCAATAGGTATATTATTGGCGACAGTCAAATTTACCTACATAAAAATGGCCGTGACACCGCCGTTCCCGTACTACGGGTACGGGAACGGCGGTGTCGTAGAAAATTTATTCGATATTTTTTACTCATTTTTTGCTACAAAGAACTTTAAAAACAAACAACGATTTTAGGCAAAAGAAACTATTTAAAACAAATTAATTAATGTATTAAAGTATCTCGTAAATATTGGTTATAAAATAATGATGTCTAATACTTATATGATCAACTATTGTGATATACAAACAGTATTAGTGTAGGTCAAATCCGTAAAATTGTCGATAAATCGATACAACATGACCAGTCATTTTACTTATCACTTTTTTACGAGGATCCTGATGTCATAACAAACCAGATAACTGAAACAATAAAGACAGGTTGGAAAGATTGTACTCAAAAACTAAGAGAGAGTGATAGTAACTCCAAGTTTCCAACAGATTAACCCCTCAGTCCGAGATACCTGACTCCTTATGATTATACCTATAATTCTTACACCTTTAATTAGAAGTAAAAAATTGCTGTTAATATAAGGTTTAATATTTTTTATTGTTTTAACTAGTATGTAGTGTAAATATTCATTTAGTTTAAGGGTATTAACTTTTTTATTAGAGTTCCGAGCCTAATGGGTAGGAAAGACGTGTATGTTTAACGAGTGTGATACCTAAGCTCAAGCTGTCAATCATTCTTCAGTATTAAATTTGCTTTATTACGAACCACTGTCTATGTTACCTCCTAAGGCTCAATTTAGACTGCCGTGAAATGGAATGAAAGCGACATATTGTAATAAAATTGCACATATGATAATGAATTTAATGTCAATTGTATTACATACGAATTATGAACTAAATAAAGTAACTAGTTGAATTATTGAGAATGCGCGAGGTTCCCCGAAAGATGCGCGACATTTTTTGGCTCGTATTTAGTTCATATATTACTTATGTTGTAAAAGTTCATTATGCTATGTACAATTCATTGTAAGAAGTCACTTCCATTCTATTCCGCTGTGGTTTAAATCGAGTCTAACATACGAATATTTCCTAGGTTTTTTTATAACGCTTGCATCTAACTCAGGTCAGTGTCAAATTACTGCTGTCTTCATTTTGAGAGTCATTGATTCAGTGAGTTTCGACACAGTGAGCATGCAGAGGGACCAGAAGCTTTTGTGGCGATAGATAAAGTTGGTTGTATTGTTGACACTGACTGCACCAGTTCCACGTCAACAATACATCTACAGAATACAATCGATAAATAATTTATATCTATATAGGGTTGCTTTTAAAGATCCGGCCAAATTTTAAAATTAAGAACTAAATATTGAGTTAAAACGCGTTTTAATTATAATTGTAAAATTATTGCAACATGATATAAAAATATTCATCTTAAAACATCCCACTTTTATGAATCGGATGCACCGAGTCGTGTTAATCGGCCGCCGGGCGGTGTCTGCTGGGGTGTCTACACGATTCGCGCTCGACATTAGTTTTCTTAAATTTGTTTACCATTTAAACATGTTAATTATTACACAAAAAAATATTATTAATAGTGACGAACGATACTACCAAATTAGCAAAATTTTGCGTAATTGAAATTATATCTTTAACTTAAACATTAAAATAGAGTACGTCACTTATATTTATGATAACCATTACTTACAACGCATATCACTATTAACAATAGGAGCGATTAGAGCTTGCGTGTCCTGACATCATCTGTATACAGCCTTTTGGTTGGAAAGATATTGTTTATCTATTGTTAGAAGATAGACTGATATTTATAAATAATATTCAAGGAGTATTTATACCTCCATAAAAATGAATCTAAAATCAATAGCTCTAACATAAAAATATTAATATAAAAAATATAAGTACAAACAAAGCTATAAATCTCTAGTGGTAGCCATCGTCTCCATGTGAGCAATTCTAGGTGACCCTGCAGGTCATCCCTGAATCTTCCCACTAAATTGAGGTATTTTAAGCTTAACGAGCAAGAAGTATACCTAAGCAAGAATTTATGAACTCGATGAGTTCAAAAATCTCAAGTTTGTAAAAATTAGTATTTTAGTGTTCGAAAAGACGTATATTTTCAAAACGATGATCAGTTTTGATCTTTTGATGGTGTTCAAAGCAATTTTTGAGCTCTAAGTTCTTATATTCGGCTATAAAATCAATAGGTGAAAAATGTCCAAAAAAAACCTTTTTGAAAAGTTTTGCTATATTTATCAATATAAAGAGCTAATGAATCAACCTGTTGTAATCCAATGTACGGTATTTGATGGATTTTTAAATATATCTGTATTTAATCTTAAAGTTATTTTAAAAATATGAAGTAAGTTTGGGAGTAACCGAGCTGCATCTGTTTAGAGCACACGTGTTTATCGTCGCGCGTTTTTATCGCTAATCTATCGGTCAATTTTCAGTTTTTTATTGAACGCGCTTGTAATGACTAATGCAGTGTGTCATGGTAATCACAGTAAATAGTGCACCCATTATCTATGGAGGAAGTATTAAATTTGACTGAAGATGAAGGTTGTGTTGAAGATACTACCAATACTTTGCGTGAAATAAATAATTCTGAGGAGGCGAACGATTGTTTATTAGATGATTGCATACAATCAGAGGGATCTGTAACTACTATTACTAATTCTAGACCATTTAAGAGAGCACGGATGGGGGAGGAGGAGGAGGAAAATTGGATCACTGTTGGAAATAACGGAAAGAAAATAGCACATAAAGTGGATTTATATATCAACTGTTCGGAGAAATTACCTAAACAGTTTGCGTTTGCAAAATTATTAAAGTCAAACAATATTGAAAATGTTTGTCGGGTAAAGTATGTCAACCCTTATAAAATCTTCATTCAGTTTGAGTGTGCAGAAAGTGCGGAAAGGCTGATAAACTGCAAAGAGTTACAAGATCTAGGATGGAGATGTCAGAGACCACTTGAAGTTACGATGTCCTATGGAGTAATAAAAGACGTGGAATTGGACTTATCCGATCAGGATATGCTGAAAATAATATCGAGCGATCGCGAACTAGTTTATGCAAAACGGCTAAAGCGCAGATGCAAGGATGGTAGTGGGTGGGAAGATAGTGAATCAGTACGTCTCGCTTTCAAAGGGCAATCTCTGCCAACTTCAGTTTATATTTATGGTATGAAAATCAACGTTGATCCTTATGTATTCCCAGTAACCCAGTGCTCGAGATGTTGAAAATTTGGGCATTCTCTTCGCGTTTGCCCAACAAAAAAGGTAGTTTGCCCTAAATGTGGTAAAGGCCATACTAATTGTGAAATAACAACCTATAAATGTGTTAATTGTACTGGCAATCATTTAGCTTTAGACAGATCCTGCCCAGCGTTCAAAAAGGAAAAGCGTCTCAGAGACTTAATGGCCGAATTTATTTGCTCTTATAGGAAGGCCTTACAAATTTATGTACCATCGGATCCACTTGTAGCAAGTGAAGAACAAAGATCTCTAAACTCAAATTCTCTGTCTCGTGCGCCGCCCGAGCAACAACCACACTATGAAAATCCACACTCGTACGCAAATATAACTAAAAATACGCCTTATCGCATACATACTCACGAGAATAGATACCCCGCATTGTTCTCTCAACCACATGCAATGGAGGTGACTGAACCTCCACCTCCACAAGAAAGAGCAAAAAAGAAAAACAAGAGAAAGAGACACAGTGAAAAAGAAGTCTTTAATTGGAATATATCCTCAGAATCTTAGGCAGTTAGAAGTGAAAAAGAAACTGAGTTAGAAAACGAAAGTTACTGGAGAAATGAGAGGCAACAAGGAGAGGAAAGTAAACAGCAGGAAAAAAGAAAAGGGAAACACAATAGATCTGACTTTAATTTTAGGGAGTTGCTTTATGATTTATGTGCAATATTTTCAGACTTCAAAAAAGACATAAAAAGCAAAATAACACAAGGAGTGTCGGTATGTCTTGAATGGTTGATATCCATACTACCATCCGTGGGGCAGTTAATCTGGGATCTGCCTTTTAAAAACATATTTGGATTATAATATGGGTTCTCAATGTAAAATAACCATCATCCAGTGGAATTCACAGAATGTCAAGCCCAAGCAGGTCGATATTGAACAACTACTGACCCAAGAAAAGATTCATGTAGCTTCTATATGTGAAACTTGGCTAAGCAGCAATGTTAACTTTAAAATTAGCAGGTATAATGTCTTTCGTAAGGACCGAGATGACTCGTATGGAGGAGTTGCTTTTCTAGTGCATAAATCTATTAAGTCTCAAGTAGTCCCGTTTCAAATAACCAACCTAGGCATTGAGCTAATATGTATTAGAGTTTTTAACTGTAAATATATCGATTACATTGTCTCGATCTACTGTCCGCCAACCATACGTACTTCTCAAAATGACTGGGATGGAATATTTTCATTCAAAACGAGTAGAACTTTAGTTCTCGGGGACTTCAACGGACATCATTCGAGCTGGTCCTGTAAAACTGATCCGAGAGGTAACTTTATATTTGATTCTATGGCTGACTATAATTTTGTATCCTTGAATGATGGTAGAGCTACTCATATTAAATATGTAAACGGTAATCTCCAAGAAACTTCCCCAGATATTTCTATAGCATCTTCTGATATAGCATTACATTGGGATTGGAATGTCACAAATGAATCATTAGGTAGTGATCATTTAATAATAAAGATAAGCATGTCATATCATAATAATAGCCCTAAATATATAAAAAAAAGAAATTTCAATAAAGCGGATTGGAGTGGATACCATCACTGTATTCTAAATAAATTATCTGATTTTGATTTTGATCATGTTGATCCACAGAGAGGGTATGATTTATTTCTAAGCATAATTAATGAAGCCGCCGATGCTCACATTCCTCTATATAAAATTAGCCAAGATCCTACTCAACACTTTACTCCAAAACACTATTGGACTAGCGATCTATCTAAAGCAGTGGCGGAAAGACGTTTGGCTCTTACTATGTTTCGCAAAAATCCTACCCTTGATAACCTAGATAAGTTAAAAGATAAAGTTAGAAACTCCCAATCACTCATACGAAAAGCTAAAAGCAAATCTTTTGTTAATTTCTGTTCCTCAATCGATGAATCAACTTCTGTACAAGAGATGTGGAGAAGAATGAAGTGGCTAAAGGGATATAGATCAAATATTAACTATGTTAATGAAATTACAGCAAATAAACTTTTGCACAGCCTAACACCTGATTATTTAAGCCCAAATCATCCTACTTTTACGTCTCAAAATAGGAGAATTGAATCGCCTTTCTCACTATGTGAACTCAAAAGCTGTGTTAAAACGGTGGACACTTCCCCTGGGATTGACAACATCTCATACTCAATGATAAGACATTTATCAGAAGAGGCATATGTAATTCTTCTTTCTCTTTTCAATTTATTTTACACCCTTAGTTTTGTACCTTCCCAGTGGCATCACATTCGTGTCGTACCAATTCCAAACCAGGTCGCAATCCCTCGTCATCATCATCTCTACGACCTATTTCTCTTATGTCATGCCTATGCAAAATATTTCACGCTATGCTAAAAATAGGTTAGCGTGGTTCATAGAAAGTGGTAAATTTTTCCATGAAGAAACTACGGGCTTTAGGAAAACCAAATCCTGTTTGGACAATCTTAGCAACCTAGTCACCAGAATTCAGTTGGGCTTCTCCGAAAATCAAATGACGATTGGTTGTTTCATAGACATTGAAAATGCTTACAACAATATAGATTTCGCCGTGTTGGTCCCGGCCTCCTTTGAAGAATAGGCCAACTGCCGTTCTGCCAGGCAGGTCGTAAAAGGCGACCGATTGGCTATCGAGTCACTAACATCGTGGCTACTAGGTGGTAGAGTTCTGCATTGTCTCGCCCGGGTCTGGTACCACCGCCTTACCTATTCCTGCCGCAATAACGTCAGTACTTGTTGCTGTCGTGTTCCGGTTTGGAGGTAAGGTAGCCGGTAAACTTATGCATGTGACATTAGACCTCGCCACAAGATAGCAACGCACCATTAACATCTTTGGTGTCTATAGGCGATGAGTGACTCTTTCCATCAGGAGACCCATCTGCTTGTTTGCTATCTTATGATATAAAAAAAAAAAATCCGCCCTTCTCACAAACTTAGATCGACTAGGAGCCGGAGCAAAAGTTTGTAAATATTTATGGACCTTTTTGAAAGAACGTTATTTAAGCGTACAAGTTAATGAAGCCATTCTATCTCGATCTACAGCTCGTGGAATAGCTCAAGGAGATCCTTTGGCTCCATTGTTATTTAATATTGCAACTCTTCATATTTGTAAGCAAATAACTAATGTAGTAATGCCACAGTACGCTGATGACTACGTGATATACATGACAAGCAAAAATATTAATCTTGCTGTAAATGAACCAACTAGCTCTATCTAAAGTCCAAAAATTGTTTTTTGATCTAGGTTTAGAGATTTCACCTGTTAAAATAAAAGTTTGCATTTTTAAGAAAGGTATTAATAGACAACCCATTTCTCTTTTTTAAAGATATGCCTATAGAGGTGGTACATGATGTTAAGTACCTAGGGATGTGGTTGGATCGTTCTCTAAAATGGAATAAGCATATTTTGGTTTTACTGACTAAGTGTATGAAGTATTTGAATATTTTTAAAGTTCTAGCAGGAGCTGGATGGGGTGTACATCCCAAAGATTAAGGACGTTTGTACATAACTATAATTAGAAGCAGATTGGATTATGGAAGTTTCCTCTATGACAACAGCTACAAAAAGTATTTAAGTAAATTAGATAAAGCTCAAATTCAAGCGCTTAGAATTATTGGAGGTTTTATAAAAACTACGCCGATTCATGTCATGGAATCAGAATTGTGTTTGCCACCTTTACATATTCGACAAATTTTTTTAGGAGGAAAATTTTTACTAAAATTTAAAAACTCAAAATAGTAATATCACAGGCAATCTACTACAAAGACTTCTCAAAAATAACAGATATTGGCAAAATAAAACTAAACCACTTTTGCTTACTTCTTATGAATATTTACAAGACATTAATATTAATGCTGGGACTCAATTAGATATGTACTCTCTGAATATATGGTTTAGTGCCATAGATGTTAGTAATATTATTAGTTTAAATAATATAAATTTTTCGAAAGCCAAACGTTATTATTCCAAGCCTAATTTAAAAGATATTTGTTTAGATTTTATTAATAACAAGTATTCAAATTACTATAAACTATTTACTGACGGATCTAAAGATAAAGACGGAATCGGTTCAGCAGTCTACGCCCCACAGTTTAATATTGGAATTCATTTTAAAATAGAGAAGAAAATATGCATAATGGAAGCGGAGCTTATCGCCATTTCTGAAGCTCTCTCATACGCTGCGTCTCTAGACCAAGATAACATAGTGATCTTTACGGATTCGAAAAGTTCACTGCAGCATTTGGCTCGATGCACCTCGGGTAGCCGAGGCACACCGATAGCCTATACAGTCCTGGATACTATTTATGGACTGGCATCGCGCTCCAAATCAATCAAATTGCAATGGATCCCGTCTCATTGTGGCATTGAAGATAACGAAAGAGTAGATGTTTTGGCAAAACAAGCTGCAACTGAAGGAATTAATTACGACATTATTCCATGCTATTCAGATTTTCTATATTTAATTAAAAATCAATGTGATAAAATCTGGAGGGAATATTTCGATTTAAGGTCAAAAGAAAAAGGAATTTGGTACAAAACGATCCAACCACATCCCCCTAAAAATCCGTGGATCGATAATCATATGCTATCTAGACGTGACGCGGTAACAATCATGAGGTTGTGATCCGGGCACATTCCGTCTAAGAGATTTGCGTTCCTCATGGGAAAAGTTCCCTCACCGAACTGCGATATTTGCGGTGTATCAGAAGACATAATTCACGTCTTGTTGGAGTGTGTTGGTAACGCAACCTACCGATCTACGGAATGTGAGATTTCGCTGATTGCAATATTATCTTATCCCAGCCGCAGTCCAATCATATTGCATCAATTGTAAAGTTATACCATAAAAAATTCTCGGATCAGTTACATTAGTTAAGCTACTTGTTATTTATTCTATATCGAACTATGTGTAATTCAATAATTTATAAAAAATGTTTTAATTATAATTTGATTTTATAGAGCGGCATAATCACACTGTGATTAAGCTCTCAAATAAAGAAAAAAAAAGTAAGTTTGCTGTAAATAGCGTAATTTTAATAGGTTAAGGTTTTGTGCTCAATCAGATCGAAAAGTTATATATAGTATTTTTTTAAATACTGTTTCGCCAAAATTTTATTGAGGTTTTTCAAGATTGGTTGATATTTCTAGAAAGTCTAAGTTGTACGGAATCCAATTGAATGCCAGTTTTGATCCATCAAGCCGTTCAAAATTAATGAGATGTTTACATACACATATACAGACACACACACAGAGAGAGGGAGGAAGGTAGGAGGGAGAGAGATGGGGGAGGGGGAAACAGGGAGGGTGGGAGAGGGAGAGAGAGAGACTGAATTCAGCGTAAAAGTAGTCTGAAAAGGTTCGTCTGGCCTCGAAACGTGGAGAGCTTGGAAACTCAATCGTTGAAAATCGGGGCAAAATCAGTAAATTCGCCGTGTTGGTCCCGGCCTCCTTTGTAGAATAGGCCAACTGCCGTTCTGCCAAGCACGTCGTAAAAGGCGACCGATTGGCTATCGAGTCACTACCATCGTGGCTACTAGGTGGTAGAGTTCTGCAATGTCTCGCCCGGGTCTGGTACCACCGCCATACCTATTCCTGCCGCAATAGCGTCAGTGCTTGTCGCTTTCGTGTTCCGGTTTGGAGGGTAAGGTAGCCGGTAAACTTATGCACGTGGCATTAGACCTCGCCACAAGATAGCAACGCACCATTAACATCTTTGGTGTCTTTAGGCGATGGTTGGTAACTTCCTTATCTACATTCGTAGCGGGAAGTTAAGATACGGAGATATATCCAATCTATAGGAAAGTCATATTTAAGTTCTCTTTTTGTTCAAAGCCAGTTAGTTACCTAAGCTACAGCCAAACGATCCAAAAAGTTAGTTTATAAAGTACTTAATTGAACTAAGTTTTATATTAAAATTATAAATTTAAACAGTAATGCTCGATACAGCTATTAAATGAATTATTAAAATATAAAAAACTAGCGACCCGCCCCGGCTTCGCACGGGTTTGATATATTTATATAGCATATGTTACTCAGTGAAAAAATGTGTAAACGATTGACTCTACGGGCCATCCCTCAAACTTCTAACTAAATAAAGTTATTTTATGCTCAAAAGAGTAAAAAATATAAGCGTAGATTTTTCAGTTCAAACATCTAGTTTTTTAAAAACGGCAGTATATTAATTTTTAAAAAACTATATATTTTGATAACGATAATGGCTTTCAACTCAATTTTTGAGATCTAAAATATTGCTTTAGCTAAACAATCGATAGGTTGAAAAATTCCGATGCAATGTCAAAAAACATTTTATTTTCAATATTCTTCATTGATAAATCCCAAACAATTCGACCCATTTTGATTAAATAAATGGTATTTGATGTAGTTTTTAAAGGAGAAAAGCTGATAAGATTTATAAATCAATCGGTGAATTAACTTCAAAATCATTTTAAAAAAATAATAAGTTTGCTAAAACAATGTAATTTTAATATTTGAAAAGCTATAAGTTTTGAGAATTACATATATATAGTGTCGCTATAAGTGTCGAAAAAACACTTTTCAAAATTTTTCGTCAACGATTACTCCCAAGCAGATATACCGATTTTGATGCAATTTATGTATTAGACGTAGTTTTTGAGGAATAGAGCTGATTAGTTTTTGTAATCAATCGGTACATAAATCTAGAAGTTATATAAAGAAAACTGTTTCGCCAAATTTTTTTATGGTGTTTTTTTCAAAATTTTTCAAAATCTTCTAGATCGAATCGGTTCAAATTTTCAGGAAGCTTAAGTTGAACAGAAACAAATCGAATGCCATCAACCGCGTTTCTATAGGTCCAGCCGTCCAAAAGTTATGAGATGTTTACATACACACATACATACATACATACATACAGACATACATACATACAAACATACTGAAGTCATCGTGAAAATAGTCGGAAAAGGTTTCTAGGACCCCAAAACGTGGACAGCTGGTGAAAACTTGATTTTCGAAAATCGGGGTAAAATCAGTAACTTGCTTATCTACATACGTAGTGGGAAGTTAAAAATGATTAAAATCGATCCAGTAGTTTTGATTTATTCATTACTGCCTGTGGCCCGCGCGCGTTATATTTGGAGTATAACAATTCCCCTTTCCCTATACCATGAAGATTTTCTGTTGTCTTTGGAATATCTAAATTCATATACTACATTTTTACTTATTTACTTATTACATTTTTACCTATTTCTTTTATTTTTACAATTAATATATTATAGAATGTCTTTATATCCAACTTTCACAGCTTTCTTGTCATTTGACAATACAAACATGTTTTCTTTAGAGGTTACTCTTGAAAGGGCGACATATAGTTGACCATGTGAAAAACAGTCAACGCTCAAATCTAAGCCTGCAACGTTGAAGGTTTAACCGTGCGATATGGTCATTGCGAAATATGTCTTTACCGGGAACTCGGCGCCACCGACCGGCAGGTAACCCCGCCACCGCTATGCCCTTGCATTTTAAATCTGTAATATCTTCGAAAATGTTCATTTAAATTACATGCTGTAAACAGCCATATAGATCTATATTAAATCAACAATGTATTTAAGGTACTTAGTTGGATAAGGATTAGTGCTGTATTGCTTAAAATTGCTTCGAAAACAAGCCATTGTTTCTCGTAAAAAGTAAAAGACAAAAAAATGCTATTGTGGGTTATCCGTAAGGGCTAGACATATACCATCGCGGAGTTTTCTGTAGACCTTTTCAAGGTGTACAAATACTTAGTACATTATTTTGATAAATCTCGTAGGGTTCAGCCTGCGTTTGCAATGTAAGCGGAAAAAATTGTAATTATTTACGACATCACATTAGAAATCTCAAAAATTACAGTACTTCTCCACTCTATACTGAATATTATTATACATATAAACCTTCCTCTTGAATCACTCGACCTATTAAAAAAAACCGCATCATAATCCGTTGCGTAGTTTTAAAGATTTAAGCATACATAGGGATATAGGGACATAGGGACAGACAGGGAAAGCGACTTTGTTTTATACTATGTAGTGAAGATAGCAAACAAGCAGATGGGTCTCCTGATAGAAAGAGTCTACCATTGCCTATAGGCACCAAAGATGTTAATGGTGCGTTGCTATCTTGTGGCGAGGTCTAATGCCACGTGCATAAGTTTACCGGCTACCTTACCCTCCAAACCGGAACACGACGGCGACAAGCACTGGCACTATTGCGTCAGTGCTTGTCGCCGCCGCAGTGCGGAATAGGTAAGGCGGTGGTACCTGACCCGGGCGAGACAATGCAGTACTCTACCACTTAGTAGCCACGATGGTAGTGACTCGCATAGCCAATCGGTCGCCTTTTACGACCTGCCTGGCAAAACGGCAGTTGGCCTATTCTTCAAAGGAGCCCTGAACCAACACGGGGAAAACTTTTCATTACTACGCAATACTAGAATATCAGTATAGTATAATATTATGAATAATTTCAAACCAAACCATATCAAACCGAACAGCTTGGAACAAGATCGCTAAACTAATTTCGTAGTTGAACAATCACAAATCTGATTGCCATATGCAAGTTATTGATCAAAGCGAATGTTTCTCTTGGTAATAGAAACAGTGTTTCATGTTAGTCATCTGGCATTTGGTATAAAACAATATTGCAGATATTCCAATTACATTCAATTTACGTTATACGATAATTAACAAACTTCTTATATATTTACTAGCTGTTGCTCACGACTTCGTCCGCGCGGACTTCGTTTACTCCACAAAGCACATTCCCCGTAGGCGATAGCGTGATAATATGTAGCCTATATGTTGACCCGACCTGTTAGTAATATTCATGCAATATTTGAAGTAATACCATGCAGTACTTTTTGAGTTTACCCCGGACATACATACAGACAAACAGACAAACAGATAAACAGACAAACAGACAAAAATTCTAAAAACTATATTTTTGGCTTCGATATCGATTGTAGATCACGCCCCAAATATTCTTTTAAAAAAATATTCAATGTACAGTTTTGACTTTCCTACGATTTTATTATATGTATAGATACGAGTCACTACCATGGTGGCTACTAGGTGGTAGAGTTCTGCATTGTCTCGCCCGGGTCTGGTACCACCGCCTTACCTATTCCTGCCGCAATAGCATCAGTGCTTGTCGCTGTCGTGTTCCGGTTTGGAGGGTACAGTAGCCGGTAAACTTATGCATGTGGCATTACACCTCACCACAAGATAGCAACGCACCATTAACACCTTTGGTGTCTATAGGCGATGGTTTACTCTTTCCACTAGGAGACTCATTTGCTTGTTTACTATCTTATGATATAAAAAAAGAAAAAAGAAAAATAGTAGACACCTTATATAGAGTTGACATAAAGAAAAAATAAACTTAAGTGAATATAATTAGGCCTAAAATATTTAAATCTTGAAATTTGCAAATATTTAAGCAAAATATATCAAAAAAAACTTGAGAGGTGTCAAGGGACACCCGGATGGAACGAAGTTCCTTTTATTATTATTTACAAAAAACCTGTGTACACTCAACAAAAATAATCGTCGCGACACCACACTGTTCAATGCGAAATAGAATTTCGGCACCTGGTCGAATTTCGGAACCCGGTCGAATTACGGCACCCGGTCGAATTTCAACCCGCGGTCGAATTTTGGCACCTGCTCGAATTTCAACCCACGGTGGAATTTCGGTACCCGGTCTAATTTCGAAACCCGGTCGAATTTCGGCATCCGGTCGAAATTCGACACTCGGTCGAATTTCGACACTCGGTCGAATTTCGACACTCGTTCGAAATTCGACTGTCCGTCGAAATTCAACTTTTGGTCGAAATTCGACATTCGGCGGAAATTCTGTATAAATGTCGAACATTTGGCACTAGAAAAAAAGTAAACTTTCTCTGTCTGTCCTTTGTATGCTTAAATCTTTGAAACTACGCAACGGATTTTGATGAGTTTTTTTTAATAAATAGAATGATTCTTGAGGATGGTTTATAAACCTTTCCGATATTCCCACGGGAACAAAAGTATATAATAATAGTAAATAAATAATAAATATCACTGGCCAAATTACACGAATTGATCAAACTCCAAATTAAGTAATTTATTTGCTTTTGTTATGGATGTTAGTCAACGATAATAATACATAGAGATACATATATAAATACTCAAATAGATTTAATAAACAACCAAACCGAGAAATACAAACATCTACGCTTATCACATAAATGTTTATCCCTGCCGGAAATCTAACCTGAGCCCCATTAACGCGTAGTCAGGTTCGCTAACCACTCGACCAACGGGGCGGTCAAATATATCTTCGCAGTTACTGATTTCATCCTCATCAAATCAATAAAAAACAAGAAAAATGTTTGTGAAAACAATAAAATTGAAATATCATTATAAAATACATTTCTATTTTGTGTTTGCAGAAGATTGAATTTTGATATTATGATAATAAGGACCGAATTGCGGATAGGAGGTTATAAACAGAAAAATTTATTTCACAGACCACATGAATACTAATAGACACGCCATTAAGAGGGAAACATGTCGTCGCGCGTATGAGCAAACGTTCCTATCACTGTCAAAATATCATACATTTATAGGTTATATTATATTGTGGAAAATTAGAAATAAACCATGTTGTACTGTTTTATCGTACCAAATGAGATGACAAGGTTTAAAAATTACCTTTGAAGTGACTTTATTTTATCGGTAAGTAGTTATAACTCTGTATTTCTGTATGTAATATAAAGCTATACTTACAAACTTAGAAATTGTCTTGAAAGGCGTATCCACTTAATCCGTGTTTTATCTATACATATAATAAAATCGTAAGAAGTCAATGTATGTCCGGGGTAAACAAAAAGTACTGCATGGATTTACTTCAAATTTTGCATGAATATTACTAACAGGTCGGGTCAACATATAGGCTACATATTATCACGCTATCACCTACGGGGGAAGTGCTGTGCGGAGTAAACGAAGTCCGCGCGGACGAAGTCGCTGGCAACAGCTAGTTTACAATAAATATAGAAAATTTAACAGTTTATTTCAATAATGTCACTGTTTGTTACCAGATTTATTCTTAGAAATGTATTTTCTTTATCTAAAAGCTATTTGACAAAGATCTGTCTTTAGATATAAGTCCGCTTTTGTGCTTAGTTTCGTACAAATCTTATTAATAAACAGTTATTATTAATGTATACTAGAATTAATTCATCAAAACATCGCGATAAACCGTTATTATTCGATCATTAAAATTAAACGCCATATTGGTCCGAGCTGCTTTGAAGAGTAGGGAAAAGTAACGCACCAATAACATCTTTGGTGTCTATAGGCGATGGTTCCTCTTTCAATCAGATATCTAATTTCTAAAGGATACGGTTTTCAAATTACGATGAAATATCAGAGGCTCTAGAAACAATTTGTCCGCGTTATTTTTATGTTATACTAGCTGACTCGCGCAGCTTCGCCCGCGAGTAAATTAATATGTCGTCAAGATAGCTTTTCATACAAATTTCATCCCCTATTTCAACTATTTAAAGGTTGATTTTTTTTTTTAAATTAGCCTATATTTGACCCCGGCTCTTCAAATACTTCCATGCCAAATATTATGAAAATCGATCCAGCGGTTTAACCGTGAAAGCGTAACAGACAGACAGACAGACAGACTTTCACATTTATAATATTAGTATGGATTTAGTGTAATATTGGTGGAATTGGATAATATTTGAGTGTGGGGATCTATTAAGGCGACTAAGCACGTGTACTAAATTTTGTAAATGCATATATGTTTGTATGTTTGTCCACGAAATTCTCGGTAACTAAAAGCCGTATCAAGACCATTATTTTTAAGTTTAATTAGGTATATTCCAACTAAGGGAACAGTTCTAGTTTCATCAAAATCAATTCAGCAGTTTTTGAGATATAGGAATAGTTGACAGTATTTTAAATTCGGTTCATTTTTAGAGTTCTGAAGTCAAATGACAAACCTTTACAATTTTGTTATGTCCTTATGTCCGTCTGTAAGTCACAATCATGTGAAATTTGAAAAATAAGTGTATTTTATGAACCCTTACAAAACTATGCAGCACGATTTTAAAAAAATAATTAAGGTAATTGAGGGGTGAAAAAAATTTAAGAAAGAATAACCGTATGGGCTATCATTGGATAGGTCTTCGTAAACTATATAGGGGTATTATTTTTTTTTTTTTTGAATATTTTGTGATATATTCGTTTCTGAAGTGGCTGGAAGAATAGGAACAGACATCAGCAGGCCTACTCTTGAAAGCAATATAAATCTTAAACCAATATTGATAAAAACAATAAGTTTCGAATATCGACAAAAAACGGTACTCTTGAAACCAATATTGCCCACATTGATTCAGTATAATAACGACCTAATTATTGAAAATAGATGTCATCGTTACGCCTCAAGCTAGTGTTACAAATGAAAATTTTAAGTACCGTTTTAAACAAAATAACGAATAAAAGCAATAATGAGTAGTTCCAAAAAAGTTCAAAATCCGTGTGGCGCTGTCGCCGACTCTAATAATTGAATATAGTTGTCCAGAGTACGAAATACTTCAAAATTCATTGAATATTCATTTAAAATTGAAATCGGTTTTCAAGAGTAGCCCTACTGATATGACAATATACAATTCCCGTGTTAATCTGGGCTTTTTCATATAGATATATACCAACTGCCAGGCAGTCAACGCAACGTCACCGCCGGTATCAAAAATATTCCACCGTCTTACCTACTCCTGCCGCAATAGCGTCGATGCTTGTCATTGTCGTGTTCCGGATTGGAGGGTAAGGTAGTCAACTGTGCGTTTTTCTCGACACTTTTTGCCTCGCACTACTTTGTTGTGGAACCAATTACCGGCAGGGGTGTTTCCAAACGGATACGACTTGGGGGCCTTCAAGAAAGGAGCTTACTCATTCTCAAAAGGCCGGCAACGCAACTGGTATTGTGGATGTCCATGGGCGGCGGTGATGACTTACTATCACGTGCACCTCCTGCTCGTTTGCCCCCTCTTCTATAAAAAAATATCCCGCCACACAGATAGCAACGCACTATTAACATCTTTGGTGTCTTTAGGCGATGGTTTCTCTTTCTACCAGGAAAGCTATCTGTTTGTTTGCTGTCTTATAATATTTAAAAAAAATCTGGGCCGAAAATTTTGTCTGAGATAAAAAATTAAAGAAAATATTTTTACTGTAATATATGTTTGTAAATATAATATATGGTCATTAATCTTGAAGATATAAGAGATTTACCAATAAACAAATTTAAAAATGTATTAAAACAAAATTATGCAAAAATCTAATTTCAGAATTTCAGATTATTTTAACGACAAAAGAGACAAAAGAGGTATTCATTGCTCCTCATGCTAATCTCCGATATTTATTGTAATTAATTAAAAGTAGTGGTTCATAAAAAAACCAAGTTTGCTAAGTTTCTTCCACCGGATCTTTTCATATTAGTGCAAGGCTACGTTCAAATACGGTAGTAGCTATAAAATTATCGACCCATCAAACGTGACTGTAAAGTTTAAATTTGAATAGCAATATTATTATGAATAGGTTTTTTAATTACGCTAAAAACTGATCAGTTTGAATTAAAGGGTTTGAATTTTGGGCGACACATTAGAATTTTTTCAAAAGTAAATCTAAACAGTATTTTTTTATTAATTAAGATAATAATAATGATACATCACTAAAAGAGTTATGCGATATTAAATTAACATAATATGATTTTTTTTTCGAAATGAACTTAAGCAGTTGGTCCAAAAGACCGCTACTGCGAAACCGGGCTTTTGGGACGAGCAAAGTGCTCAGCCAGAATTTAAGTTAAGTGGGCTAAGAGCCCGCCCCAAGGGTGTCTCGACCTGTGAGACCGAACCTCGGCTTAGGGCAGTATCTTGATGATTGGTGGGAGAGTAAGTGGCATCAGGATTTCGACTCGTTAATGGCTCTTGACTGGAGTCTCGAGTGTTGGCGGGCCGAAATAGTGGGCCGAGTCGACTTTGGCGTGTGCGTATGCGTTTGAATTGTGAAGTGTACAATGTGATCGGATGAGGGTCGGATAGGGATAATATGATAATATACGTTGATCAAATAAATATAGAACTTGCAAAATGAAATTATAATCCTTCTCTCTCATAGCTTCGCCATAACATTGTTAAAAAGAAAGTTAAGAAAAATCCGAGTTTCAGAAAAGCGAGAATTTGGAGGCAATCTATAATTCAATTTGGATTTCATATAATTGATCCCCACAAACCTGCGTCGTAGATATGATGGAGCAAATTGTAGGAAATTATTCAGGCTGCACTCTGCGGTGAGCTGACATTACGGCTATGACTAGTAAGTGCATGACACAAGGTCATTGAAATAGACGCTATTTATTTGTTGATTCTTATATTACTACTAGCTTCAGCATGCAGCACTCTGCATTATAAAATTTTTGGCATATCCCGTGGGATCACCTAAGTTTTCCGGGATAAAAAAATAGCTTATGTGCTATTTCAGGTCATCATCTATCTGTATGCCAAAGAACACGGACGAGACATTACACATTATTTTTTTAATTACTACCTTAAAATTTAATATATTCCGTAAGATTCTATATCAGATCTTTAACTTATCTACATTTAATACTAAAAAATTAAACTTAGGGAATAGTAGCTAAATAAAGTTGGAATTTAGGTAAGGTTAACGATGCTTGCATCTCTAAGTAGTCTGTGGGTTAAAGTAAACATTCAGTTATCTCCGTAGTAGTGCTTATATATTTATCTTGTTTTTGGGTGTCCTTAGTACAACTGCTAATCTCAGAAATCTAAGTTACATTAACAAAATTCTGAGTTAAGATTTTGGCAAGACACTTTTTAGATACTTAAAATAACAAAAAATAAATTAGATTTATACTATTCTTTAGTATTCCAAGTGTTAATACATTACTTTAATTTTCGGCAAAATAAAAGAAGTAGAGGAGTTACAATATTTGCTCATACTAGCTTAAAGCACAATATTATTGAAGAACATTGTATTGATGATGTTCATTACATGTGAATACACGTTAAGAAGTTTTCTCTTGCAGTTGGTGCTATTTACAAGCCAGTCAAAATGTAAGTCAAAAACTTCCTTGATACATACACCCAACAATTGCAAAAACTGAAAAGAGCCCGTGAATCAACCCGTGACTACAAGGATAATTTAAAGGAGAACAACTTTAGAATTCTCAATAAAATCAGTCTAAAATATTGCACACATGATACTATGACTACAAAAACTTTACTAGGTCATGTAATTATGATGTATAGAATCATCGATATTAATTTACAGATTGCCAGATCGATGGATAATTATTTAAAAAAACTAAACCAAAAACTAATCAAGTCATTTATTGTTCATTCTGTATCACCATCCTTTTTCACGGTCCCCACTTAAACTATTAATAGCTACGTCACAAAGTTGGATGTCTCTTCTCTGAGTTATAGAGAATAAAATTTAATCATTCACATTTCAAGCCGTTTGTAAGTTATTTCTTGACTTCTTACATACGTTGGATAAAGAACTCGTCAAAGTGTTCCCGAGAAATACTGCTGCGGTAAGAGCAATTTTCTAGTAAAATTTAATCATTCACGTTTCAAGCTGTTTGTAAGTTGTTTCTTGACTTCTTACATACGTTGGATAAAGAACTCGTCAAAGTGTTCCCGAGAAACACTGTTGCGGTAAGAGCAATTTTCTAGTTTGCATGTAGATAACTTATAAGGTTGGTTTGGGTCTCCTTTGAAAAATATACCGATTTTAATAAAACTTGAACTGTTCCCTAAATTAAAATACACCTGATTAGAATCAATAAAAATATCTCGATGTGGCTTTTGGTTTCCGAGAAATTCGTGGACGAACATACAAAAATACAAACTACATAAACAAGGCAGGCAAGCTAGGCTGGACATAGGCTATTGTTTACCTGATTGAGCTAAAGGAATCTAATTAAGTATCTCTTCCTCTTTGAAAAGTCTGTTAAAAATTATCACTTTTCGAATCGACGCGATTTTGTTATATCGATACCCCTAATTTATGTTTAATCCTAGATTAAAATGTGGATTCCGCGGATTATTCATGAAATAAGATAATTATCTTAGAAACTGTATATCGTAGGAATTATAAATTCCAACTTCATCCCAAATTCAATTAAGTTCTCTCTAAGTTACAAGATGAAAAAGATTTGTCGATTTCAATACTTTCCGGATCCAATCAATGGATTAACTTTTTATTAAAAATGTAACTTCCAATTTCATAAACCAGTATTTTTTTGGGATTCTAAAGCAAAAGATTGCTTTAGGAACCTGGACGGAATATTATATAATACATGTACAATTGAATTTTGTAACGCTAATAGAAAATTAAATATTTATTATTTATGAAAAACTGTGAAAGGGCTTGCTTATAATATTTATTATTTATGAAAAATGTGAAATATTTTACTAGTTTGGACATGTCGAAAGAATGGCAGATGAACTATTAATAAAACATAAACATAATATGAATGTGAATGGATGTAAGTACCGGGGGAAATCAAAACTAATGAACCACAATGAAAACTGTTTCACTACATATTATATTGTAGTAAAAATCCGTCATTTTCGATGAAAACTTATAAAGATACGATATTTATTAAACTGCTCACAAACGTACTGGCAATAAATTTCTTTTGAAAATAAAGCAAGAAGAGAATTTGCTTCAAGTTCAAACCTTTTAACGATGGAACCGCAAAAGACAGTAATTAAAATGAATTTTAAGCTTCTTTGTTGTTACTCAATTCAAAAGATTTTGAAATAATATTAAAAATATTCTAATGAGTTTTGCTAGAATTTAATTTTTCTTGTAAAGAAATATCAAATTGTACTTTTACAGCAACTTTTGTCCCGTGTTGGCTCCGGGCTCCTTTGAAGAATAGACCAATTGCCGCTCTGCCAGGCAGCAGACCGATTGGCTATGCGAGTCACTACCATCGTGACCACTAGGTGGTAGAGTTCTGCATTGTCTCGCCCGGGTCTGGTAACACCGCCTTTCTTATTCCTGCCGCTATAGCATCAGTGCTTGTTACTGTCGTGTTACGGTATGGAGGGTAAGGTATTTTTTTTATTTTAAAGGGCAAAGGGCCCACCTCTCGTTCCCACCACTGTAACTTCTGTAAACCAGAATCAACAGCGGCAACCTTCCTGATAACCACTGAGGTGCGAGCTCAGCGTGCCCTGGGGGAAAAGCTAAGCTGTCATGGAACCCGCATCGAATTTAATCAGAAGAGTATAGTAGGAGTAGGAAAATACATCCAGTTTCCCTCCCTTTATAGCAGGAGACAGCGTAAAGATAAAGCAAAAACTGCTAAGAAATGAGACGTTTACAATCAGGTTAAGCCTGATTGCTATTGCACCACGGTAATTTAGGTATTTGAGGACCTACGAAAATGGCCTACTTAATTCTGCTTCCAGTAGTATGTATGACAAAATCGCTTGAAGGCACGGAAATTCCCACGTGTTGCTACAAGGTCGGAATAGTAGATTACCCCGGATATACATCGTTATACTATCAAGCATTTGGCTACGTTCATTTTGCCAGAGATCACACTCCCAAAGAATATAATGTGCAGTTTGTTCATATTTACAGTTTATGGTGGAACATTCGCAAAATGGAGAAGGAACTAATTTGAACGAGAATAATTTAGCTTTAAAATTACCATGACTAGTAAGGAACTGTGCAACACAATGATCTATTTTTATCCACGTTTTACTTAATCGTTCCCGGACGCAGGGAAAAGAGTTATATAAATGCCGTCCTTTAGGTGAACAGCACCAACGCGACTGCCATTAATTTATTAATTCATTAGTAACATCCATCACAGGATTAAAGAGGCGACGTATTTTTGTTTGAGCTTGCGGATCAATAAATTCTGGGCTAGTAAAGTTCTTAGAATTATAGAACAATGAGGCCCAACGCTGAATTTCTAAATCTAATGGAAATACACCTGATAAAACGGGTAAAGCTTCAGAACTTACAGTGCGATATGCTTCACACAGAAATATTAAAGCCAAACGCTGATTTTGAAGTAATTTACGCCAGGTCGCGCCGCTTGTAACTTTATCAGCCCATGCTGAACATGCATAAGTAATACAACCTAAATAAGTTGCGTTTATAACGCATTATCTTTAAAGTGTTAAAGGTTAAACCCCACGTTGAGGTAGATATGCTGGCAAAGGACAAGTAATTCCGTTTAGCTTTTTCACTGTTATAGTTAATATGATTTATAAAAGTATAGTTTTTCTCTAAAACTAAACCTAAATATGTTACGGACTCTTTTCTCTTTACTGTGCTATTATTTAATTTTATACTAGGAGACGATAGAAGTGAATCTTTTAGTATTAAGAAGAACGTTTTATGAGGCGCAAATTTTAAATGATTTCTGAATCCCCAGTTGGATATTAAATTAAGACTAGTATAAGCCAGTGACTCTATCTGTGCTCGTGTGTTTGCTTGTATTATTAAAGCAACGTAAGGGTAAGGTAGCCGGTAAACTTATGCATGTGGCATTAGACCTCGCCACAAGATAGCAACGTACCATTAACATCTTTGGTGTCTATATTCCATATACCATCGCCTCACGGTGCTCAAACAAGGTGCTTTTCTCCTAAAAGCGTTTTGAAGACGAGCTGCACAGTCTTGCGGAGAAAGAGAACTTTTAAAACCATAAAAAATCATCGCTCTAAAATATTTTCAACTTAATTCCATTTTCGTTGTGTACGTAGAACTTTGATGTGTAATAAAAAAACAATTGACAAATCATTTCCCGCCAATTGTTTTTTTATTACTAAGAAGGTTGCAACGTTTTAAAAATATAACATTCAAAATTCAAATAGTTCCGATTAGCTAGAAGTGCAAAACTTTTAGTGTGCCCCAAGTAAGTAATGATATCGATTGCATATATTTATTTTATTTTGAACAAAGCAAATATAACAAACATATTCAAATATATTTTTTCGAAGTGGGAACACTCAATGGCTCAGCGCCATTTTGTGTTTGTTTACTTCCCAATATATGCACATACAATTAAGTATTTTTCAGTTTTTTTTAATATCATAAGATAGCAAACAAGCAGATGGGTCTTCTGATGGAAAGAGTAAACCATCGCCTATAGACACCAAAGATGTTAATGGTGCGTTGCTATCTTGTGGCGAGGTCTAATGGCACATGCATAAATTTACCGGCTACATTACCCTTCATACCGGAACAAACAGTAACAAGCACTGACGCTATTGCAGCAGGAATAGGTAAGGCGGTGGTACCAGACCCGGGCGAGACAATGTAGAACTCTACCTACCACCTAGTAGTCACGATGGTAGTGACTCGCATAGCCAATCAGTGCCTTTTATGACCTGCCTGGCAGAGCGGCAATTGGTCTATTCTCCAAAGGAGCCCGGAGCCAACACGGGGCAAAAGTTGCTTTAGAAGTACAATTTAATATTTCTTTGCAAGAAAAAATAAATTCTAGCAAAACTCATTAGAATATTTTTAATATTATTTTAAAATCTTTTGAATTGAGTAACATCAAAGAAGCTTAAAATTCATTTTAATTACTGTCTTTTGCGGTTCCATCGTTAAAAGGTTTGAACCTGAAGCAAATTCTCTTCTTGCTTTATTTTCAAAAGAAATTTATTGCCAGTACGTTTGTGAGCAGTTTAATAAATATACCTAGTTTCTTTATAAGTTTTCATCGAAAATGACGGAGATGCAGTTTCAAAGAAATTATTGAGGTTTATTTATGTGATTGCTCTCTCCTCGAAACTATCTTTATATTAATACGTGAAGCAAAATCTTTGTACCTTTTTATGACAATTACGCAAAAGGTAAGGTAGTCAAACTTAACAGATTTTATTGTTCAGCTATGGTTGGATTTCGTCCAGAGAGTGCTAGTTAATTGTAAAGTATAAATATTTATTAAGCAAATTAAAGTATAAACAAACTAATTTGTGTTTAAGCTTAGACTATATTATTATTATTTTTTAAATGGTCTAAGATTGAACATATATTAGGAAAAAATTACACTTATTACAATTACACATATATTTGAAGGCACCATTAAAATTTTCGGTGTCTCACTCTGACACTTGACAACTTGACTGTCGACGGTGAAGGTTGCCTCTTTTCATCAGAAAGACTATCTGCTTATTTGCTCTTATGATACTAAAAGAGCACATGATAATAATACTTCAATTATTAGAAACTAGCTGAACTGACTAATGTTATCCTGTTTTATATAATAATATTCAATTTTTACTGAAATTCTATGGTTTAATATTATATACCTATGCGAAAGTAAGTTTGTATGTATATTCTACACTTTTCATCATTGTCACTTGGTGAAACTCCATTTTAATAAAATATTTGTTAAATAATAAAAACCAGTTGGAAATTAATTGTAATTACCTTTTGTGAAACGGTGCAAGTAAGTATGTTTGTTTGTTGTGCTTTCACGGCTAAGTTGCTTAGCAGATTTTGATGAAATTAGAGGTCTAGAAGGTTGAAATAGGGAATGAAAGTTTGTATGAAAACTATATCGACAAAACCTGTTACTTTTGAAAACTTGGTTTGATTTTGAATTTTCAAACGGTATTTGACGCAAATTATTTTAATACTTTTAAATCTCCAGATGATGAGAAAAGTAGCATCTTGACGCCTGTATCCCCGAAGAGGTATGCAGAGGTACAAACTTGTGCACGCAAGTTTAGCCGAAGATACTTGGTCTCACAATGTGATAGGTGGCAAGCCTATCGCCAACCGGGCACTTTCCAATCCCGGGCAATGTTGTTTTTATCAGAAAACTGAAAAAATACATTTTTAAATTGCCCGACCCAGGAATCGAACCCAGGACCTAATGTGGTCAACTCCGACACCGGACCACTAGACCACAGATGATGAAATACCTCAAAAATATGTCATACATCACTATTTTCAAAATTTTACATCAGCAAATAACTCTCAACCAAACGAATTGATAAATTTTAATCCGATTTATGGCGTTCGACATAGATTTTTAAAGATAACGCACGAAATATCAAACGCGCAGATAAAATAGTCGTTGTGTTTCCTGAAATTTGCAATTTTCTTAATTTTTCATTCCGTTTTACTAAGATTTTATTTAAAAAAAGTTAAATAAAATCGTTGAAGTCGTTCTCATATTTTGGCCCTATAAAAAGAAATAGGAATTATTTTTTTTATAAAGTGTGTGTGTGTGTTATAAAAAAAATTTTTTTATAAGCAATTTTATAAAGTAACAAAAATCCAGTGCAACCGGTAAAGAGCGTACAGATAATTCGATGAATTAAAAAAAATTAAATTATCTTATTGTTAATATAAAAATATTTTTAAATACTGTTATTATTTCTTCAATTTCGTTAAAATTTTGCGATTATTTTAAACTGTACGCACCACCTTGAGTCAGTGGCCGTCACATTAAAAGAATTTGCACTTGATGTACATAGTAGCATCGGTCGGACATAGTAGCATCTGTGTTTGACAATTGTTATTTTTCGGCTGTAACTTTGTGTTGCCATACTAATAGAGAGAGGGGAGAGAGAGAGAGAGAGAGAGAAATATCCGCATAGAAATGAGATTAAATTACAAATCTTTCCATCGGTTTTGGTGATATCTGTTTCTGAAAAGCCCATGAGATTAAGAGCTATTTTATATCTTTACTCATTATTTTGTCATTACTCATTATTTTAAATGTTTAAATTTGATATTGCATATTTTTAAGAAATTTTGTAGTATTTCTGGATTAAATTTTCACCTACATAATGTTCTATAAACTTTTCTATTATTCTATTAAAGTTCCATAAGAAACGGTACAGCCATTCTAAAGATTGTATCAACTTTCAAACTTCAGTACGTAGAATATGTTGTATCCATCGGTTTTAAAAATAATGTGCTCATCAGCGCTCATTTTGTTTAGTTTATTCTCACGCTGCGGCTATATATATATCGGGCTTCAGCGAAATTGCTAACAACATGACATTAGTGCTGTGTGCCAGGGGTGAAAAAGGTAGCCAGTAAAATTGAAGATTGCATTAATAAAAATAATGATATACTACTTAAAACTAAAAATAATCCAACAGCATCAATTAATTACGTTAACAATTACTTTGCAAATGTAGGGAAAACTTTGGCTAATCAATTCTGTAACCAGTCTCAAACTTTAACACACATCAATAATTTACCATCTCAAGTAAATTCGTTGGGGCTTTTAGAAACTAACGAGTTTGAAATTTATGATGTGATGCAAAGTCTGAAAACTAACTGTGCAGTAGGTTGTGATGGTATCTCAACTAAAATTATAAAAGAATCTGCAATAATTCTGGTACCACTTATAACGCACATATGTAATATCACCCTGAGTTCTGGAATTTTCCCTAAAATTTATAAAACATCCATCATAATGCCAATACATAAAGGTGGATGCAGAGACAGTGTGCTAAACTATAGACCAATTTCCATCTTGCCATCGATTTCAAAAATTGTTGAAAAAGTTATAAATAAAAGAATAACATCCTTTCTTGAACAATTTAATATTTTGTCATCGAATCAATATGGCTTTCGATCTGGTAATTCAACAGAAAATGCTGTATTAAGACTTACTAATTTTATTGTTCAGGAATTAGATAAAAAGAACAAAGTAATCGGAATTTTTCTTGATCTGGCAAAAGCTTTTGACACTGTCTCTGTTCCCATTCTTGTAAAAAAGCTTGAACGTGTTGGTATTCGAGGTACTACCTTGAAATTGCTGGAAGACTACTTAAGCGGAAGAAAACAAAAGACTCGTATCGGTGGAGTGACTAGTGGTGATGAAGAGATCAATTATGGCGTTCCACATGGTAGTGTTTTGGGTCCAACATTTTTCACTGTCTACGTGAATGAGCTATGTTGTCTGAACTTACCTCATGGGAAAATATTTTCTTATGCAGATGACACGGCGCTAATTTTCGTAGGCAAAACTTGGGAAGAGGCGAAGAATTATGCTGAGAAGGGCCTAAAGATAGTAGCAGAATGGTTGTGTGTAAACCAGCTAACACTTAATGTCAAAAAAACTAAATTTCTCCCTTTTAATAATGCACCTCACAAAACTCCAAATTTAGATATTAAAGTTCACACTAACTGTTATATCACTAATTGCAACTGTCCAAAATTAGAAAGTGTGAATAAGTTGAAATATTTAGGTGTGGTTTTAGATAGAAGGATGTCCTGGAAACCTCATATTGATACTCTTTGTTCCAGAGTTCGTAAACTTATTTATATTTTTAAAAGTTTAAGAGAAGTGGCCGACCGTAAAACCATTTTTAATGTGTATGATGCCCTATGCAAATCTATACTCACGTACTGTATCACATCATGGGGTGGTGCTTGTACATCACATATATTACCTCTGGAACGAGCACAGAGAGCCATTTTAAAGGTTGCAACTTTTAAATCTTATCGATCTAGTACCTCCGACCTTTATAATGACTGTGGAGTTCTAACAGTCAGACAACTTTATATCTACAGTATTATTACTATGCAACACAAAAAAAGACACACAGTAGAAGAAACAAATAATAAAAACAGAGGAAGAAGAGACATTGCTTTTGAGATACCCTTATGTAAGACTAAATTAGCACATCGTCATGCATTATTTCTAGGGCCTTATCTCTATAATAAAACAAAAAAAATTCTCACAAATTTGAATACAAAAAACAATTCAGAGCTTAAATACACAATTAAGAACTGGATAAAAAGTCTAAGCCCCGATGACACGGAAAAATTCTTTAAAATAATCTATTCCTAACACAATATTCATAAAAATGACATACACAAAACACTTACGTACATGTATATACATACGTACACATACATATACCCTCACATACCCACACACACACACACACATACACACACACATACACACACACACATACACACACCTTACAAAATACCACACGTTTATTTTTTGTAATATAGATATAGTAATATTGATTAGAAAGAATGTTAAAATTAGAAGACTAATTGCTCACATAAAATTATCATGTATAATAGGAAGGGTTAGCAGATCCTACGACACAAGTTTAGCACTTAGTGTAGGTTCTGCGCGCCAATTGTACACCCATTTGTATGTAAGCACTTTAGTATAGATTTTATTATAAATTTTTGATATGTACAAAAACATGTAAATCTTGGTTTTGAGAAAATAAACGTATTATTATTATTATTATTATAAATAAATATTACTAAACAAATTACATGGAATGATCTAACTCCAAATTAAGCATATTAATTATTATATGTAAGTTGACATAAAATATGTTTACTATTTGTAAATACATTATGTAAATACATTCATCCTTAAATATTAATAAGTGTAATGTTGAAAACATTACACTTATTAATATCAGCATCAGCATAATCTTATAGCAAACAAGCAGATGTCTCTCCTGATGGAAAGAGTCAACCATCGCCTATAGACACCAAAGATGTTAATAGTGCGTTGCTATCTTGTGGCGAGGTCTAATGTCTAATGTATGTGGCATTAGACCTCGCCACAAGATAGCAACGCGCCATTAACATCTTTGGTGTCTATAGGCGATGGTTGACTCTTTCCATCAGGAGACCCATCTGCTTGTTTGCTATCTTATGATATATAAAAAAAACATGCATAAGTTTACCGGCTAACTTTCCCTCCAAACTGGAACAGGACAGTGACAAGCACTGACCCTATTGACAGGAATAGGTAAGCCGGTTGCACCAGACCCGGGCAAGACAACGCTGAACTCTACCACCTAGTAGCCACGCCACGATGGTAGTGACTCACATAGGCAATCGGTCGCCTTTTGCAACCTGCCTGACAGAACGGCAGTTGGCCTATTCTTCAAAGGAGCCCGGGACCAACACGGGGTAAAGACCACACGGACCGCACTCTTCCCATCAAGAGAGCCGTCTGCTTATTTGCTGTCTATTTATATATGCAAAAAAATCAATAGAGTTAGCTGAGTTTCAAATCTACATACACAAGATATACCCATTACTGGATATAACTAGGCTGTGATATTCGTCATTGTGGTGCCGCTGGTGTGAACCGCTGAAGGTTCATAGTGATGGAACCAGCGGGCCAGGTGACGTCAGGCTTCTTGTCAGGTGACGTCAGGCTTCTTGTCAGGTGACGTTATAACTGTGGAGGTGGATGACGTCACACAAGGACAAGGAAGGGGAAAAGGAAGATCTTTCCAGCCAGGCAAGCCGCAAGGTGTACTGCCTGGGAACCGAAGTTCATTTGAGAATCATAGAAACTTGTATATAGCTTGTACAAGATAAATAATTGTGATATCGCGATTCAGGCTTTTTATTTGGAATTTTATCATTTTCTATTTTTTCTTGTAGCGTTTGTGATTTTTTGAGCCGCTGCAGTTATGATATGGTGATATTGATAGTAAAAATAGTGACAAAGTAGAAGATAGTCGTTTTAATACGATCTTGGCTAATATTTTCCTTTAGAAACGAGATTTTCCAGTACATAACCTAGTTTTAACGAAATCACAAACACAATTCGGTATACAGTGTGTTAGACGGGTCTCATACAGGATGCTCCGTGAAATATAGCTCTTCAATGCAAGGCCTGCCAGGAACAGCGCCTGCAGTTAATTCTCAGTTACCGGGACACGGAAATTGATATCATACGCGTAGAAAATGGCCGCCGGTTGGTTTATATAAAAATAGCGGCTGCTTGAATTTTTGCAGAGATAAGAAAACTCTCTATTATAATTTTTAATCATAGGGTAGCGAAAAAGCAAACAAAATTTTTGATAGAAAAATATAACCATATATAGACTGACTGGTGAGTTACCTTCGATACTTCTGTAAAGTACTCAGTACTCGATTCTCGTTAAAATGAAATAATAAAATTAGGGGCTTAATTTTTGACTAATATTTCTCTAAAACTAAGTGAAATGTGGATATTATTCTCTCGTCGCCGCGCTAGTCGACATCAAGGACACGCCACCGCCACTCCTCGCCCTCAATCTCACTATCTGCGCAACACGTGCGTCCGCGCGGTGTCCAAGCATGATGTAGGTAAATATAGGATTCTGGGTGTGCTATTTACTAAGTTTACTAAGAAGCATTTTAATATTTATTTTTAATTTTATTTTTTCTCATCATATATAATCGCCAACTATCACGTCCTTAAATATTAAAAGTAACTCACCAGTCAGTCTGTATAATTAGAAATGTAATTCGAGATTAAATATGTAAACATTGGTACAGCCATGTTTTTGATGTCACAGCCGTGTTTTTGTGGTTAGTCAAAAAAAAAATTTTTCATAAAATTTTTCATAAAATTAAATATTGTACATGGATTTTTAAATTTACCGAGTTTTAAGACTAATACTTATTGTATTTATATTTCCACTAAAACAGTAATAAAATAATTCTTTCACTATCAACTCTGTGAAACTTTGGAATTCACTTCCAATATCAGGAGTAGTTAGTCAATAGTAAGTTTTAAAAAGACATTAAAGGAATTTTTATCTGTCTGCATAATTTTTCAATAAAAGGGCACAGTAAAGTATTATTTACTAGCGGCCCGCCCCGGCTTCGCACGGGTATAAAATATACAGCCTATGTCACTCAGTAAAAAAATGATTAAAATCGATGAAATAGTTTTGATTTATTTATTACTGCCCGTGGCTCGCAAACAATTCCCCTTTCCCTATACCATGAAGATTTCCTGCTATCTTTGGAACATCTAAATTTCCTGCTATTTTTGGAAAATCTAAATTCATATAGGTAGGTACTACATTTTTAGTTTTTACATTTTTATCTATTTTTTTTTTTTACTTTTTCCATTAATATATTACAAAATGTCTTTATATACAACGTTTACAGCTTTCTTGTCATTAGACAATATAAACATGTTTTCTTTAAAGGTTACTCTTGAAAGAGCGACATATAAGTTGACCATGTGAAAAACAGTCAACGCTCAAATCTAAGCCTGCAACGTTGAAGGTTTGACCCTGCGATTTATTAAGGCGAAAAAATGTGTAAATGGTTGACCCTGCGGGCCATCCCTGAAACTTCTCACTAAATAAATGTATTTTAAGCTCAAAAGAGTAAAAACTATAAGCATAGATTTTTCGTTCAATCATCTATTTGTTAAAAATGGCAGTATTATTAATTTTTGAAAAGCTGTATATTTGAAAACGATGATGGCATTCAGCTCAATTTTTGAGATCTAAAATATTGTTTTAGCTAAATAACCGATAAGTTGAAAAATTTCGATGTAACGTCAAAAAATATTTTATTTTCAATTTGCTTCATTGATAAATCCCAAACAAATTGACCGATTTTAATTAAATTAACGGTATTTGATGCTGTTTTCAAAGGAAAAAAGCTCATAAAATTTTTAGGTCAATCGGTGCTTGAAAGTTATTTAAAAAAATAAGTTTGCTAAAACAACGTAATTTTTATATGCGAAAAGCTATAAGTTTTGAGAATTAGATTCGATTTTGATTTTTGAAACGGTATTTGACGTAGTTTTTTTAGTACTAAAATATTATAGAACACCAAAAAATTATTGGTTGAAAAATTTCGAAGCTATGTCGAAAAAACAGTTTTTTCAAAATTTTTCATAAACGATTACTCCCAAACGGATGAACCGGTTTTGATGCAATTTATGTATTAGACGTAGTTTTTTGAGGAATAGAGCTGATTATTTTTTGTACTCGTTACATAAATCAGGAAGTTATATTAAAAAATACTGTTTCTTTTGGTGTTTTTTCAAATTTTTTTGGTATTTTTTCAAAATTTCTTAAAATCTTCTAGACCGAATCGGTGCAAATTTTCAGGAAATCTAAGTTAAGCAGAATCCAATCGAATGCCATTAACCGCATTTCGATCGGTCTAGCCGTTCAAAAGTTATGACATGTTTACATACACACATACACACACACACACACATACACACACACAAACGTACATACAGACATACTGACGTCATCGTGAAAATAGTCGAAAAAGATTCTTAGGACCTCAAAACGTGGACATCTGGTGAAAAGTCGATTTTTGAAAATCGAGGTAAAATCAGTATCTTCCTTATCTACATACGTAGTGGGAAATTAAAAACTGGTTTGCTAAATCACGTTTTTTTACATTGATTATTAAATAACAATTTTACAAAAATTATACGATATACCTGAAGAATTATCTGAGAAACTTATTACATGATAGAATGTACTTTACTTGATCATATAAAATTACGAAAACAGGCTAAAAATCTCTAAACAAATAATTTGTTAATACTATTTCTAATCATCTACATGATTTTTATATAGTGATATTTAGTTAAAAAAAAAGAATATACTAAATTTTGATTTTCAGCTGAAGTCCTATATTAACGACGGGTCCCAAGAACAAAATCTTATGGAGAGATCAGACTAAATTGGTTTTATAATAAAATTCGCATTAAACACGCATAAAGCTATATACTTTTTTTATATTTATTGGTATTTTTTTGTTGAAATGCTCAAGTGAACATCATCTTATCTACAATGTACTCCCACAAACAAACATATTGTAATTTGGTAATTTTGTAGATACGATTTTGTTCTTGGGACCCGTCGATTTATTTATCCGAAAATTAACACGTTTCCCAGCGCGGCGGTTTCAGAACACGCCGCGCGCGAGCCGCCGCGTCGACCGGTCGGTAACTCCGCAACCGCTATGCCCCTGCATTTTAAATTAAATCTGTAATATCTTCGAAAATATTCATTTAAATTGCATGCTGTAAACGGCCATATTGCTCTATATTAAATCAGCAATATATTTAAGGTATTTTTTTATATTTAAGGTAATTTATTTAATTGGATAAGGATTAGTGCTGTATTGCTTAAAATTGCTTCGAAAAAAGCCATTGTTTCTCATAAAAAGTAAATGACAAAAAATGCTATTGTCGGTTATCCATAAGAGATAGACATATACCATCGCGGAGTTTTCTGGAGACCTTTTCAAGGTGTATAAATACTTAGTACATTATTTTGATAAATCTCGTAGGGTTTAGCCAGCGTTTGCAATGTAAGCGGAAAAATATATAATTATTTACGACATGACATCAGAAAACTCAAAAATTGCAGTATTTCTCGACTCTATATTGAATGTTATTATACATACAAACCTTTCTCTTTAACCACTCTATCTTTTAAAAAAAACCGCATCATAATCCAGATAGGATATAGGGACAGACAAAGAATGCGACTTTGTTTTATACTATGTAGTGATTATTCATAGTATTAATTTAATTAAAATAAGAATTTTTAGTTCTTCTTTTGTCTTTAAATTGTATGTTTCTACATTAATAATTTGTACACTGTATATTCTACATTTCTTTTATGCATACTCATTCTTTTGGGTTTGCTGGAAGAAATCTCTTGCAGAGATAAGCTCGCCTTGTGTAAATGTTTACAAATTAAAATGTAATATGACTTTTAAGTGTACAATAAAGTATTAAATAAATAAAATAACACAGATATAATAAATAACCCAGTTATAAACATATTTAATACTTTTAAAATATATTTGTCAAGTAATGTCAAGTAATGTTTGTCAAAAAAAATTTTGAACATCCAGATAGATGTGCCACGACTACGCTCAAAATATTTAACGTTTTGGTACCATTTTCTAACAGCTTCAGTATATCACGGGTTTGTTTCCTATTAAAAATTACTGTCTATATTTAGGGTAATTGTTTTTTAAATTAAACGAGCGTTAGAAGGCGTGCGCTACTTTTTTTCACTTTTTTTAACTGTTTTATAAAAAGGAAGAGGTTGCCAATTAGGCTTAGGTATTTTTCCATGTTTGATACCTCAGAATTCACGTAAGTTGAAGTGGCTGAATATTCGTTTTCGGCGTGACATTCACGTTTTATCATGTTTATTTAACATTCTGAAGAATCCATCATTTCCAGTATATCTAAAAGAACGTTTTGCATACATTTCAGGGTAGGCTTCAGCGGTCATTTCACTCAAGTACGCTGATGTATTCGGACCACAATACGGCAACATATTTTAATTCCTTCACTGTTACTGCGATAAGATTATGGAATGATCTTCCCTCTAAGATGCGTGAATCATCAACACTATCAATTTTTAAAACTGCGGTATATGATCACTTATTAAAACGTCAGAATTCTTAATTATTGTATATGTGTGTATTTTATATTATATTTATGTAATTAAATATTATGAAAATGTATCTATAATTTACTATTGAGTATTGATGTATGTATATTTCTCTATGTAAGTAGTCAACCTATATTTATTTATAGTATTAATTGTTTGTATTATTTATATTGAGGTTCTTAAAATGTTTATATGACTCTTGTAGAATATTCTTAATAATAGGTTAGTTATGATAAATTAGTATCCAGTATTAAGTTTTATTAATAGCTCATAATTAATTTATTATGCACTACCCAAGTTTTTTCTCTCAGCATTACGGAAGGCAAACTGTGAGAAAATGCTTAATAGCATTAAGTTACGCCTTTGTACCATTATGTGCAATAAAGTGTTTAAATAAATAAATAAATAAGTTGACATTAATAAATGACAATCACTAACGTCATCTAACTTTGTACTTGTCACTGAATGTCATTTATAAAACGCATTGTTTTTCTTTCGGATTAAATGGATACGCCTTTCAAGACAATTTCTTGATTTGTTAGTGTAGCTTGCATTTACAGATAGAAATACAGAGTTACCAATGAAATAAAATCATTTCAAGGGTAATTTTTAAACCCTGTCATCTTATTCGGTACGATAAAACAGTACAACATGGTTATTTTCTATTTTTCACAATATAATATAACCTAGAAATGTATGAAATTTTTTACAGTAATAGAAGCGTATGCTTATATGCACGGCGACACCTTTCCTTTCCAATGGCTTGTCTATTAGTATTCATGTGATCTGTGTTTTTAACTTCCCTCTTCGTAGTACGTAGTGTACGTAGATAGGAAGTTACTGAATTTACCTAGATTTTCGAAAATCGAGTTTTCACCGGATCTCCACGTATTCAGGTCCTATGAATCTTTTCCGACTATTTTCGCAATGACGTCAGTTTGTCTGTATGTATGTGACGGCGTCCGCGTCGTCAAATGCAAGAATATTGTAAAGTGTAAACAACAAATGCACGGCCTGGGCCGGCAAGCGCATCGTTCGATATCCCTACTACTCAACTTGTTTTGCTATCTGTATAAAAGGCTCTGAGCGCCCGCCGATAAGGCAGTCTAGGCTCTGGCGTGGCTCGGTACACTTGTTGTATCTTGCTAGTAGCTTATCCTTGACTCTTAGATAATTAATTTGTGCAAACAAGTTAATTATTATTGTCAACTATAAATTAGTCGCAGTACAATTTATAACTGACTATCTTTTGCTTAAATTATGACTTATTTGTAGTAATTAGTGAGGAATAATTATAGTTTACATTGTTAATGAGAACTAGTAATTAATAATGGAAAGTTGATCAAAATATAAAGAGCTGTTATATCACCACATCCGCATTTTATTTATCATATCTGACCCACTTCCTACATCAGAAGTGGGATCGGATTCACTCTCACTTCAGCATCAAACTTTTTCGTTTAATTATGTAGAACAGTAAATGTCTCTTTTCGCTTGAGGTATGGAAACTAGTCTTTGAAAAATAGAAGAAAATATTAATTCACGTTCTGTAAATGCATCTACTCCCATTAAGTTGATATACTTTGATTCCGATGAAGCAGACTCCGATATGAGTAACTGGTGTCCTCCTTACTTCGTATTCTTCATAACTGAGGCTCGTAACCTCCTCATTAGATCGTTTTTGGTAGCACAATATTACGCCATGCATTGGCTCTATCTTCAGCGGCGTGCAGAGAATCATAAAACTTTTTAGACGTGAGATTGGTGCAAACCTGGTCTGACCATCGCATAGGCGTACGACCACGTGGTCTTTTGTCTTCTACTTTTTTGGTCACGATTAGCTTTTCAAGATTATTTCCTTTCTTTTTAGAAATGTAGCCGAAGTATTATAGAATTCTTTGAAGGCACGTAGCAGACAGTCTGGTCTTTACTCCAATTTCTTTTAGTATGAAGGCGTTGGTCCTGTGTGCTGTCCAAGGGATACGTAACATTTTCCTCCAGCGCCACATTTCAAACGCATCAATGCGACGTCTGTCTGCAGCTCTTAGTGTCTATGACTCTGCGCCGTACGTAAATATGAAGAACACCAGCGTACAAACCAGCCTTTGTTTTGTTTTTAATGAGATGATTCTGTCGTTCCAAAGACCCTTCATCTGACTTGTAGCATTACTAACTGGTGTACCTTAAGTAAAATATTATAGAAAAGAAAAAAATAGACGGGGTTGATCTGATCATTGTACCTACTCACTCACTTAAGAGTCATGCCGTCACCTACTTCAAAAGCTGCTGTCTTGGCAAGCTATATTTATATAACTTGAAGATCTCTTCCTTTTAGACGTAGATATGAACCGATTTAAGAACACCACTGCATTTCGAGGAAGTTGAATTTTTTGTGATAGAATTGAACATCGTGACAACAATTGTCGTGATAAACAGAAACTTATCTCAAATAATTTTTGCTTGCAGCGAAAGCAGGTCATCTACCACTGTCTCTGGTGGCGTGTCCAGTGGCCGACCACCAGTGGTCTGCTATGTATTTTGTGACCCCGGCCCAGCCACAAAGCTTCCATTTGTCCGATGCGCTACAAGAAGAAAGAAGTTGCCAGTCGAGTTCCGAAAAACAGAAAACTAGTCAACATCTGTTCCTGAGCGTCACATGGTGTATTACACTAAGTGAAATTTAATTATTTTTTATATTTGACTCTGGTTCAGAAAGCCATATCTAACAAATATCTTGTGATTCCTTTGTAAGAGAACGGTTTTATGAACAAGAATCCAAGTAGTCGCTTATCCTAATGTAATTTCCACTCAACAGATCAAATGTTTAACCACAGGGCAAAATTTAAATTTGGAGGTCATATTTCACGTTTGACCTAATGAGTCTTAATAAAAAATTTTCGTTAGGTCGCAAAATTTTGGAGCAAGGTAGAATAGGAACTAAGCAACAACAGGTTAATGCTTAGCAATACTTAAACAATTAATCGTGCTCAATTTCAAAATCTGCTAGCGAGAGTATGGTAAACACTGACCTTGTAGATAAAGATAGAGAGCGCTTGGTGGATATTTTTAAAAACAATTGACAACCAATTGAATTAAAACCGTCAGGCTTAAATTCGTCGAGCTGAAATCGAATTAGTTGACCCTTTGAAGATCATTAATAAGGAATCTTAAAGTTTATTACCAACTAAAACTCAAACTAATATTAAAAAAAAAGAAGAAAACAATACAGATTTACATCTTCTTGCGACAGGCACATATAGAGCTAACAGTCAGTCCGAATATGTGATGCGGATCTTGTAGGGTTTAATAATGATAGCGCAGTATAATTCTCTGACAAATCATGGCAAGAGCGGTTAGGTAATATTTAACACGTGCTCAGCAGCATTAGGTTTGACATTCGGAAACTAACAAAAACTCGCAAAAGTATCTACAAGCTTTGAAGATCCAGTGTATCCAATAGAATCAAAAAATCAGCCCAATCGGTCATTTTACGGTTGAGTAGAGGTAATGAAAGGTTAAACCTTTTAGTGTAGGTGACTTTGTCTTTGTTAGGAATGAAGAACGACATTAAACGAAACTTGATTCAAAATATAAGGGCTCCTTAAAAGTTACCGCAATTTTAGAAAACAATAGGTACGAATTAAGACATATCAATGGATCTAATAGGACATATAAAGGAGCTCATGATAGCCTCTGCGAAGTTCCCCATATTCCTATAGGGTTTCTTAAGGTATATGAAAATTATAACAAGGATGACGTGACGGCGTATACTCATGATAATGATCTTGTTCATGAAACTGGTCCATACAATATTATTAGAACTGCAGTGTATATTGTAAATAGTTATAACAGTCAGAGCTTTAATATCTTCGAACTATCTGCGAAGGAAATTTCTAATGTTGTAATAACTAATGCCACTGTTCATGAGGCTGCATCATCAGCAAAAAAATACGATATAAAATAAACGAAAAAAAAGATGTAGGATTGACAAAAAAATGTAATGTAGGATTGACAAAAAATGTAGGAAGATTAGAGTCATTGAAGGGAGTGTCCAGTCCAATGACTCAGCTAAAGGGGTTCATTCCGGTCTAGCCTTTTGGCTACAGGAATTACAACCCAGTCTAGCATTAGCTACAGGGATTTCCGGTCTAGCACTGTTAGCTAAAGGGATTTCCGGTCTAGCACTCTCAGCTAAAGGGATTTCCGGTCTAGCACTCTCAGCTAAAGGGATTTCCGGTCTAGCACTATCAGCTAAAGGGATTTCTGGTCTAGCACTTTAGCTAAAGGGATTTCCGGCCTAGCACACTCCAGTCTCCGGTTTTAAACTGATGAGAGGGAGCGTAGTACACTCCAGTCTCCGGTTTTAACTGATGAGAGGGAGCTTAGTGCACTCCAGTCTCCGGTTTTTAACTGATGAGAGGGAGTTTAATACACTCCAGTCTCCGGTTTTTAACTGATGAGAGGGAGCTTAGTACAATCCAGTCTCCGGTTTTTTTAATTGATGAGGGATTCCTAGCTTAGTAGGATCCAGTCTCCGGTTTCAAAACTAACGAGAAAGGTTTAATAGTTGTAGTTGCTGAAGGGGTTACCGGACCAGCACACTATTGTAAAATTTCGCTAAAAGATTACGCTAATTATAGAGTTGTAAAAAAAAATAAGATTATGTTTAGTTTTCTAAAAGATATGTCAGGATGAACGAGGCGTTCCTTGTCCTCAGATGTATAAAGATGCGCACATGAGGACGTGTGCATGTCAGTATGGCCGTGACGGCGTCCGCGTCGTCAAATGCAAGAATATTGTAAAGTGTAAACAACAAATGCACGGCCTGGGCCGGCAAGCGCATCGTTCGATATCCCTACTACTCAACTTGTTTTGCTACCTGTACAAAAGGCTCTGAGCGCCCGCCGATAAGGCAGTCTAGGCTCTGGCGTGGCTCGGTACACTTGTTGTATCTTACTAGTAGCTTATCTTTGACTCTTGGATAATTAATTTGTGCAAATAAGTTAATTATTATTGTCAACTATAAATTAGTCGCAGTACAATTTATAACTGATTATCTATTGTTTAAATTATGACTTATTTGTAGTAATTAGTGAGGAATAATTATAGTTTACATTGTTAATGAGAACTAGTAATTAATAATGGAAAGTTGATCAAAATATAAAGAGCTGTTATATCACCACATCCGCATTTTATTTATCATATCTGACCCACTTCCTACATATGTATGTGTGTGTGTGTGTGAGTGTGTGTGTGCATGTGTGTATGTAAACACCTCATAACTTTTGAACGGCTGGACCGATTGAAATGGCATTCGATTGGATTTTGCTCAACTTAGACTTCCTGAAAATTTGAACCAAGCCAGGTTAGGAGATTTTGAGCAATTTTGAAAAAAACCCAAAAAAAAATTTTGGCGAAAAAGTATTATTTTAACATAACTGACATAACTTCGAAGTTTTTCAACTAGTTATTTTTTGGTATTCTACGATATTTTATTACTAATAAAATTACGTCAGATGGCATTTAAAGAATCAAAGTCGAATCTAATTTTCAAAAGTTACAGCTTTTCAAATATTAAAATTACGTCATTTTTAGCAAATTTACTTTATATTTTTAAAATAATTTTCAGGCTAATACACCGATGGACTTAAAAATCTTATAAGCTGTTCTCCTTTAAAAGCTGCGTCAAATACCCTTAACTGGATCAAAATCGGTCAATTTGTTTAGGACACGTTAATGATGAAAATATTTGAAAAAAATGTTTTTTTGGCATTATTTCGAAATTTTTCAACCTATCTATTATTTAGCTAAAGCAATATTTTAGATCTCAAAAATTGAGTTAAATATCATTCGAAAGATCAAATTCTATCAGCGCTTCCAAAATATACAACTTTTCAAAAATCAATATACTGCCATTTTAACAAAATAGATGTTTGAATTGAAAAAATCTATGTTTATACTTTTTACTCTTTTGAGCTTAAAATACCTTAATTAAGCGAGAAGTTTCAGGGATGGCCTGTACGGTCAACCGCTTACACATTTTTTTGTTTGGGAGGGTATAATTTTCATTATGTCCCACGAATTTATTTACGATCTAAGTTTTCAGATAAACAGGAAAGTGAAGTTTTTCTAAGTTAACATTATATAAGAAAAACTTATGTAACGAAGTCGCAAAGAAGAGCTCGCATTACGTAAGAAAATCTAAAAATCATTAATCCACCAAATCCTTGAATATAATTTTTCATATCCTCCTTGAAACACTTTTTTTTGTGAATGTTAGTTTACAGGACGTTATCACATTTCGCATGGCCGAAATTTAATAAACTTAAACCGGCTTGAGCGTTGTAAAATATGGCCGTTTTTGGGAACATGTTACGAAGTATAAAGAGGACTTATATTTAAGCTTAATATATAGTGGAAATTTTGCTATAATGCGTTGTTTTAACACGTAGTGTTTAATGTTACGTAATATGATTTATGCGAATACTTAAAATTCGTAACATACATACCATTTTACTGCGTCATGGTCTAGAGGTAGCCTATTCGGCTCAGACCATGAGGTTCCGGGTTCGGATACTTCAGTATCTCCTAGTCCTACAACCGGCTCGGCCCCATGGGCCGAGTGACAGATATTTGAAAATAGTTATAGCTGGCTTTCATTCAGTGTCTCGTCCCAACGACGAGTTTTCGCCATTTCCAAACAAACCAAACGTATACGGTAATGTCGACTATAAAAATTCTTGACACAAAAAAAATTATAATTAAACCTTAAATGTTTTATTTGTACAATTTATTGATAAAATATTTTATGTGTAGAATATGTGGAAAATATGACATAATGAAGATAAATGATTAAGTACAGTATTATGTTGCCGCTAGTTTCATACACTCCATTTAAAGAGTTGATACAATATTATTAATTTGTTGTTAATTTTTAACATTTGTATAATTGTAATGTTGTTAATTTACACTTTACTTACATTATTCAATTTCGTGCTAAAGACTATTTTCAAGATATATAGCCGGGTAGATCATCTCCTCGCTCGTCCCTTTTCACTAGTACAATAGTTCAAGATCAACTTTTACAAAACTAGATTTCGTTTTATTGAATCCTTGATTATTATTTATGTAACTACCTTTGTGTGCTATCGACTATACCACAAATTAGTTTTCGAAAATAGTAAACAAATGGCATAACACTGAATGAAAATAAAAATATTTTAAAATTTCTATATCTCGTCCCAATAGGCCGAGTCGGTCGTAGGATGAGACGCTGAAGTACCCCCGGGTTCGATCCCCGGGTTGGACAAAATGTTATTGAGGCTTTTTCGAGACTTTCTCGGAAATCTAATCCTCAATAGCAGTTCGGAGTCTGGCGGAGTGGTGTATTACCACTGCCGTGCCTCGGGTGAGCACGTTAAACTGTCGGTCCCGGTTATCGTTAGAAACAGTCGATAATCGTTAACGTGTCGGTAAATGTGGCGATGAGGATCACCACTTATCTCGCCAACCGACAAACCGGTGAATCGCGCTGAACTGGAAAATCTAAAGACGTTTGTTTCTCTCTGCCTACCTCGCAAGGGAACCGGGCGTGATGATACATACCGTTTTAAATTATTGGTAGAGTTTTATTAAGTATTTTTTTATATCATTACACAACAAACAAACAGATAATTCTCCTGATGGAAAAAGGAACCATCGCCTATAGACACCAAAGATGTTAATAGTGCTTGGCTATCCATGTGATGGGATGGCAATGCTACGTGTATAAGTCTACTGGCTACTTTAAGCACCAAACCAAAACACTATAATGACAAGCATTGACGCTACTGCGGCAGGAATAGGTAAGGCGGTGGTACCAAATACCTGGGCGAGACGTTGCATAACTCTATAATTTAGTAGTCACGATGATAGTGACACATATAACCAATGGGTCGCCTCTTACTTCCGGCCTATAAATGTTGCTTTATGTGTTCCTGGCGCAATAGCGTCAATTGAAGCAAAGGGGCCGTTGGAATAAGCATGTAGATACCAATAGTAGGGGAGCCCAAGATGCTAAATGTGTAGCTACCCGAGCATCGTAGAGACCTATTGGATTTTGTTAATTAAATTATAGGAAAAATTTCAATGGTGGGGAAAAAGGAGAGGGGGATTTTTGGGCCCAAATGTAAAGGGTTGAGGTGTGGATCAAAAAAATGGTACTATTTTTCTATTTCAAAGTTTAAAATATTAGCTTCATCCGCTTTCTGAGAAAAAAGAAATCACGAAAATAAGTTTGTGGTACTATAATTGTATAATCGATAAAATTATAATCGATTTATGTAAATAATTTTAATCGAAATAGAAGCTCGTAAGTATATGTAAAAGCGTATTCTTGATTAATATTTAGTTTAATCATCAGTAAGTACCATAATTATTTTACAATCCATTCATAATATAAAAATAAAAAAATATAATTGATACAATTTAAATAATTGATTGATTACATTACATCGAATTTAATATGATTTAATGTCTGTGGATTTAATACAGTCAAAAGTGACAATTACAACTGACATCACTGACGCTTCGCAAGAGTCGCAAGTCGCGGACTTCACTCTTCGCTATTTTACGTATGTACATCCTTTAATTTGTGATTTCCAAAAATCTGTGTTTTAGACTTTTAGTATTGTGTCAATTTATAAATGTGAAACATAGTTGCCTGTGTTACAAGTATCAGTTGTTCAACAGTAAACGGTTAAACTATACCGTAGTATCGTAACCTTACTTTTAGTGAATATTTTATATCTCTGTTCTCAGATTGCTAAAATCTGTAAAACTTTCAGTATTTATATAATGTTAAACTTGCTATTAATTAACATAATTTTCATCCTATTACAAGAGGGCCCAAGATTGTATGGAACGGTATCAGTCTCCTTTACAGATTAAAAAATATTTAAAAAAAACTATGACGTAAAAATACTAAATTGTGTCTGATTAATATATGATGGATTAAGTACCACCTAAAATTTAGAAAATCTGCCGTTTCAAGTGTAACATATGGGAGTGGGAGGGTCACAAAGTTGCAAAGAAAACGTTGTTTTGACATTCTCAAGCGCGTCTGAATTTTCTTTTATTATATAAGAAATGATATGAGAATAACGAAAAAAGTATAATCTGACAATTTCCACAAGCCGAAGTTATTAGAATTTTGTTTTTTTTTTCTGCTATAGTTACCCGCTTCTACATAAAGAGCTTATATTTAATGTAGAGTATCAACGCTATGCGAAGTATCCCCTCTATGTTAATCAAATGCGCTCGAGTAAATGCAAAATCCCCTCTTGGGCTCCCCCACTACAATCATCTCGCCACATGAATAGCAATGCACCATTAACATCTATGGTGTCCATAGGCGACGTTTTCGTTTTCCATTAGAAGAACCGTCTTGTTGTTAAAAGTAAGCAAGAAATAAGAAAGTAAATTTTTATAGCAAAAAAAACGATAAAGCAATTTTGTCCTAATAAATTTTGTTGTCAAACCTCAGAAATGGTCAAGTCATAAATAATATAGAGACATAAAAATGCGATTGCCATAAATATTTTGATGTGCTATTTATGGGAGATAGCGGTAAACAGAATTTAATGTTAAATATGAGACGATTTGGCGAGTTTTATTTTATAATGCGACTGATGGGAAATTTCCGATGTTTTTTTATATCATAAGATAGCAAACAAGCAGATGGGTCTCCTGATAGAAACAGTCAACCATCACCTATAGCCATCAAAGATGTTAATGGTGCGTTGCTATCTTGTGGCAAGGTTTAACGCCACATGCATAAGTTTACCGGCTACCTTACACTCCAAACTGGAACAGGACTCTGACAAGCACTGACGCTATTGTAGCTGGAAAAGGTGAGCCGGTGGTAGCAGAGCCGGGTGAGACAATGCAGAACTCTACCACCTAGTAGCCACGATGGTAGTGACTCGCGTAGCAAATCAGGCATCCTTTCCAACTTGCGTGCAGAACAGCAGTTGGCCTACTCTTCAAAGGAGCCCGAGACCAACGCGGGGAAAAATAACAAGTCCATTTTTTACTAATATTAATTTTTATATAAAAAAAATTAATATTATGTTATCATTGTTTGGTACCACCGTCTTACAAATTCATGGCGCAATAACTAGCTTATCAATACTTGTTGCGTTCAGGTTTAGTGGGTAAGCAAGCCGGTAAAAAAAATAATGTGATTCCATTAAAATATACCTCGACAAAAGATATTAGCTGGTTGACTCTCAACTTCGAATACGATACATATAATATTCAATTAGAAGCTATGAGCTAAGCCCGATATAAGTTTAGAACAAATAGCTATTTTTGTCATAAAATAAGTATTACTTAGAAGAATACCGATAAGCAGGAGTCTTTAAATTATATAGAAGCTGAGATACAAATGTTTGAAAATGAGTGAAAAAACGACTTTTTAGAAATTAAATAAATTCTCCAGCGGCCGGATTTGCATTATGATGGGCTCAAATTTTCAGTTTTGTCTCCTTTTTAAGTGTACTTTCGAAAAAAAAGTCACCATCAAAATCACTGACACAAGTGCGCACACTTTGGTCAAAAAAGAATGGATATATATATATATATATATATATATATATATATATATATATATATATACATATATATATATATATATATATATATATATATATATATACATATATATATATATATATATATATATATTATGTTTCGTCTCAATAAAGTCGTGTTGGAAAGTGATAAGATCGCCTTTATTTACCTTATATGAACAAATTTTTTTGTAATTTATATGTTTATATGTTGCCCCATATTTTATATTATTGTATTGATTTAGTTCAAAATAGCTTACACCTTCTTATATTCATTCATTCAATTATTTGTATCTCTAGAGATAAATTACACTCTTGAGATAAATCAGTAACTCTGCAGTTTTTTTTGTGTGCAAAATACGGGCATTTCTATTAGATCTCGTACACGAAATATCACTTAAGTGTCTATGGTTGCGGCTGTGGCACAAAGGAGATTGACGAAATCGGCATTTAGTCCGACAAAAATATAAACTGAACTTAAATTATTGAATTTATTTGTGCAATAAGCCCATATCTAACGGGCTATTTTTATGAGTAAGTTTAAATTTTTTATGAAAATTTTTAAAAAGGAACATACTTGGAAGTCATCAAACTCTTCAAAATTGCATACTTTTTTACTTTTAAAACAAAACAATAATTTTTATTTAGTACTATAAAGTTTTTTAACATCAGAAACTCGGATAATTCTATTAGATTTTGTACATGGAATATCCATCCATATAGCAGATCCGCTATGTCAGGTATATGAGTGAGGTTTCTACTGAGTTAGACAGCAAGTCAGTCAGAGCAAAGTCATAAGTAGTTCTTTCCGCAAAGTCGGTAACCTGAGAACCCAATCATTGTATGTGATTGGCGCTAAAGTCTGCGTTTAATCTTATCTCTTCTCTTTTAGATATTTAGAATGACGAGCAATATTTAAGCGAGTTGTTTAAGTATCGAAATTGGTTTTACTGGCATGCATATTACTGCAATAGCGTTTGTATTTCACATTGTCGTATTTGGGTTAAGACTGTACATTTTTTATAAGATAGCAAACAAGCAGACGGCTCTCCTGGAGGAAAGAAACAACAATCACCTTTAGACACCAAAGATGTTAATGGCGGATTGGCTATGCCACATGCATAAGTTTACTGGCTACCTTATAAACTGAAAAATGACAAATATAAGCATTGAAGCTATTGCGAAATATAAATATAAACATCCGTAAAATACAAAACACCATTAATTTAACGAACAAACGAAGCAAGATAAATTCTCCGAGCTTTCTAGAATTTAAGCAGTAATACTGCTAGAAATGTCGTTAATAATTAAATCAGTATTGGCGATTGCATGTTATATGAACTTCATTTTAACTTAACTTTTCTGTAAAACTCACAATGAGTTTTACAGAAAAGTTAAGTTACACAGTGGAAATTAAATGTGATCACAATATAAATTTACATCAAAATACTTTTAGTAAGTGCAATAAACCTCAAGTTGCTCTACAAAGTGAAGAAAGTAAGCAGAATAAATTGTAAATTACAAGGATTGCATTAAACAGAGACACTACAGCTAAATTGCCGGTTACACAGAGTTTTAAGCGGTAAGCGGGGATAAAATAATGTACTCTAGCAGCAGCTGCTGCTATGCTTTTATTTTTGTACATAATAATATTACTTTAAGGCAACTTAGGATCAAAAGTTTGTTTTATGTTTTAACTTTTTCTCTCGATGTCAATAGCCAAGTAATCTATTTACGCAATTTTTTAAAAAATATTAAAAAGCATTTACTTTACGAAATACAAATATATATTATAAATTATAGTATAAATATTTGTATTTCGTAAAGAAAGATGCTTTTTAATATCTTTTACATAAGGATATTTTATATATATATATATATATATATATATATATATATATATATATATATATATATATATATATATATATATATATATATATATACCATTGAACCAATTTCAATGAAATTTTGTAGATATTTAGTCTTATTTTGTGAATATTTAGTCAAACTTAAAAAAATAGGGTAGTCTTTATCTCAATAAAACCTCCCTACTCCCATATATTCGACTGTGTCTTTGAAAAATTTGAACTTGATATTTTAAAAATTGATCTGGCACATGGGGTTGTCCGCTTTCTCATATAATTCCAAAGAAAAAAAAATATAAAATTTATAAGGAGAACGTGAGCGATTATTTTCTTGGTCCTTCATGAAGCCGCCGCATAAAAAACTGTGTGTTACACCTATGTTGAATAGATTTCGGTTAAGGCAGCAATGCCCTGTTATAGTTCCCACAAATTTTCTCAAGTCACTTCTGTTGAGTTTTATGATGCGTTGTGTTAGGTGTATCGACAGGGCTGGCACAATGTCCTTTGTTTGCCTGCAATTATTTGTAGCCTCCCACAACGTTTCATGTTGTTGGCAGAGAACATGCCATGTGGTTAACTGAGAGAACTGGCTATAGGGCATGACGGCTATCGGTTCTAGACCTAATGGTTTTTTGTTAGCTCATATTTTGTCAGTTTATCAGCTTCATCGTTACCCTGAGAGTTATTATGACCTTTAATTTGTGACAGTCAAGCATTATGCTTGAATTGAACAGTTGACTTTTAGAGCTGCAACGACTGATGCGCTATCAGGGATATGCGTATAATTTTATCTTTTATTTCTATTGTTTTGATCTTTATTGTAGCTCTGCTAATAGTGACACATTCTGTTTGAAATATCGTGTTGTGCATTCCTAATGATTCAATTATTTTAATGTTTAGATCTTAAAAAAATACACCAGCTCCTCTCCCTGCACGGTACTTGGACCCGTCTGTGTGTATTGTTAGTTCATGTATTCCTGAATGATCTTCGGGTACTGAATCCAGAATAATTTTGTAACTTCGGTTGGTATTCTGTCATTTATAGTCTCAAACATTGGTTATTCTTTAGTGATTTCTCCTAAAATGTTCATTTAGGAAATTCTCTGTCTAGGCGCTACATTCCCAAGGTTTCTAAATGAAGCGCCGCGCCGGCTGCGTCCTGTTGTATTACCGGATGCACTGGTCTAATATTTATACCAGATACACTCAATTCCAATCCCCTTTTTTTAAGTAAAACAATATGGTCAGGTCCAAAAAGAAGGTTAGGAGTTAATTAAGTGCAAAATTTATGCTTGTTTTTAAAAAGCAATGTACAAAAAGAATTAAAATTGCCAGTGTCGCGACCGACGCCATTCTATTTGAAATGAGCGCACAATTTAAAATTGTGCGCTCATTTTTGGAGGACGTTTTTGAGACACTGATCGTGTATCTTGGGTTTTTTGTATCAATGCATTTAACATTTTAAAGAGCTTTGACGTTTTAAAACAAATTCATGAAACGCATATATGCAAGAAATTTGAAGCATACACACTAATCAATTTCGTCATTGAAACGGGAGGCAATGTGGCACTTTCGGCCCTGAAAAAAAGGGTATTAATTTGATCTTTGGATCCAAGTTTGATTAAAAAATGTTTCTTTGACGAGATTTGGAACATTTATAACATCGAGAAATTTATTAAACGAGTTTTCAAATAAGCTAAATCGGTCAACGGATTATTGAGACATAGGGATTGTTAGAGAGGGTCTAAAAATGTAACGTTAAAATTATGCTATGGCAGGCTGTGAGTTCGGGGAATACCACTGCAATAGCTAATAAGTGATCTGTTGTTCTGCTAAGTAGTTTTTAAAAGGTATTCCTGCCGCAATAGCGTCAGTGCTTGTCGCTGTCGTGTTCCGGTTTGGAGGGTAAGGTAGCCGGTAAACTTTTGCATGTGGCATTAGACCTCGCCACAAGATAGCAACGTACCATTAACATCTTTGGTGTCTATAGGCGATGGTTGACTCTTTCCATCAGGAGACCCATCTGCTTGTTTGCTATCTTATGACATAAAAAAAAGGTAAACTTTTGTTTATACGAGTCGCTACAATCGTGACGACTAGACGGTTCTGCAACGTTGCGCTCAGGTCCGGTGTCATCGCCTTGCCTATTCCTACCACAATAGCGTCAATGCTTGTGTTGTCCGATTTGAAGGGTGAGGTAGCCAGTAAACTCTTAACTCCTGAATGTAGCATTAACACCTTACCATATAGATAGCAACCCACTAATCATATGTTTGGTGTCTATAAGCGATGATTGTCTTTCTGCTTGTTTACTGTTAAAATAAAAGAAAAAAAAAGATATAAAAACTACACAATCGGAAAGTTAAAACCAACCTACATACAAAGCACCTGCAAGTAGGTATTCTTTTATTGTCACAGCAAACAAGTAGAATTGGATCACAACACGCAGTGGTATCAGACTCGGGTGAGACGTTGCAAAAATCTACCACCTAAGGGTCACGTTAGAATTGGCACGTTTACTTTTTTATATCATAAGATAGTAAACAAGCAGATGGGTCTCCTGATAGAAAGAATCAACCATCACATATAGACACCAAAGATGTTAACGATGCGTTGATATCTTGTGGCGAGGTCTAATGCCACCTGCATAAATTTACCGGCTACCTTACCCTCCAAACCGGAACACGACAGTGACGAGCACCGATGATATTGAGGCAGGAATAGGTAAAGCGGTGGTACCTGAACCGGGCAAAACAATGCAGAACTCTACCACTCTTAGTAGCCACGATACTAGTGACTCGCATAGCCAATCGGTCGCCTTTTACGACCTGCATGACAAATCGGCAGTTGGCCTTTTCTTTAAAGGAGCCCGGACCAACACAGGGAAAACAATCACTTTTTACGATCAGCCTGGCTAAATTATAGATATTCTATTCTTCAAAAAGCTTTTGGACAAACACAGAAAGTTGATAGTTGTAAAGCTTAGCAACGACTTGACTAGATTCATATTTTTATCCTGTAATATTATAAAGGAATATGATAATTAAGATTAATTTAAAAAAAAATTCATAATAAACTACCCTTTGTGTGTCATCAAAGAGTTTTGCCAGTTAGTCCCAAGTATAGCCCTAAATATTGCATAAATTAAACTTTATACGCTGTGTCGCTACTGCCCGTGACAACTTTGGCCATATAAGTTCGCCTTTGTGAAACTAGGCAACCACAAATCAGTAACTTGGATATAATGCAGACCGTAGCGTTTCTTTTAGACCCGAGTTCATGAACGGATGGTTAAATTTTAATCAGATGCTTAAGTCGTAACGGTGTTTAAAAATAAATTTACAATTTACCATGAAATATGAATTCTCTGTCGACGGTTTAACTTAAAGTATATACCCGAGAAGCAGTTTGGCCGAATAAAACACTTAAATCACTTTATAATTTTTGGGCAGAGTAACGCTCTCAACAAGCGATAGAATTACAATGAATCGAAAACATGTTATTCCCGCCTATTTATATCATTTTTCGTTACATATTCTGTCCATTGTTGTTATGACGTCATTATCTCAGACTAACAGGTGCATAACGCAAGTGCGTCGCATATCTGGCTGGTTGTCGTCAAGCGCGGTTGCTAACACGTACTAACCTACATGTTTTTTTTTACAAAATAGCCATAACAAGCAGATAGCTCTTCTGATAGAAACAGAAACCATCTTCTACAGATACCAAAAGTGTTAAAGTTGTATTGCTATTCGTGTAGCGGGATAGCAATGCCGCATGCATAAATCTAACGTCTGCCCTGCTTTTCAAATCGGAATACGACAATGACAAGCACTGACGCTATTGCGATAGGAATAGGTAAGGCAGTGGTACCAAATACTCTAATGAGTGGTTGCGGAACTCTACCACCTAGTAGATACGATGTTAGTGACACGTGTAGCTAATCGGTCGCTTTCTACGACCTACCTGGCAGAATTGTAAATGGTCTTTTCTTCAAAGTAGCTTGCACCAACACGGGGGAAAAGCTTTTAAGTTTCCTAGGTTAATTGTTTTGTGTACAGTCTAAAAAAATATTTCCCAGATGTTTCTTTTTTTTAAATCATAAGATAGCAAATAAGCAGATGGGTCTCCTGATGGAAAGAGTCAACCATCGCCTATAGACACCAAAGATGTTAATGGTGCGTTGCTATCTTGTGGCGAGGTCTAATGCCACATGCATGATTTTACCAGCTACCTTACCCTCCAAACCGGAACACAACAGTGACAAGCGTTGACGCTATTGTGGCAGGAATAAGTAAGGCGGTGGTACCAGACCCAGGCGAGACAATGCAGAACTCTACCACGAAGTAGCCACGATCATAGTGACTCGCATAACCACGATTGGTTACCTTTTACGACCTGCCTGGCAGAACGGCAGTTGGTCTATTCTACAAAGGAGCCCGGAACCAACACGGGGGAAATGAAAGGGCAAAAATGTTCAGTGAATACTGTTTCTATCCATCACTCTGTATATATGTCTCCACCTCGATACGCTTTAAACGTTTCATGGCTCAAGGATATTTATGTGAAACTAGCTTTACCATGCAACCCGTTGCATTATAATTTTTTTTGCAAATCCCGCAGGATCGCCTATTTTGCCGGGACAAAAATTAGCCTATATGCTATTTCAGGTCATTATTCACCTGTGCGCTAAATTTCTTTCAAATCCGTTTAGTTTTTGCGTTATTAACAAACATCCATCATAACATTCCAACTTTCGCATTTATAATACTAGTTGCATCGTGCAGCCCGCTGCATTATACAATTTATGGTGAATTCCGCAAGAACACCTAATTTTTGCTAATGCTAGCCTAGCCTATGTACTATTCCAGGTCATCATCTACCTGTGTGCCAAATTTCATCTAAATCCAACAAGTAGTTTTTGCGTGATTGATTAATAAACTTCCATCCATCCAAACATCCAAACTTATGCATTTATACTTGTGACCCAAACTAATATTATAAATGGGATACCTAAGTATGTTTGTTTATCCGTCTTTCACGGCAAAACTGAGCGACAAATTGTAGTGATATTTCAAGTAGATATAGTTGAAGAAATGGAAAGTGACGTAGGCTAGTTTTTGTCTCCTTCCATCCCTTCTTTAAAATTACTTCTTTAAAATGAATTTAACGCGAGCGAGCCTTGGGCAAAGCTAGTATTAATATAGATTATTTTTCTCTAATGTTCTACCAAAAATATACGGGACATTATAATAATTATACCGAGTAAAGAATATTTTACAATGAATTTATTTCCGAGTGGCACGATTTTGTCTACTTAACGGAGGAAATGCTGTTCCCGCTGATATGGTTTGAAATCACGCAATCCAGTTTGTTTACTATAGTTTGGATTGTTTTGTTTTCAACCGTCTTTTCAAAAAGGAGGAGGTTATAATATAATAATTGACTCATCTTCATTTTTTAATTTCATAACATAGCAAACAAGCAGATTATTCTCCTGATGAAAAGAGAAATTATTACCTATTGACACCGAAGATGTTAATGGTGCGTTGCTATCCATGAGGAGGAATGGCGATGCCACATGCATAAGTCTACCGGCTACCTTTCTCTCCAAACCGGAACATAACAATGACAAGCATTGACAGGAATAGGCAAGGCGGTGGTACCAAATACCCGGGCGAAACGTTACAGAACTCTACCTCCTAGTAGTCACAATGCTAGTGACTACTACTCAAAAAGTGACACGTACAGCCAATCGGTCACCTTTCACGACCTGTCTGTCAGAGCCGCAGTTGCTCTATTCCTTCAAAGGAGTCCGGACCAACAGGGAGGAACAACATGCCTTATTTAATAATTTTTTTATAACATAAGATAGCAAGGTGGTAGAGTTCTGCATTGTCTCGCCCGGGTCAGGTACCACCGCCTTGCCTATTCCTGCCGCAATAGCGTCAGTGCTTGTCGCTGTCGTGTTCCGGTTTGGAGGGTAAGGTAGCCGGTAAACTTATGCATGTGGCATTAGACCTCGCCACAAGATAGCAACGCACCATTAACATCTTTGGTGTGGAACACGATAGTGACAAACAATGACGCTATTGCGGCAGGAATACGTAAGGCGGTAGTACCAGAGCGAGACAATGCAAAACTCTACCACCTAGTAGTCACGATGGTAGTAACATGCCTGGCAGAACGGCAGTTGGAATCCTATCCTTCAAAGGAGCCCAAGTCCAATACAGGGAACCGACTTTTTTGCTAGACTAAGCAACATTGTATATGTGCGTACGTATATTGTAATGCGTGTCGAATAAATGGTGGTATGTGTTTATGATTACTAGATAGAAGGCGAGAACCATTTGCACCCCTTTTTTCAAAATGTCAGCCGTTGGACGATAGTGGCGATCCCACAAACTTAAGCTTATACTAACTTCCTCTATACATAAAAAAGTGTTCTCTGAAAAACGCACGTTATGGCTTACAAAATATAAGATTTTAATAAACTATTAGTGAAATATGACTACAATCGATACAGTGAAGTACAGAAAAACTTGACCTTAACATATTAAGAGTAAAGCACTAATTCAATGCTCAGCTTAAGAGGCGTGCAATATTCTCCAGAATGAATTTTCCTGCCCAGGATTCGAATCGACTTTAACATGCATCTGAGTGCTAAGTGTGAGTTTTTCTTTTCGCATTCGATCGTGAGCGCGTTTGGAGTTTACTAGGAATTTGTATGTGATTTGTACAGCGCCACCTAGTGGTAAACGTGAGAAACCAGTTTACCACTAGGTGGCGCTGTACAAATCACATACAAATTCCTAGTAAACTCGAAACGCGCTCACGATCGAATGCGAAAAGAAAAACTCACACTTAGCACTCAGTACTCAAACCGTGTAGATTTAAACTACGTAATTTGAAATATAATAGTTTTGACATTTCAAATTACGTAGTTGTAAAACATATATAATAGTTTTATTGGCCATACTATATGCAGCATGCAGACCACTGCATCATAGAAGTTTTTGGCAAATCCCGCGGGATCATCTAATTTTTCCGGAATAAAAAGTAGCCTATGTCTTATTCTGGGTCTCCAGCTACCTACTCACCAAATTTTATCGTAATCGGTTCAGTAGTATTTGCGTGAAAGAGTAACAAACATCTATACATACATACTCACAAACTTTCGCATTTATAATATTAGTAGGATAGGATTCTTCTGCTAAAAATTCTCCACATTCCCAGAAATAAATATAAATTTTAAGACGGTCTAAGGCCTAAGCTAACCAACCAATATAAGACGTACTAGATGAAATGAATGACATCACGCGTCACGCGTCATGCCTCGGTAACCACATGTGCTTCATGTGCCAAGCTTGTGCCTTCATATCATACATATAATAAAATCGTCGGAAAGTCAAAACTGTACATTGAATATTTTTTAAAAAGAATACTTGGGGCGTGATCTACAATCGATATCGAAGCCAAAAATATAGTTTTTAGAATTTTTGTCTGTCTGTCTGTTTGTCTGTATATATGTTCGGGGTAAACTCAAAAAATACTGCGTACTGGATTTACTTCAAATTTTGCATGAATATTACTAACAGGTCTGGTCAACATATAGGCTACATATTATCACGCTATCACCTACGGGGGAGGAGTTTTGCAGAGTAAACGAAGTCCGCGCAGACGAAGTCGCGGGCAACAGCTAGTATTGTATATATTATAATGTAGATTAATTAAACACATTTTCCTCATATTGGTCCCGGGCTCCTTCGAAGAATAGTCCAACTGCTATTCTGCCAGGCAGGTCGTAAAAGATGACCGATTGGCAATGCGAGTCACTACCATCGTGGCTACTAGGTGGTAGAGTTCTGCATTGTCTCGCCCGGGTCTGGTACCACCGCCTTACCTATTTCTGCAGTAATAGTGTCATTGCTTGACATTATTGTGTTCCGATTTGGAGAGTAAGGTAGCCGGTAAACTTTCGCATATGGCATTAGACCTCACCTCAATAAAGCAACGCACCATTAACATTTTTGGTGACTATAGGCAATAATTATTTTTGATTATAATAATATTTCCCTGTAACGGGTTGGCTGGAAGATATCTCTGTTACTAGAGATAAGCTCGTTCGTTGTGCTTCTTTTTCCTTTAATTTATTTGTTTAAGTGATTACTGTGTACAATAAAGAATTACATAAATAAATAAATAAGATCCGGGGTCAAAAATAGTTGTTTTTTTTTCAATAATCAAACCCCAAAATTTGAAATAAGTGGACATTTTAATCTACGGACGAGCGAATCTGCGCGGGTCAATAAGAGTAAAATAAAATAGTATCTTAACTTTAATTCATTACTATCTGACTTGCCCAGCTTTTCCCGCGAACAGATTAACAAGTCACCAATTACATTTTGTGTACCTTCTTACCCTATTTTCAGCCCCTTAGAGATTGAATTTTTATCAAAAAATACTCTTGGTTTGACCCCCAGATCTACAACTATCTTTTTTTGAAATTTCATCAACATTGATTCAGTGGTTTAGCCATGAAAGTATAACATATTAACAGAAAGAAATTATAATGTTAGTATTAATTTAACATTTTATTGAATAACACCATATATTTTGAGAATATTATTATAAAACATGTAAATATGCAAGATTTTTCTTGAAAAGGGAAATTTGGACTATCTCTCCCAAGAAGTAAGGAAACCATATACCATTGACATAGCAGCATTTTAAATGACCTTTACAGCTATTTAAAATTCTCTTTGCGACTATTTTCTTCTCTAAAAAAACATGCTGTAATAATAGTACATAATTAAAAATGCCTCGAAATAGGCAATTGCAGGTCGAGTATGAGTTTGAAAACCAAGCCGCAGGCGAGGGCTTCAATGATAAGAGGCAGGTAATTGCTATTTCCGCCAAGTATATATAGTAGTTTAAAAAAAACACAGGCAATTAAAAATACTTTTTATGTAATAGTCGCCTCTGTGATCTAGTGGTCCAGTGTTAGCGTTGACAACACGAGGTCTCGGGTTCGATTCCCGGGTCGGATACATTTAAAAAAAGTGTTTTTTCAGTTTTCTGAGAAACACAAAGTTGCCCGGGATTGGAAAGTGCCCGGTTGGCGATAGGCTGGCCACCTATCACATTTGTGGGACCAAGTATCTTCTGCTAATTGTGGGTGCACTTGTTGTACCTCTGCCTACCCCTTCGGGGATATGGGCGTGAAGATACTTTTTTTTAATAAATTTATTGCCACGTGAACGCAACCTGTAGTAAGATAAAAGAGTTCTTACCATTCAGGACGCCTATTCGTACAATTGAATTTGAAACAAGAAACACGCCGGCAATATTACATTTCCGGCGCGTTTCTTACTCCAAATTCAAAAAATACGTTGGCAATGACTATTTTTTTTTCTTTGTACGTAAATACGATAGGTACTTCGCATGTTCTTTATTCATAAGTAAGTTGGTAAGGACACTATTTCCACGTTTGTTTGAAAGAAAGAAAGAAAGAAAGAAAGAAAGAAAATATTTATTTGCAAGAATATGGGTGTTACAAGTTGTTAAAAATAAATTAAGTTACCGACATATTCTACCATTATATGGTGTGCAAATATTTAAAAAAAATATCATTATAAAATATTACATTTAAAAGAACAGAATATTACCAGAGAAGAAATGTACATATGCTTATGATTTGATTGCTTCTAAGGTAGTCAGCCATTAGGTTACAGGGTACAACACCAGCCCTTTTCTATAAAAAATAACCACACAACATATGACATATGTATCGCATTATCTTAATTTACTATTAAAATAACGTTAATGTAGCAGCAAAAGTAATTTTCCATGCATAGCCCTTGCCTGAACAATGCAAAACTATCACATTATAGCACTAATAAGTATATTAAATCAAATTTATAAATTGAAGCTTGATAATAATCTATTTCCCCGCATTATAGACTAAAACAGAGGTTTCACTTCATAGTAAAACATGGGAAAATTTAACAATTTTAGGGTCCCGTACACAAAGGGTAAAACGGGACCCTATTACTAAGAATTCGCTGTTCGTTCGCCTGTCTGTATATCTATCTGCTTGTCTGTTTATTCGTCTGTCACTAGGCCGTATCTTATGAACTGTGATAATTAGACAATTTAAATTTTCACAGATGATATATTTCTGTTGCCATTATAACAACAAATACAAACAAAAGAATAAAATAAATATACATTCTCTTTAAAAAATAGTAATTAAGTTAAAATAAAATTAACGTTAGTTATGTACGTACGTTAAGTTAAAATAATTAATAATATAACGTGTTTTTTTTTTACAATTTTACTCTCGATTTTTTTATAACAAAAAACAGCAAACAAACAGATGGGTCTCCTGATGGACAGAGTCAACCATCGCCTATAGACACCAAAGATGTTAGTGGCGCGTTGCTATCTTGTGACAAAGTCTAATGCCACATGCATAAGTTTACCAGCGACGTTACCTAAAGCCAGTCTTTACTACACTACAGCGACTATCACTGACGCTATTGCAGCAGGAATAGGTAAGGCGGTGGTATCAGACTCGTGCGAGACATTGCAGAATTCTACCACCTAGTACAACAGGGTCTCACTAGATCTTAATAAAGACTACTGGTAGACTTAAAAATATTCACAGAATATTTTGTTATATATTCACTTTAAAATAAGTTATTAAGTTAAAATTACATAAATATTTGAGAGGGACTCCCTTACAATAAACGTGATTTTTTTCCGTTTTTATAGACGATAGTATGGAACCTTTCATGCTTTTATACTGAAATTATGGCTGTATTCGTTTCTACTAAAAATCAAAGATTCTCATTATTAGCAATATGCCAATGTAGGTACAGTGAAGGCACCAACCACACAACCCATAGACCCCTAATAACAGTCGAATGGCTTCTGTCAACACATCTGACTTATAGTTCCGATGTAAATGTCCATGCACCAATACCCAATCAGTGTCGACCAATCAGATTCTCTATACATCACTATCTTTCACTGTGGCCTTGAGTAAGCCAATCACGATGTTGCAGCTCAGCTCAGCTAGTTGTCAGAATGCATTCAATACAGAAAATCGAATATTAGGCGTCTATGGGCTGTGTGGTCGATAAGTGAAGGTAAGGTCTGGTAGGGAGGAGAATTACAACATAACCAAATATTATTTATTGTATTCTATGTTAATATAGTGAATTAAATTTCACAGTATTTTTGCTTAGTTTGCGTTACCACATACACAAGATTAATTATGAAAGTTTTTTTTTTATAGAATAGGGGGCAAACGAGCAGAAGGCGCACCTGATGGTAAGTGATCTCCACCGTCCATGGACATCCGCAATACCAGAGGTCTTGCAGTTGCGTGAAATTTTAATAAAGGTAAGTGGTAGAAATTATTTAGTTCTTATGATTATTTTTTAACAAAAAAATATTCTTCATCTATACATATAATAAAATCGTTGGAAAGTCAAAACTGTACATTGAATATTTAAAAAAAAAACTTGGCGCGTGATCTCGAAGCCAAAAATATAGTTTTTAGAATTTTTGTCTATTTGTCTGTATGTATGTATGTCCAGGGTAAACTCAAAAAATACTGCATGAATTTACTTCAAATTTTGCATGAATATTACTAACAGGTCGGGTCAAAATATAGGCTTCATATTATCATGCTATCACCTACGGGGGAGGAGCAGTGCGGAGTAAACGAAGTCCGCGCGGAGGAAGTCGCAGGCAACAGCTAGTATTTATATAAAGCTACACTCTTACTGCTTTATAGTCATATAAAACAGTAAGAGTGTAGCTTCGTCGATATTAAGTACAACACTAATTCTCAAACCGCGGAAGCCAATCGCCGCGGTGGGCATTCGCATGCGTGACGGGTGTGGCGATCGGTCGCGGCAACTAGCAATTCGATCGCCGCGATCGGCGTTTGCAAGTGTGCCCGGTGGAGCGATCGGTCGCTGCATCCAGCTACTAAAAGCGACTGAGTCGCCGATCGCCGATGCTAAAAATAGCATGTATGCCCTCTCTCTGAAGGTTGTCTGGAACATGACATACTGTTTGTAACATACCCTTTTCTATAGAAAGCCAAAATATCGATTCACTCTAAAAGCTCTGTGCTCTCTTAAGGTTATGAAAATTATTAACCCAAACAAATTACTAGCTATAAATAGCGCCATATTTATAAATAGCAGTTGTGCAAGTGAACGCTCTGGTCGTTTTCACTCATGAGTAATTTCCATTTATTTTAGTTATTTCATTTGTAATAATAATATTTTAAGTATACTCATATTTTACAATCATATAATTGATGAATAGACATATTAATGACTTAATGAGTTTTAAATAAGTTATTCAGTGTGCACAAATATGAAAAAGTGTGAGTAGGACTCGCGCACGAAGGATTCCGTACCATCATAGCAAAAAAATATGAAAAAGCACGTTTATTGTAAGGGAACATCCCTTAATATTTTTTATTTTATTTTTAGTATTAATTATAGCGGCAACGAAATATATAATTTGTAAAAATTTCATCTTTCTAGATATCACCGTTTATGAGACACAACCTGGTTACAGACAGACAGACAGACAGCGGAGGCTTAGTAATAGGTTTCCGTTTTACCTTTTAGTTACGGAACCCTAAAAACAATTGTCTTGTATTTTTTTATGTTTGTCCACGAGTTACTCAGTAAGTAAAAGTCACATCGAGATAATTCTATTAAAATTAAAACAGATATATTCCAAATAAGGGAACAATTCAAGAGTAAATAAATAAATATTCACGGGACAAATTACACTTACTGATCTAACCCGTAAGGAAGCAAATTATTTGCTTGTGTTATGGGTGTTAGTCAACGATACTAATACGTACGTAGAAATACATATATAAATACCAGAATATATTTAATAAACACCCAGACCCGGAAATACAAACATTTATGCTCATTACACAAATGCTTGTCCCCGTCGGGGATCGAACCCGAGCCCCGTTGATTGCGTAGTCAGGGTTGCTCACCACTCGACCAACGGGGCGGTCATGAATATAGAACTGATGATATTTGTCGGTTTAAATTTTTCAATTACTATTACGAAGTATATGGGTTTGATGTATGAAGTATGCACAAACCACATGAATACTCCGTGGGGGTAAGTTTATGCACGAGATTTCAGCCGTGTCATAAGGATAACCCACCATTAACATCTTTGGTGCCTTTAAGTAAAGATTATTAGTGTTATAAGGATAACCCCCCATTAACATCTTTGGTGCTTTTAAGTGATGAGTATAAATGAAGATTAAAAAGCAAAGGAAAGCAAAGTGAAATCCGTAATTGGCTAATATTTAGTTTATACTGCTATAAGTTATTTTTTTTAAATAAGCTGTGGATTTATGTTGATGTAAAATAAATAAATAAATAAAATAATAAATGAATTATCTGTTTTTTTTAAGAGATTACATTAGGAGAACTATGAGAAATCTGCTTGTTTGTTGTCTTATGAAATTAATAGAATGAAAGAAAAAATTACTGCGGGGTTTCGCAATTTTCATACTTTTATTTTTATATTGGTGATGCAATATGGAAAACAGTTTTTTAAAATTCTTCCAAATAGAATGTATAAGCTTTAATTTGCTTGCAAAGCATTTACGGATAAGTTCCTGGAAGTGAAAATTGCAATAACAGACAATCTCATGTTTCATAACCTGCAACATTGAAAATGTATACTGTCGAAATTGTTTCTATGTGAGTTTCGTGTTACGGTAGCTTTACAACGTGATGAAAGAAAATGCTTTTAAGTCCGAACATATCTCTTATAAAATAATTGACAAAGCATATGTTCGCAAAAGAATGGTGCTGCAATTTACTGCATTTATACAATTTTGGATGATGTGAGTTCCGTTTTACGGTAGCTTTATAACGGGATGAAAGAACATGCTTTGAGTCCAAACATATCTCTGATAAAATAATTGACAAAGCATATATTATATTCGCAAAATAATGTTGCTGCAATTTACTGCATTTAAACTATTTTGGAAGATATGAGTTCCGTTTTACGGTAGCTTTATAACGAGATGAAAGAAAATGCTTTCTCTGATAACATAATTGAGAAAGCATGTGTTTACAAAAGAATTTTTCTACAGTTTACTACGTTTAAACGATTAAGGAAGTGTACAAAGCTTTAGATTTTTGAACTCTAAAAAATCTATACTTTGGTATAGTTTTTGCTCTTTTGAGCTTAAAATACCTTTATTTGCAGGTAAATAACCGTGCAGTCTGTGCCCAAAAAAGGCAGTTGTGCCGACCTCTCCAACTATAGGCCAATTTCAGTCACGTCCATACTCTGCAAGACTATGGAGCGTGTACTGAACAGCAGACTAATGGCACACCTAGAAACGAACGATCTACTGAGTGACCGCCAATATGGGTTTCGCCGAAATCGTTCCACTGGGGATCTTCTAGCGTATTCCACCTACATTTTGAGCTCGGCCATCGAGAAGCATGGTGAGGCACTAGCTGTCTCCCTTGATATCTCAAAGGCCTTTGACAGGGTCTGGCATGATAGTCTTATTGGCAAGCTTCCATTGTATGGTCTGCCTACTGGTCTCTGCGCCTGGATCTCAGATTTTCTGAGTGGCCGGTCGAATAGGGTAGTCGTCAACGGCTGCTCATCCGACCAAATGGCTATAAATGCCGGTCCCTCAGGGATCAGTTCTCTCCGCAACTCCATTCCTGGTACACATTAACAATCTGCTGAAGCAAGGTATCTATGGGTACGCAGATGATAGCACTGTTGTGGAAAGTTATGTACCCAGTGCGCGCGCCAGTACGGCGCAGATCCGGTCTCTCAGAGAGGCAAGGGTCGATCGTATGAACCTGTCCTTACAGGCAGTCTCCGATTGGGGCGATGCTAATCTGGTCAAATTTAATGCAAGTAAGACCCAGGCGTATCTATTCTCCGTTAAATGGAGTCCGCTCCATTTATCTTCGTCTTTCCAGGGTGTGGCCGCGCCGATAACTGACCACCTCGAGATCCTTGGTATCACGTTAACGCCTACTCTCAACGGTGGTTCGTACTAAAGCCCAAGTTGCCTCAAAAAAGCTTGGTATTCTGGCAAAGGTGAGACATTATTTCAGTCCGGGACAGTTGCTCAACCTTTGTAAAGCACAAGTCCGTTCGTGCATAGAATACTGCTCTCACCTCTGGGATGGATCTGCTAAATACCAGTTGGAGACACTTGAGGCGATAGAGAGGCGTGCCAAGAGGCTCATAAACGACAATGACCTGGTAGGCAAAAAACTCCAGAGTCTCGCTCATCGCCGCAGAGTGGCTAGTTTATTGGTTTTCTATCGGATACACTTTGGAGAGTGCGCTGCGGAATTGCACGATTTAATTCCGCCATCCCCGTTTTTCTATCGATCGTCGAGGCGCACAGATACTAGGTATTGCCAGATGGTGGGCTCCCGTTCCTGGGCGAGTACAATCTGGGAATCTTCAAGAGAAGAGTGAACAGGTTTCATTTCATCTTAGGCCTCATCTTAGCCTACCATCAGGCTAGATCGAGGTCAAGCGCTTACCTATCGATGATAAAAAAAAAATATAGTCTACAGAGTCAGCTGGTCGGTATATATATATATATATATATATATATATATATATATTAGGGTGGAGTGAAAAAAAAAAATATTTTTTTTTTCTTAGCCTGGGGGTAAAATTTGTAGCTTATAAAAAACAAAAATTTTTGAAAAAAAAAAAAATTTTACTCAACATCTTGAGGCAGCCCACTCATTTTTAAAATTAATTACGAGTAAAAATATTTGGTTGCAAAAAAAAAAAAAAATTTGTCTTCTAATGTCTTAAAACATCCAAGAATTGGCAATTATGATCATTTCCAACTCAAATTTTATTCTAGTGCCCTAATGAGGAATTTTTTTGGATTTTTTTAAAATATTAAAACAATAGTCACAAAAATTTTTTTTAACTTGTGATTTTTAATTGGCATAAAAGAGGATACTTTGAAGTTTTTAGAACGCTTTTAAAAATTTTTTTTTGCAACCAAATTTTTTACTCGTAATTAATTTTAAAAATGAGTGGGCTGCCTCAAGATGTTGAGTAAAATTTTTTTTTTGTTCAAAAATTTTTGTTTTTTATAAGCTACAAATTTGACCCCCAGGCTAAGGAAAAAAAAAATTTTTTTTTTTTCACTCCACCCTAATATATATATATATATATATATATATATATATATATATATATATATATATATATATATATATATATATATATATATATATATATATAATATATATATATATATATATATATATACACCCGTTGGTCGAGTGGTTAGCGACCCTGATTACGCATTCAACGAGGCTCTGGTTCGATCCCCGACGGGGACAAGCATTTGTGTGATGAGCATAAATGTTTGTAACGAAGTCACAAAGAAGAGCTCGCATTACGTAAAAAAATCAAAAAACCATTAATCCACCAAATCTTTGAATATAATTTTTCATATCCCCCTTGAAACATCTTTTTTGTGAATGTTAGTTCACAGGACGTTATCACATTTCACATGGCCGAAATTTAATAAACTTAAACCGGCTTGAGCGTTGTAAAATATGGCCGTTTTTGGGAACACGTTACGAAGTATAAAGAGGACTTATATTTAAGCTTAATAAATAGTGCAAATTTTGCTATAATGCGTTGTTTTAACACGTAGTGTTTAATGTTACATAATATGATTTATGCGAATACAAAATTCGTAACATATATACTATGTTACCGCCCCGTTGGTCGAGTGGTTAGCGCCACTGATTACGCAATCGACAGGGCTCGGGTTCGATCCCTGCCAGGGAAAAACATTTGTGTGATGAGCATAAATGTTTGTATTTCCGGGTGTAAGTGCTTATTAAATATATTACAGTATTTATATATGTATTAGTATCGTTGATTAACACCCATAACACAAGCAAATAATTTGCTTATATTTATATCGTATTAAAAGCACTTGTACTGTTTTACTTGACTTTAAATTTATTAAAACCAACCGGTTTCGCGTTTTAACGCATCATCAGGGCAAAAGTTATTATTGTTTAGTACAAATTGTACTTGAATTGAATTGTACTAAACAATAATAACTTTTGCCCTGATGATGCGTTAAAACGCCAAACCGGTTGGTTTTAATAAATATAAAGTCAAGTAAAACAGTACAAGTGCTTTTAATACGATATAAATATAAGTTAACATAGAGTTTTACCAAGTGCCGACGATATTCAGTGTTCAAAAAAATAATTTGCTTATTTTGGGGTAACATCAGTAAGTGTAATTTGTCCCGTGAATATTTATTTATTATTTTTAATACGTATATATATATATATACACTTAGTATGAATCAAAGATAATCTCGTACGGATACGGCACCAGTATAAATATTTTTATTATATCATGAGATCTAAATATGTTATAATGGGACATAAACAGGAAGATACATAAAAATACATAGTTTATAATTTACACAAACGTCTTAAAATAAACCAATTTTCATTACGATCAGTCAAGCTGTTCTTATCTTAAACTGGGGCTTACGGAGAGACAGAGAGATAAACAATTATATAATCAATCATTTGTGCAATTAATACTATTCTCCTTTCATCAAGATCACACCGCTCTCGGGTTATCGCGAGACAAACAGACATAGAGACAGCAGGCAATCGAATAATGACGTAGAATTAAAACCTTAACTATTTAATATAAATTGTTTAATTGAAAATTACGATGACGTTATTGTCAAATTACCAAGTTAAAAAAAGAATAATCAAAATCGAATTACTTGGTAAAAATTACTATTTATTGCTAACCGAAAATAGGATCGCGCTTGTAATCAACTTCATGAGTTTAAAATTAGTAATGTCAACAAAAAAACATTTGTTTAAATGATGTGGTGTCGCGGGACACCAGGTAGGAACGAACTTCCTTCGGCTAAACGGCACTAGTCGCTTGTGTACGCGACTGTCGCGCCTGCGCACGTCTCATTTAACGCTTTTATTCCACGCATTTTTCTTACGGTTTTACTATCACATTTTTTTCAGTTCGCTCGCGCAGCGAAATCCCTATCCCCTCCAAGCCTGCCGTAAGGAACTTCGTTCCAATAAATTGAGCTGATTTATTGAAGAACAAACAACGTTGAAATAATTCTATAATAATAATATTTGTGTTCCATATCATACTACATATACCTACATAAGTGTACCTATTTAAATAATGTCATTATAAACATAATTTGAAACACGTAAATAATTTTAGATTTATGCCATATCAATATACGATAGATTTATGTTATATAAAAATTTTCACCAATGACGAAACAAATTCGTTATAAATTGTATTTTTAAAATAAATTTTGTTTATAAAAATAGATCTATTTGTATTTTTATATTTTCTTTTTTTCTCTACACCTTACTTTAATATATATTAGAGTAAGGTGTGTGTAAGTATTACTAGCATGTGCGAATGGAATCCTGAATGGAATATATACCAATTAGAACGTAATTTTTTTTATGAATTTCTTTTTTAAATTTTTTTTGCTCACCATACTCATCACTAATGAAGTTTTTGCAAAATTCGGAGCAATATGGCGTCCTGACAGTCCTATTCTCAGTTGGAACGCATATTACACAGGTCAAGGACATCCTCTGTTTTTTTGACGGTTAATAAAAAAGTGGTAATATTTTGCAGCCCTGCCGATACCTGAATTAGGTAAACCTGAAAAATGCAATTTATTAAGTGACTAGCTGTTGCCTGCGACTTCGTCCGCGCGGACTTCGTTTACTCCGCGCTGCTCCTCCTCTATAGGTGATAGCGTGATAATATGTAGCTTATATGTTGACCCGACCTGTTAGTAATATTCATGCAAAATTTAAATAAATCCATGCAGTACTTTTTGAGTTTACCCCGGACATACATACAAACAAACAGACAAAAATTCTAAAAACTATATTTTTGGCTTCAATATCGATTGTAGATCACGCCCCAAGTATTCTTTTAAAAAAATATTCCATGTACAGTTTTGACTTTCCTACGATTTTATTATATGTATAGATATAGATTGGTGCCATGGTAGTATATATAGGAGATTATCTTTGATTATTACTTTAGTTATGTGCAGGCCCTGAACAAACAATAACTGATCTTGTAGGTGTATGCAAATGGAGCTAAAGCATCCGTTTATATTAATTAGCATTAATGTCACCTTTGACAATAATCAAGATATTACATGAAGTACACTAATAGTTCCATGAGTACATTAATTTACTATTGTGTCTGTCAATTTAATTCAAATTATAATGGATAGATTTATTGGATATGAATAACAAAGAGCGCTTTCAAGTCCAAATACTTCTTCCATTCATTTTTTGTTAATGCAGGTTATAGAATTCACTCCCATTTCTTTTTTTTTTTTGGTAGAAGTGTATAAGCTGTAGAAAGAAGGGCGCAAACGGAAATACACCGCATCAATCTAGATCTGTTATTATTATTTTTATTATTATTATATTTTTAATTTGAATGATTTTCTGAATTTATTGCGTTATTATACGCAAGTTTGTATTTCACATCGTGTTTTTTAATGTTGTATATAATATGCGTATGCATAGATGTACTAGTATAACATTTCAGATTATTTAATAACGCACACATGTATATGCATACTTAACATAAATTAAGGCAAATATAATTATAATTATGATGGTTTTTTTTTATTTTTGTTTTCTTTTTCTTATATTTACTTATATCTAACACAAATATAAGTTACATAAGACTATATATATATATATATATATATATATATATATATATATATATATATATATATATATATATATAGTCTTATGTAACTTATATATGTGTTAGATATAAGTATATATATATATATATATATATATATATATATATATATATATATATATATATATATATATATATATATATATATATATATGCATTAGGTAACTATCTTAATATTACTAATTATATTAAACAATTTATTAATTATAATTATATATTTACAATCTTATAATTAATAGTTTAATCATTAAAATTAAAATGTATTTGTGCAAAGTATAAAAATATATTTTAATGTATATGTTATTATAAAACATTGAAATAAAATATTAATGAATTTAAGTATATTTTACATAACTCATAGAATTCACTCCCATTTGACAACAAATGAATCTCTGTCACGTTTCAAAAGATTTATTCAAAAAAATATTTATTTAGTCCATTACAAAAAAAATTACATATTAAAGTTAAAAGGTTGTACAATATTTTATGCTACTATTTTTTGAAAAAATGTGATTTTCAAAAGTGTGATGGAATATTTGCCTCGCTCTGGTGTTGATGATAGTCTTCATCAACATTTTTAATCAAGGTTAACATCGCAAAAGTTAACAAAAAAGTGACTGAAAATATAATCTTCATTCAAATTTAAGAGAGATATCCGCTGAACTTTTTGTGTCTCACAAGTCGATCGGTACCATTTTAAATAGTCACTTGAGTATAAGACATGTTGCTACTCGGTTAGGCTCAAAAGACCTGAATTTTCTTCAAAATTTTATCACACAAGAGCCGCTGAGGACAGGCTAAAACGAGTCAATGTCGACTCAACTTTCAAGAAACGAATTGTTAATAGTTTATGAGTTTGACATGTAAATTAGTCAACAACTTTTGGAGTAGCACCTTCCAACTGAACCGAAATCGAAAAAACCATGTCAAAGTTGATAATAAGTCAAAGTTACGTTGACTGTTTCCTTTGATAATTACGGTGTTCTGCACTCGAAATTATTGCCCAGAGGTCAAACGGTAAATAAAGAATATTATTAATACATTATACAGTTCGCCTGTGGCCTAAATTTGACCATAGACTATATAAATAAAATCTCTATTAACAACAGACTAGCCACAAAGAAAATTATATACATGTGTTTATATCAATATTAATGCCACATGAATGTAGTGTGTGTAATGTATATTTTTATAAATTTAATCGCTATATGTCATATATATGTAATAAAACATACATGGGCGTACTGAGGGGGGTGCAGGGGGGGGGGGTGCTGCCCTCCCCCTGGAATTTGCTTACTCTCTGCAAACTATCTACTGTTGGAGATAAAAATATAGTCTTAAAATGTTACGATTGACCCCCCGCCCCCGCCTCTGGGCCAGAATTTGGGTACGTCCATGAAAACATACACACATAGTCCACAACCCCGGTAAGAATAAGCGGAGACTACAGTCTCTAATTGTTCTTACCGGAGTTATGGACTATGTGTTTGTATTTAGACGATGTTAATAATTTAGCAGGTAACAGGCAACAAAGGTGCAAAAAAGTTGTACAATTTCGTTACTAAAAAGCTCAGGTTTTTAAGTTTCCTTTTATGATATTAAAAATACCGTCATACATTTCCGGGCACTTAGTATGGTTTGGACATGGACCTCTCTAAAATTTTATAAATTATAATTACACTTTCGTTATAGTATTAAAACTGAGTTTTATTTATGTTACTTAGGGGACTATCAAAAGATATTTCCTCGGCAGCCAGACACTTTTAATGATTTTACACCTTAACTGACGCGTTGAAAGTGTAGCGTAGCTGAGAAGGTAAAGCATATATCGTCGTATGACAGGATAAGTTCATTAATTAACATAGTTAACATTTTGAGTCAGAAACATTTCAATGAATTTTTTTCTTTCCGAGTTTCAAAAAGATATGTAGTAAATGAGTTTTCCTCTTCATATAAAAAGGTTCATCACGCCCGGTTCCCTTGCGGGGTAGGCAGAGTAGATCGAACGTTTATAGACTTTCCAGTTCACCGTGATTCACCGGTTTGTTAGTTGGCGAAACAAGTGGTGTCCCTCATCGCCGCATTTATCGACTATTTCTAGCGATAACTGGGACCGACAGATCCACGTGCTTATCCAAGACATGGGAGTTGCAGTACACACGATTTTAGACTTTAGGTTTTTGAGAAAAACCTCGAAAAAATCTCAATAATAATTATGCCCGGGGATCAAACCCTTCATACCTCGTTAAATATGTGTTTAAAGAGTTGGTGACTTTCTGCAGATCTAAATAGAATTATAATTTATCATTTGAGTTATTGATATATTTGAACATTGTATCAATAACTCAACATCATTGATATATAAAAACCCAAGATACACAATCAGTGTCTCAAAAACGTCCTCTAAGAAAGCACTCACTTCAAATAGAAGCCCGTCGCTCCCGTCACTGCCCGCATGTCAAAAATACAGAATTGTTCTCTGATAAATTGTAAAATACAACATCAAGAACGTTAAAAAATATAAGATATTGTATTTTCGGTAAGTATAAAAGTTTATCGATTTATTTTTGTCGTTTATATTACTAAATATAGGGTGTAATGTATGATTTTCATTTTATTTGTCTTAAAAATGTACTCGACGCTCCAAATATAATACGACAAAATTTCAATGGTCACTTTTTCAGTAAAAGGACAGTGCATTACAACCTCCTTTTAATTTAGTCGAATAATACAAATTGATCCTGTTATTATTAGTGGAGTCGATTTTTTTTCATTAATAAGTTATTTTTTTAATAAGATTATTTTTTTTTTCATTAATAATTTTGAATACCTTTTAAAGTTGTTAACCAACTGCCAAAAAAGCAGAGGACATCAATTTGACGATTTTAAAATGTTTGATTATATTGATTACTTATTTTGAGAACCAAGTTAGGTGATTCTTTTTATTCTGTTTGTACGAATATAAAATAACAATATATAATTGTGATTCTTACGATGAACTTTGGAGATATATTACGAAACTTTTAATATTACAATAGGAAATCATAAGTAGCATCGAATTTTGTTCTGTTTAAACGTGTTGTTGATAACGATTTCTTAAGTGGAAGGCACAGGTTGCATTAAGAATGTTTATTTTTTGATTTAATAATTTATTTTTAATAAAATGTTGTTTTTGATTGCGGATATCTTATACTATACATATTATAAATGTTAAAGTTTATATGTTTGGATGTTTGATAATCAATCACGTAAAAAATGGCTGTATCAATTTGGATTTGGACTTGGATATAAGATAACCTGGAATAGCACATAGAATACTTTTATCCTAATGCAGAGATCTGCAGCTAGTCTTGTATAAATTTTAAGTGACTGTTTATATGTATGAGTTGTTTTATTTGCATACTAGCTGTTACCCGCGGCTTTGCTCGCGCATATTTACTTTACAACTTATTTAACCTTTCTTTATTTTATTAAAAATCTCTACATTGCCGGGTGGGCCGCTAGTACGTTAAAAATAATATTTACATATTAATATAACACACCCATCGAATAAACTAACGTAATTATAAAAGAAATTTATAATTAACAGAAAATATCGAATCTTAAATTACCTTTGGCAATAATATTATATGTACTAAACTATACTCCAAACTAAATATACGTATCTATTAGGATTTCTGTGTATGTAAAACACCTATGTAACCAACTAATGTAACTATATTAAAAAAATCTGTGAGCTGGTTGACCCTACAGGTCACCTGAAACTTCCCGCTAAATTTAAGTATTTTAACCTTAAAGAAAAAAACTATGCCTAAGCATAGACTATTGAATTAAAAAAAAGTTTTTTTTAAATGATAGTTATTCAGTATTTGAAAAGATGTATACTTTTTCAAAATCATCAACGAGTTTGATCTTCCGAATAACATTGAACACAATTTTTTAGCTCTAAATTTTTTTTATTGGAATTTTTTATACGAGGGTCAATAAAATTTTCAGAAGCCGACATCGCATTACCAACTAACCTATTGTTTCAAATATCTATGGGCAGTATTCGCTCGTACGTCTGCAGATACTATAACTAAACAAATGTTCGTTTACATAATACTGCAAAAAAAAACAGAAAAACTGAAATCTAATTCAAAACGAGTATTCTACGAAAAGCTAAACTTATTTCTAGGAAATTAATGCGTTTCCTTACTATGTTGTCGATACATTACATAATAAGTGTGAAAAAAAATCGTGTCTGTTATCATGTAAGAATCTGTAAACTTTATAACGTAGTCATAGTCACCATTGCAGTAAATTTCCTATTTCAGTATATTCTAAATCTATAAGACTATGCAAACTAAATGTATCAATATCAAGCGTCAAATACTACATGGCTATAAACCCACAGTTTGCCTATATGTGTAGGTTCTGTGTAATAGAACCAATAACCTATAACGTTTGAAATATAAATAAATTATTTTAATGGTCATTATTTGTTTTATTGATATATAAATGTTCTACGCAAAAACAGATTTTCGACAAGATTTTTTTATGTAAATTTTATAAACTCTTAAAATACTACCTCAAAGCATAAAAATATTTATATTCGACTCCACATGTGCCTTGTCCTACCGGCTAACTTAAGTCAAAAATTTTATTGCTTTTTGTACATTGTTTTTTAAAAATGACTTTAAATCTTGCGTTTAAGGTTGATCACGTTTGTGCCATAACTATAAACTTTTTAGACTGAATTAGCGACAGATTTGAGTGTCAGTTTTGTTCGGAACTGTGTATCTTGGGTGTTTTATATCAATGCTCAACATCATCAAAAGCAGTATGTCAAGCAACGATAATTTCAAGCGAAATGCGAGGGAGATAATATGATCTCTAACTACGCATTTTTCTTTTGTACTATATCGATGCCTTAGTTCACAATTGTACTAACTGCAAAATTTTCAATTTTTACTTTTATAATGACAAATACACATAATATTACTCTTTCGCTTGCGCCTATCCATATATCAATAATAGACTTGTGACTTTGTTTTTGTACTGAGTACGTCTAAACTTTAAAAAAACTTTAAAACGCTATACTCGTAATTACCAATGTTGTAATTAGTGCAATTGTGAACCAAGGCATCGATATTATGTGTGCAACTAATATAGGTTCAATTAGAAATGAATACAATTATAAAGATAAAATATAGTTATATAAACAGTCATAATGTGGAAAAAGCTTCAATTGTTTTTCTATTTCGTTGTGTTGTAAGAAGATAAGATATAGAAATCTAAAAGGCAAAGATCGTTTAAAAAAACGGTATATATCCTATCCATACGTAATATTATTTTCTATGTCACTTCTCATAGAGACCAAATTAAATCAGATAGAAAAAATCTGTGGTTTATAAAAGTGAATTATAAAATGGTAAATTTTGAGGTACTTTTACATATACTCTATATTTTTGTCTATTTTCTATGTTTTAACAATAACGAGCTTGAAAATTTTGTTGCATAGGTTGGGATGTAAAAAAATACTAAAATTGAATTAAAACTTTAAAATTTAAAACAAATCCATTTTTTAGAATTCAGCATACTAAATCTTGCATTAAAATTCAAGGCATAAAAATGCAACAGTCATCTATATTCAGGAACATATAAGAACCTAATGGATATTTCTAGAAATATTTATAGTAAGTAAGTAAGAAATACACTATATAACCACAAATGGCAATATAGGCAGGTCGATAACATATTCAAAAAAATATGAAATTATTCTATTTATAAAAATAAAATCATCATGTAATTTTAAAATATCCGGATTTACTCTTCAATTTCCATAAAAATTTGGAAATATTTTAAACTAACAACACCACGTTGAGTCAGGGGCCGCACTACATGATGAAGAGCGCTATAATGTCATAGAACGACTCCTCTGATGTCATAACCGCCTGTCATCTAATATTTTTGGCGACGTTTTGTGATACTATAATAATATTTGAAATATTAAAATTGATTATTTAAATCGGTAAAATATTTATCTATCTATACCACAAAATAATAACATAATATTTGTGATCATATTAAGTTATTAAATGATACGTTTGACGGTTGGACAAGATATTTATTTGTTCCAAACTAGTAGTAATCTTTTACTTGGTATAAAGCTGAAATACCCCAACCTTATTATTTTATGCACAATTAATAAAGCATTAATTAAATTTTTAATTTAAAAAAATAATACATTTTGAGTTATCGGGAGACTTAGTTGTGTCAATATGACGCAAATGCAAGGTACCTGGTAAGTACTTTAAAATAGGTGATGATAATATTTCCCACCGTACATAAAGGCTTTAGACTGTCAGAATGGTTCAGTGGTAAGAATTTTGGTGATTCAAGAGAAGAATAATTAGGTAAATAGACAAAATTTTACTAACAAACTAATGTGTCCACACAAACGGAATTTTATAGATTTTTTGAATAAAATATAACAACCTTTGAAAATTATTGCAATCGATTTTACTGCTGATTCTGAACAAACTAGTTTCGGCTTTCTTATCAAGTAAAAGAGACCGTGCATATTTATGTGTAGCACAAAGTAACGCGCATGAATGTTTTAACAACAACAACACTTAAACCTATCGAATACGTACTACCGTGTGATTTACACTGATAAGATATTCGTACAATGCAGTTCAATTTTCATCGTACAACACACAGCATCGCCTCTAACAAAGCCTGCTCTGTAACAAGCTCGATACGGGACTGAAGGAGCTTTTGTCAGCGATTTTAACTTACTATAAAGCAGAATTTGAATGTTTCATATTTTATTGCATTTTATTTTAAGCCTTCATTCCCTAAAATACAGTTTTGGAAAATGTTCAACTTATATGTGATACTAGGGAGTTGCTCCCAATTCGTCACGATCTGAATTTTTTATAAAAACATGTCTCAATTCGTCACCGTTTTAAGAAAATATATTATTTCGTTAGTCGTTTATTTAAATAAAAGTACAGTCAAGGACATATGCAATGTAAGTCACGTTTACAAATATTATCCCTAAAGGTAGAAAATAAAAATCATTTTTACTAATATTAAATCATAATTGTGCAGAAAGTTTATTTTATCTGACGAACAGCCGGTAATTTGATAGCAGTACTTAGTAGGTAGCAACGTTTATTATAATTTATTTACGGGTTTGTAATTTTAAAGTGAGAGAGAGGTTAGGCTTGAAAGAAAAGTCTATATAAAGACGAGAAAGGGCATGTTGGTTCGGACATGTAGAAAGTATGGTAGATGAAAGCTTAACAAAAGTGTGGAAGGATGTAGGTACTGGGGAAGACCAAGACTGACGTACTATGATCAGATTGATCGAGTACTATCCGAAGGTGGCGTCAAGAGTCTTCACAACAGGCGTGTTTGCATGAAGAGAGTAATGAAGGTGAGGGAAGCGAGACAAGTCTGCAAGGATCGTGATGTATGATACTTGGTTCTCTCTGCTTACCCCGTAAGGGTTCTGGCGTGAAGATATGTATGTATGTTTTTGGAACGAAGTTCCTTATCGCGCGTTGTGAAAGGGGCTAGACGGAATAAATTCTTACGAAAAGTTGTCACGACACTTTTTGGTGTAGTAAGGTATTGTACGCTGTGCGGCGTGTGGATGTTTCTCTGTCTGTCTATCTCTCTCTCTCTCTCTCTCTCTCTCTCTCTCTCTCTCTTATAGAAAGCAAGCTAGATATTTTGATTTCTTGAAAAAGATCTTCGTTCCATCCGGGTATCCCTTGACACCTCTCAAGTTTTTTAATTAAAAAAATAATTATTTTATTTTTATCTATATCAATATAGTGTTATTGACGCTACTGACGCTAACGCTTGGCTTTACTTGGTCTATTTTGCACACGATCTATTTTAAAAATAAAGTTATTATTTAGCATTTATTTGGCATTACGCAAAGATGTAGGTTCACTCTGCGTCTTCTATCGTCTTTATCATGGGGAGTGTTCCAACGAGTTGATTGGAATAATTCCTGCCGCCGAATTCCACCATCGGACATCGCGTCAAAATTTAAAGTTCCGTCCTCACCATCTCGTTGTCTGGAAATCCACAACTGTACGTTTCTCCCGACATTTTTTGCCTCGCACTACTCTGTTGTGGAATCAATTACCGGCAGGGGTATTTCCGAACGGATACGACATAGAGACCTTCAAGAAAAGAGCTTACTCATTCTTAAAAGGCCGGCAACGCAACTGCAAGACCTTTGGTATTGTAGATGTCCATGGGCGGCGGTGATAACTTACCATCAGGTGCACCTCTTGCTCGTTTGCCCCCTCTTCTATGAAAAAAGTATCTTTACGCCCGTATCCCCGAAGGGGTAAGCAGAGGTGAAACAAGTGCACCCACGATTAGCTGAAGATACTTGGTCCCATAAATGTGATAAGTGGCAAGCCTATCGCCAACCGGGCACTTTCCAATCTCTGGAAACTTTGTTTTTCTCAGAAAAACTGAAAAACACTTTTTTTATTCTTACCGATCCCGATGACCCGATAACTCTGGCTTACACGATAACACTACACACCTACATTCGCGACACCGTCGCCGCCGGCGGCGACGAGGGCCCCTGTTTCGCCCTTCGGCGAACCGAGCCCAAAAATGCCACTAGCCCTCTCATCGCAAATCACGACCCCACCCTAAGCCGAGGTTCGATCTCACAGGAGACACCCTTAGGGCGGAGGGCGTACAGCCCTACACCTTTAAATTCTGGCTGAGCACTCTGCTCGCCCCCGCGACTGGTGAAGCTGTATCAGCCCATAAGGCTAACAGCAATTGAGACATTCCGAAAAAAAAAAAAAACTTTTTTTATGTGCCCGACCCGGGAATTGAACCCGGGACTTCATGTGGTAAACACCACCGCTGGATCACTAGACCAAAAAGGCGACTTATTATTTGACATAATAGAAGTTATTATTTAATTGATTATTTTTGAAAGTAGCCATTTTTAACATGTAGACCTGACATGTCCAGTGTCCATCTTTGGATTACTGAATTATATAAATGTACCATATTTTAATTCAATCGATCTAATAATTTCTTAGCAAATTGACAGTGGGAGGCGGACACACAAAGAGATACACGAGTGTTCCATTAGGGTTCCGTGTTTCATTTTGAGGCATGAAACTCATACGGACGGCTTGCAGTAATTTCCAAAAGAATATAGTTTCTTATCAATTCTTATCGGAAATTAATATTTAAGGAAAGATTGAAAAGAAACCTTAAATAAGTCAATTCGTATAGAGCGAACACAGTGTGCTATAAAATCCTATACTTAAGCTGCGTATTTGTACGAAGCTTAAGTGTGCCTGTACGCTAGATCAATTCAGCTACTGTATGAAGACTGTAAACTTAAGAGGATCGCATTAAAGAGTTTGTCTTTACAAAGGCAGAAAACATTTTCCAGCTTCTGAATATAATTTTATTACGGCTCTTTGATCCGTACTATTCTATAAAGTTAAAAATGCAAAGGTTTGGATGTTTGGGAGCTTGGATGGATGTTTGACACTCAATTACGCAAAAACTACTCAGCAGATTTGAATGAAATTTGGTATACAGGAAGAGGGTGACCTGAAATAGTACATAGGCTATTTTATTGATTCAAGCGTTACTTTGCGGAAATACATTATTGAAAAGGTGAAATTAATTCAATTTGCCATTTTTCGCGGACTGTTCTATGTATCCTCCGTGATGATACCGAAAAGAAAGACCTCGGTTGAACGGTTTAATAAATGGATAAGGCTCACCGATGGTCCGGATAAAAAGAAGACCCCGGCGGTACAATTATCCACCCACATACATCACACTTTTACAACCACGATCACGCCGGCACCAATCACAAAAGCACACAATTCATGTACGCACTCAACGCACGTTTCACTTCGAAACCGAAGCATCTTCAGGAGAAACGAATACTACCTCACTCTACGTGAGTAACACTTACACTTTTTTAGTACATAGGCTGCTTTTTATCACGGAAAATGAGTTGTTCCCAAATTACGGTATTTACCAAAAACTTTTATATTGCAGTGGGCTGCATGCTTGAGTTAGTATTATTATAAATGCGAAAGTAACTCTGTCTGTCTGTCTCTTCTTCACGCATAATCTAATAAACCGATTAAAAAAATTTGGTACAAAGATAGTTTGAGACCCAAGAGATAAGATTTTATCTTAGAAATCCTACGGGAACAGGAACTATGCGGATAAAATCCTGGAACTGTATGTCTTTTAAACTACGGTAATAAGGAGAAACTTAAGCTATTGATATATAAAGGGAAGATACGTTACCTAGTCACAGGGACTTGTCCTACAAAAATAGGTCGTGGAAGTGGGTGGACTATTGTGCCGCTGTGATCTTCTGTAATTTCAGACTTTGGATATATAATAAATATATTTGCTCCATTCCTTACACTACCTTTCATTTCTGTAGCATCACATCAGTTCCATATAACATTTCGCGGAAAATTTGCAAATTAAATACTATAATTTTTCCTTTACATTTGAGAGAGTTATATATAATGAAATTGAAACGATCGTTGGAAATGTACCGGCTATCTCGTTGATTGAAGCATTAAAACGCAACAGTGATGGCGACACACAACTTAATAAAAGGTTGAATTGCGGGAGAATTTTGTTACCGGAAAAGTGTCGCGGTATATTTTTCTATTCAATAACCTATATAATGTTAATAATAAAATGAAATTAAACGAAAATATTTATTTGCTGTATGGGTGTTACAAGTTATTAAAAATTAATTAAAAGTTACCAACATATTCTCTCATGATACTTATGGTGTGTAAATATTTATAAAATGTCATTTTATTATCTTAAATTTAAAACTTTTAAGTCAATTTTTTAGGACGACAACCGGATTTTAGGTACTTATTACTAATTCACAAAACTGATTTCACAGATATGGTTATAATTAATTCACAAAATTTCATTTTTTATTTTATTAAAATGCGTTGTTTAATTAAAGTATCTTCACGCCCGTATCCCCGAAGGGGTAGGCAGAGGTACAACAAGTGCACCCACGATTAGCTGAAGATACTTAGTCCCACAAATGTGATAGGTGGCAAGCCTATCGCCAATCGGGCTTTTCTTTTCTTTCCAATCCCGGGCAACTTTGTGTTTTATCAGAAAACTGAAAAACACTTTTCTTATGTGCCCGACCCGGGAATCGAACCCGGGACCACATGTGGTCAACGCCAACGCTGGACCACTACACCACAGAGGCGTTACAAAATTTTTATTGATTGCTTACAAAATTTTATTATTAATTTTTATTACATTTAAATATTAATATAAGAAACTTATGTTTGTGTAAATTTGTTCGAAATATATTTTTTTACAAAATAATTGTCAATGCTTTTTTTTTTTATATCATAAGATAGCAAACAAGCAGATGGGTCTCCTGATGGAAAGAGTCAACCATCGCCTATAGACACCAAAGATGTTAATGGTGCGTTGCTATCTTGTGGCGAGGTCTAATGCCACAGGCATAAGTTTACCGGCTACCTTACCCTCCAAACCGGAACATGACAGCGACAAGCGCTGACGCTATTGCGGCAGGAATAGGTAAGGCGGTGGTACCAGACCCGGGCGAGACAATGCAGAACTCTACCACCTAGTAGGTAACTATATTTACATTTACATGCTGTTATTACACCGCCTTGTTGGTCGAGTGGTTAGCGAACCTAACTACGAATCGAGGGGGCTCGGGTTCGATTCCAGACAGGGAATAACATTTGTGTGATGAGTTTAGATGATTGTGTTTCTGGGGTTAGGTGGTTATTGTAATAGTATTTATATATGTATTTCTATGTATTAGACACCCATAACCCATCGTATCCGTTGACTAACACCCATAACACAAGCAAATAATTGGTTTACTTTGGGATTAGATCAATTCGTGTAATTTGTATTTAACACAAGTTTTATTATTTATTCATTACTAGCTGTTGCCCACGACTTCGTCCGCACGGACTTTGTTTACTCCGCACAGCTTCTCCCCCTTAGGTGATAGCGTGATAATATGTAACCTATATGTTGACCCGACCTGTTAGTAATATTCTTGCAAAATTTGAAGTAAATCCATGCAGTACTTTTTGAGTTTACCCCGGACATACATACAGACAAACAGACAAAAATCTAAATTTTTGGCTTTGATATTCATTGTAGATCACGCTCCAAGTATTCTTTTAAAAAAATATTCAATGTACAGTTTTGACTTTAATACGATTTTATTATATGTATAGATTTCTACATGCACGGGTACGCATCTTCACCGGCGAGTGTCAATCATTTTTTTGCGAAAATTAATTATAAAAAATATAAGTCCTCTATTATAAATGATGTTTATATCACAATCAAAGATAGCCAAAAAAATCATGGTGTTGCGTTACAGCCCCCGCGTCCCTGATGAGCACAAAATACCAATAGATATCTATAGGCAATAGTTTTCACAGTAAAGTGGAATATTAGCTTGTTTGCTTATAACAAAGCCAACAGACACTCAAGAAAGCAATACAGCAGAACAGACATCCTCTTTCTAGTATAGATAGAAAACGTCAATATCTTTTCATTTATAAAAAACTTGGCGAGATAATATTCCACTACTTTTAAATTGTTTGTTTTAAAAGAAATAAGTAGTTTTTACTACTACTTCTGCGTCCGTTTTAAAATAAATAAGTTGTTTTTACTACTACTTCTACGTCCGTTTTAAAAGAAATAAGTTGTTTTTACTACTTTCAGTCACGCGAAATACATATTATTATGTTGGCATCGTATAGTATGTTATATTTTTTACCGGTGAGAGGGATGTGCTGTGCCGCGTTCCCGGCACCATCTTGCTTGTTTCTATCATAAAACAGCTTTGCTGTGTTTCGGAGAGAAGGGCAAGACAGGCAGTGTAATTACTGGCACCGAGATTTAATTTATGTTCATGGGCAACGTCGACCACTTACGCTCAGGTGGCACGTCTGCCATTTTGCCTATCCCACTAATATAAAAAAATAGTATACTATGTGTGTTTTTATCGTAAAAAATATATCTGAGAGCTAAGTGTGAGTTTTTCTTTTCGCGTTCGATCGTGAACGCGTTTCGAGTTTACTAGGAATTTGTATGTGATTTGTACAGCGCCACCTAGTGGTAAACTGGTTTCTCACGTTTACCACTAGGTGGCGTTGTACAAATTACATACAAATTCCTAGTAAACTCGAAACGCGCTCACGATCGAATGCGAAAAGAAAAACTCACACTTAGCACTCAGAATAAATGACAGGATAATGTACAGAATTACTATCTAATAGCCGGTCCCAGTGTGGACGCTGGTCTGTGTACTGTCAGGCATCTAAGCCACGTGTTAATAGCCGATCCATCAAAGGTCGGTTTTTTTTCAAAGTATTTTCGCTATTGTCCGCAGACCAGGTGACGTCCATACTTGCATTTATGACATGCGTAGAAGTACGCCCGATGACACGGATACAGACATGGGGTAGGAGTAGATCAAATCGTGACGTGTCCCGGTCAGTACGTCCACCACTCGCATCTCAACGCTGCTCATTCACGCAGCGTAAACTATAAACATCGTTGGATACGTTGTTTAGTTTTGTATTGCGGCAATTGATTTTTAGGCATTTAGTGGATGCCATGTAGCAATGCGATGACACGAGATCTAGTTCGACACAATGCGTCTACATTTGTAACATTTCATCGTACATGGCGTCTGACCGTGTCAGTACAACCTGTATCATCGACATTTGGCATAACATAGAAATACATAAATTATAAAGATTTCAACTTTCTAGCTATCACGGTTTTAGACAGCAGCCTGGTGACAGACAGACAGACGGAAAAACAGACAGACAGACAGACAGCGGAGGCTTAGTAAATGGGTTCCATTTTATCTTTTAGGTACGTAACCCTAAAAAGGAAGTTAAAATATACATTATGGAGACAAGAATTGTCTAATATAAAATCAGACTGTTCCACTAACTTACATATTCTATGCGTAATAAACTCCTGCATTTTTCGAATTGATATAAAAACAAAATTATTTTGTTATTTGTAAATCAAAAATATCAAAGCAAAGTATAATCAAATTGTAAACGATCGTTGTAAGTGTACCGACTACCTTGATTGAAGCATTGAAACGCGAAAATATTTTCCGGACGATCTCCTGTGACAACGATACAATTGAATAAGGGGTCTGAATTGCGGGAGAATTTTGTTGTCGGGGAAAAGTGCGTAACGGATTATTTTTTCGTTCAACGACCTTGTTTTAAGTCTGTCTGTCCGCAGCTTAGCTCAGAGATTCTTAGTACTAGAAAATTGTAATTAAAACAAACCTTCAAGCAAGGTCCCTTACGGGGTAGGCTGAGAGAAAGAGAGAACCGAGTGCCATACATCACGATTCTTCCAGGTTTGTCTCGCTTCGTCCACATCCATTTATTTATTTATTTACTTTTATGCACTAAAATTGTACAATGGTTAAATTTAATGCCATAAAGGCATTCTCTGCCAGTCAACCAGCAAGTGGAGCAGGAAAATTTCAATAGGGGGTGCAAATAAATATTTTAAATGGAAATAGGAAACAGTATGATGGGCTAAACGGAACAAAAATATAATAATTACTAGGAAATAGAAAATATAAATAGATGCATATTTACATAAACATATATTGATAAACACATAATAGACTATACATATATGGCATATATAATTAACAAAATATTTAACTAAGCAAGTAAGTACAACAAAAGTAATTAATAATGTAATCTGTAGATAATTTCAATTTCTCTTAGATATTTTGTTGATAACACCGAAAGCAAAGTGTTAAGATAATGGGTCGTCAAAGCACGCTTGAAAGACCACTTAGAAGAGGACCTTCTAACGTCAAGTGGAAGAGATTCCATTCCAGAGCTTGAGATTCCAGAGAGATTCCAGAGCTTAACTGCTTGAATAAAGAAAGATTTATAAAGAAAATCCATTCGAGAGAAAGGGATGAAGAGAAAGATCATTATCAGAACGGAGGGAACGATCATAAGTGCTACACTGAAAGCAGAATTTAGATTTAAGGTAAGTGGGAATATTTGGGTTAACAATGGAATATAACATGTGCAGCATCCTAACTTCTCTACGTTTAGCTAAGGGTAGCCATTTAATTTTTGAACGAAAGAACGAAATATGATCAAATTTGCGTAAATTAAAAATAAAACGTATGCAGTTATTAAAGAGAATATCTAATCTATTGAGTAGATATTGAGTGAGGTCTGAATAGTATACATCAGCATAATCTATAATAGGAAGCACAAGAGCTTGTATTAATAAGAGTTTTGTACTCACAGGGAGAAATTTTTGTGTCTATAGAGAGTGTGCAAGATAGCATTAACTTTTCGACAAATTTCAGTTAGTGTGGAGACCAAGAAAGAGATGTGTCTAAAGTAAGACCAAGATTTTTAACAGGTGACTGGAAGGGTATTACTAAGTTATTAAAAGTGATGGCAGAAATATTTTCCTAAGCAATTGTAGCCATTCGTCTTGAACTACCAAAGACGATAGCTTGGCATTTAGATGGATTAACAGTCACACCAAACTTAGTGGACCAATCTAGCACATTCTTTAGGTTTAGGTTGAGACTGCCGACAGCACTTTCTAGATTCTCAACATCAGTTTGCGTATATAATTGTAAGTCGTCGGCGTATAAATGGTAAGAGCAACTTAAAAAAGGTACTATGAAATTAATGAAAAATGAAAATATTCATCACCCTCTTCATACACACACGCCGGTTGCGAAGACTCTTGACACCAGCTTTGAACAGTATTCGATCAATCTGATCATGGTATGTCAGTCTTGGTCTTCCCCGGTACCGGTATATCTGTTTTGTTAACCTTTCATCTACCGTTCTTTCTACATATACAAACCAACGGAGCATGCCCTTTGTTATCTTTACACCGACACTTTCTTTCAAGCCTAATTTCTTTCTCACTTCCACATTACGAACTCGATCCGCGACTATACATATTTTACGTAGCGATCTCGACCTCGACCGCGCGAAATTAAATTGTTCACGACAATAAAGTGCTAAAATAAAATATTTATATTTACAGTACCTCCACTTTAAACGTAAAATGGGGATGTTTAGTTTTTTCTCGCGTATCTTATATAATAGTGGAAGGTATCGTTGGGAGTTTAAGAAGATATTGTAAGCCTAATAAAACAATTTTTCGATTAAGTGATGTGCTTGTGAAATATTAAACTTTAGGAAGCTGACTTTTGTTAGAATCAAGTGTCCTCAACTTCTGTGCCACCGAAACGATTATTTTTGGTTGTATGAAATAATTCAAAATAGTATACATAATATAATGACGTTAAATGGAAAACTATCATGGCTAAGTATGCTTTACAAGTTACAATCGACTAAGTTATAAAATAAACTTGTAGAAAATTTTACAGATGATGAGCTTGTGGTGCGAATAATATTAATATTATTGGCGTAAAATATGTTTATTGTTCATAGTATGAAACAATAAATAAAACCGGCCAAGAATGAGCCAAACTAGTTCATAAAGGTGAACACTTTTTTAGTTAAAAAAGCGGCAAAATTTAGTTACCTACTTTGTACCACAGTGTAAGTATACTATGATATGAACTCATTTATTTAGACCAATTATTTTAGGAACAGTACCAGCTCCTTCCTCTTGATCGCATTCAGCGTAGAGCGGTTCGAATCGTTGACGACCTGGCTATTTCGAAACGGCTCGACTCTTTGGCATTGCGCAGAGATGTTGGCTCACTCTGTGTCTTCTATCGTATCTTTCATGGAGAGTGTTCCGACGAGTTATTTGGATTAATTCCTGCCGCCGAATTCCATCATCGGACATCGCGTCAAAATTTGAAATTCCATCCTCACCATCTCGATGTCTGGAAATCCACAACTGTGCGTTTCTCTCGACACTTTTTGCCTCGCACTACTTTGTTGTGGAACCAATTACCGGCAGGGGTGTTTCCAAACGGTTACGACTTGGGGGCCTTCAAGAAAAGAGCTTACTCATTCTTAAAAGGCCGGCAACGCAACTGCAAGACCTCTGGTATTGTGGATGTCCATGGGTGGCGGTGATCACTTACCATCAGGTGCACCTCCTGCTCGTTTGCCCCCTCTTCTATAAAAAAAAAGAACACTAACCCTAAATCTAATAGAAATGTGTTAAACACAGATTAATTGCTTGTAAAAATTAATTTGCGTTTCGGAAACCAGCGTTAATCCTGCAAAAACTGTAATATCCTTTGAATAATCCGCTCAAATTATTACGATATTGCTTTGGAAAAAAACTTGAAAACATGAAGTTTTCGTCGCGAATCGAATACACGCTCGTAAAGAAAGACTGACGGACAGACAAAAGATAAGGCAAAATAATAATAATAATACAAATATCGGTGGACAAATTACATGAATTGATGTAATCTCATAAAAATCAAATTATTTGCTTGTGTTATAAGTGTTAATCAACTATATTAATACAATATAGAAAAATATGTATAAATACTGTAACACGTATTTATACATGAATTCCATCATCGGACATCGCGTCAAAATATGAAATTCCATCCTCACCATTTCGATCTGGAAATCCACAATTGCGTTTCTTTCGGCACTTTTTGCCTCGCACTACTTTGTCGTGGAATCAATTACCAGCGGGGGTGTTTATAAACGGTCAAGTTCGTTTTCCAAACGGATACGACTTGGGGGCCTTCAAGAAAAGAGCATACTCACTCTTAAAAGGCCGGCAACGCAACCACAAGACCTCTGGTATTGCGGATGTCCACGGGCGGCGGTGATTACTTACCATCAGGTGCACCTCCTGCTTCTTTGCTCCCTCTTCAATAAAAAAAGACAAAATAATATAGACATTAAAGAATGTAGATCTAGTTTTGTTTAAATCCTATAGAGTAAAAAATATAATATTAAATTAAGATAATATTTTATAAACAGCTTAAAAACACTGAAGATACTAATGATCACAGGAATTATATACAAGATACTAATGATCACAGGAAAATGACGGCAACTGATAAAAAGAATGTGTCTTGTGAACATATTTTCGCTTCACACTCAGGGGTGAGCTTCAATTAGTCATCTCTCATGCCAGTGATGCGACAAGCCTTTGTAATAAAAAGGCTTTGAGGCCTTGAGAAATGGGGTAGGCGATAAGACATTATATCTACCTGAGGTGAACTTTTTCTGAATTTATTTACAAGTTAAATTTCTTATATTAATCTTATACTGATAAGCTGTCCGCCATGGCTTCATATGGGTTAGATTTTAGAAATCCTTGCGATTATTTAACATTTAATGAAAACAACAAAAAAGAAATATCCATTTTGGTGCATTTTTTCCAAAGTTCTGCGCGTACGAACATTTGACTTTTTATTTTTATTTATATGGATATGTGTTTTTATATGTATGTGTGTGCATATATGTGGGTGTCACATACACACGCATAGGTTTGTTTATTATTTTCGAGCTTCGGTCTCGATATGACCACATAATACAATGTAGTGTCACGTGCGTTTCTGCTTTTTTACACTATATTTTAGAGGTAGAAAAACAAAAAATTTATGAGGATAATATTAAATTATCTTCCATGATCATCGATAACCGTTATTAAATTCTAGTGCTTCGCTGTATTGCACGTCTTTCACGTTCGTCAATTTGTTGATATCTCTGTGATATATAAAGTTTAAAATCTGTTTAAAAATACTTATGAAGAAAACAATCATTAAAGAAGAATACGAAGATTGTAGTAAAAAACATGAGAAATTTGAGTGTAAATGGCGCCAAATGTGCAATATGCTAACGCTTGAGACAAATAAAGTTCTAAAGGATTTTTTTACATATACTAACAATGCATAAATAAGGATAATTGAATATCATGCTGTCCACCAAGAGCTTCTCAAGTTCAAAAATAAAATAAGTGCTACTCGTATCTACCATTAGGATATTTTCACAGCTATATAATAGAAATATCTGAACAATCGGGGGCTGTCCACACCCCCGGTGTGGACAGCCTCTCACGTTCAAAAATAAAACACATGCTACTCCCATTTATTGTTGGGGTGTTTCCACAGCTACTTATAATAATTTTTTTCCTTATAATATGTGGATGGGTTTGCGTGTTAATCAAACTTGATTCATACAACTTGAGATGTCATTCTTTAGAAAACCAGGATAACATTTTACTAGAATCTCTAAAAAAAAGTAAAAAGTAGAAATCTAGTGTCTACTAAACGAAAGTTTATTGAGGTACTTGATGTCAGTATGAAAATTATAGGGCAAATAATTGTTAAATCAAGCATTCTATCTTTCTTTAGTAAAAAAATAACATTCATCAAAAAAAATTAAATTTAATTATGAAGAAACACAGTTGCTAGTACACATTACTGAAACACAAGTTACTAACGCCGTGATTTCATTAAGTAACGAATATAATAATATTATACACTTTCAACCGTCAAACAAAAGCATCTGACCAAAACTAATATTTACAATATTAATTACAATAAACTTGCCAGGATATAGAATGTATGTAGCTTAGCCAATTTATCAAGTTCAATGAAAAAAAAATGTCATTGAAGTTAAACTTTATAGATGGACGACTCCGTAATAATAACAATGTTGCTATTGAGTGATTTGCAATTAATTTTGAAGAAAGAACTTTTAAAGAGGTTTATCGGAAGTTCGAAATTTATAAAAATCTGATTATGGCTCAAAGTGACAGGCAAATATATAACACTTATTTTTATGTTACACACAAAGTACTCAGAAAACAGGTTAAAGCAAACAAAGGGACTATGTAAACTCACCCTGAAACAGCAAAAATATTCAATTCATCCCCTTTAAATGAATTAATCTTTAAAAGGCTTTGGAATATGTTTTCCTCTTCCACTTTCAATAGGATCACGTGCTAATATTTACAAAGGGGATATGTTTTTATAAAACCTTGAGTATAATAAAAAATAAGAAAGATTGTTGTAGGTATAAATATATAGGAAATAAAAAGAATGAATTGTCAGCGAACTTAACTAGGACTAGGTGGGACTAGAGTTTGATTCCGATCGGAACTAGTATTTACATGACGACCGTAAATATTTATATTTCTGGGTTTGGGTGTTTTCTAAATATAGTCAGTATTTATGTATTCTATGTAAAGCGATTGTCCGTTGGTAGAAAATTAACCGTTAGTTTAGTCATAGACTATTTTAAAACCTCTAATAAGTTTGACAACAGTCTTTCACCATAAACAAAATTGTATATAAGTATGTGTGAATATTATACGTGTCAAATGCATGGGAGTGTGTGTAATGCATATTTTTCTCAATTTAATGCACATTATTTAAAAATATTGACTTTCTACACTTCTTCTCCATACTTCTACTACATCTTTAACTGTGGCAAATTTTACTCCTCAGTCCGAGCAATTTTCGAAATAGGGTACAAAGCTTTCGCTTATACTATACATAAATATCACTAATATCGTCCCGTAACCGCTGTAAATTTCATGGCCCTTAAGCGTTACGTTCAAAAAGCTCTGACGTAGGTACACTCCTATGGATACGAAACTGAACATCTGGAAAATATTTAATTTCAAATAAAAAAAATACAAATCGGTCCAGCTCTTTCCAGTAATCAAAGGAAATACCTCGTTTAATAGACTACTAGCTGCAGCGTGCAGCCCACTACAATATAAGTTTTTGGTGAATCCCGCGGGATCACCTTATTTTTTCGGGATAAAAAATAGTCTATGTGCTATTCCAGATCATCATCTACCTGTGTGCTAAATTTCATTCAAATCCGTTCAGTAGTTTTTGCGTGATTGAGTAACAAACATCCATCCAAACATCCATTCAAACATTCTATACACATTAAATATGTTATGTTGCTTTGCCATTCGTCTGGATACCTTATCCTCCAAAACAGAACTCGACAGTAACGAGCATTGACACTGTTGTATCAGGAATAGATAAAATGATGGGACAAAAAGCAGGATAAACGTTGCGCAACTCTGTTACCTCGGCTCTTGATGATCGCCTTGGTAGTGACAGGTTTAGCGAATTATTCAATTTTTACAAAATGCCTGGAAGAATGGCCGCTAGTTAATATTTAAAGGAGTCCCAGACCAACCTTTGTTTTTTTTAAGTTAGCTGATAAGTTGGAATTGGTCCGGACTTCCTTTGAAGAATAGACCATTTTCGTTCTGCCAGGCAGTTTGTAAGAGGCGAACGATTGGTTATGCAAGTTTCTACCATCATAGTTACAAGATGGTAGAGCTCTGCTATTTAGCATGGGTCTGGTACCACCGCATTACCTATTCCTGCTGCAATAGCGTCAGTCTTAGTCATGTCGTGTTCCGGTTCGGAGGGTAAGGTAGCCAGTAAACTTATGCATGTGGCATTAGAACTCTGCCATAAAGATAGCAAAGCATCATTAACATTTTTGGTGCGTATAGATAATGACTTTATAAAAAAGTTACTATCTCGCATCAAGCCTGCCACACACGTAGCTATAAATTTCGAGATATATTATATTACAGTATAACAAGCTACCACACACGAGAGCTATACTATAATATATATTTTTCACTTGGCCTGCGGTCAAAATATATATTAATGTGCCAAAATATACCAATACATATGTATATTTTGACATATTTTAGTGACGTAATAGAAATATATAATATATATTGTAGCTGTGTGTGCGGTCACTTGGAAATTTATATAAAAAATAGATTGTTATATGCCATGTCATGATTCATATTAATTTATATATTATAGCTAGGTACATCTATGGCGGGCTTAAATCGTGAATGATGAAATGTATCTATCAAGTGTTGTATGACTCGTTATTTTATTTTTTAAGAAGTGCAAATAGTACGCTAGCGGCAGTTTATCACTATTTACATTATTAAATGGCATGTATTTAACGCGGTGACAAACTAATCTGATTAAGAGTTTTAAAAATAATTAAAATGGGTAAGAAAAATAATAGGCTGGCAGCTACAGTAAAGTAGCATTTTAAGCATAAATTAGCAACTTTTTGTTAAGTTTTGTTTAAATTTAAATTGGCAGTGATTTTTTGGTGTAGCAAAATTAAATGAAATGAGGAGAAAATATGGACATGGTCATTAAAAACATACTATGTGCGACATTTTATGAGGTCTAAATAAAGCAAATTGTCACATATAAAAAATATTAATAGTTTATAATATTATTTCTTCACTTAAATACTTTTTTAATGGTGAAACAGTAGTAGACATAAAAGAAGAACAATTAGCTTTATTTATTTATGTAACATTATAAACGAAAGTAGTTATATCGGGGTAGATAATGGAATAAGTACTTAAATTAACAATTAAAAAATAAAAATTCTATTGCGTTATTAGTGCAGACTTTGATTTGGTAGGGCACCCACGCTTTCTTTTGAGTCCAATCGGAATCAATTTTGCCTCTAAAGGTGGAGTGGTTAGTTTATATTATATATATATATAATATATATATTATATATATATATATATATATATATATATATATATATATAATATATTATATTATATATATATATATATATATATATATATATATATATATATATATATATATATATATATATATATATATATATATATATATATATATATATATATATATATATATTTACATCCTGCGGTAGGTAATTTGATCTTCCAAAATGCAAACTTTTTTTCTTTGAACTCATTAAATGTATGCCATGATTCATCATATGTCATGCCCGTAGCCTTAACTTCGTCATTAAGTACTAAATATACTTTGCAATTACATTTTAAAGTCTTTATTTTAACGTTGCGTTTCGTCCAACAATATCCTTCTGTCCATTCTTTTAGTTCAATATTATGAGTTTCTGGGAATGAATTTTCATTGATATCGTTTGACCATTGCATCTCGCTTAATTTTATGCAATCAACGCAGTTATCGCTTTTTTACTACTTTACGATTCTACAAACAAAAAATATGATATCCTAATGCTTAATTATTGAACCCGTTTTAAGTTTTACAACTGCTTGCAAATCACTGTCCGAAAGTGTATTTTTATATGGAAGCCAGGAGCTAATAATACAATGTTTGATATCTCACTGTTAATATTAGCTGCCAAGTCATTATTTTTAATACCTCACCTATTATTTCATTTTCTCTGTTTAATATATTTGCCATCTTAAAGTAGCAGCCGTTATTTAGTTTTTATAGGTCTTACGTTTTGTAGTTCATCTATATTAATATTATAAATGCGAAAGTTTGGATGTTTGGACAGATGTTTGGATGGATGTTTATTACCCAATCACGCAAAAACTACTGAACGGATTTGAATGAAATTTGGCACACAAGTAGATGATGACTTGGAATAGCACATAAGCATTTTTTATCCCAGAAAAATTAGATGGTCCCGCGGGATTCGCCAAAAACTTATAATGCAGCGGGCTGCACGCTGCAGCTAGTTATAATATAATTGTTGCTAAAATATTTGATCGCTACCAAAGTATTTTTTATAACCAAGTAGTTAGTCGCCTAATAAGTTCTTAGTCGCCTCAAAAATAATTAGCTTTATTAAATTGCGTCATTTACACGGTTTTATTAGCTTGGTTCCTTGGTTAATGTTTGTATGTTAGTATATAACGGAAACTTTGAACATGAATTTGACGTTCTTTAAATTTGATACTTTGAAGTTTTATCAAGGACAGATAATAATGCAATAATATAAATATAATTTAACTAAAATATAATATAATATAAAAAAATTAATATAACAATGCAATAATAAAAATATAGTTAGTAATGTTATCCTTACCAGGATCTTCAGGATTAGCGATTTGTTTTTTGTTTACCCGATCAGCCATTTCTTTTCTAAAATATGAAAATGAATGATAGTTATTTTTTTATATCGTAGGAACAAAACACGACACCTATATTAAGCATCAATCCTATTGCAACAGAAATAGGTGAAGTGATGATATAAAATCCGGGCGAAATATTCTATATTCTTATTTATTATCTTCTTTTTCTTTTCGCCATGACAAAAATGTTTTATGACAACAAATTTACGAGAGGTTTCACAAACTTAATAACGAGCTTTTAATATAATAATATTACAAGAAGAAACATTAATTTATTAAAGTCCTTTTCACAACAAAAATACATTGTGTTTATAAACCTTTCTAATAATTAATAGTAAAATTAAATTAAACTTTCGACGAGGGTCAAAGAAAAGACCTGAATTAAACCTTCGGCCGTTATTACATTTTATTTTATGGAAATTTAAATTATTAGCTTTTGAAACGAATAAATTTTAAGTGAAATAAAATTTCAAAGTAAGTAAATTATTTGCTTGACATATTTTATTAATATCGTTTGAAAAATTTGCTAATAACAATACGCTAGTTTGCGAGAACATAGTAACAGTTAAAAATTGAACGATGAAAAATCGTTGATATATTAAAGATAAAAACGTTGATATAAAAACACAATACCAACTGCACTAGCCTTCGTTAAAATAGGACAGTATCTTTATTTACCCGCGACTTAACAGTTAACGGTTTTCTATATCAATGGTTAACATATTACAAACACACTTTTCTCAGTCAAACTGATGATGATGCAGAGGACGCATGTTCTATTTTCGTTGATTCTAAAAGTTTCGGCACTTTCAGAATTCGTTTGCCGTTATTGTTAAAATATTCCAAGCGGATCAGCTAGTAATCTATGAAAATAAATGCGAAAATTTGGATATTTGGACATATTATAGATGGACAGATGAATGTTTGTTACGCAATAACGCAGAAACTACTGAATGGATTAGGATGAAATTTGACACACAGCTAGATACTAACCTGAAGTAACACATAATATGCTACATCTATATTAATATTATAAATGCAAAAGTTTGGATGTTTGGATGGATGAATGTTTGTCACTCAATCACGTAAAAACTACTGAACGGATTTGAATGAAATTTAGCACACACATAGAAGATAATCTGAAATACTATAAAGGTTACTTTTAACCAGGAAAAATGATAAGTCTGAATTCAGTTGACTGGTCATATTTTGTTGACAGTAGAAAACTGATGATTTTAATATATAATATTTTTTATAATTTTAATGTAATACCTTAAACATTTTTGTGTTTTGATACAACTTTAAATTCCTCTATAATTAATCAAGTTACTAGTTAGACTGTCAATGAATCGTTAACATTTTGAAATATGCACTAAAACATTTATAAAGAAATAAGCTCTATTTTTCAATGACATAAATGTTTTGGGGAATCTGACGGAACAATTAATTTTTCCGCGATTTGAAGACGCATCCTGTGTTCTATTTCACATCATTATCTGTGTAACTTCATTCTAAATAGGTCTAACCGTTTTTGCGTGATTTGGTAACAAACATCCAAACGTTTAAACTCTTAACATTCAAACGTAAGCATTTATAATATATATGGGGTTTAAAAAAGGTTAACCTCTAAAATCTATAATTTTTTAGTTGCGTAGATATTCCCGCAAACAAGCAAAATTCGCTTAACAGCCTTTTATTTTATTTCCTAATAAGAAGGGTTAAAGATCAACATTTCGATTCATTCGATTCGTAACGAAAACTTCCAGAGCAATTTCGTAATAATGTGAACTGATTATTCGAAGGATATTACAGTTTTTGCAAGATTACGTCTTGATTGTTGGATTTACCGCAGGTTCAAAATTGGATCGGCAAACACTTGCGCGTGAAAATTTAGTGTTTTTAAAATAATTCTTCTAAATAAATGAGTTCACATAACGCAGTATATTTAACATTACTTTAATCCACATATAATAAAATATTTTAGATTTCTATTAAAATACTTACTGGTGAAAAAATAATGTTAAAGTGATTTTGTAATTTTTAATATTATTTTTGAATACGTAATTTTCGTAATTTTGGCTCTGTTATGCCCTTTAGGATCCTGTTGAAAAAATGCATAAAATAAAATATTTTGGTACATTACAATAGTATTCGTCCTGAAAGATAACTCTGACGCCTATTTTCGTAAAACGCTATGAAGCATCGTCTTCGTTTTAAAACATCGTTATCAAAAATTTAATTCTTGCTCTATAGTGCACTAAATCAAGACTTAATCTTGCAAAAACTGTAATATCCTTCGAATAATCTGCTCACATTATTACGATATTGCTCTTGAAAAAACTTGAAAACATGAAGTTTTCATTGCAAATCGAATACACGCTCTTTTATGTCGAAACCGCCCAGGTGATTAATTGACGGTGACTCGACCCGTCAAGGTTCTTAACAAAAAATTAAGTGATACGTAGGTCACACTATAAGTTTTGCGTAACTTAAAAAAACAACATGTTATAACCAAAATACTATGTTTATTGCGTTTCAAAATAATCTCCTTTACATTTTAAACATTTTTTCATGCGATCGAACCATTTTTTTAAACAGGAGGACCACGATCTGAAGGCATGTTTTCTACGTGCTGATTGAACGCTATTACTACCTCTTCGGAGTTGGTAAAAGTAAAACCTCTCATAAAATCTTTGATTTTGGGGAAAATACAGAAATCACAGGGTGCTAGGTCGAGGCTATGCGCAGGATGAGTGAGATGTAATTTTCCGGAAGCTAAAAATGACTTTGTTTTGTTGGCCGTGTGTAAAGAAGCGTTATCATGGTGTAGGAGAATGCGGCTTTTGGGTCGTCTTTCGCGATCTTTTTCTAACACCCTGGGTAAACGAATGGTAGGATACCACTCGGCATTAATAATCTTTTGATCTTCAAGTGGAATTGTATAGATGGGAGCCGTAGCTGAGAAAAATGACGCGATCATTTTTTTACCAACGTTTCTCGCCTGTCTCACTTTTATTGGCCTGTTCTCATTTTACAACACCCGTTCAAAAGATTGCTGTTTTTTTCGGGTTCAAAACAATATATCCACGTTTCGTCTCCTCTGACAATGTCATAAACAGCATTAGAATGTCCGTGGTCGTACTTCAGTAGCATGTGTGAGCACCATTCTTCGCGAGCCTGCTTCTGCTCTGCTGTGGATTGAAATTCGACCAGGTTCCGAAATTCGACCGGGTGCCGAAATTCGACCATGGGTCGAAATTCTACCGGGTACCGAAATTCGACCGGGGGTCGAAATTCGACTGTGGATTGAAATTCGACCGGGTTCCGAAATTCGACCAGATGCCAAAATTCGAACGTGGGTTGAAATTCGACCGGGTGCCGAAATTTGACCGCGGGTCGAAATTCGACCGGGTGCCGAAATTCGACCGAGTTCCGAAATTCGACCGGGTGCCGAAATTCGACCGTGGGTCGAAATTCTACGAAGTTCCTTATCGCGCGTTGTGAAAGGGGGCTAGACGGAAAAATTTTTACAAAAAGTTTTCACGACACTTTTTGCTATAGTAAGGTATTGTAAGCTGTGCGGCGTGCGGATGTTTCTCTGTCTCTCTTTCTCTCTTTCTCTCTCTCTCTCTCTTATAGAAAACAAGCCAGATATTTTCATTTCTATTTCGCATTGAACAGTGTGGTGTCGCGACGATTATTTTTGTTGAGTGTATGTACACAGGTTTTTTGTAAATAATAATAAAAGAAACTTCGTTCCATCCGGGTGTCCTTTGACACCTCTCAAGTTTTTTTATTACTAAGAAGGTTGTAACGTTTTAAAAATATAACATTCGAAATTCAAATAGTTCGGATTAGCTAGAAGTGCAAAACTTTTAGTGTGCCCCATGTATAAATACTTTTCAAAAACTGTATTGTTTAAGCATGTTCAACTTCTAGGTAAATCGCCGTTCCGCCAGGCAGGTTGTAAAAAGCGACCGATTGGCTATACGTGTCACTACCATCGTAACTACTAGTTGTAGAGTTCTGTAACGTCTCTCCCGGATTTTTGGTACTTCCAGATGCTTGTCGATCAGTCAATCGGTCAATGCTTGTCGTTGTCGTGTTCTGCTTTGGAGGGTAAGGTAGCCGTGTTCATGTGGCACTGCCATCCCTCCACACGGATAGCAACGCAACATTAACATTTTTGGTGTCCCTAGGCGATGGTTTTTCTTTCCATCAGGAGAGCCATCTGTTTTTTTTTTTTTTGCTATCTTATGAAATAAAAAAATGTATCTTTGTAAGTTAATAGACGAATTTTAACATTTATTTTATTATTAAATATCTACTGTCTGTCTAGTAGTGATGTAAGCTACTTTTTTACCCAACTAAGCAAAAAGAAGTAGAGATATTTGGTCACGGAAACGAACTAGCGAGTAACAGCTAATGTAATTCAATCTAGCTGCTCGTTCTTCTGATGAAAAAAGACAATTATCGCCTATAGACACAAAAAATGCGTCGTTATCTGTATGGCGGGACTTGGTACTACTATTCCGCGACTTACATATATAATAGAACGCATTTTTATTTGCATGACAATGGATTACAATACAAAGGAGTTACAAATTTGTAGTTCGCCAGTTTACCGATAATGCCGGTGTGCAAAAATATAATAAATCTAATTATTACTAATTAAGAAGCATTCCCTAATAAATAAATTACGTGTCACGTTGTTTGTCCACAATGGACTTTGAAACTACTAAACCAATTTCAATGAAATTTTGTAGGTATTTACTGTTTGGTTCAACTCAGAAGAAAGGATAGTTTTTACCTGAATTAACTCTCCCCCATCAAGTACTGTACCAAAATATTCAATACAAGTAATTTGTATTGCAAAACAATGTTTGCCAGGTCAGCAAGTATTTTATAAAATTAAGCTCATGAAATATCAATACAAGAATGTCACAAAACATACATATAATAAAATCGTAGGAAAGTCAAAACTGTACATAGAATATTTTTTTTAAAGAATACTTGGGGCGTGATCTACAATCGATATCGAAGCAAAAATATAGTTTTTAGAATTTTTGTCTGTCTGTCTGTCTGTCCGTCCGTTCCTCCGTTCGTCCATCCGTCCGTCCGTCCGTCTGTTCGGCTGTTCGTCTGTTCGTCTGTTTGTCTGTTTGTCTGTTTGAATGAATATTACTAACAATTCGCGTCAACATATAGGCTACATATTATCAAGCTTTCACCTATAGGGGAGGAGCAGTGCGGAGTAAACGAAGTCCGCGCGGACGAAGTTGCAGGCAACAGCTAGTATTTGATAAAAGTTGAATTATATTTCATTAAAAATCATTAACAAAACATTTTAAACTAAAAATCATTACAAAAGAACATCTTTTCTCATCACATTAGCAATAAATACTTGATAATTAACTTTTTTATGTTTGTAATATTAAGAAACTCATTAAAAATAATATAAAAAAAATTAGATACCTTACCACCGAAATACGACATGCCAAGAACTAACCCATATGCTTTTCTTTAATTAAATAAAAAAAATGCTTTTGAGAGAGTTTTCAACCTAGTGTAAAGCATTACCACAAACGATGACTATTGGAAAAGTGATATAAAGGCTACCTAGTAGGAGACTATACATAGTTATTGGTCATAAGTTAACAATAAAAATGTAATAAATTAAGAATATTGCTTAACATCAGATAAAACTCAACGAAATTAGTGTAGTAATGTTAGAAATGTCTGACCAGCGTACGTTGTACTAACCAACTAACTAACTTAAGCTTTAAAAATTGCAACAAGCAGGGAATATTTTATGAGAGGAAACAAAAATATCTATTTTTATTAACTTTAAAAGTTTATGCGTTACGAAATGATTACCGGCCCGTTGGTCGAGTAATTAGCGTACCTAATCACGAATCAATGGGGTTCTTGTTCAATTTCCGACAGAGACAACAAGTTGTGTGATGAGCATATATGTTAGCGTTTCTGGGTTTGGGTGGTTATTATGTATTAAACAGTATTTATATATGTATTTCTATGTATTGGTATCGTTGATTGGCACTCAGAACACAAGGAAATAATTTTCTTACTTTTGGGGAAAATCAATATTTTCGTAACTTGTCCAACGATATTTATATTAAAAGACAGATAGATTAGCGAATATAGATGGATGTAGGCAACGGGATCAAGCTATCAAACCATTAATTGCTAAAACAGGGTTAGTTACATTTGTTCTTACAAATATTAATGCCTTGCAAACCTTAATAACACACGATCTTATCAAACCTCTTATCTTACGACGATAGATCAAACCTAAGACTTTGTGATCGTAGTTGAATAGACCCCACCACCGGGACGTAGTTGATAAATAGGTTTTTTATATACCGTGAAATCCAATTGAAAACTACACAACAAAGACAACTAGACTGAATAAATAAGCGTAATTAATATAGTAATAATACGTGTTTTGAAAAGCTATCACGAATCTGTTGTTCGAGCGTCATTGCGTGTTTAATTTCCCCGCAAGGAAACCTTAATTTATTCCCCACTGTTTTGATTAACGTGCCCTTATAGAAAACAAAAGACGGGCAATGAAGAATAAAGAATTATTTCACTAGAACATTCAAAGGGGATTAAACGGCTGGTTTCCTTAGAACAAAACGTAGTACGCTATTGTTAGGGAAAGTGAATTTCAAAGGGCGTTCCAGTTTTTTGTTTATTATATGGAAGAAACTGGATAAGTTTTAGCGAGGGAGAGTTGGAAAGAAAATACATAAATATCTCAGACGGTTTTAGAACAATAAAAACGTTTTATGATGTAAAGTTATAGCTTGGGAATCGTGACAAACTGCGCAAATATAATTTGCGTTATTGTCATTTTAGATTTAGTAGTTTGTTACAAAATGAGTTTTTTATGTCATAAGAAAGCAAACTAGGAGAAAGTCATCTGTTTGTTTACTATTCTCTATATATATTATTAAACAAAGTCCCCCGTCACGCGTTTGCGATAAACTCAAAAACCACTGAATAGATTTTCATGCGGTTTTCACCAATGGATAGAGGCATACATGATAAAAGTTTAAGTGTATAATTTGTGAAGATTTTTTGTATATATTACCCTTGTGAAGTCGGAGCGGGGCGCTATTCTAAACTTATATTATAAAGAAGAAAGATTTGATTTTTGTTTGTATGTTTGTAACGATTTAACTCAAAAATACTCGACCGATTTAATAAAAATCTTTTACCATTAGAAAGCTACAATATCCTTGAGTGATATAAACTAACATTTTACTCTACTATGCAAAAGGAAGTAATGATTTTATCACGTGAATGAAGTCACGAGTAACAGCTAGTATGATATAAAATGGAATCATCAATACGTCGTAACTTAACAATTAAGTTTATTATTTTTTTTTTTTTTATATCATAAGATAGCAAACAAGCAAATGGGTCTCCTGATGGAAAGAGTCAACCATCGCCTATAGACACCAAAGATGTTAATGGTGCGTTGCTATCTTGTGGCGAGGTCTAATGTCACATGCATAAGTTTACCGGCTACCTTACCCTCCAAACCGGAACACGACAGCGACAAGCACTGACGCTATTGCGGCAGGAATAGGTAAGGCGGTGGTACCAGACCCGGGCGAGACAATGCAGAACTCTACCACCTAGTAGCCACGATGGTAGTGACTCGATAGCCAATCGGTCGCCTTTTACGACCTGCCTGGCAGAACGGCAGTTGGCCTATTCCACAAAGGAGGCCGGGATTCTTAGAATAGGGGAAAGATAGGAGGTTCGGGCTCTCTTAAAGAATAGAAAATCTGCTGTTCTGTCAGGCAGGTTGTAAAAATCGACCGATTGGCTATGCGAGTCACTACCATCGTGGCCACTAGGTGGTAGAGTTCTGCATAGTCTCGCCCGGGTCTGGTTCCACAGCCTTACCTATCCCTGCTGCAATAGCGTCGGTGTTTGTCACTGTTGTGTTCCGGTTTAGATGGTAAGGGAGCCGGTAAAATTATGTATGTGGCATTAGACCTCGCGACAAGATACAACGCGTCATTAACATCTTAGGTGTAGGTTGACTCTTTCAATCAGGAGACTGATGTGCTTGTTTGCTATCTTATGATATATAAAAAAGAAACAATATATTTTTTTCAATTTCATAATTTCTACGCAGGCTCTATAATATTATGTATATTTAATGTTGTCATTTAATTGTAATTCATTTATCAAAAATCTAATTCTTCGTCCTTCGAACAATGAAATTATAATTAATCTAGTACTACGTCCGCGGCGAATGACAATACATATATGTAGGAAGTGGGTCAGATGCGATAAATAAAATGCGGATGTGGTAATATAACAGCTCTTTATATTTTGATCAACTTTCCATTATTAATTACCAGTTCTCGTTAACAATTCCAAGTAACTTAATTATTCCTTATTACAGTCACAATTTAAGCAATAGATAGTCAATTATAAATTGTACTGCGACTAATTTATAGTTGACAATAATATTTAATTTGTTTGCACAAATTAATTATCCAAGAGTCGAGTATAAGCTACTAGCAAGATACAACAAGTGTACTGAGCCACGCCAGAGACAAGACTGCCCGAACGGCGGGCGCTAAGAGCCTTTTATACAGGTAGCAAAACAATTTGAGTAGAAGGGATATCGAACGATGCACTCGGTGGCTCAGCCCCCCTAGACAAGTGGCAAACGCTCAGTAACTATTCAAATATTACGCTTTGGCGATATTTAGGCCAAATTGGTAGCCAAGTGGATCATGGCTTGTTCAACGTTCGTTCCATACGAACTTTACGAATTATATCGAATATTGTCTCTGAATTGACGGTAAACGTCACTTTGAAGTATTATTTTCACCGAGGTTATAAGTTTTATTTATATGAAAAGTGCATTAAAAGCAAAAAAGACTTGCCCCCCAAGATGTGGCATCAACGTTAGTACAATAGAAAGAGAAATTTATGGATTTGTCATAAGCTGTTGACACGAGCGTAAACGAATTTGTAATTGGTAGCCAAGTGTCATTCGTGAAACGAAACGTCATATTGCATCGATCATTTTTGTCAATTTTCGTACAAGACCGTAGCCAAGTGGCACTTTTGACAAGCAAAATAGTAGCGAATTATTCGATAATCAGCGAACGCTAGAACCCTGCAGATTACGCTTAAAATGGCGGTTGATCACTATTATTCAATCAGCTGTTCCAAAGCGTGGATTACATCTGTGAGAATTTTTGATAATTTTAATGTAAAATTAACGCAAATTAAGAAGGCTTTTGGTGGCACATTATTAATGGTGCTTTGATATCCTTGTGGCGGGGGGGGGGGTATTAATGTCACATGCATACATTTACCGGCTACCTTACCCTCCAAACCGGAACACGACAGTAACAAGCACTGTTGCTATTTTGCTATTGCTGCAGAAATAGGTGGGTCAGTGGTATTAGACCCGGGCGAGACAATGCAGAACCCTACCACTTAGAAGCCACAATACTAGTGACTCGTTTACCCAATTGTTCGCTTCTAACAAACTAAGGTTTGCAAAATGCTGACAATGTCTTAATGATGATAAATATAATATTTCGTCTTTAAATATTTTACAGACACTATAAGTTCAAGTTATAAACACTATATTCTTGTTACAACCCTTGTATTTTGTAAATTTAATGAAACAAAGAAAGATAGTTTATTTTTCAGTGTAGCAATAGATTTCGATCAATTTTACATTTCTGTAAATATGTATGCCAAAAAATACGTAAAAAAGAAGTTTTATATGTTCAGTTTTGCATATTTTTGTTCATTTTTAATAATAAATTTATCATCAGCTTTCATAAATCTGAAACATAAGTTTTAAAATGTGACTATCGATAACATTTTGCACAATTCTACGTTCACTTGTAAGGTAGGTAAAGAGGATTTACTTAAAATATGTTAAAACAATCAAATTTGATAGCAATGAAGATAAATACATAAATCTTGGTGACAGTATTTAATTTTATAACTCTTTAAATTGGTAGTCCGTAGTACTGACAGAGTTCAATTAACATGTTAGCTATATAGAAACTTACGGCATGACAGTAATTAAGAAGAAAAGATAGTATATTTTATCTTATTCGCACTCACGCGGTACATACAATCAAAATTGAATCAGATATAGCGACTCTGTTCTTATTTTTATTATATTCAATTCAGAGACAATATTCGATATAATTCGTAAAGTTCGTATGGAACGAACGTTAAACAAGCCATAATCCACTTGGCTACCAATTTGGTCGAAATAACGCCAATGCGTTATATTAGAATGAACAGAGAGCTCGGTTGGCGGTCAGAGCGTGCGCAGGACTTAGAAAAATGTTGATGGAAAATTTCAACCCTATATAACACCCCTTTTTTGTTGCACCATTACGTGGAGGGGGTAAGGGACACTAACTTTTGTCAAGGTCACTTTGCTCTGAGTTAATTCCCCGTGGAGTTAGGGGATGAAAACCGAAATTCATTACAAAGGCGTCTGCGACTTAAAAAAAGAAAATGTATTGAAAACCCCCTAGTTAGGTTAGGACTCTTAAATTATGGCAATTTGCGTTCATTTTACTTTAAAATTATCAAAAATTCTAACAGATATTATCCACGATTTAGAACAGCTGATTAAATAATAGTGATTATCCGCCATTTTTAGCGTAATTTACAGGGTTCTAGCGTTCGCTAATCATTGGATCACCAATTTTGCTTGTCAAAAGTGCCACTTGGCTAAGGTTTTGTACGAAATTGATCAAAAATGATCGATACAATATAACGTTTCGTTTCACGAATGACACTTGGCTACCAATTACAAATTCGTTTACGCTCGTATCAACAGCTTATGTCAAATCCATACATTTTGTTTTCTATTCTCCTAGCGTTGATGCCACTTGTCTTGGGGGGCAGGAGTACACCTGTTGTTTACAATATTCTTGCATTTGATGACGCGGACTCCGTCATATACATATTTTTCCCGTGTTGGTTCCGGGCTCCTTTGAAGAATAGACCAACTGCCGTTCTGCCAGGCAGGTCGTAAAAGGCAACCGATTAGCTATGTGAGTCACTGCCATCGTGACTACTAGGTGGTAGAGTTCTGCACTGTCTCGCCCGGGTCTGGTTCCACCGCCTTACCTACTCCTGTCACAATAGCGTCAGTGCTTGTCACTTTCTTCCTTTCTTTCTTGTTCACTTGTTTGGTTTGAAGGGTAAGGTAGCCGGTAAACTTATGCATGTGGCATTAGACTTCGCCACAAGATAGCAACGCACCATTAACATCTTTGGTGACTACAGGTGATGGTTGACTCTTTCCATCAAGAGACTCATCTGCTTGTTTGCTATCTTATGATATAAAAAAAATTGTCACTCTGTATACGTCTGGTACGTCGGTCACATAATTATATCGTAAGTCATAGTCATAGTCACGTATCGTCAGTGACGTCACTACAATTAAAACTAGTAAACAAACATTGGAAAGAGTTTTTCAAACATTATAATATGATAAAACAAGAATTAATGTATTTTAGTGAGAATCAAAACGATGATTCATTATTACGATGTATTTATTATAATACTAGCCCACTGCATTAAAAAAGTTTTTGGTAAATCTCGCAGGAACATTTTCCAGGATAAAAGTAAGCCGTGTGCTATTTCAGATTATCATCTACCGGTGTGCTAAATTTCAATCAAGTCCATTCAGTAGTCTTGGCGTGATTGAGTAACAAACATCCATTCATTTAAACATCCAAACTTTCGCATTTATAATACTAGTTGCAGTGTGCAGTCCGCTGCATTGTAAAAGTTTTTGATGAATCCCGCGCGAATAACTTATTTTACTGAAATAAAAATCAAGTTTAGTACTATTCCAGGTCATGCTGTACTTGTGTACTAAATTTTATTTAAATCTATTCAGTAGCTTTTGTGTGATAGAGCAACAAACATCCATCCATACAAACATCCAAAATTTCGCATTTATAATATTAATGTAGATTAATATAAGTAGACTAACAGAATTCGTGATTTTAATAAATTAATAGGTTTAACAGCACTTTTTAATACATAACGCAATTTAATTTTCACGCCTCACTTTTTGTGTTTTAATTTTTATAAGTATCCGTTAAATTAATGTTAAGAAACCGTTTAACTTTGTGAATATTTTTGTTAAACATTTCTTTCACCTGTTATTTTACTGTGAGGACAAGTTAATTAATTTTTTAGGGAAAATTAAACACGATATTCTTCAACCTATAATTTACCTATAATTTTTAATAATAAACCAGACTTATAGACACCAAAGATGTTAAGTGTGAAATGTGCAATCCTGGTGGCGGGTTTTAATGCCATATGCATAAGTTTACCAGCTACCTTACTTTCCAAACCAGAAGATGACAATGAGAAGCACTGACTTTATTGCAGCAGGAAAGGTAAGGTGGTGGTACTAGATTCGGGCAAGAAAATGCAGAACTCTACCAGCTCGTATCCACAATGGTAGCGCCTCGCAGGCACTACCAAGACGAAGATTTCTCTTTACATCAGGAGAGCCACCTACTTGTTTCCTATCTTACGATATAAAAAATGTGTAAACGGTCGACCCTACGGGCCATCCCTGAAACTTCCCAATAAATTAAGGTATTTTAAGGTATTTTACTCAAAAGAGTAAAAAATATAAGCATAGATTTTTCAGTTCAAACATCTATTTCGTTAAAAATGGCAGTATATTAATTTTTGAAAAGCTGTATATTTTGAAAATGATGATAGCATTTAACTCAATTTTTGAGATCTAAAATATTGCATTACCTAAATAATCGATAGGTTGAAAAATTTCGATGTAACGTCAAAAAATATTTTATTTTCAATTTGCTTCATTGATAAATCCCAAACAATTTGACCGATTTTAATTAAATTAACGGTATTTGACGCTGTTTTCAAAGGAAAAAAGCTCATAAAATTTTTAGGTCAATCGGTGCTTGAAAGTTATTTAAAAAAAATAAGTTTGCTAAAACAACGTAATTTTTATATGCGAAAAGCTATAAGTATTGAGAATTAGATTCGATTTTCATTTTTGAAACGACATTTGACGTGGTTTTTTTTAGTAATAAAATATCGTAGTATATCTACCAAAAAATGATTGGTTGAAAAATTTTATAGCTACTATGTCGATAAACACTTTTTCAAAATTTTTCTTCAACGATTACTCCCAAACGGATAAACCGATCTTGATGCAATTTATGTATTAGACGTAGTATTTTGAGGAATAGAGCTGATTAGTTTTATGCTCAATTGGTACATAAATCTGAAAGTTACTTTAAAAAAAGTTTCGTCAAAAAATTTTTTGGTGTTTTCTTTTTTTCTCAAAATTTCCCGGACCGAATCGGTTCAAATTTTAAGAGAGTCTAAGTTGAGCGAAATCCAATCAACCGCGTTTCGATCGGCCCAGCCGTTCAAAATTTATGAGATGTTTACACATACACACACACACACACACACACACACACACATACATCATACAAATATACTGACGTCATCGTAAAAATTGTCGGAAAAGATTCCTTGGGCCTCAAAACGTGGACATCTGGTGAAAACTCGATTTTCGAAAATCGGGGTAAAATCAGTATCTTCCTTATCTACATACGTAGCGGGAAGTAAAAAAAATTGGTTTTCCACATTTGCATCGTAGATATGACGTAATTAAGCAAGTTTGTCGAATAGGAACTAGCAGTACTTCTACCTACTACAACAGGTGCAATGTTTACTGCAAATCATTTAATCGATTGCCTTGTCAGTATATACCTTCGTACCTTGTCAATTCTTGTCTACATAATGTATATTTTAGCTTCCTTTTTAGGATTACGTACCTAAAAGATAAAACGGAACCCATTTACTAAGCCTCCGCTGTCTGTCTATCTGTTTGTCCGACTGTCTGTCTATCTGTTTGTTCGACTGTCTGTCTGTCACCAGGCTGCTGTCTAAAATCGTGATAGCTAGAAAGTTGAAATCTTTATAAGTTATGTATTTCTACGTTACGCCAAATGTGGACGATATAGGTTGTACTGACACGGTCAGACGCAATGTATGATGAAATGTTACAAATGTAGACGCATTGTTTCGAACTAGATCTCGTGTCATCGCATCGCTACATGGCATCCACTAAATGCCTAAAAAATCAATCGCCGCAATACAAAACTAAACAACCTATCCAACGATGTTTATAGTTTGTGCTGCGTGAATGAGCGGCGTTGAGATGCGAGCGGTGGACGTACTGACCGGGACACGTCACGATTTGATCTACTCCTACCCCATGTCTGTATCCGTGTCATCGGGCGTGCTTCTACGCGTGTCATAAATGCAAGTATGGACGTCTGGTCTGCGGACAATAGCGAAAATACTTTGAAAAAAAAACCGACTTTTGATGGATCGGCTATTAACACGTGGCTTAGATGCCTGACAGTACACAGACCAGCGTCCACACTGGGCCCGGCTATTAGATAGTAATTCCGTACATTATCCTGTCATTTATTCTGAGTGCTAAGTGTGAGGTTTTCTTTTCGCATTCGATCGTGAGCGCGTTTTGAGTTTACTAAGAATTTGTATGTGATTTGTACAGCGCCACCTAGCGGTAAACGTGAGAAACCAGTTTATCACTAGGTGGCGCTGTACAAATTACATACAAATTCCTAGTAAACTCGAAACGCGCTCACGATCGAATGCGAAAAGAAAAACTCACACTTAGTACTCTGAATTCAGCAGTTTCTTTCAGTGTTAGGAATGGATTGAACCGTAACAAATTACATCCACGTTAATCAGCACTGACACGTGTGTCAGATACGGTCACGGGGTAATGTTCGGTAAATTATCACAAATGTGGATGCACCTTTAGGTACACATATTATATTTCATGATTCTAGTCAATAGGAAGTACCCTATAGGCTTTTATTTGTGAAATATGCGACACAAACGGTCATGTTTATTGATTGAGGATTTTGTTAGGTATTTTTTTATTACGTCACAAAAAAACGCAATCATTAAATCACAGTTTTCTCATTTTTTCCTTTATCAGTGCTGTAAGACATTGTCTGTAGTCAATTCTATGTCACCGTGAAGTACCCTTTTGAAATCCAAAGGTTTTGATTCCCTTTTGAAATCGCCAAAAAATCGCAAAATATGCTACGAGTATCTTATGATATGAAATATCATAAGATACTCGTAGCAAATAAGCAAATAGCTTTCCTGATGGAAATCGCCTATAGACACCAAAAATGTTTGCGTGCATTGCTATCCGTGTGGCGGGATGGCAATGTCACATATATGTCTACCGACTACATTACCCTCCAAACCGAAACAGGACGATGAGAAGCACTGACGCTATTGCAGCAAGGATAGGTAAGGCGGTGGTACCAAATGCCCGGGCGAGCCGATGCTGAACTCTACCACCTAGTAGTCACGATGGTAGTGACACGTATAGCCAATCGATTGCCTCTTACAACCTGCCTGGCAGAACGGCAGTTGGCCTATTCTTCAAAGGCACGTTTCCGTGTTAATACACTGAGAAAATGGTCATACCTATTGACCGTGTAACTAGTGGACTATAGACCCAAGCATTTGATATAAATTTCAATTTGACACTACACGTTACTGAAGAAAAGTAATTTGACATACGAACAGACGGATAACAAAGTGATATGGGTTTCGTTTTTTCATGATAAAATACGGAACCCTAAAAATAATTGCGTGGTTTCAAAAACAATATTTAATACAGGTATTTTAATAAGTCGGAAGGAACATGCACCTATAAATTCTTTTACTGGATGTGTTAAATAGCAAATATTGACCTAAAAGCACTCAATTACCCTCACGCACCCTTAACTTTCAAACATGCAGCGCCTACTTCCGGATTTCCGCTAGTAAAAAACACTTTTGTATTCTTTGATAGGCTATTTATTTAGGGTACTGAGTGCTAAGTGTGAGTTTTTCTTTTCGCATTCGATCGTGAACGCGTTTCGAGTTTACTAGGAATTTGTATGTGATTTGTACAGCGCCACCTAGTGGTAAACTGGTTTCTCACGTTTACCACTAGGTGGCGCTGTACAAATCACATACAAATTCCTAGTAAACTCCAAACGCGCTCACGCGCGCGCGCGCGCAAAAAAAAACTCACACTTAGCACTCAGTATTACAGAAACTATTTATACAGCGTCAAATAGACAGTGGTCTCAGGAACAAACTTTTTTTTGATTAATAGCAAGGTGTATTAGCAAACCTTAACGTTTTTCCCCGTGTTAGTCCCGGGCTTTTTCGGAGAATAGGCCAACTGCTGTTCTTCCAGACAGGTTATAAAAAGCGACCGATTAGCTATAGAAGTCACTTCCATCGTGATTACTAGGTGGTAGAGTTCTGCATTGTCTCGCCCGGGTCAGGTACCACCGCCTTACTTATTCCTGCCGCAATAGCGTCAATGCCTGTCACTGTCGTGTCCCAGATATCGCTGGAGAGATCGGGTGGATGCTGACCTGCGTGAACTTCAAGTCTTCAATTGGCAAGAAGTAGCGCAGGACAGAGAAAGATGGAAGACCCTTGTTTCGGAGGCCAAGATCCACTTCGGGTCACTGAGCAAGCGGATTAAGTAAGTAAGTATTAAAATGGAGTTTCACCAAATGCCGTCGATAAAATATATTTTTAAATTGATATTAATCAATTTAAAAACAACCTAATTTTCTCACAACAACTAGTTAAATATTATTACAATTCAAGAGTTTCTTTGTCCTACACGTAAAGTGGAAACTTTTCTTAGTCCGACACTAAAGTTTTTTCATCTATTTTTATTAATCACCCGATTCGAGATTTCTCGAAGATAGAAAAGATGGGTGTCTTATCAAAACAAAGCTAATTATCAAAAATTCAGCTTTTTTTATATATGTATATTAGCTAGCGACCTGCCCGCGGTTTCACCCGCGCAGCTTTTGTTCCCGTGGGAATATCGGAAGGGTTTATAAACTTAAACCTTCCTCAAAAATCAATCTATCTATTTAAAGAAACCGCATCAAAATCCGTTGCGTAGTTTTAAAGATTTAAGCATACATAGGGACATAAGGACATAGGGACAGACAGAGAAAGCGACTTTGTTTTATACTATGTAATGATAAGATAGCAAACAAGCAGGTGGGTCTCCTGATGGAAAGAGTCAACCATCGCCTATAGACACCAAAGATGTTAATGGTGCGTTGCTATCTTGTGGTGAGGTCTAATGCCACATGCATAAATTTACCGGCTGCTATACCCTCCAAACCGGAACATAACAGCGACAAGCACTGACGCTATTGCGGCAGGAATAGGTAAGGCGGTGGTACCAGACCCGGGCGAGACAATGCAGAACTCTACCACCTAGTAGCCACGATGATAGTGACTCGATAGCCAATCGGTCGCCTTTTACGACCTGCCTGGCAGAACGGCAGTTGGCCTATTCTTCAAAGGAGGCCGGGACCAACAGGGCGTAAAAACGCTCCTTTGAAGAGTTGGCCAACTGCCGCTTAGCCAGGCAGGTCGTAGGACGCAACCGATTGGCTATACGTGTCACTAACATCGTGACTACTAGGTAGTAGAGTTTCACAAGGTCTCGCCTGGGTATTTGGTATCAATGCCTTACCTATTCCTGCCACAATAGTGTCAATGCTTGTCACTGTCCTGTTCCGGTTTGGAGGGTAAAGTAGCCAGTAGACTTATGCATATGGCATTGCTATCCCGCCACACGCATAGCAACACACCATTAACGTACCTTTGGTGTCTTGAAGCGATGGATTCTCTTTACATCAGGAGAGCCATCTGCATGTTTGCTATTTTAAGATATACATAAAATACAGAAGAAGGAAGTTCTGATTCTGCAATTTTACTTCCTTTAAATTGTAACGAATACTCTTCTTTACACTAATATATTATAAATTTAATGAGTACTTAACCTTAATCAAAGATAGCTCCTTCTCAGGAGTAAATTATTACTGTGCAAAGAACCACAACAGCTAATAATTAATAATGGATTAAAACAATATGCTGTAATTGCAAGATAAATCTTAAGGTTAATTAGGTCTTCTGTCAAAACAATGCTTTAAGATGTCCATTGGACTGTCTTAAGCTGTTAGATCTACTGGATTAAGATATTATAATTGCTGTCTTAGTAGTGTTCATTATAAACAAAGACTTGTATCTAGCAACGTATTAGACAAGGCATGCGCCACGCGGCTTGTGGACTATTAACCACCTGCCCATGGGAAATTCGCGACCATGATTTTTCGCGCGACGCGAACAGGGAAGCATTTAGCGTCTAAAAAAATGTATGGGAAAGTACTAAGCATAATGGGAAAGTAAGGGGCGCGGCCACTGGCGGGTCCGACGAATGAATTTTGCCGCGCAAAGGAGAGGGGGATTTTTGGGCCCAAATGTAAAGGGTTGAAGTGTGGTTCAAAAAAAAATGGTACTATTTTTCTATTTCAAAGTTCAAAATATGAGCTTCATCCGCTTTTTAGGAAAAAAGAAATCACGAAAATAATTTTGCGGTACTATAATTGTATAATCGATAAAATTATAATCGATTTATGTAAATAATTTTAATCAAAATGTAAGCTCGTAAGTATATGTAAAAGTGTATTCTTGATTAATATTTAGTGTAATCAACAGTAAGTACCAAATTATTTTACCAACCATTTATTACACAAAAAGAAAAATATAATCGATACAATTTATATAATCGATTGATTACATTACATCGAACTTAATACGATTTAGTGTCTGTAGATTTAACACAGCTAACAGTGACAATTACAACTGACATCACTGACGGCTCGCAAAAGTCGCAAGTCACGGACTTCACCTTTCTATTTTACGTATCTACCTATAGGGTGGCATCCTTTAATTTGTGGTTTCCAAAAATCTGTGTTTTAGTATTATGTCAATTTATAAACATTAAACGTTGTTGCCTGTCTTACAAGTACCAGTTGTTTATATAATAGCAAACAGTTATAGTGAGTTTAACTATACCGTAGTACCGTGACCTTACTTCTACTGAATATCTTATATCTCTGTTCTCAGATTGCTAAAATCTATAAAATGTTCAGTTTTTATATAATGTTAAATTAGCTATTAATTAACATAATTTTCATTTTATTACAAGAGGGCCCAAGATTGTATGCAACCGTATCAGTCTCCTTTTCGCTTCATCCGCCGCGCCGCCGCGCCGCCGCTATCTCCGGTTCGCGTGGCCGGAAGGTAAAGTGTAGTCCATAGATTGCATATGCTTTTTGACACCATCGTTGTTCGAGTGGTCAGCGAAACTAACTAAAAATTGAGGGGCTTAGGATTCGATTCCCGACACAGACAAACATTTGTGTGATGAGCACAGATGTTTGTATTTCTGGATTTGGGTGTTTATTATATTTGTACCAGTATTTATATATGTATTTCTATATATGTATTAGTATCACTGACTAACACCCATAACACCAGCAAATAATTTGCTTACTTTGGGGTTAGATTGATTCATGTAATTATTCCAGCAATATACAAGCAGCATGTAATTATTTATTTATTTATACTTTATAGCTTGTTGAATGAAACGCGTAAACGCCATAAAATTTACGGTGGTTACAAATTTTGGTAGCGAATATATATTATACGCTGCAGTGCAGTTACAGTAAGTGTAATTTGTCCCGTGAATATTTATTATTTATTTATTTAAGTGTGTGTGTATGTGTGTGTGTATGTGTATGTAAACATCTCATAACTTTTGAACGGCTTGATCGATCGAATCGCGGTTGGTGGCATTCGATTGGATTCTACTCAACTTAGACTTCGTTTAAAAATTTGAACCAAATCGTCCCAAGAGATTTTGAGAAAATTTGAAAAAACTCTAACAAAAAATTAGGCAAAACAGTATTTTTTTAATATAACTTCCAGATTAATGTGCCGATTGAGTGCAAAATCTTACCAGCTCTATTCCTCACAAAACTACGTCTAATGCATAAATTGCATCAAAATTGGTTTATTCGTTTAGGAGAAATCGTTGATGATTTTTTTTTTGGTATTCTACGATATTTTTGTACTAAAAAAACTACATCGAATACCGTTTCTAAAATCAAAATTGAATTTAATTTCAAAAGTTACAGTTTTTCAAATATCAAAATTACGTTGTTTTTAGGAAACTTACTTAATTATTTTGAAATAACTTTCAGGCTAATACACAAATTGACTTAAAAAACTTATCAGCTTTTTTCCTTTAATCCGTGCATCAAATACCGTTGGTTGGATCAAAATCGGTCAATTTGTTTGGCATTTATCTATGACGAAAATTTTTGACAAAAATGTTTTTTGACATTTCTTCGAAATTTTTCAACCCATCGATTATTTAGCTAAAGCAATATTTTAGATCTCAAAAATTGATTTAAATGCCAATCGAAAGATCAAATTCGATAATTGTTTCCAAAATATACAGCTTTTCAAAAATCAATATACTCTCATTTTAATAAAATAAATGTTTAAACTGAAAAAATATATGCTTATAGTTTTTACCCTTTTGAGTTCAAAATACCTTAATTTAGCGTGAAGTTTCAGGGGTGGCCTGTAGGATCAAACTTTTTTATATCATAAGATAGCAAACAACCAGATGGCTATCCTGATGCGAAGAGAAACCATTGTCTATAAAGAATAAAGATATCAATGGTGCGTTGCTATCCGTGTGGTGGCGTTGCTATCCCACCCCTAACCCTCTGTTAGGGTTAGGGGATGCAACTTTAAAAAATCAAATGGAAACCCCTATTATTCATTGCAGATATCGATTTGTGAGTTGGTAATTTTTCCATCTACTAAAAATCAATAAAAATTTTTTAGACAAAATGTATCATTTGATTTTTTGAAGTTGCACCCCCTACCCCTAGGCGTCGTGGGTTGTGTTTGGCATTGTTGGATAAAGTTTAAAAAAATATTGAACACGTGGTTTTTTGTTTTTTTTTTAACTCCCTAGTATTCAGCCTGGACGGGTAGTCTGGAACACCCTATATACACATGAATACTATTTTCTTTACGGCTAAAGCCAGTTATCAAACTTAAAAAAGTTTTAATTATTTAGTCTATGGTCGAATTTCGGCCAGTATAAAAGTACTCTGACCCAGATACCATAACATCCGTAATATTTTACTCTTTTAATAAAAATAAATTGAGACTCCCTTAGTTATCCTCTGATCAAATAACTTAATTCATTCTTTATTTTAATTATCTACAAGTTAGAATTATCATCAATTAAATTAAATTATTGGTTAATTTATTTTATGAAAATACTATCTGTTGCCAGCGACTTCGTCCGCGCGGACTTAGTTTACTCCGCACAGCACCTGTCCGTAGGTGATAGCGAGATAATATGTAATCTATTTGTTGACCCGACCTGTTAGTAATATTCATGCAAAATTTGAAGTAAATCCATGCAGTACTTTTTGAGTTTACCCCGGATATACAAACAGACTAACAGACAAAAATTCTAAAAACTATATTTTTGGCTTCGATATCGATTGTAGATCACACCCCAAGTATTCTTTAAAAAAATATTCAATGTACAGTTTTGACTTTCCTATATTAAGTTCGCTTTTCAATTGTTCAAAGTAACCGTGACACAGCTCAGCTGTCTAAAACTATTTCAATAAAAAGCCTTTCCATGTAAGTAAGGGAATAAATCCTTAACTCAACAAATTAAATTCGGAATGCATATAACGTAAGATATACAATAAACAAAACTAATGCTAGAAGGTATTTTCCTAAAGTTTGTTGGGAGTACCCTGGAATGGGTTTACCGCAACATAAAGTTTAGTACTTAGTTTTATTAAATGAAAAGAAACTTACTTAAACTTTATTTTCGTTATATTTAAGCACTAGTGATGGCCGTGATTTCATTCGAAAATATCTACTTGCAGCCTAATTATATTATTCGTTTTTGTAATAATAACATATTATGTTATGATATATAATATTATATAATAAAATAATATATAATATATATTTTCGAACGAAATCACGGCCATAGCTATTACTTAAAATAACGAAAATAAAGTTTAAGTAAGTTTGTTTTCATTTAATAAATCTAAATCTCTACTAAACTTTATGTTGCAGTAAATTAATCCACGGTACTCCAAACAAACTTTAGGAAAATGTCTTCTATGGGGATGACCCAACGATATTAATACACAGAAATACATAATATATAAAAACTGATACCGATTCAGCACATTATGGAAGCTAATTGGACCGGGGATGTTGCTCTTGAACCATTCTTCTTAGCAGAGTGGTAGTGGAAGAATGTTAACGCGTAATCATTATCCCACCTACTACTAGCTTCAAGAACACACATTGTAGTGGGTTTATGTGCGTATTCCGGCTTCCAACAGATGGCAAATTTTACATTCGGGCCGCATTAAGTGGATCGGTAGTGCGTACATGCATTTCCCCTGCATTGAAAAACAGTTTAGAAGCCGGGTATTGCAATTATTATTTGCAGCATTTAATTATAATCGATACAATACTAGGCCTTGAGAATCCATTATTCCATTAATTGTGGTACAAATTACTCAAGCGAGCTGTTACGGAACTCTAGTACCTAGTAGTCACGACACGGCAGTGCCTAAAAATTACTACAAAATGCTCGGTTTTCACTCAGTGTCGTTTTTTTTTTTGTTACACAGTTCAGGGTGAAGCTCCTTAATCCGCAAACTATAACAATTATATCATCACGCCAGTGTCTTTGCGAGGTAAGCAGAGTAAAATGAATGCTAATAGACGAACTGGCCGCCAAAATTCCTCGGTTTTTCGATTCCGTTAGTACCTACTGACGTGGTAAAGAATATTGCTTATTTTACACCGAACCAAGAGCTTTATACTCTTATCCAAGATATGGACGTAAGCTAATCACGTCCAGCAAACTCCAAGCTACTAACAATTTTGCCTTTGTCGAAAATAGTCACGAAAAAACCTGTCTAAGTGAACCTGTTTGGTCGAAACAGGGTGACACTCAGATTTTCATGGTTTGAGCCAAATAGGCCGACCGTTAAACCGCTAAGCATTTTTAAATATCAATTATTATTTTTCAAAAATTTCAATGACAATTTGATTAACTAAATTCAATAATAATATATAGAGCCACGTTTAAGCAAATACTAACGACCCAAATAATATTAACAATATCTAGAGATTCTCAAACTTTTAATATTTAAGAAAACTCTCCCTACCTATAGTCATGAAATAGGTTAAAGGTGTATCCACGAGGTTACATGAACACTACCTTACCTCCAATCCAGAGACTTTTATTTATTATTGGAGGTTATTGGGGTTTACTCCTTAAGAAACGATTTTCATATTAGTACGCGGATTGAAAGTTTTTGATGAGTAAAATCGAGTGTCTTTGAGTATATACCTCGAGTGTTCACTAAAAGTGAGGCTTTACAGACGTGTAATATATCTATGTCGATTGTTTACTAAAAGTCAGGCTTTAAATCCTTTGCGCAAAGTATAACTCGAGCGCCGACCTCGCATGACACCTGGCTCAAATGACACTTGTGCAGAGTACAGTATGCTAAATGTTACAGTACAGTATGGTATGCAGAGCAATGCAGAGTACAGTATGGTTTGTTTTCAATTTTAAGGCGCAAATATACGTACAACGGTTACACAGATGCTGTCGCCATTGTCCTCGCACGACGTTGGCGGGTCGCCGCGCGGGATAGTGAGGAGAATATCGAGTACCGAGCCAAGTATCATGTACAACTCGCGCGAGTTGTACTTTGTGCTTCTTTCACTTCGCGATTATGTATGTATATATAATCAGCATACTAGTTATGTTAAATAGTTTATGTAATATATTACGTCGGAATGATTTAAAGAATATGAATAAATATGTATATATTCTTTACGCGGTGACTACTGGACTTGATAGAAAAAAGTTGGTTTTCATCTTTAGTGTCTATGTATAGGAGTTAATATTGCGTTCCATCAGATCATCAGCTTATCTGCTACCCTATGATATCAAAATCAAAGTCTAGGTATTTTTTTAAATTATCCTCAGGAATTTTAGTCGAGTCAATACTTTTTAAGTTACTGCCGAATCAGAAACGTGGCCACGCACTAAGAAAATCCGGCGAAAGAAACACAGCGGGCTTAAGATCGATGTTATAAGTTTTTCAGGGGGCTTGTCATTTTGTGTAAGTATATTTTTTTTCTGAATATTATATGTACAATATTACATGTATACAAATTTGCTCTATGCACACAAATTAGTTGAAATTACAGCCTATATTTTGGTGCATAATTCAAACACTAACATTCAGTGTAAATTACTGTACTCATCCGCGCGCGGACTTCACTTACACAGCTCCTCCTCGTGATAGCGTGATAATATGTAGCCTATATGTTGACCCGACCTGTTATATTTCATGCAAAATTTGAAGTAAATCCATGCACATCCCGGACATACATACAGACAAACAGACAAAAATTCTAAAAACTATACTTTTGGCTTCGATATCGATTGTAGATCACGCCCCAAGTACTCTTTTAAAAAAATATGCAATGTACAGTTTTGACTTTCCTACGATTTTATTATATGTATAGATTAATTACAAGTGTATAGTGTACAGTGCATAGATGCACTCAAATGCCTTAAATTACGTTTGAGTGATATTATTATAAAAAAATCTTCATACCAGTTTTCTAGCTGCGTAAGCAGAAACAAACGTTGTTAATCATCTTTTGTATCTATAGGAGATGGATATTTCTTTCCGTCAGATTATTTGCTTGTCTACTATCCTATCATATTGAAGTCAAAATTAAAATATTTTTATTGAAATTATTATCCTTTACAGGCCGGCCGACAACAGTTATCTTTTACCAGTGGGAGGAATGCGCAGTGCGCTGTACGCGCTCCCGGCTTCATAGGTACCACCATAAACGCGGAAACATTCTCAGACGTCAGAACTTTTTAAGTAAGTACCCACTTTTATTTAAACATGTTATTGCTATTGTTTATATTTTTTTATATAATTTTGTTCAATTTTTAATCTGAAGTGATAGGCGGTATAATATTATGTAATGTAATATATAAATGACTTGTTTCAAGTGTATACCTACAAAGTAAAGAATATTTGGATTAGAATTGAATTTTAATTTGTTTCTGCCGTGAAAAAGCTTTGCTGTGTTTTGGAGAGAAGGGCAAGACAGACAGTGTATTTACTGTCACCGAGACTTAACATCTTATGACTCAGGATAGGAAACACATAAATGAATTACCTAGACTAGTTCCAGGTAAACTAGTTTATGATCATTGGCGACATCCATCACTTACTATTAGGTGGCACTTCTGCCAGTTTGCCTATCCAACTAACATAAAAAAACATTATTGACAAACCTTTTTTTAAGTTACTGCTAGTTCGGAAACACAGCCACATCCTGAGAAAATTCGGTGGAAAAAACTCATCAGGCTTGTCTTTTTTATGCATACCCATACATTTTTTTTTTTAAAATAATATGTGTTTGTACATAAAAACTGCTTTATGCGCCTGAAATATAGACAACAAGCACAGTCTATATTTAAGTGCATATTCAAATATTAACACTAAGTTTGGAAATCGTTGTACTCAACTACAGATTAATTAATTACAAGCGTATACTGTCCAGTGCATAGAGCTAAGCTATTTGTGCACTCCGGCTATAATGACGGTGATATAGAACCAATTACTGACAGCAGACTGCAGTGTATATTGATATAGCAAGCTTTGTGTGCGAGTTTTCGTATAGTCAGTTTAAGAACCATTGTCTTATGCCATTAAATATTCACAGGCATTTTTTTAAATAAAGTTGGAATATTTTCTAAGATAATATATGATACTAGGTGACACGCGCGGCTTTGCCTGCTTGTAACATATCATTAATTTAATCTTTCATACATAGTTAATTCCTCTATTTATGCTTAAGAGCGATCGCCTTGTGGTCGAAATTCGACCATATAATCTATTATAAATGCGAAGTAACTCTGTCTGTCTGTCTTTTCTTCACGCCTAAATCACTGAACCGATTTGAATGAAATTAGGTACAAAGATAGTTTGAGACCCGAAAAAGAACAGGACGAAAATCCCACGGGAACGGGAATTATACGGGTAGAACGCCGGAACTTTTATTTTACAAATTTATCCACGTGGACGAAGTCGCGGGCACAACTAGTCAACGATAAAATCTCTTTTTGACATTTGTGTATATTATCAATTATATGTCACCTGAATGTAGTGTGCGTGTGTATGTGTGTGTGTGTATGTATATTTATTGTTATTATTTTTTTGTATTTCTAATGTATATTATATAAAAAAAGGTTTTTGTCGTCTTCCACAATGTAAACTTCAAATGTGCCAAATTTTTTAGTCTTTTGTTTGCGTAAATTTCGTAAAAAGGGGTGCAAAGTTTATTCCTCACGTAAGTAATACTGAATAGATGATAATTTAGATTTTAAACTTCAGCTTTATATAGGATGTACTTTGGTGAATGTGCGAAAGCTCCTTCAAACTTATTGTACATTCAGCTTTTGAGTATTAAGCTTAATACGCAAAGCTTTCAGCATACCTTTATCGGACTACTAGATACAGGCAGAAGTTCCATCCGTACGTTGTTGATATACCAAAAAAATCGAACAAAACGGTTTGACAACTCGTTTTTGATTCGAGTTGCCAAAGCTTGGAATGAACTGCCTGCGTCCATTTTTCCCGAGAAATACAGCCTTCAGGCTTAGGATAAGCACCACGAGATATATATCGATCGAGAAAGTGACGTTTGCTTGACATTTATTAATATCTCGATGGACGTTATTAAGCATGCCACGATAAACATTTAAAACGTCAGAGATAAATTAAACAAAAAGTTTACTCGAATAGAGAAATAAATGTTGTCACTAGAAGACATAGATATTATACTAATTCTGATTTTTAAGATACACCTTTGGTGCATTTAACTTGTGTTATGAGCTTTTGTTTACATTTATAACTTCCTGTCATCATTTCTCTTCTTTGTCAGAGTCGAAGGAAATATAACCAAAGCCTAGTGTAGCCGTACCTATTTACAATTGTAATTAGATATTTTACAGGTTTTTGAATTATTCTCTCTTTTTAGTTTTGACCATCAAAACTAGTTTTTTATTCTATAAAACTGAAACAATGAATTATGATTCATAAGATGTTTTAATGTAAAGGGCAATTAAGATGCCAGCGTGTATTTATTTCTGGGTGTATAACTGCGTAACTAATTATGCGTAAAAGTGCGTAACAATTATTATTAACAATCAATTTTTTTCCTCTATAATTATTCCTTTCAATTATAATTCTAAAATTATTGAGTAAATTAACATCTTCTTTTAGACTAATCAATCAACATTTTTGATTAATTTTTTTGATGAGAAACTTCCATTGAATTGTTGTGATTTGACAATGACACGAAAATGCATTACGATAAACAAACATAAATGTTTAGTATTATGTCAACTAGAAAATAAAATAGAACAGAATACAATTCACAGTATTTTATGTTACAAATAATGTTATCTATTAATAGCTCCAAAAATCAGCCAGATGCAAGCAATCCAACCTAAGACTTACTGTTAGACCGTGGTCTCCAAGAACAAACTGAATTTTTGTGAACAGCTTCGTTTTGACGAGACAACCATATTTTCTATCTTTGAAAAATCTCGAATCGGGTAACTAATAAAGATAGATAAAATAAGGAAACTTTAGAGTGTCAGACTAAGAAAAGTTTCCACTTTACGTGTATGACAAAGTTACCGTTGAATTACAATAATAATTAACAAGCTGTTGTGAGAAAATAATTATTGTTATTAATAAATATTTATTATTTACCGAACCCAATGTCTTCGCAGCATTAACTTTATTAGTTACCCGATTCGAGATTTTTCGAAAATAGAAAAGACGGTTTTCTCGTCAAAATGAAGCTTTTCACAAATATTCAGCTTGTTGTTAATCAAAAAAAAGTTTGTGGGACCACGGTCTGTGATTTACATCTCAAGAACGAAAAACATTTTTCTTCGACTTTTCAGTTTATCTCTCTTTGATTCAAAGACTTACTCAAAGAGTATATAAATTTTATTTTACATTCTCTTCTTACATTTACTTCTAACGAAAAAACGAGTGTGAGCTACACTCGATTTTTTTGTTATTTTTGATTGATTAATTAATATTTTGATTATTATAATATGTTTTTATGTATTATTTTTCCTAAGTATATGTTATTAATAGTAACATTAAATAATACAAAATAAGCACCAGCTTTAAATTAACCTTTTATTTTACATTTAGTTTTCTACTGAATTTTGTAGAAAACTTTGTAAGTAGTTGTAATTTTAAATAGAGTTGGTAACACTGAGAAGCACGAGAATTCGTAGAATTATTTTCTCTATACGAAAATTAAAAGCACGTACGTACGTAGTACTCTAATTGGTCTGTGATTAAAAGTTTATTTACATTACGTCAAAAAGTATTGTACTTTAACTAATTTGTATTTTGTAATTAATTATAAATTAATTAATTATCTAACCATTACATACAAGGAATTATTGATTTATACTGTTTGGTTCTCACATCTCTAAAATCATCATCATTCTTCCGATTCTAGTACAAAATTAAATTGTGTTAGGTATGTGAATTGGGAACACAAAATAAAACGTAAGTAGTGTACTTCTTTATACTTATATTTTTTAAAAGCCTATATAGGTTATTAAAAATAATTATGATTTTCTTTTCAGGATAAGAAGTAATAAGCATAAATTAACTTTGTCGCCATGGTGGATTCATGGACTAGACTTGTAGCACCAAAGATTAAAGTCTTTAATATTGGGAAAGCATAATATAACACCATATATTCTACAAATACTTCATACATATAGTTTCTAGAGGAAGAAAGGAAAACAATGGAACACTGTGTAAGTATTTATTTACATACATATCTCCATGACAAATCATCTAAACAAGGTAGACTGAAAGAATCAAATTTTAAACATATTTTAATATATTTCTTTCATTGTAAAAGTTGTGGTTTTTTACAAAATTAATATCATAAATTCAAGATTATATCAAAAACTTGATTCTTGTAAAAAAATCCTGAATAGTGTAGGCTTCTTTCACTCCCTTTTATAAATGTAACCAATTGTTTTTTCGACCCCATTATATAATTTACAATGCAAATCTATATAACACTACACAAAATGCAACATGCAAGACTAGAGTCATAAGTCCTGAGTTAACTGACAAAAAAATATATTAAGTAAACATATATAACAACATTTTGATAAGATATATTTGTTTACAGGTTGACTAAACAGCGAGTAATGGAAATAGAATAAAGAAGCCTTTCTATTTATTACATTTTTTGAAATTGTTGATTAAGAAAATTTATAAGTTAATGCTGAATATTATACTTTTCTTGCTGTTTTTAATGGTTGTGCAAGATTGAAAAATAAATTTTAATTTATAGAAAACAATTAAGTTTATAACATGATAGTCTTAATGTACCTAATATGTGTAATTTTTAAAATTTAAATTAATAGAAAGTTAATGTTACCTTAGGAAAAAATATTTTACTTGTTGATTTTTTATTTTCAAGTGAAATTCCATACTACTCATACTATATAGTAAACTAATTTTTGATATTGAATTTTCATTACTGATTAATTATGCGAGATAACAAGAGATATTTAAATTGTAGAAAACATTTAAATTTAAAATATAATAGCTTTAATATAGTGTGTGTAATCTTCTATAAGTTTGTTACATTAGTGAAAATTCAAAGATACATGTTAATAAATTTAAGTCATAAGGTGATAAATTGTGAAAATTATTTATCTAGTCTGAGAAGTACAAATATTAAATAATTGTTAGTTTAGTAAAGTAGATGTGTTTGTATATTTTTTAAAACTCAAATTTAATTTTCTTTACAAGACTGCTTCATATTACACACTTTTTATAATTATTCATTTTGTATTTTGTGTGATTTATTCATTTTGTAACTTTATTAAAGAAAATAAAAATTATTTCTCAAGACTTTTCCATATAGTAAAATCTATGTTTAGCATTAAAACATTAAATACTATGAATAGTGTGTCATTAAACTTATACTTAAAATTAGCCATTGATGACTATAAGTTTCATTTTTATTATATAAAATTATTTAATACTTAGATAGAAGGTTTGCCTAGAGTATATATTTTTTTAAATAAATCTTATACAACACTAAAGTATTTTATTATACCAATAATCCACTAAGTATTGTTACTACCAAAATCACTTCGATTAAAAAACAACAACAAAAGTAACAAAGTTAACACTTCTAAAAGAAAATACTTGTAATTATCATATCGAAGGGTCCTACGTATACTTGTGCAAGTGCAATGACACAACTTTACTGGAGGCCGGATTAAATGTTCTGTAGCTTGTAATCTATACCTTCATATAATAAAATCATAGGAAAGTCAATGTATGTCCGGGGTAAACTCAAAAAGTACTGCATGGATTTACTTCAAATTTTGCATGAATATTACTAACAGGGGTCAACATACAGGCTACATATTATCACGTTATCACCTACGGGGGAGGAGCTGTGCGGAGTAAACAAAGTCTGCACGAACAAAGTCACGGGCAACAGCTAGTTTCGACATAAATCAATAGAAGTATTTGAAAATTTGTACAAATTTTCAAATACTTTATTACATTAGGACAAATATAAGGTAATTTTAAGGCTTTTGAGGCAAGAAAATGGTTTCCGTTGTTTTGCAAGTTGCACCAGTATAGATAGGATCCGTCAATATCTTCTATTATGTAGTCTTCGCATTTCATCCATTTCAATTATGCCATATGAGGGCATCATTTGTTCTTCTAGGATATTTGTCAGTAATATTAAAAATTCTGCAGTTGAAGTCTTATCTGCAAATAATAATTATATTTTTTATTGACATATATTATTGTAATAAACAATAATAACAAGAACTGACTGCCTTTCTGTATGGTAAATTATCTTTAAATGTAGACAAATATAAAATAATAATGTTTACACATGTAGGTACCTAGGTAATTGAGAACTACATGTGTCATATTGGATATTTTAAGTTATGAATATTACAGAAAATAATTCATCATAGTAGTATGTTAATCATACATGGAACTTGGTCTGAAAACAACTGATTAAAACAAATACTTTTTTTGACTAAATATAACTTGAATGGGTAGTAAAAACTCCTTAAATACATAATCAATGCAAGCCTTAGAGGAATAACACATTTGCATTATTATTCTATGATGTAAGCATTGTTGTTGTTTGTTGGTATGTGGCTGTAAGTATTGTGAAAAGTTGACCACCAACAAAAGGATTATTACTTGTATCCAGCTGAAATTTAACATACACTTGACATGTATATGTAACATATTAACTGTTTAAAAAAGAAACTCGAAAAACTACAGATAACTTTTGAAAAAATATAACTTTATTGAGTTCACCTAAGTCAAATTAGTATTTACTACAAAGATATTCTGTTATTACAGTTAATGAGGTTGGATGGCTGTCATATTTACTAGAAACTGAATTACAAGTCTCTTATGTTCACTTACCTTTAACTAAAGAGGCATGCCTTGATCGGTGTGTGGCTCTAAACCTCAAAATTCACAAGGGTCTATATTATTTAGAGAGCCATGGTTATTGGGTTTATTGAAGCGCTATAGTGATTGGAATGCTCCGTCCATTGTGTAAAAAGATCACACAAATTTCCTATGTGCCTTCTTTGTATTTTGCAGGCTTGTCGTTAACCGTAGATATTTAACATATAATAGGTATAATATGGAACTGCCACCACTATTAAATACATATATGCCATACTGCCTGCCTGCCTGCCACACATACTACTGCCAACACTGGACCGAAATCTATATTTAATAAAATGAATAGAAATCAAAAAGTTTTGTAATTATTGTATAATTAAAGTATAATAATAAAGTATAATAATTATTGTATAATTAAAATATAATTGTATAATTAAAGTATAATAATATGAAATAGTGGATAAGGTTATCAACATTTTAACCAAATTTTAACGAAGTGTCAAATGACAAATCGATAAAATGACAGCAAGACGTTTCGATCGACAGAGAGAATAACTACCGTCGAGTAAAATTGATCATTTTCTCTTCCTTTGAAGTATCATGTCGAATCAAGTGTCAAATGCGTTAGCGAATCGAGAAAGTGACATAAAAGTCGAGAAAACGAGGTCGATAAAATTTTATCGTGTTGTATATCCTAAGCCTGCTGGAACCCTTAAGAGTAGATTAAATAGGTTTTTTTTGGATGAGCATGTACCACCTTCGTCTTCATCGACACTTTTCATCAGGTGAGATGGGAAAGAAACGCCTACTCCAATTAGATTTAAAAAAGAAAACGTTTTAATCGTAATACATATAAATGAATAGTTTCTCACAATACTGTAGCTATTTTTTGATTTAGTGGGGCATTATGAACAACAAATCATATTTTATGATACCCTATAATGTGAAAGGGGTTCATCATCACCGTGGATTACGACGCACATCGCGAACGACGTTATGTAAATTTTATTACAGGATTTTTACCTTACGGTAATTTCACACCTTAAGTGCGTGAACTTTAGTGAAATATGTAGCCTTCACACGTTGGTTCGTATTCGAAAACCTTAATATATGACGATACCCTATCAGAAATTATACCATTAGCTTATTATATGTTGTTTTTCAGACTCAAGGTATGAAAAACGGAGCCCTATGAATCTGCCTCTGCCGTCAGTCTGTCTATCTGTCTGCCCAAGGCTATTTTTATTGAAAATATAACAGGTAGATAACCGAAATTTTCATATAGTGATATTGCGCCGCAATCACAACTATTAATAATAAAAAAGTAGAAAAGTTTCTCTCACCCGTGTACGTGCACCATCTTGTATATGGGTCTGTAACTTAACTTCGAGAGTCTTGTATTCGATTAATGGAAAGTTGACTGAACGATTGTTCGAATGGAATTTATACGGAACAACCTTTTATCGCCACGCTATTTCGATTGAACAATTTGTCGAATATTTATTAATCGCTATAAAGTTCCATAGAAAAAAAAGTATCTTCACACCCTTATCCCCGAAGGGGTAGGCAGAGGTACAACAAGTGCACCCACGATTAGCCGAAGATACTTGGTCCCATAATGTGATAGGTGGCAAGCCTATCGCCAACCGGGCAAAAGTTCCATAATTGAATAAAATTATTAAGAAAAAAAAAATTTTTTACATAATATTTCATACATAAAGGAAATTAAACACGTTTAAGATATCGTACGTTCTTCTCGTAGATTCTGAAACATGAAATTTGGTGAAAAGGAAGATAATTTTAAGCACAAGTGAAGGGAAAATCTTTATTATATTTATAAAACATTTACGATACGATTTTAGCACAAAATTAATCTTCTATGTGGTCTTGTAGTTCGGTGTCGGTGTTCGATTCCCGGTTCTAGTTGCATTAGCGTCAGTGCTTGCCACTGTCGTGTTCCGGTTTGAAGGGTAAGATTTATATAGGTTATGATCTCTCATCTCAGATATTCTTCAAGCGAATTTTTTTATAAAAAAAACGCTAAATACCTTTTTATACACCAATTTCAAGCCATGTCCTCTTTTTATATCACACCTCTTATATTATAAGATAGCAAACAAGCAGATGGGTCTCCTGATGGAAAGAGTCACCATCGCCTAAAGACACCAAAGGTGTTAATGGTGCATTGCTATCTTGTGGCGAGGTCTAATGCCACGTGCATAAGTTTACCGGCTACCTTACCCTCCAAACTGGAACACGACAGTGACAAACACTGACACTATTGCGGCAGGAATAGATGAGGCGGTGGTACCAAACCCGGGCGAGACAATGCAGAACTCTACCACCTAGTAGCCACGATGGAAGTGACTCGTATAACCAATCGGTCGCCTTTTACGACCTGCCTAGTAGAAAGGCAGTTGGCCTATTCTTCAAAAGAGCCCTAACCAACACGGGGAAAAGTGTCCCCAAGTTTTAGCGTGTTATAATCTATATCAAAGATTCCCAAACTTTTTTCATAGATAACTTCCAAATTTTTGCTGGCTCCGGTGGACCCCCTTGAATCTGAATTTCTACCATATTACCAAAACTGAAATAAAATATATGAAGATTAGATCTAAGGAAATTTGCGTTGCAGCTGAATTCCAACCTTAAATTAAGTGATACGAAGAGAAAGTGAGAATTGAATGAGTAATTAATTGATAGTATTTTTCTTATTTTTAAGGTATTATCTGTCTACATTGATAGGTAAAGTCAAGCCAATATTTCTGTTCTTTACTATCAAAACCAGATAAATTTTCATGGACCTTCGCTTACGAATTTTGAACCCCCATTTCGGTCATGCCAACGTAGATCCCCGTCGATTCTTCCGTGGACCCCTGGGGGTCCATCTGAACCACTTTAGGAATCAGTGATCTATTCGATTACATCATCACTACAGACGAGCATAAGTTTTATTCCTTTCAATTCGATTACACCAGTTGCGATGTAAATAATGCTCATAAAGAGACCAAAACATATGTTGCCGATTTGTATTCAAGATTCCCATGTTGGGGCCTTTTGTTATTTCACAACGATACTTCCTTCACGTAATGTAAGGTTATTTTTGTATTTATTATTTATTTTTATCATCTTTTTTCTTTAATACTGGCTTTTGCTTCGTATAAGTTAAATTATTATTCCAACCTCCGGGAATAGCGTTATTTCTGAATGAAAAAACATAGCAAAATGTCATTTTCTATACCCTTGACAATGTTTTTACAAAGTTTCATTATTTTTAGTAAGATAATTATGTAAAACAACTTTCCTTTAAAATTTAAAATACTATTACTATAGATAGTACATGCAATAAATAATATAATAAAAAATATTAATATTCACGGGAAAAATTAAACTGACTGATCTAACCACAAAGTAAGCAAATTATATTTTCTTGTGTTATGGTGTTAGTCAAGGATACTAATACATAGAATTTCATTATATAGAAATACTGGAATATATTGAATAAACACGGAGACCTGGAAATACAAACATTTATGCTTATCACACAAATGCTTGTCCCCGTCGGGGATCGATCGAGCCCCGTCGATTGCGTAGTCAAGGTCGCAATGAAGACTTCAGCGGCACAGTTATCCGCCCTCGTCCACCACACTTTATATCACGACAGCGCCAAACACAAAAACACACAATTGACGCACTCAGCGCACGTTTCACTTCGCAACCAAAGCATCTTTAGTAGACACGAGCACTACTACACTCGGCGAGAGCCGCGGTAGCAATTTATATATCTTATATTTAACCTATTCGGCTTAGATTATGAGGTCCCGGGTTTGATCCCCGGGTCGAATAAAAGTGTTATTGAGGCTTTTTCGAGGTTTTTTTCGAAAACTCAAAACAGCTCGGAATCTAGCAGGTGGAGTGTTAACACTCCCGCGCCTCGGACGAGCACGTAAAGCCGTCGGTCCCGGATAATCAGAAATCTGAAGTACTTTATTCAATAAAGCTTTTTGCAAGTTATTTTGACACGTCAACATATTTTTTTAAAAACTACTACCGGATCGGAAACGCGGCCACACACTGAGAAGATCCGGCGGAAGAAACTCAGCGAGCTTGTCTTTTTGTAATATCCTGTATCCTGTAATATCTGTGAAAATAGTCGATAATTATCAGGACGATAAAATGTGGCAATAGGAAATACAACTCATTCGCCAACCGACAAACCGGTGAATCGTGTGAACTTTTTCCTTTCTCTGTACTTTAAATCTCTGATAGATTTACTTAAAATACGGAGACACAGAAAAAGTCGAACAGAGTGCTAAGTGTGAGTTTTTCTTTTCGCATTCGATCGTGAGTGCGTTTGGAGTTTACAAGGAAATTGTATGGGACTTGTACAGCGCCACCTAGTGGTAAACGTGAGAAACCAGTTTACCACTAGGTGGCGCTGTACAAATCATATACAAATTCCTAGTAAACTCGAAACGCGCTTACGATCGAATGCAAAAAGAAAAACTCACACTTAGCACTCTGTACGTGCGTTCCCTGACGGCTGCCGCACGGCAGTATGGCGGGCCGACCTAAAATATCCATATGAATATCTATGGACCAGAAAAACTATTAAATAAACTGTGCTACAGGATATTACATAAAAATAATAATAACTAGGGATTGTCTGTGGCCAAAATTCGAACTATTAAATATCTTTCAAATTTGACAACAGACTTTAGATCTAAAGCGCCCTCGAGACGGTCAAGCGGTTTGACTCAAACTCGTAGATTTTGGTTTGACTCAAACCATTTTGATCGTTTACATAGCTAGGTTGTAAGTTTTGTCAAACCTTTACGGGTTTGAAGCTTTTTTGATGAAATTACATATTTTTGTTGTGTTTGACGAAGCGTTTGACCGTGTTCCGACGCATTTGATCCAACACGGCTCAGTTTCCACTATATTTTACTAGCTGTTGGCTGCGACTTCATCCGCGCGGACTTCGTTTACTCCGCACAGCTCCTCCCCGCTAGGTGATAGCGTGATAATATGTAGCCTATATGTTGACCCGACCTGTTAGTAATATTCATGCAAAATTTGAAGTAAATCCAGGCAGTACTTTTTGAGTTTACCCGGGACATACATACAGACAAACAGACAAACAGACAAACAGACAAACAGACAAACAGACAAACAGACAAACAGACAAACAGACAAACAGACAAACAGACAAACAGACAAACAGACAAACAGACAAACAGACAAACAGACAAACAGACAAACAGACAAACAGACAAACAGACAAACAGACAAACAGACAAACAGACAAACAGACAAACAGACAAACAGACAAACAGACAAACAGACAAACAGACAAACAGACAAACAGACAAACAGACAAACAGACAAACAGACAAACAGACAAACAGACAAACAGACAAACAGACAAACAGACAAACAGACAAACAGACCAACAGACAAACAGACAAACAGACAAACAGACAAACAGACAAACAGACAAACAGACAAACAGACAAACAGACAAACAGACAAACAGACAAACAGACAAACAGACAAACAGACAAACAGACAAACAGACCAACAGACAAACAGACAAACAGACAAACAGACAAACAGACAAACAGACAAACAGACAAACAGACAAACAGACAAACAGACCAACAGACAAACAGACAAACAGACAAACAGACAAACAGACAAACAGACAAACAGACAAACAGACAAACAGACAAACAGACAAACAGACAAACAGACAAACAGACAAACAGACAAACAGACAAACAGACAAACAGACAAACAGACAAACAGACAAACAGACAAACAGACAAACAGACAAAAAGACAAACAGACAAACAGACAAACAGACAAACAGACAAACAGACAAAAATTCTAAAAACTATATTTGTGGCTTCGATATCGATTGTAGATCACGCCCCAAGTATTCTTTTAAAAAAATATTCAATGTACAGTTTTGACCTTCCTACGATTTTATTGTATGTATAGATGTGAGGTTGTGTGTGACGAAGACCTCAGATGAAATTTTTTTTACATTTTAAGTAGGATATTAACGTTATAAGTGCAAGAAAATCGCGGTCCTGTTCGAGGGTATTGCACAATTTACGTGCAATACGTATATTATATATAGGCATCACGAACCAAACTGTGCAGTGCCGTTTGATAAACGTTCAAACCTGCACCAAACAGTATGATCAATCACGTAAGGTTTGATTCAAACCGCTTGACCGTCTCGAGGGCGCTAAAGAAAATAATATAATATACATATATTGTATATACTATCATGTATCTCACATGAATGTAGTTTGCAGTTTATTTTTCTTAATTTAATGTATTTCTAATGCATATCTTTATATATATAAAAATCAGTCCCTATTTTCCTTGGTCACGACATCACGCCTTGGCTGGACCAATTTCGGTAATTTTTTTTATTGTGTTTGTAATTGTAAGGAGAAGATTCTTATAAAAGAAAATATTGCGAAAATTGCGCGGGAAAAACAGAAAATTTAAGAATACTTAACCACCATATAAAGTTTAATGCCATTTTGGCTGCGTGAAAGGACAATCCCGTTGACTTATATAAAATACGTGTCACGTTGTTTGTCCGCTATGGATTCTTAATATGAATGGCAAAACAACGTTTGCCGGGTCAGCTAGTTATTTAAAAATATTAGGTTTCAATGCAAACTTTAATTATGCTAAATTTCATACACCACCGCTTGCGCAATTTTATGTATTAATAATAACTAGCAATCGCCTGTAGCCGAAATACGACCACAGACTAAACAGTAAAATTACTTTTAAGTTTGACAACTGATTTTAGCCGTGAAGAAAAATGTATGTATACTGTGTTTGTATCTGTACATGTATACATGTAGGTATACATTTGTGTACTGAGTATAATATTTTGCATGTAACATTAATTTAATGTATGGTGTGTGTAGTGTGAATAATGTATCTGTTTTATTAATTTAATTTATTTCTAATGCATCTATATTAATATTGCGAAAGATTGGATGTTTGGATGGATGGATGTTTGTTACTCAATCACGCAAGACTCCTAAATGGATTTAAATTTGGCATACAGGTAAATAATGACCTGGAATAACACATGGCTACTTTTTATCCCGAAAAAATTATATGATCCCGCGGGATTTGCCAAAAACTTTTATAATGCAGCGTGCTGCATCTTGTACTATACTTGCATATAAAAATAGTAGCACTCTGCACTGTTTCTCTAAATAAACTTTAATTTCATACTACATCGTTCGCTCAATTATCTTAAAAAGGTATCCAAAATTTTTTCTTCACATGTTAATATATATATATATATATATATATATATATATATATATATATATATATATATATATATATATATATATATATATATATATATATATAATAATAATATATTCTCTACATTCACACCATATAAATATCGATTATGATCCGAGCAAAGCCGGGGCGGGGCACTAGTTTATGTTTAAAAAACTATAACGAAAGTATTTTCATATGTAAGCCACGTCTGTCCCCACAAATAACTCCAAATACAATTAGAAGAGGAACATAATAATTCACCGTGAACTCCGACGTAAAATGTAGTAAATCTTGAGCAATGATCCCTATTTACTTTAATAAGGCAAACCCGCTTTATATTTAATTAGGAGCCCGGGATGTATTCCGTATGGGGTATTAAGCAGACGGCGCCAGGCATCGTCGATGTTCTACACACAGACGAATTTTAAAGTAATAAATATTAATAGCTAGAAACTTCCAAGAATACTAATTTTTGTACAAATGTTATGTTGTTAACGTTACCTGATAAGTGAAATCAGGTAACGTTATTATATATATATATAAGATAGCAAACAAGCACATGGGTCTCCTGATGGAAAGAGTGAACCTTCGCCTATAGACACCAAAGATGTTAATGGTGCGTTGCTATCTTGTGGCAAGGTCTAATGCCACATGCATAAGTTTACCGGCTACCTTACCCTCTAAACCGGAACACGACAGTGACTAGCACTGACGCTATTGCGGCAGGAATAGGTAAGGCGGTGGTACCAGACCCGGGCGAGACAATGCAGAACTCTACCACAGTAGTCACGATGGTAGTGACGCGCATAGCCACTCGGTCGCCTTTTACGACCTGCCTGACAGAACGGCAGTTAGTCTATTCTTCAAAGGAGGCCGGGACCAACACGGCGTAGCTAGAAGCTTTCAAGAATACTAATTTTTGTACAAATGTAAGTTGTCGAAATCAGGTAACGTTATTATTAGGATAGGTATTTATACTAATATTATAAATGCGACAGTCTGTCTGTTATACTTTCACATATCGGCCACGAAACCAATTTTTATTCAATACTAGAAGTTGTTCTGCCAGGTTTGTTTCTATTTTTCATTTTTTTTCTACATTTTTTCACCTTTTAAACCAACCTGTGGGGCTACCCTTGAAAACCGATTTCAATTTTAAATGAATATTTAATGAGTTTTGAAATATTTCGTACTTTTGACAACTATATTCAATTATTGGATTCGGCGACAGCACCACACGGATTTCGAAATTTTTTGGAACTACTCATTATTGCTTTTATTCGTTATTTTGTTTAAACAAAATACCGTTTTAAAACGGTACTTAAAATTTTCACTTGTAACACTAGCTTGACGTGTAACGATGACATCTATTTCCAATAATTAGGTCGTTACTATACTGAATCAATGTGGACAATATTGGTTTCAAGAGTACCGTTTTTTTGACGATATTCGAAACTTATTGTTTTTATCAATATTGGTTTAAGATTTATATTGTTTTCAAGAGTAGGCCTGCTGAACCCCTACGAATATTTTAAAACCAAAATTGGCCAAATCGGTCCAGCCGTTCTCGACTTTTAGCGAGACTAACGAACAGCAATTGATTTTTATATATATAGATGTCAATATTTATGTACCTATGTATTTTTTATATCTAATATCTACACAAGCAAATAATTTGCTTAATTTAGGATTAATCAGTTCGTGTAATTTGTTCAGTGAATCTATATTATCTATATTAATATTAAAAATGCAAAAGTTTGGATGTTTGCATGGATATTTGTTACTCAATCACGCAAAAATCACTGAACGGATTTAAATGGAATTTGGCACACAGGTGGAAGGTGACCTGGAATAGCACATAGGGTACTTTTATCCCGGAAAATTAGGTGATCCCGCGGGATTCGCTAAAAACTTTTATAATGCAGCGGGCTGCACGCTGCTCCTACTTAATATTACAAATGCGAAAGTTTGGTTGTTTGGATGGATAAATGTTTGTTACTCAATCCCGCAAAAAAATATTAAATATAAATATAGTTTCACTAAGTGCCGACGACAAAAAGACACAAAAAATACTAAACAGATTCGGATGAAATGGTGCTACATGCACACATGTAGATGATGACCTGGAATAGCATATAAGTTACTTTTTATCCTGGAAAAATTGATCCCGCGGGATTCATAAAAAACTTTTATAATGCAGCAGGTTGCAAGCTGCAGCTAGTATTCATATAAATTTACTAGCTGACCCGCGCAGCTTCGTTCGCGAGTAGATTAACATGTCGTAGGTACACGATTCTCCCCATGTTGGTTCCGAGCTCCTTTGAAGAATAGGCCAACTGCCGTTCTGCTAAGCAAGTCGTAAAAGGCGACTAATTGGCTATACGAGTGACTACCATCGTGCCACTAGGTGGTAGAGTTCTGCATTGTCTTGCCCGGGTCAGGTACCATCGCCTTACCTGTTCCTTATAATAGCGTCAGTGCTTGTCACTGTCGTGTTCCGGTTTGGACGATAAGGTAGCCGGTAAGTTTGTGCATGTGGCTTTAGCACAAGCCACAAGATAACAACGCACCATTAACACCTTTGATATCTATAGGCGATGGTTAGCTCTTTCCATCAGGAGACCCACTTGCTTGTTTGCTATCTTATGATATATTTAAAAAATACATATTTTTTTTTACAAACTTTTATCCTCAATTTCAGCCCTTTAGGGGTTGATTTAAAATAGTTAGCACATAATCTCTTTTGACGTTCGTTTCATCCAAACTTCTTCAGCGGCTTAGCTGTGAAAGCGTTACAGACAAACAGACAAACTTTCGTATTTATAACATTTGTATTGTGTATAAATATATAGATATATAGACATAGATGGTCAACACAACGTTGGCCGGGATTGGGTAATTTTCTGGTTTGCGATAGGCTTGCCACGTGTTACATTGTAGAACTAAGTATCCGGCTAATCGTGGGTGCAATGGTTATCTTTCTATCTAACTCTTCGGGGATACAGGCGTTAAGATATATATTTTTTACTTTTAGATGGTCACCTATCCTAGCAATAACCGCAACGAACGTTACCTGATTTCGAATATCGAATAAAAGCACATTCAGCTTTATTATCTTTTTTTTTATTATTCTTTATATATACTTCTGTTATTTATATTATACTAACTCTATTTATATATTTATTTTATTGTTTTGTCGATATAAGCTTCGGATAGCCTTCTCAAGTGATAGTTAGTCAAAGGTAGCCCAGAAAATCAGCTGTAGGGTTGATAATACCTATCACCCTACGTGTTTGCTGAGTGGCTTACCGTTTTACCATCATAATGCTATATAAGAACATTACGCAATCTCATGTTATTTTTTCTCTTTCTTTTTTTCATGCATTTAATTATTCTGTAATGTAACGTATAATTTGTAATTATTTGTCTTTCAATGTGTTTTTATGTTTTTTTTGTTTTGATTATTGTATTTGTTGGCGTTGTGTTTTTTTGCTGTATTTATAGTTTGCTGTATTTATAGTTTGCTTTTGTTATTTACTGTATTTGTATAGTGTTATGTGGTAAATAAAGCAATTCTTATTCTTATTACAAAAATTAGTTTTGTTGGAAGTTTATTGTATTGCTTTAAAATTCGTCTGTATATAAAATATCAACAATGCCTAGAGCACACACTTTCTCACCTTGAAGTGTCTGTGATTTCAAAATAACTAGGTTTTTTTAAATGCGTTTCAGAATAACTAGGTTTTTTTTAAAGTGTGTTATTTTTACGATACTAATTACTAAACAACCATTTTTAAAAATTTCTGTCTGTGTGTCTGCCATTTCTATTTGTACCAGGTAATCTCTGGAACGGCTGGTCCAATTTTGATGAAAATTTTACTGAAAGATAAATCAGGTTTTAGGGCAGAATATAGGCTACTTTTAACCCGGAGAGCAAAAGAAAGTATTGATTTTGGATCACGTGAACGAAGTCGCGAGTAATAATATTTGTATGGATAATCTTGATAGCAGTGTGTCGGCATGTTAATTTTATCTTTGGTGACAGCAACAGATCCCGTTTGATGGAAGCACGTGCAGTAGTACATTCCGGTCGTACAACCGATAAACTAATAATAGAATGCAACAATACCCATTGTGTATGCGTCGGATACCAATCTTGGATACACCATCGTCCCCTATACGTAGTTCTAAAAATATTCTGTTACGGTATTCCAGGTTTATCTATACAAATAAATAAAATTGGAGTCTGTTTGTAATATTTAAATAACCGCCTTTTACTGAATACATAGGGACGTGTACACGGTACATATACAATAATAACATTTTTTACAATTTTTGTTTGTCTGTCTGTTTGTTCCAGCTAATCTCTGGAACGGCTGAACCGATTTTGACGGGACTTTCACTGGCAGATAGCTGATATGATAGGGAGTAACTTAGGCTACCTTTTTTTGAAAATTTCCCACGCGGACGAAGTCGCGAGCGTAGTTAGTTATCTATATAAATAAAAGGCAAAAGTGACTGACTGATGTATCAACGCACAGACCAAACTCTTAAAACTAGAAACTAAAAATTTCGCACACGTAATTTTCTTATGATGTAGGCATCCACTAAGGAAGAATTTTACAAAATTCAACCCCAAAAGGGGTGAAATACGCCGACCTCGCGTGAGTTAACATGACACCTGGCTCAAATAACACTTGTGCAGAGTGCAGTATGCTAAAAGGTTTGTTTTCAATTGTAAGGCGCAAATATACGTACAACGGTTACAGAGATGCTGTCGCCATTGTCCTCGCACGATGTTGGCGGGTCGCCGCGCGGGATAGTGAGAAGAATATCGAGTACCGAGCCAGGTATCATGTTAACTCGCGCGAGTTATACTTTGTGCTTCTTTCACTTCGCGATTATGTATGTATACATAATCAGCATACTAGTTATGTTAAATAGTTTATGTAATATATTATGTCGGAATGATTTAAAGAATATGAATAAATATGTATATATTCTTTACGCGATGACTACTGGACTTGATAGAAAAAAGTTTGTTTTCATCTTTAGTGTCTATGTATAGGAGTTAATATTGCGTTCCATCAGATCATCAGCTTATCTGCTACCCTATGATATCAAAATCAAAGTCTAGGTATTTTTTTAAATTATCTTCAGGAATTTTAGTCGAGTCAATACTTTTTAAGTTACTGCCGAATCAGAAACGTGGCCACGCACTAAGAAAATCCGGCGAAAGAAACACAGCGGGCTTAAGATCGATGTTATAGGTTTTTCAGGGGTCTTGTCATTTTGTGTTAGTATATATTTTTTTCTGAATATTATATGTACAATATTACATATATACAAATTTGCTCTATGCACACAAATTAGTTGAAAATACAGCCTATATTTTGGTGCATAATTCAAACATTAACATTCAGTGTAAATTACTGTACTCATCCGCACGCGGACTTCACTTACACAGCTCCTCCTCGTGGGTGATAGCGTGATAATATGTAGCCTATATGTTGACCCGACCTGTTATATATTCATGTTATATATTTCAATTTGAAGTAAATCCATGCACATCCCGGACATACATACAGACAAACAGACAAAAATTCTAAAAACTATACTTTTGGCTTCGATATCGATTGTAGATTACGCCCCAAGTACTCTTTTAAAAAAATATGCAATGTACAGTTTTGACTTTCCTACGATTTTATTATATGTATAGATTAATTACAAGTGTATAGTGTACAGTGCATAGATGCACTCAAATGCCTTAAAATACATTTGAGTGATATTATTATAAAAAATCTTCATACCAGTTTTCTAGCTGCGTAAGCAGAAACAAACGTTGTTTATCATCTTTTGTATCTATAGGAAATGGATATTTCTTTCCGTCAGATTATTTGCTTGTCTACTATCCTATTATATTGAAGTCAAAATTAAAATATTTTTATTGAAATTATTATCCTTTACAGGCCGGCCGACAACAGTTATCTTTTACCGGTGGGAGGAATGCGCAGTGCGCTGTATGCGCTCCTGGCTTCATAGGTACCACCATAAACGGGGAAACATTCTCAGACGTCAGAACTTTTTAAGTAAGTACCCACTTTTATTTAAACATGTTATTGCTATTGTTTATATTTTTTTTATATAATTTTGTTCAATTTTTAATCTGAAGTGATAGGCGGTATAATATTATGTAATGTAATTAAAAATGACTTGTTTCAAGTGTATACCTACAAAGTAAAAAATATTTGGATTAGAATTGAATTTTAATTTGTTTCTGCCGTGAAACAGCTTTGCTGTGTTTTGGAGGGAAGGACAGACAGTGTATTTACTGTCACCGAGACTTATGTCTCAGGATAGGAAACACATAAATGAATTACCTAGACTAGTTCCAGGTAAACTAGTTTATGTTCATTGGCGACATCGATCACTTAGGTACTATTAGGTGGCATTTCTGCCAGTTTGCCTATGCCTATGCGATAACATAAAAAGGCATTATTGACAAACCTTTTTTTAAGTTACTGCTAGTTCCGAAACATAGCCACATCCTGAGAAAATCCGGTGGAAAAAACTCATCGGGCTTGTCTTTTTTATGCATACCCATACATTTTTTTAAAATAATATGTGTTTGTACATAAAAAATATAAACAACAAGCACAGTTTATATTTAAGTGCATGTTCAAATATTAACACTAAGTTTGGAAATCGTTGTACTCAACTACAGATTAATTAATTACAAGCGTATAGTGTCCAGTGCATAGAGCTAAGCTATTTGTGCACTCCGGCTATAATGACGGTGATATAGAACCAATTACTGACAGCAGACTGCAGTGTATATTGATATAGCAAGCTTTGTGTGCGAGTTTTGGTATAGTCAGTTTTAGAACCATTGTCTTAAGCCATTAAAACATTCGCAGACATTTTTTTTGAATAAAGTTGGAATATTTTTTAAGATAATATGTGATACTAGGTGATACGCGTGGCTTTGCCTGCTTGTAACATATCATCAATTTAATCTTTCATACATACTTAATTCCCCTATTTATACTTAAGAGCGATCGCCTTGTGGTCGAAATTCGACCATATAATCTATTATAAATGCGAAAGTGACCCTGTCAGTCTGTCTCTTCTTCACGCCTAAACCACTGAACTGATTTAGATGAAATTTAGTACAAAGATAGTTTGAGACCTGAAAAAGGATATAGGATAGTTTTTATCTCGGAAATCCCACGGGAACGGGAATTATGCGGGTAGAACGCCGGGGCTTTTATTTTACAATTTTTTCCACGTGGACGAAATCGCGGGCACACCTAGTCAACGATAAAATCTCTTTTTGACATTTGTGTATATTATCAATTATATGTCACATGAATGTAGTGTGTGTGTTTTTTTTTATAGTAGAGGGGGCAAACGAGCAGATGGTGCACCTGATGGTAAGTGATCACCGCCGCCCATGGACAACCGCAATACCAACCAACCGCATGTGTATGTTTAGTGTTATTAATTTGTTATATTTCTAATGTAAGTATATTATTTAAAAAAAGGTTTTTACCATCTTCCGCAATGTAAACTTTAAATGTGCCAAAGTTTACACTCCTTTGTTTAGGTAAATTTCATAAAAAGGCGTGCAAAGTTTTTTCCTCACGTAAGTAATAAGAATAGATGATTATAAGTAAGTAATAAGAATGATTTAGATTTTAAACTTCAGTTTTATACAGGATGTACTTTGGTGAATGTGCGAAAGCTCCTTCAAACTTATTGTACTTTAGCTTAATACTCAAGCAGCATTCCTTTATCGGACTACTAGATACAGGCAGAAGTTCCATCCGTACGTTGTTGATATACCAAAAAAATCGAACAAAACGGTTTGACAACTCCTTTTTGATTCGAGTTGCCAAAGCTTGGAATGAACTGCCTGCGTCCATTTTTCCCGAGAAATATAGTCCTGGAACCCTTAAGAGTAGATTAAATAGGTATTTTTTGGATGAGCATGTACCACCTTCATCTTCATCGACACTTTCCATCAGGTGAGATGGGAAAGAAACGCCTACTCCAATTAGATTTAAAAAAGAAAACTTTTTAAACGTAATACATATAATTGAACAGTTTCTCACAATACTGTAGCTATTTTTTGATTTAGTGGGGCATTATGAACAACAAATCATATTTTATGATACCCTATAATGTGAAAGGGGTTCATCATCACCGTGGATTACGACGCACATCGCGAACGACGTTATGTAAATTTTATTACAGGATTTTTACCTTACGGTAATTTCACACCTTAAGTGCGTGAACTTTAGTGAAATATGTAGCCTTCACAGTTGGTTCGTATTCAAAAACCTTAATATATGACGATACCCTATCAGAAATTATACCATTAGCTTATTATATGTTGTTTTTCAGACTCAAGGTATGAAAAACGGAGCCCTATGAATCTGCCTCTGCCGTCAGTCTGTCTATCTGTCTGCCCAAGGCTCTTTTTATTGAAAATATAACAGGTAGATAACCGAAATTTTCATATAGTGATATTGCGCCGCAATCATAACTATTAATAATAAAAAAGTAGAAAAGTTTGTCTCACCCGTGTACGGGCGCCATCTTGTATATGGGTCTGTAACTTAACTTCGAAAGTCTTGCATTCGATTAATGGAATATTCGATTAATGGAATGGCATGGATAAATGGAAAACATACGGACAGACAGACATACGGACAGACAGACATACGGACAGACAGACATACGGACAGACAGACATACGGACAGACAGACAGACAGACAGACAGACAGACAGACATACGGACAGACAGACAGACGGACAGACGGACAGACAGACATACGGACAGTTGGCCTATTCTTCAAAAGAGCCCTAACCAACACGGGGAAAAGTGTCCCCAAGTTTTAGCGTGTTATAATCTATATCAAAGATTCCCAAACTTTTTTCATAGATAACTTCCAAATTTTTGCTGGCTCCGGTGGACCCCCTTGAATCTGAATTTCTACCATATTCCCAAAACTTAAATAAAATATATGAAGGTTAGATCTAAGGAAATTTGCGTTGCAGCTGAATTCCAACCTTAAATTAACTGATACGAAGAAAAAGTGAGAATTGAATGAGTAATTAATTGATAGTATTTTTCATATTTTTAAGATATTATCTGTCTACATTGATAGGTAAAGTCAAGCCAATATTTCTGTTCTTTACTATCAAAACCAGATAGATAAATTTTCATGGACCTTCGCTTACGAATTTTGAACCCCCATTTCTTTCATGCCAACGTAGATCCCCGTCGAGTCTTCCGCGGACCCCTGGGGGTCCATCTGAACCACTTTGGGAATCAGTGATCTATTCGATTACATCATCACTACAGACGAGCATAAGTTTTATTTCTTTAAATTCGATTACACCAGTTGCGATGTAAATAATGCTCATAAAGAGAACAAAACATATGTTGCCGATTTGTATTCAAGGTTCCCATGTTGGGGCCTTTTGTTATTTCACAACGATACTTCCTTCACGTAATGTAAGGTTATTTTTGTATTTATTATTTATTTTTATCATCTTTTTTCTTTAATACTGGCTTTTGCTTCGTATAAGTTAAATTATTATTCCAACCTCCGGGAATAGCGTTATTTCTGAATGAAAAAACATAGCAAAATGTCATTTTCTATACCCTTGACAATGTTTTTACAAAGTTTCAATATTTTTAGTAAGATAATTATGTAAAACAACTTTCCTTTAAAATTTAAAATACTATTACTATAGATAGTACATGCAATAAATAATATAATAAAAAATATTAATATTCACGGGACAAATTAAACTGACTGATCTAACCACAAAGTAAGCAAATTATATTTTCTTGTGTTATGGTGTTAGTCAAGGATACTAATACATAGAATTACATTATATAGAAATACTGGAATATATTGAATAAACACGGAGACCTGGTTTTACAAACATTTATGCTTATCACACAAATGCTTGTCCCCGTCGGGGATCGAGCCCGAGCCCCGTCGATTGCGTAGTCAAGGTCGCAATGAAGACCCCAGCGGCACAGTTATCCGCCCTCGTCCACCACACTTTATATCACGACAGCACCAAACACAAAAGCACACAATTGACGCACTCAACGCACGTTTCACTTCGCAACCAAAGCATCTTTAGTAGACACGAGCACTATTACACTCGGCGAGAGCCGCGGTAGCAATTTATATATCTTATATTTAACCTATTTGGCTTAGATTATGAGGTCGCGGGTTTGATCCCCGGGTCGAATAAAAGTGTTATTGAGGCTTTTTCGAGGTTTTCCTCGAAAACTCAAAATAGCTCGGAATCTAGCGGGTGGAGTGTTAACACTCCCGCGCCTCGGACGAGCACGTAAAGCCGTCGGTCCCGGTTAATCAGAAATCTGAAGTACTTTATTCAATAAAACTTTTTGCAAGTTATTTTGACACTTCGGGCGGGCGGACGGACGGACGGACGGACAGACATACGGACAGACAGACATACGGACAGACAGACAGATAGACAGACAGACAGACATACAGACAGACAGACAGACAGACAGACATACGGACAGACAGACAGACAGACAGACAGACAGACAGACAGACAGACAGACAGACATACGGACAGACAGACAGACGGACAGACAGACATACGGACAGACAGACGGACAGACAGACATACGGACAGACAGATAGACGGACAGACAGACATACGGACAGACAGACATACGGACAGACAGACATACGGACAGACAGACATACGGACAGACAGACATACGGACAGACAGACATACGGACAGACAGACATACGGACAGACAGACAGACATACGGACAGACAGACAGATAGACAGACGGACAGACAGACAGACAGACATACGGACAGACAGACATACGGACAGACAGACATACGGACAAACGGACAAACGGACAAACGGACAAACGGACAAACGGACAAACGGACAAACGGACAAACGGACAAACGGACAAACGGACAAACGGACAAACGGACAAACGGACAAACGGACAAACGGACAAACGGACAAACGGACAAACGTACAAACGGACAAACGGACAAACGGACAAACGGACAAACGGACAAACGGACAAACGGACAAACGGACAAACGGACAAACGGACAAACGGACAAACGGACAAACGGACAAACGGACAAACGGACAAACGGACAAACGGACAAACGGACAAACGGACAAACGGACAAACGGACAAACGGACAAACGGACAAACGGACAAACGGACAAACGGACAAACGGACAAACGGACAAACGGACAAACGGACAAACGGACAAACGGACAAACGGACAAACGGACAAACGGACAAACGGACAAACGGACAAACGGACAAACGGACAAACGGACAAACGGACAAACGGACAAACGGACAAACGGACAAACGGACAAAAATTCTAAAAACTATATTTTTGGCTTCGATATCGATTGTAGATCACGCCCCAAGTATTCTTTTAAAAAAATATTCAATGTACAGTTTTGACTTTCTTACGATTTTATTATATAATAGGTATAGATGTGAGGTTGTATGTGACGAAGACCTCAGATGAAATTTTTTTTACATTTTAAGTAGGATATTAACGTTATAAGTGCAAGAAAATCGCGGTTCTGTTCGAGGGTATTGTACAATTTACGTGCAATACGTATATTATATATAGGCGTCACGAACCAAACTGTGCAGTGCCGTTTGATAAACGTTCAAACCTGCACCAAACAGTATGATCAATCACTTAAGGTTTGATTCAAACCGCTTGACCGTCTCGGGAGCGCTAAAGAAAATAATATAACATACATATATTGTGTATACTATCATGTATCTCACATGAATGTAGTTTGCAAAGTTTATTTTTCTTAATTTAATGTATTTTTAATGCATATCTTTATATATATAAAAATCAATCCCTATTTGCCTTGGTCACGACATCACGCCTTGGCTGGACCAATTTCGGTAATTCTTTTTATTGTGTTTGTAATTGTAAGGAGAAGATTCTTATAAAAGAAAATATTGCGAAAATTGCGCGGGAAAAACAGAAAATTTAAGAATACTTAACCACCATATATAGTTTAATGCCATTTTGGCTGCGTGAAAGGACAATCCCGTCGACTTATATAAAATACGTGTCACGTTGTTTGTCCGCTATGGATTCCTAATATGAATGACAAAACAACGTTTGCCGGGTCAGCTAGTTATTTAAAAATATTAGGTTTCAATGCAAACTTTAATTATGCTAAATTTCATACACCACCGCTTGCGCAAATTTATGTATTAATAATAACTAGCAATAGCCTGTAGCCGAAATTCGACCACAGACTAAACAGTAAAATTAATTTTAAGTTTGACAACTGATTTTAGCCGTGAAGAAAACTGTATGTATACTGTGTTTGTATCTATACATGTATACATGTAGGTATACATTTGTGTACTGAGTATAATATTTTGCATGTAACATTAATTTAATGTATGGTGTGTGTAGTGTGAATAATGTATTTGTTTTATTAATTTAATTTATTTCTAATGTATTTATATTAATATTGCGAAAGATTGGATGTTTGGATGGATGGATGTTTGTTACTCAATCACGCAAGACTCCTAAATGGATTTAAATTTGGCATACAGGTAAATAATGACCTGGAATAACACATGGCTACTTTTTATCCCGGAAAAATTATATGATCCCGCGGGATTTGCCAAAAACTTTTATAATGCAGCGGGCTGTACTATACTTGTACTATACTTGCATATAAAAATAGTAGCACTCTGCACTGTTTCTCTAAATAAACTTTAATTGTGTCAAATTTTATACTCCATCGTTCGCTCAATTATCTTAAAAAGGTATCCAAAATTTTTCTTCACATGTTAATTTATAGATAATAATAATATATTCTCTACATTCACACCATATAAATATCGATATTAGGTCCGAGCAAAGCCGGAGCGGGGCACTAGTTTATATTTAAAAAACTATTACGAAAGTATTTTCATATGTAAGCCACGTCTGTCCCCACAAATAACTCCAAATACAATTAGAAGAGGAACATAATAATTCACCGTGAACTCCGACGTAAAACGTAGTAAATCTTGAGCAATGATCCCTATTTACTTTAATAAGGCAAACCCGCTTTATATTTAATTAGGAGCCCGGGATGTATTCCGTATGGGGTATTAAGCAGACGGCGCCAGGCATCGTCGATGTTTTACACACAGACGAATTTTAAAGTAATAAATATTAATAGCTAGAAACTTCCAAGAATACTAATTTTTGTACAAATGTAAGTAACGTTACCTGATAAGTGAAATCAGGTAACGTTATTATATATATATATATATATATATATATACGTTATTATATATATATATATATATATATATATATATATATATATATATATATATATATATATATATATATATATATATATATATATATATATATATATATATATATATATATATATATATATATATATATATATATATATATATATATATATATATATATATATATATATCATAAGATAGCAAACAAGCAGATGGGTCTCCTGATGGAAAGAGTGAACCATCGCCTATAGACACCAAAGATGTTAATGGTGCGTTGCTATCTTGTGGCAAGGTCTAATGCCACATGCATAAGTTTACCGGCTACCTTACCCTCTAAACCGGAACACGACAGTGACTAGCACTGACGCTATTGCGGCAGGAATAGGTAAGGCGGTGGTACCAGACCCGGGCGAGACAATGCAGAACTCTACCACCTAGTAGTCACGATGGTAGTGACGCGCATAGCCACTCGGTCGCCTTATACGACCTGCCTGGCAGAACGGCAGTTAGTCTATTCTTCAAAGGAGGCCGGGACCAACACGGCGTAGCTAGAAGCTTTCAAGAATACTAATTTTTGTACAAATGTAAGTTGTCGAAATCAGGTAACGTTATTATTAGGATGGGTATTTATACTAATATTATAAATGCGACAGTCTGTCTGTTATACTTTCACATATCGGCCACGAAACCGATTTTTATTCAATACTAGACGTTGTTCTGCCAGGTTTGTTTCTATTTTTCTTTTTTTTTCTACATTTTTTCACCTTTTAAACCAAACCTGTGGGGCTACCCTTGAAAACCGATTTTAATTTTAAATGAATATTTAATGAGTTTTGAAGTATTTCGTACTCTTGACAACTATATTCAATCATTGGATTCGGCGACAGCACCACACGGATTTCGAAATTTTTTGGAACTACTCATTATTGCTTTTATTCGTTATTTTGTTTAAAACGGTACTTAAAATTTCCACTTGTAACACTAGCTTGATGTGTAACGATGACATCTATTTCCAATAATTAGGTCGTTACTATACTGAATCAGTGTGGGCAATATTGGTTTCAAGAGTACCGTTTTTTGACGATATTCGAAACTTATTGTTTTTATCAATATTGGTTTAAGATTTATATTGTTTTCAAGAGTAGGCCTGCTGAACCCCCACGAATATTTTAAAACCAAAATTGGCCAAATCGGTCCAGCCGTTCTCGACTTTTAGCGAGACTAACGAACAGCAATTGATTTTTATATATATAGATGTCAATATTTATGTACCTATGTATTTTTTATATCTAATATCTACACAAGCAAATAATTTGTTTAATTTAGGATTAATCAGTTCGTGTAATTTGTTCAGTGAATCTATATTATCTATATTAATATTAAAAATGCAAAAGTTTGGATGTTTGCATGGATATTTGTTACTCAATCACGCAAAAACCACTGAACGGATTTGGCACACAGGTGGAAGATGACCTGGAATAGCACATAGGGTACTTTTATCCCGGAAAATTAGGTGATCCCGCGGGATTCGCTAAAAACTTTTGTAATGCAGCGAGCTGCACGCCGCTGCTAGTTAATATTATAAATGCGAAAGTTTGGATGTTTGGATGGATGGATGGATGTTACTCAATCACGCAAAAAATATTGAACGAAAATATACCTTCACCAAATGCCGACGACAAAGATACTAAACAGATTTGGATGAAATTTAGCACACATGTAGATGATGACCTGAAATAGTTATAGGATACTTTTTATCCCGAAAAGATTGATCCCGCGGGATTCATAAAAAACTTTTAAAATGCAGCAGGCTGCAAGATGCAGCTAGTATTCATATAAATTTACTAGCTGACGCGCGCAGCTTCGTTCGCGAGTAGATTAGCATGTCGTGGGTACACGATTCTCCCCATGTTGGTTCTGGGCTCCTTTGAAGAATAGGCGAACTGCCGTTCTGCCAGGCAAGTCGTAAAAGGCGACTAATTGGCTATACGAGACACTACCATCGTGCCACTAGGTGGTAGAGTTCTGCATTGTCTTGCCCGGGTCAGGTACCATCGCCTTACCTGTTCCTTATAATAGCGTCAGTGCTTGTCACTGTCGTGTTCCGGTTTGGAGGATAAGGTAGCCGGTAAGTTTGTGCATGTGGCTTTAGCACAAGCCACAAGATAACAACGCACCATTAACACCTTTGATATCTATAGGCGATGGTTAGCTCTTTCCATCAGGAGACCCACTTGCTTGTTTGCTATCTTATGATATATTTAAAAAATACATTTTTTTTACAAACTTTTATCCTCAATTTCAGCCCTTTAGGGGTTGATTTAAAATAGGCCATAATCTCTTTTGTCGTTCGTTTCATCCAAACCTCTTCAGCGGTTTAGCTGTGAAAGCGTTATAGACAAACAGACAAACTTTTGTATTTATAACATTTGTATTGTGTATAAATATATAGATATATAGACATAGATGGTCAACACAACGTTGCCCGGGGTTGGGTAATTTCCTGGTTGGCGATAGGCTTGCCACGTGTTACAATGTAGGACTAAGTATATTCGGCTAATCGTGGGTGCAATGGTTATCTTTCTATCTAATTCTTTATAGGCGTTAAGATATATATTTTTTACTTTTACATGGTCACCTATCCTAGCAATAACCGCAACGAACGTTACCTGATTTCGAATATCGAATAAAAACACATTCAGCTTTATTACAAAAATTAGTTTTGTTGGAAAATTATTATATTGCTTTCAAATTCGTCTGTATGTAAAATATCAACAATGCCTAGAGCACACACTTTCTCACCTTGAAGTGTCTGTGATTTCAGAATAACTAGGTTTTTTTTAAATGCAGTGTGTTATTTTTACGATACTAATTAGTAAACAACCATTTTTAAAATTTCTGTCTGTATGTCTGCCATTTCTATTTGTACCAGGTAATCTCTGGAACGGCTGGTCAAATTTTGATGAAAATTTTACTGAAAGATAAATCAGGTTTTAGGGCAGAATATAGGCTACTTTTAACCCAGTGAGCAAAAGAAAGTATTGATTTTGGATCACGTGAACGAAGCTGCGAGTATTCGTATGGATAATCTTGACAGCAGTGTGTCGCCATGTTAATTTTATCCTCGGTGACAGCAACAGATCCCGTGTGATGGCAGCACGTGCAGTAGTACATTCCGGTCGTACAACCGATAAACTAATAATAGAATGCAACAATACCCATTGTGTATGCGTCGGATACCACTCTTGGATACACCATCGTCCCGTATATGTAGTTCTAAAAATACTCTGTACTGGTATTCCAGGTTTATCTATACAAATAAATAAAATTGGAGTCTGTTTTTAATATTAAAATAATCGCTTTTTACTAAATGCATAGGGATGTATACACGGTACATATACCAAAATAACATTTTTTTACAATTTTTGTCTGTCTGTCTGTCTGTCTGTTTGTTCCGACTAGTCTATGGAACGGCTGAACCGATTTTGACGGGACTTTCACAGGCAGATAGCTGATATGATAGGGAGTAATTTAGGAATATTTACCTTTTTTGAAAATTTCTCACGCGGACGAAGTCGCGAGCGCAGCTAGTTATCTATATAAATAAAAGGCAAAAGTGACTGACTGATGTATCTACGCACAGACCAAACTCTTAAAACTAGAAACTTAAAATTTCGCACACGTATTTTTCTTATGATGTAGGCATCCACTAAGGAAGAATTTTACAAAATTCAACCCCAAAAGGGGTGAAATAGGAGATCAAAATTTGTATGAAACTTTTTATTCCCTGGACATATTTGCATGAAATTTCATATGAATTGAATACAAAAAAGAATATATTACGAGTTTAAGCGTTTTTCAAAATTCCATCTTTAAGAGAGTAAAATAAAGAAAGTAGCTTATAAAGAAAGGTTAAATAAGTTCTAAAGTCATGCGCAAGCGAAGCCGCGGATAACAAGTAGTCTATAATATATTAATATATTTCTAAGGTGCTTCGGCAGTTATTTAAATTTTATCTGCTCTCGTAGTCTTTTCGCGCCCCAGAAGGGATGCGGGAAGATGGCTTCGGAGCTGGTGGCCCCCTAATCATAATATCATGCGCTAGACTTGAAAACACCTAGGTCGTTTTTTTTATAGAAGAGGGGGCAAACGGACATGAGGCTCACCTGATGGTAAGTGATTACCGCCGCCCATAGACAACTGCACTTTCAGGGGTCTTGTAGTTGCGTTGCCGGCCTTTTAAGAATGAGTAGACTCTTCTTTTAAAGGTCCCTAAGTCGTATCCGTTCGGAAAAATTCTGCAGATAGCTGGTTCCACATAGGAGTAGTGCGGGGCAAAAAATGCCTCGAGAATCGCACGGTTATGGACTTTCAGACATCGAGATGTTGGAATGGAAGTGAATAAAAACCCTTTGACCCTAGGAAAGTAAATTTTGAGATTTTAGGCTATATATGTTACACCCGTGTTGGTTCCGGGCTTTCCCTCGTGTTGGTTCCGGGCTCCTTTGAAGAATAGATCAACTGCCGTTCTGTCAGGCAGGTCGTAAAAGGTGACCGATTGGCTACGCGAGTCACTACCATCGTGGCTACTATGTGGTAGAGTTCTGCGTTGTCTCACCCGGGTCTGGTACCACCGCTTTGCCTATTCCTGCCGCAATAACGTCAGTGCTTGTCGCTGTCGTGTTCCGGTTTGGAGGGTAAGGTAGCCGGTAAACTTATGCATGTAGCATTAGACCTCGCCACAAAATAGCAACGCACCATTAACACCTTTGGTGTCTATAGGCGATGGTTGACTCTTTCCATCAGAAGACCCATGATAAAACCGGGAAGCTTATTGTAGAAGCGTATATAATAATATACTCGTACATTGCCCCATAAAAGAGTCATTGATTCGGAAGAGATTCGGAGAGAGATTATAATGGTTCCATGTATTTAGCGACTGTATCACAACTTTCCTAAAAGTATTACGAGACGGATTCTTTGTTTAAGTGTATAAATAAACTATTTTCGTATGCTCTTCAAAAGCCACTACAATAAAATTATAGGACCGTAAAATTCAACAAAACTTGTGCTCAGTAAATGTACTTTAAAAATAGCATGTTCATATATCGTAAATCTGGTACACTAATAAACTGGACAGACAGACAAATGCTCGTATATATAAAGTAACAATTTAAATTCCTCGGGTTTCATTCCCAGTGGATGCATTCCACGTGAGCTATTTTTGGGTCGAGATGAATTTAGGGATGTCTTAGGTAAATAGTGGTGGAATTATAAACAAAGTAATTTGTATAAGAATTAATTATCTATATTTTAATATGTGAAGCAAGATCTTTGTACCCCTTATAATAAAAATTACGACAATATGCATTAACATTAAACTAATAAAATGAAACATTACACATACTACACTCATGTGACATACAGGGCAATATACACACATTTTTTTTGTTAGTCTATGGTCTATGATCGAATTTCGACGACATAGACAGGATGATCGTTAATACTATATCCGTACTAATATTATAAATGCGAAAGTCTGTCTGTCTATTACGCTTTCACGGCTAAACCGCTGGATCGATTTTCATGAAATTTGGTATGGATATAATTGAAGATTCAGAGTTTTTTTTCAAAAGTCAGTCCCTGGAGGGCTGAAATAGGGGATGAAATTTTTATTAAAAGCTATTTGGACGACTTATTAATATACTCGCGGGCGAAGCGGCGCGGGTCAGCTAGTTATTACATAAAGCAAAAACTTTGTACCATTATTACAAAAATTGTAAGGACTAAGAAGTATGAATTTGGCACAGTTAAGATTTAGGTATAAGGACAAGCGCAGAAAGCATATATTTTTAAGTAATAAGTATGATTTGAAGGCTCTGATTGTCGAGTGGTAAGTGACTGACTACGCAATCGACGGGGCTCGGGTTCGATTTCCAACTGGGACAAACATTTGTATGATGGGCATAAATGTTTGTATTTTTGGGTTTGGATGATTACTAAAATATATATACATGTATTCCTCTGTATATTAATATCGTCAACTAACACTTATAACACAATCAAATAATTTGCTTACCTTGGATTTAGATCAATTTTAGTAATTTGTCTGAAGATATTTATTTATTTAAATATTTGTAATAAATAAACTAAATTTATAAAAATTAAATACATACACTACCATGCATTTGACGCACGCACGCACGCATACACAGACGCACACATGCAAGCACGCACGCAGGCACGCACGCACACACACCCACACATACACACACATTAAGATTATTTCATTGCATTTCTTACACAGATTTGTATTCTTTCAGTAGCATGTTAGAAGTCACTTGTGAAGATTCGTGAAAGCTTACAAATAGAATTAATTGTTTTATTCTTCCATTCTTTTTGAAGAGTAACTTAGGAAATGTGTCATGATAGAGAAACACATTTTGAATCAGATAGTTAACTTAAAATGTAATGTAATATTTTTCCCTCCATTTAAATTTTCCCCCGTGTTGGTCCTGAGCTCCTTACCAAAATAAATACACTTACCTATTTAGTACTAATCTTGGAAACCTAAACAGGAACACTCAATTTTTTTTAATATTAGATAGTTAACAAGCAGACGGCTATCTTGATGGAAAGAGAAACCATCCATGTGGCATTAAGATCTTATTACAAGGATAGCAACGCACCCTTAACATCTTTGATGTCTAAAAGGCTGTATCTTTCCATCAAGAAAGTCATCTGCTTTTTTATACCATAAGATAGCAAACAAGCAGATGGGTCTCCTGATTGAAAGAGACAACCATCGCCTATTTCTAAACCAGAACACGACAGTGATAAGCACTGACGCTATTGCGGCAGGAATAGGTAAGGCGGTGGTATCAGACCCGGGCGAGACAATGCAGAACTCTACCATCTAGTAGCCACGATGGTAGTGACTCGATAGCCATTCGGTCGCCTTTTACGACCTGCCTGGCAGAACGGCAGTTGGCCTATTCTACAAAGGAGGCCGGGACCAACACGGCGAGAATGGAGAGAATCAGTTGGAAAGAAAAGATAACAAATGAAGAAGTGCTAGAGTTGGTAAAAGAGAAGAGAAGCTTGTTAAGAACTATAGAGATTAGAAGAGTGAACATGTTTGGGCATCTGACACGACACGACAGTTTTATAAGAAATATCATAGAAGGTAAAGTACAAGGAATGAGGGGGGGAGAAAGACCTAGACGCTCTTACCTTGATCAAATCAAGGACAAAGTAAATGTCGTATCGTATCAGGAGGTCAAAGCTATGCCTATGAATAAAAAAGAATGGCGATTACTCTACTGACAAGAGCAGGGCTTTTAAATTAAAGAAGAGTTGTTCAATGGAAATCAAAATCAGAGAAGCTTCTGGGAACTTGGTGGTGATGTATTGACACCCTGCGCCTTGAATGAACTGCCTGGTAGAACGATCTATTCTTCTAAAGGAGGCCGGAACAATACGGTGTACCATTATACAATAAAGTATTTTGTTAATTTATTTTTATACTAGCTGAGGCCGGGACTTCGTCCGCGAGGAAAATTTCGAAATTAAAAGTAGCCTAAGTTACTCCTTATCACATTAACTATCTGCCCCGTGATAGTCCCGTCAAAATCGGTCCATTCGTTCCAGAGATTACCCGGAACAAAGAGACACACAGAAAGACAATAATAGTAAAAAATGTTATTTTTGTATATGTACCGTGTATACATCCATATGCATTTAGTAAAAAGCGGTTATTTTAATAATACAAACAGACACTCCAATTTTATTTATTTGTGTATATAGATTTAATTCGTACAGCCTAAGTTTTATTCTCTATTTCAACTAACAATGATACTTTATTATTTTTTTAGTTTTTAAAGCACATGATTGTAAAGAAGTTCTCCTAGGAATCCCTCCTAAAGCTATTTTATAGATTCAGGCGTTACTTTGCGGAAATCCTTTGTTCAGATGGAGAAAACTAGTTATTTTGCAAATTTCCGCGATCTTTTAAGTGTATCTTTGCGATGTCACTGAAAAGGAAAACATATAAAACCGGTGTAAGAAATGGAACAAACTTACCGTAGGTGTAAAAAATAATGAAGACCACAGCGGCACAGTTATCCACCCTCGTTTACCACACTTTACACCACACTTTATACCACGACAGCACCAAACACAAAAGCACACAATTTACGCACTCGGCGCACGTTTCACTTAGCAACAGAAGCATCTTCAGGAGACACGAGCACTACTACACTCAACAAGAACCGCGGTAGTACTCCCGCGGCAGTAGTAATTAAAGTGTGGTATAAAGGTACACTTAAATGTTCGCGGAAATCTGCAAAATAACTAGTTTTCTCCGTCCTCCTAAAGCTAACAAAATTGAACGTAAATATGAACTGTTACAATTTCATTCGAGAGGCATTTAAAATAACGAACAATGGAATAACTAATAGTGTTTAATACAATGGCTACCAAAATACCAGACATAAAAATCCATTAAATCGGAAAACGTCTGTAATAATCGTAAAAGATAATAATCACCAATAACCGCTCAGAACATGGTGGCGTCAATATGGCCGAAATAATTGGCGCGAAAACCGACGATACGAGTTCGTGAATAATGTAGCTGCTATTATTGTATTGCAATATTTTCATAGTTTACATATTGTATTTTAACTTATAAATACGAAAGTGAGTTAGTTACATTTTTGTGTTTAAGAGGTTATTTTGTGCCCAAATATAGCTCATAAATATAATATATATACTTAATATAATAAAAATCAATATAATAGCTCATAAATCATTTTTGTAATTAAAGATTTAAAGAAATTGAAATTTCTAAGTAATTTACAATTTTCCGCGAAATCTTATTAGCTCAGTCATTACGACGAAATAAACGGGCTTGAAATGCATGTGAACAGAGAAGGCTGATTTTTGGAAATTACGTAGGGTCTCGAAAATCAAATTGTCGCCCAAGATTTCTTCTTTTTTCGTTTTCCGCCATCTTCATAAATAAATTCAATTTTCAACTGTCTTCTGTTCTAATAGGTCGGGACAAAAGTATTTTCGTATTTTTCAATGTATTATTAGTAATCAATCCTCTTTGGCTGTACTGAGTATAAATGGCTGGTTTTAACAAAGGTCTTTAGGTTTTAATACCATTAAATTGTAACATTTTGAAGTTGCAATAAATAAAAAAATCTAGTACCACCGCCTTACCTATTCCTGCCGCAATAGCGTGAGTGCTTGTCACTGTCGTTTTCCGGTTTAGAGGGTAAGGTTGCCGGTAAACCTGTGTATGTGGCATTAGACCTCCTCACAAGATAGCTACGCACCATTAACAATTTCAGTGTCTATAGGCGATAATTGACTCTCTCCATCAGGAGACCCATCTGCTTGTTTGCTATCTTATGATATAAAAAAATGGTGCTTTTGTCCAAATGTACAAAAACATTTCCATTAAATACTTAAATACCTATTTTTTACGTATAAAGGACTGAACAGGAACACTCTTCTTCAGTATACCAATCAATATTTGTAAAAAGTATCTTCACGCCCATATCCCTAAAGAGGTACAGTACACCCACGATCATCCAAAGATACTTAGTCCCACAGTGTGATTGGCGGCAAGCATGTTTTTATTATAAAACTGAAACACATGTTTATATTGCCCGACCAGGATATCGAACCCGGAATCTCATGTGGTCAACCCCGACACCGATACCACTAAACCACAGAGATGACTACTTTTTGTACAGAACCCTAAAAAGCAATAACATGATAAAGAAAGAAGCTCAGAAAATATCAAACAAAATTTAAATCAAAGAGAAACCGGTTCTTTTGTACACAAATTATAATCAATGGAAAAATATAGAAAATTGCTTATTTGATAATAATTTGGTTCAAATAAATTTTAGCTCATATTGTATTTTATATTTTTTTGTTTTTGTTTTATATTATAGGATACACAAACAGGAAGAAACATCTACCTGATGTTTCTTCTGGTGAAAAGAGACCTGTGTCACCTATAGACCTCTCTCACCAACTCTACCACCTGTTAGACAAAATGATAGTGATGAAACAACGCAGAAAACTCATTAAGAGCTATCTTCTCGTGTGCTGCTTATGATATACAAAACTTAACATTCGTTTATTAGATTATCTTGTTAAAATCAATAAGATGGCTTGAGTATAGAAAAAAAATGTGTAAACGGTTGACCCTACAGGCCATCCCTGAAACTTCCCACTAAATTCAGTTATTTTTAGCCCAAAAACATTTTATTTTTAATTTTCTTCATTCATAAATCCCAAATTAACCGATTTTGATTAAATTAACGGTATTTAACGCAATTTTGATAGAAAAAAAGCTGATAAGATTTTTAAGTCAATCGGTGAATTAAATTGAAATTTATTTAAAGAAAAATAAGTAAGTTTACTAAAAACAACGTAATTTTAATATTTGAAAATCTATAAGTTTTGATAACTAGATTCGATTTTGATTTCTGAAGCGGCATTTGACGTAGTTTTTTAGTACTAAAATGTCGTTGAATACCAAAAATTTATTGGTTGAAAAATTTCGAAGCTATGTCGAAAAAAACTTTTTTCAAAAATTTTCGTCAACGATTACTCCCAAACGGATAAGCCGATTTTGAAGCAATGTATGTATTAGGCGTAGTTTTTTGAAGAATAGAGCTGATTAGTTTTAATACTCAATTGGAACATAAATCTGGAAATTATATTAAAATATACTGTTTCGCCAAAATTTTTATGGTGCTTTTTCGAAATTTCTCAAAATCTCCTGGACCAAATCGGTTCAAATTTTCAGGAAGTCTAAGTTGAGCGGAATACAATCGAATGCCATGCCAACCGCGTTTCGATCGGTCCAGCTGTTCAAAAGTTATGAGATGTTTACACACACACACACACACACACACACGCGCGCGCGCGCGCACGCGCACACGCACACGCGCACTCACGCACAGGCGTACAGGCGCACACGCGCACACGCGCACACGCGCACACATGCATACGCACACACGCACACAAGCACACGTGCATACGCACACACGCACACACACGCGCAAGCAAGCGCAAGGCGCAAGACCCTTGGTTCCCTTAAGGCAGTGGTTGGCAACACTAGCCCGCAGGCAGTGTGCGGCCCGCGGCCGTTTACTTGCGGACCTTGATTGTTTTGTAAATCTATATATTACTTTGGACCCCTTTTTAAGACAATTGCGCGAACGTTGGAGTATGAAATTTGACAGGGTTAAAGTATACACTACGGAAAACTGCAGAAACTTAATATTTTTAAAAAACATATTGGGAATGTATTAAATTATTATAAACTAGCTGTTGCCCGCGTCTTCGTCCGCGCGGAATTCGTTTACTCCGCACAGCTCCTCCTCGTAGGTGATAGCGTGATAATATGTAACCTATATGTTGCCACATTCCCACATATGTTGCCAATGTCCCATGCATAAGAATTGCTCCGCGCTTCTTTGAAAAATAGGCCAACTGCTGTTCTGTCAGGCAGGGCGTAAAAGGCGACCGATTGTCCATACGAGTCATTACCATAAGGCTACTAGGTGGCAGAGTTCTGCATTGTCTCGCCCGGGCCTCACCACCCTACCTTCATCACCTTACCTATTCCTACCGCAATAGCGTCAGTGCTTGTCACTGTCGTATTCCTGTTTGGAGGATATGGTAGCCGGTAAACTTATGCATGTGTCATCAAACCTCGCTACAAATAGCAATGCACCATTAACATCGAAGGTGTTAATGGTACGTTACACCATCAACAATAAAATAATAAACGAAGATAACAAACAAGCAAGCAAATACATACCCGTAGTATGTATTTGCATTCTTGTGATACCAAAAATAGCTCTACTTGGGATTATAAATCACAATTTACAAATCTTCTGCCTACTTCGAAAACATCAACTTATAGAGCAAGATCCCAGGACCACCAGACCTTATCTACCGTACCATGTAAATCAGCCATGAGAATTTACGTAAAGTGAGTTATGTTTTTATATACCTTGATCGCCTGAAACTTGGAAATTTGCCGTTTGACCAAGCTAGCATTTCGTCCGTCAGAAAATACGTAACGTCTGGTGGCCCTGAGATCTTGGACTATTGAGATAAAGAGGATGATGCTAATAAAAATTGTCACATAGTTTGGTGCGTAAACAAAATTTAATGGTGTTTGGTTCAAAACAAAAGATTTATTTATAACAAGCTGTGCTCGCAACTTCGTACGCGTGGCAAAAATTCTAAAATAAAAGTAGCCTAAGTTACTCCTTATTACATCACCTATCTACCAGTGAAAGTCTCGTCAAAATAGGTCCAGCCGTTTCAGAGATAAGCCGGAACAAACAGATAGAAAAAGTATCTTCACGCCCGTATCCCTGAAGGGGTAGGCAGAGGTACAACAAGTGCACCCACGATTAGCCGAAGATACTTGACACCAATGTGATAGGTGGCAAACCTATAGACAGATTTTGTTTTTTTTTTAAAATGGTATTTTGGTATATATATGTATCGTGTATACATCCATATGCATTTAGTTACAAGCGGTTATTTAACTATTACAAACAGACACTCCAATTTTTTTTTTATTTGTATTGATTATTAATTAAAGAGCGACTTAAATATATAAGAAATGGTTGCCTGAAAAGCATGAAATGTAATTGCGTGATTAATTTTCCGTATAATCTCCAATCTGCGTGGGTCTAAAATTTTGACTAAGTAGTACTTGGGTATTTAAGACCAATTGGCTTGAAACAAAAATGATAAGTTTTAGAATTGATTTTGAGAATAAGTCAACTGCCTTACTATAAAATAATTGAATTTGAAAGAAATATAAAACTGACTTCGAATATCTGTCAACTATTTCCATATCTCAAAAACTACTGAACCGATTTTGATGAAACTTAGACTGTTCCCGGCGTTAAAATATATTTGATTCAAATCACAGGTCTTCTGTGTTAATATGAAAGTTAATAAACTAGTTAATAAACTATATAACTACTAACAGTTAATAAACTTATGTTTGTGTATTTATGACGTAAATGTATTTATTGCGTTTATAAAATTATTAATAATTATTTAGTTCACTGCATTAATGTTATGTTTATATTATTTATGTCAAGTAATTTTTATTAAAGACTAGCTGTACCCGCGACTACGTCCGCGTGGGATTTTTTTAACTTCCCACTACGTATGTAGATAAGGAAGTTACTGATTTTACCCCGATTTTAGAAAATTGAATTTTAATGTTTGATAAGCTATAACTTTTGAAAATTTGACTCGATTTTGATTTTTGAAATTCAATGTAGTTTTTTTAGTAAGTACTAAAATATTGCAGAAGATTAAAATGATTAGTTAAAAGAATTCAAAGTTATATCGAAAAAACATGTTTGCAAAATTTTTCAACTCCCGAACGGATAAATAAATTTTGATGCAATTTATGCATTGGATGCAGTTTTTGAGAAGTAAAGCTGATTAAATTTTGTACTATATCTGTTCATTAATCTGGAAATTGTATTAAAAAAATACTGTTTCGCCAAAAACCTTTGTGAGGTTTCCCAAAATTTCTCAAAATCTCCTTGAATTAGTTAAAACTGACTGAATTAGTTAAAATTTTCAGGAAATCTAAGTTTAAAAACTTTGAACGGCTTGACCGATCGAAACGTGGTTAATGGGATTCGACCGGATTCCACCCAACTTAGATTTCCTGAAAATTTTAACTAATTCAGTCAGTTTTAACTAATTCAAGGAGATTTTGAGAAATTTTGGGAAACCTCACAAAGGTTTTTGGCGAAACAGTATTTTTTTAATACAATTTCCAGATTAATGAACAGATATAGTACAAAATTTAATCAGCTTTACTTCTCAAAAACTGCATCCAATGCATAAATTGCATCAAAATTTATTTATCCGTTCGGGAGTTGAAAAATTTTGCAAACATGTTTTTTCGATATAACTTTGAATTCTTTTAACTAATCATTTTAATCTTCTGCAATATTTTAGTACTTACTAAAAAAACTACATTGAATTTCAAAAATCAAAATCGAGTCAAATTTTCAAAAGTTATAGCTTATCAAACATTAAAATTCAATTTTCTAAAATCGGGGTAAAATCAGTAACTTCCTTATCTACATACGTAGTGGGAAGTTAAAAAAATCCCACGCGGACGTAGTCGCGGGTACAGCTAGTCTTTAATAAAAATTACTTGACATAAATAATATAAACATAACATTAATGCAGTGAACTAAATAATTATTAATAATTTTATAAACGCAATAAATACATTTACGTCATAAATACACAAACATAAGTTTATTAACTGATAGTAGTTATATAGTTTATTAACTAGTTTATTAACTTTCATATTAACACAGAAGACCCGTGATTTGAATCAAATATATTTTAACGCCGGGAACAGTCTAAGTTTCATCAAAATCGGTTCAGTCGTTTTTGAGATATGGAAATAGTTGACAGATATTCGAAGTCAGTTTTATATTTCTTTCAAATTCAATTATTTTATAGTAAGGCAGTTGACTTATTCTCAAAATCAATTCTAAAACTTATCATTTTTGTTTCAAGCCAATTGGTCTTAAATACCCAAGTACTACTTAGTCAAAATTTTAGACCCACGCAGATTGGAGATTATACGGAAAATTAATCACGCAATTACATTTCATGCTTTTCAGGCAACCATTTCTTATATATTTAAGTCGCTCTTTAATTAATAATCAATACAAATAAAAAAAAAATTGGAGTGTCTGTTTGTAATAGTTAAATAACCGCTTGTAACTAAATGCATATGGATGTATACACGATACATATATATACCAAAATACCATTTTAAAAAAAAAACAAAATCTGTCTATAGGTTTGCCACCTATCACATTGGTGTCAAGTATCTTCGGCTAATCGTGGGTGCACTTGTTGTACCTCTGCCTACCCCTTCAGGGATACGGGCGTGAAGATACTTTTTCTATCTGTTTGTTCCGGCTTATCTCTGAAACGGCTGGACCTATTTTGACGAGACTTTCACTGGTAGATAGGTGATGTAATAAGGAGTAACTTAGGCTACTTTTATTTTAGAATTTTTGCCACGCGTACGAAGTTGCGAGCACAGCTTGTTATAAATAAATCTTTTGTTTTGAACCAAACACCATTAAATTTTGTTTACGCACCAAACTATGTGACAATTTTTATTAGCATCATCCTCTTTATCTCAATAGTCCAAGATCTCAGGGCCACCAGACGTTACGTATTTTCTGACGGACGAAATGCTAGCTTGGTCAAATGGCAAATTTCCAAGTTTCAGGCGATCAAGGTATATAAAAACATAACTCACTTTACGTAAATTCTCATGGCTGATTTACATGGTACGGTAGATAAGGTCTGGTGGTCCTGGGATCTTGCTCTATAAGTTGATGTTTTCGAAGTAGGCAGAAGATTTGTAAATTGTGATTTATAATCCCAAGTAGAGCTATTTTTGGTATCACAAGAATGCAAATACATACTACGGGTATGTATTTGCTTGCTTGTTTGTTATCTTCGTTTATTATTTTATTGTTGATGGTGTAACGTACCATTAACACCTTCGATGTTAATGGTGCATTGCTATTTGTGGCGAGGTTTGATGACACATGCATAAGTTTACCGGCTACCATATCCTCCAAACAGGAATACGACAGTGACAAGCACTGACGCTATTGCGGTAGGAATAGGTAAGGTGATGAAGGTAGGGTGGTGAGGCCCGGGCGAGACAATGCAGAACTCTGCCACCTAGTAGCCTTATGGTAATGACTCGTATGGACAATCGGTCGCCTTTTACGCCCTGCCTGACAGAACAGCAGTTGGCCTATTTTTCAAAGAAGCGCGGAGCAATTCTTATGCATGGGACATTGGCAACATATGTGGGAATGTGGCAACATATAGGTTACATATTGTTACGAATAATCTAGAAGCGTGTGGAATTGGAGCGCGCGCGCGCTAATATTCTAGAAATAAAAGAAAGAGATAGCTACTCCTATTGACAAGCAAATAGTTGACCGGGGCTATGCCATAATGGACTTTGTGGGATATGGCATAAGGTTGAAAGTAGCGTGTACTAGGATTTATGACTCGTAACATGTTTACGATAAGAAGTGATTCATTGTTTCCCGATACATTTAGCTATTTCTGGATCCAGCTAGGGCTTTCCCCTGCCTATAAATACAGAGATGTTGACAAACACAAGGCAGTTTTTGTCAAGCGATCGAGATCGATACATCAAGTGAACAGTGCGAAGCGAGAAGTATTCTATTGTGTAGTGTTCTAAGTTCAGTGATAGTACAGCAAGTGACTATTGTGTATTTTAGTATTACGTTGTGTTGTGTTGTGTAAATACACGGATTTAATATAAGTGGTGTTTTCCTACAATTGCGAACCCGAGTACGTAACAACTGGTGTCGGAAGTGAAATTGTAAAATGCCACTTATTCCGAAGGAAGGTGTTACCACCAGGTCTCAGGCTGAGACACAGAGGGTGTCAGAGGACACTGAGATGCGTGCTAGTGGTGAATCTACAAGTGTTGCCAGCACGTCACTATCGTCGAGTGCAGCGCCTACTGATCTCTCTGTTATACTGACGGCTATACAACAACAGCTACGGGAACAACTTCAGCAACATCAACAGGAACAGCAACAGCAACAACGAAAGCTACAGGAACAACAACTGCAACTACAGGAACAGCAACAAAAAACGCTGCGTGAACAACTTCAGCAACAACAGCAACAGCTCAAGGAACATTTATCTGGTTTTGACGATAAATTGACTGTTATTTTGGCGCAGCAAGACCAGTTAAAAAGCGATGTGGGCCTTGTCAAGCGCGACATGAAGGGTGTTGAGAAGAGGGTTGACCACTTGGAGGCCAGCTGCGACAAAATAACTGAAAACGTGGACCAACTGGAAAGGGAGGTCATGAAAATGAAGATCACGGGAGTTAAGCCGGAAGCTACCATTACAAGCTGCTCTCACCAGGTGGGTCCTCGGGTAAAGGTACCCACTTATGACGGTCTTACGTCATGGAGTGCGTACCGCACTCAGTTTGAAATAGCAGCGAAGGCCAGTGGTTGGATAGATGAACATTGCCTAACAGCTCCGAGCACGGCGTTACGGGGACAGGCTCTCTCTGTGTTGGATGCAATGCCTAAAGAGTATCAGTTCGCTGATTTGATGGAGGCATTGGAAGCTCGCTACGGTGAGCGTCACTTGGAGCATGTGTTCCGTGCCCAATTAAAGGACCGTATACAGAGGAGCGGCGAGGGACTTCAACAATGGGCCGTGGAAATTGAGAAGCTTGTAAGGAAGGCGTATCCTTCAGCCGACGCTAACACAGTTAATAACACCATCGTCCAGGCGTTTATTGATGGAATTAGAGACCTGGAAGTGCGTGCTGCTGTTCGCCTTCAGCACCACGTGACAATGAAGGAGGCTTTGGCTCATGCGCTGGAGGTTGAAGCTGTTCGCCACGAACCTCGAGCACATAAGGTACGTGAGGTTACAGAAGTTGTGGCTCGAGTAAAGGCAGCGGAACCTAGGAGACTGGGCCCCATGTGCTACGCCTGCGGTGAACGTGGGCACATTAGAGTTAACTGCCCAGCCAAACCTAAACTTACTGTTTCAGTAAATTGGCGACAGCGAGCGGCAGGAGACCCAGCAGCTGAAGAGAGCAGGCAGGTTAAACAGCCTGTTGAACCAGCAAGAAAACGAGTAACAGTCAAGGTCAAACAGCAGGTGATGGCTGATCGACAAACAACCCCAAATGTTGTCATATCCCAGGTGTGCGACGGCAACAGTTTATCCATTAAGGGACTGATTAATGGCAAGAACTGTAGCTTAACGCTGGACACTGGAGCTACACGAAATGTGGTGCGACCAGAAGTAGCTGACAATGGCAACCTGAGATTGAGGAATTTTGGGAAAAGCAAGCTTCTGTCTGTCACAGGTCAGCCAATACCCGTCTTCGGTGAAGCATCTGTAGTGATGCAAATAGGCGACGAGTATTACACTCACGACGTCGTAGTGGCCGATATTATGGATGACTGTGTACTTGGTTTAGACTTCATGAAGAAGAATGCCTGCAAGATTGATTGCAAAACAGGAGTTTTCTTATGTGGGCTAGTAGAAATTTTCATGGATGGGGGATCAAAAGGAAAGGTAACAGTGGCTAGAAGAACCATCTTGCCTTCAAGATCGAAGACATTGGTACGCGTACCAGCCAGTTACAAAGGCCGGGGTAATAGGAGTGTGTTAATTGAGGACAATGGAGTAATTCCACACTGTATTACGGGCCGAAGTTTAGTTTGTGACAAGAGCTTGGCAGCGGTGCAGGTAGTCAACCTGAGTGACAGTGATGTAGTGCTTAAAGCAGGCGATGTTGTAGGACAAAGTGATGAAGTTGTGACGTTAAGGAAACTGACACCGACAGGAAGTACAGCATCAAGAGACGTACCACAGGAACTTAAGGATTTGGTGAACAAGTGCAGCTACCTTACCGCGTCACAACGACAGCAGGCTAAGAATCTACTTTCACCTTATGCCAACATTTTCTCTAAGACTGATAGAGATATAGGCAGAACATCTATAGTCAAACATAAGATTGACACTGGAAACGCGCAGCCTATAAAGCAGAAAGCTAGACGTGTCCCAATAGCCAAAGAAAAGGAGGTACAGGAGATGATAGATGAAATGAGAAGGAACGGAGTTATAGAGCAATCTTCTAGTCCATGGTGCTCTCCTGTAGTGTTGGTCAAGAAGAAAGACGGATCTACACGTTTCTGCATCGACTATCGTCGGCTCAATGAAGTCACCAAAAAAGACAGCTATCCATTGCCACGAATAGATGACACTTTGGACACTCTGGCAGGCATGTCTTGGTTCTCAACTTTAGATTTAAAATCTGGATACTGGCAGGTTGAACTTAGCCCTAATGATAAAGAGAAGACAGCATTCTCCACAGGACAAGGATTATGGCAATTTAAAGTGATGCCGTTTGGATTATGCAATGCGCCGGCGACTTTTGAAAGATTAATGGAATGTGTTCTAGCAGGACTTGTAGGCGATGCCTGCTTAGTGTATTTAGATGACGTAATAGTCATAGGAAAAGATTTTCAGCATCATCTGTACCAACTGGAAAAGATTTTTAATAAAATACAAGCTGCAGGGCTAAAGTTGAACCCAAAGAAGTGTCACTTATTTCGAAAGGAAGTCAACTATCTGGGTCACGTGATATCACAAAACGGCGTACAGACAGATCCTGAAAACGTTAGTGCAGTACAGAAGTGGCCAACACCCAGAGACAAGACCGAAGTTCGCGCATTTCTAGGACTATGCTCTTACTATAGACGTTTTGTGAAGGGATTTGCTGAAATAGCAAAACCGCTGCATAGGCTCACTGAAGAAAAGAAGAGTTTCGATTGGAATGACATGTGTCAACAAGCTTTCGATGAACTTAAGAAGCGGTTGTGTGAGTCACCAATTTTGGGCTATCCTGATCGGAAAGGGCAGTTCATCGTAGACACAGATGCAAGTAACACTGCCATTGGTGGTATCTTATCAAAGAAGCAAGGTGATCAAGAAGTTGTGATTGCTTACTTCAGCAAATCATTATCGCGGCCGGAACGAAACTATTGTGTTACAAGAAGAGAACTATTGGCAGTAGTGAAGACTCTTCGACACTTCAAGAAGTATCTGATTGGGCGACCCTTCAAGCTGCGTACCGACCATGCTGCTTTGAAGTGGTTGTTACAATTCAAGGACCCGGAAGGCCAAGTGGCTCGCTGGATTGAGCAATTGCAAGAGTTTGACTTTAACATAGAACACCGCAGTGGAAGGTCTCACTCGAATGCGGATGCGTTATCACGACGACCTTGTGCGGAAGATTGTAAACATTGTGTAAGGATGGAGATGAAGGAAAGGGTTCAAGTACTGCGAGCTAAGCCTACGGATGACAGGTGGGAAACTGATGAGATGCGTGAGGCCCAGTACGAAGATAGAGATTTGCGGCCTCTAATAGATTGGAAGAAGCAAGACACGGGAAAGCCCGAATGGCAGGAGCTGGCTCCCTTCAGCGCCATTACGAAAAGTTATTGGGCGCAGTGGGAAAGCCTTGTGTTGCAAAACGGCTTACTGTACCGCTAATGGGAAAAACCTTCAGGAAGAGAACATCATCTACAGTTGGTCGTGCCAAGAAAACTCATCAAGGACGTACTACGTGAGTTGCATGATGGGGTTTCTGGAGGACATCTTGGAGTACGACGAACATTGGTAAAGGTACGAGAGCGTTTTTACTGGTTGAATTGCCGAGAAGATGTCGAGAATTGGTGCCGAAAATGTACGTCATGCTCAGCGGTGAAAGGACCGCAGGTTAGAAGCCGAGGCAACCTTAGACTATACAACGTGGGAGCCCCCTGGGAAAGGATAGCGATTGACGTGGCTGGGCCATTTCCTAAGACAGATAACGGAAACAAGTATTTTATGGTCGTGATGGATTACTTCACGAAATGGCCGGAGGTGTTCGCAATCCCTAATCAGGAAGCCACGACGGTTGCTGAGAAATTAGTCAATGAGGTGATATGCAGATTTGGCGTTCCGCTGGAGATTCATTCAGACCAAGGCAGAAACTTTGAATCTAATGTATTCCAGGAAATGTGTAAATTATTAGGAGTGTACAAAACAAGAACTACACCTTATCACCCGCAATCTGATGGAATGGTCGAACGATTTAACCAAACTTTGGAAAGACACTTAGCCAAGCTGGTAGAAGATCACCAAAAGGACTGGGATAAATACATACCTCTGTTCTTACTGGCTTACCGAACAGCGGAACACGAAAGCATAAAAGTGACCCCAGCCTATGCCAACTTCGGCAGACAGTTACGTATACCAGCAGACTTAATGACTGGAGGCCCGCCACCGAATGCAGAGACCCAATTAAGCATACCGGAACATGTTGAAGATATTCGTGAGAGGTTACGCGATATACACTCGTTAATAAGTGAAAACGCATTGGAATCAAGTCAGCGGATGAAGACCAGATACGACCGAAACGCCAATCATCGAGGTTTTCAGGAAGGATCTCTTGTTTGGCTACATAATCCGGTTCGACGAAAAGGAAAATCACCTAAGTTACAGCGACGTTGGGATGGGCCATACAAAGTAATCACACGGATCAATGACGTAACCTACCGAGTGCAGAAGCAACCAAGAGGGACCATGAAGATTGTTCATGTTGATCGATTAGCCATCTATAATGGAAGTAATGATGTTCGGGACGAACATAACTAAGAGGGGGGTAGTGTTACGAATAATCTAGAAGCGTGTGGAATTGGAGCGCGCGCGCGCTAATATTCTAGAAATAAAAGAAAGAGATAGCTACTCCTATTGACAAGCAAATAGTTGACCGGGGCTATGCCATAATGGACTTTGTGGGATATGGCATAAGGTTGAAAGTAGCGTGTACTAGGATTTATGACTCATAACATGTTTACGATAAGAAGTGATTCATTGTTTCCCGATACATTTAGATTTTTCTGGATCCAGCTAGGGCTTTCCCCTGCCTATAAATACAGAGATGTTGACAAACACAAGGCAGTTTTTGTCAAGCGATCGAGAACGATACATCAAGTGAACAGTGCGAAGCGAGAAGTATTCTATTGTGTAGTGTTCTAAGTTCAGTGATAGTACAGCAAGTGACTATTGTGTATTTTAGTATTACGTTGTGTTGTGTTGTGTAAATACACGGATTTAATATAAATGGTGTTTTCCTACAATTGCGAACCCGAGTACGTAACAATATTATCACGCTATCACCTACGAGGAGGAGCTGTGCGGAGTAAACGAATTCCGCGCGGACGAAGACGCGGGCAACAGCTAGTTTATAATAATTTAATACATTCCCAATATGTTTTTTAAAAATATTAAGTTTCTGCAGTTTTCCGTAGTGTATACTTTAACCCTGTCAAATTTCATACTCCAACGTTCGCGCAATTGTCTTAAAAAGGGGTCCAAAGTAATATATAGATTTACAAAACAATCAAGGTCCGCAAGTAAACGGCCGCGGGCCGCACACTGCCTGCGGGCTAGTGTTGCCAACCACTGCCTTAAGGGAACCAAGGGTCTTGCGCCTTGCGCTTGCTTGCGCGTGTGTGTGCGTGTGAGCGTATGCACGTGTGCTTGTGTGCGTGTGTGCGTATGCATGTGTGCGCGTGTGCGCGTGTGCGCGTGTACGCCTGTACGCCTGTGCGTGAGTGCGCGTGTGCGTGTGCGCGTGCGCGCGCGCGCGCGTGTGTGTGTGTGTGTGTGTGTGTGTGTGTGTGTAAACATCTCATAACTTTTGAACAGCTGGACCGATCGAAACGCGGTTGGCATGGCATTCGATTGTATTCCGCTCAACTTAGACTTCCTGAAAATTTGAACCGATTTGGTCCAGGAGATTTTGAGAAATTTCGAAAAAGCACCATATAAATTTTGACGAAACAGTATATTTTAAATATAATTTCCAGCTTTATGTTCCAATTGAGTATTAAAACTAATCAGCTCTATTCTTCAAAAAACTACGCCTAATACATAAATTACTTCAAAATCGGTTTATCCGTTTGGGAGTAATCGTTGACGAAAATTTTTGAAAAAAGTGTTTTTTCGACATAGCTTCGAAATTTTTCAACCAATAAATTTTTGGTATTCAACGACATTTTAGTACTAAAAAACTACGTCAAATGCCGCTTCAGAAATCAAAATCGAATCTAGTTATCAAAACTTATAGATTTTCAAATATTAAAATTACGTTGTTTTTAGCAAACTTACTTATTTTTCTTTAAATAACTTTCAATTTAATTCACCGATTGACTTAAAAATCTTATCAGCTTTTTTTCTATCAAAATTGCGTTAAGTACCGTTAATTTAATCAAAATCGGTTAATTTGGGATTTATGAATGAAGAAAATTAAAAATAAAATGTTTTTGAGCTAAAAATAACTGAATTTAGTGGGAAGTTTCAGGGATGGCCTGTAGGGTCAACCGTTTACACATTTTTTTTCTATACTCAAGCCATCTTATTGATTTTAACAAGATAATCTAAGAAAAGAATGTTGAGTTTTGTATATCAAAAGCAGCACACGAGAAGATAGCTCTTAATGAGTTTTCTGCGTTGTTTCATCACTATCATTTTGTCTAACAGGTGGTAGAGTTGGTGAGAGAGGTCTATAGGTGACACAGGTCTCTTTTTACCAAAAGAAACATCTACCTGTTTGTATATCCTATAATATAAAACAAAAATAAAAAAATATAAAATACAATATGAGCTAAAATTTATTCGAACCAAATTATTATCAAATAAGCAATTTTCTATATTTTTCCATTGATTATAATTTGTGTACAAAAGAACCGGTTTCTCTTTGATTTAAATTTTGTTTGTTATTTTCTGAGCTTCTTTCTTTATCATGTTATTGCTTTTTAGGGTTCTGTACAAAAAGTAGTCATCTGGTTTAGTGGTATCGGTGTCGGTGTTGACCACATGAGATTCCGGGTTCGATATCCTGGTCGGGCAATATAAACATGTGTTTCAGTTTTATAATAAAAACATGCTTGCCGCCAATCACACTGTGGGACTAAGTATCTTTGGATGATCGTGGGTGTACTGTACCTCTTCAGGGATATGGGCGTGAAGATACTTTTTACAAATATTGATTGGTATACTGAAGAAGAATGTTCCTGTTCAGTCCTTAATACGTAAAAAATAGGTATTTAAGTATTTAATGGAAAAGATTTTGTACATTTAGACAACAGCACCATAGATATTGAAGTTTTTTTTATATCATAAGATAGCAAACAAGTAGATGGGTCTCCTGATGGAGAGAGTTAATTATCGCCTATAGACACTAAAAGTGTTAATGGTGCGTAGCTATCTTGTGACGAGGTCTAATGCCACATACACAAGTTTATCGGCAACCTTACCCTCCAAACCGGAAAACGACAGTGACAAGCACTTACGCTATTGCGGCAGGAATAGGTAAGGCGGTGGTACCTACTAGACTTTTTTATTTATTGCAACTCCAAAATGTTACAATTTAATGGTATTAAAACCAGCCATTCATACTCAGTACAGCCAAAGAGGTTTGATTACTAATAATACATTGAAAAATACGAAAATACTTTTGCCCTGACCTATTAGAACATAAGATAGTTGAAAATTGAATTTATTTCATTTATGAAGATGGTGGAAAACGAAAAAAGAAGAAATCTTGGGCGACAATTTGAAGTTGATTTTCGAGACCCTACGTAATTTCCAAAAATCAGCCTTCTCTGTTCACATGCATTTCAAGCCCGTTTATTTCGTCGTAATGACCGAGCTAATAAGATTTCGCGGAAAATTGTAAATTACTTAGGAATTTCAATTTCTTTAAATCTTTGATTACAAAAATGATTTATGAGCTATTATATTTATTTTTATTATATTAAGTATATATATTATATTTATGAGCTATATTTGGGCACAAAATAACCTCTTAAACACAAAAATGTAACTAACTCACTTTCGTATTTATAAGTTAAAATACAATATGTAAACTATGAAAATATTGCAATACAATAATAGCAGCTACATTATTCACGAACTCGTATCGTTGGTTTTCGCGCCAATTATTTCGGCCATATTGACGCCACCATGTTCTGAGCGGTTATTGGTGATTATTATCTTTTACGATTATTACAGACGTTTTCCGATTTAATGGATTTTTAGGTCTGTTATTTTGGTAGCCATTGTATTAAACACTATTAGTTATTCCATTGTTCGTTATTTTAAATGCCTCTCGAATGAAATTGTAACAGTTCATATTTACGTTCAATTTTGTTAGCTTTAGGAGGACGGAGAAAACTAGTTATTTTGTAAATTTCCGCGAACATTTAAGTGTACCTTTATACCACACTTTAATTACTACTGCCGCGGGAGTACTACCGCGGTTCTTGTTGAGTGTAGTAGTGCTCGTGTCTCCTGAAGATGCTTCTGTTGCTAAGTGAAACGTGCGCTGAGTGCGTAAATTGTGTGCTTTTGTGTTTGGTGCTGTCGTGGTATAAAGTGTGGTGTAAAGTGTGGTAAACGAGGGTGGATAACTGTGCCGCTGTGGTCTTCATTATTTTTTACACCTACGGTAAGTTGGTTCCATTTCTTACACCGGTTTTATATGTTTTCCTTTTCAGTGACATCGCAAAGATACACTTAAAAGATCGCGGAAATTTGCAAAATAACTAGTTTTCTCCATCTGAACAAAGGATTTCCGCAAAGTAACGCCTGAATCTATAAAATAGCTTTAGGAGGGATTCCTAGGAGAACTTCTTTGCAATCATGTGCTTTAAAAACTAAAAAAATAATAAAGTATCATTGTTAGTTGAAATAGAGAATAAAACTTAGGCTGTACGAATTAAATCTATATACACAAATAAATAAAATTGGAGTGTCTGTTTGTATTATTAAAATAACCGCTTTTTACTAAATGCATATGGATGTATACACGGTACATATACCAAAATACCTTTTTTTTACTATTATTGTCTATCTGTGTGTCTCTTTGTTCCGGGTAATCTCTGGAACGAATGGACCGATTTTGACGGGACTATCACGGGGCAGATAGTTAATGTGATAAGGAGTAACTTAGGCTACTTTTAATTTCGAAATTTTCCTCGCGGACGAAGTCGCGGGCTCAGATAGTATAAAAATAAATTAACAAAATACTTTATTGTATAATGGTACACCGTATTGTTCCGGCCTCCTTTAGAAGAATAGATCGTTCTACGAGGCAGTTCATTCAAGGCGCAGGGTGTCAATACATCACCACCAAGTTCCCAGAAGCTTCTCTGATTTTGATTTCCGTTGAACAAATCTTCTTCTTTAATTTAAAAGCCCTGCTCTTCTCAGTAGAGTAATCACCATTCTTTTTTATTTATAGGCATAGCTTTGACCTACGATACGATACGACATTTACTTTGTCCTTGATTTGATCAAGGTAAGAGCATCTAGGTCTTTCTCCCCCCCTCATTCCTTGTGCTTTACCTTCTATGATATTTCTTATAAAACTGTCGTGTCGTGTCAGATGCCCAAACATGTTCACTCTTCTAATCTCTATAGTTCTTAACAAGCTTCTCTTCTCTTTTACCAACTCTAGCACTTCTTCATTTGTTCTCTTTTCTTTCCAACTGATTCTATCCATTCTCGCCGTGTTGGTCCCGGCCTCCTTTGTATAATAGGCCAACTGCCGTTCTGCCAGGCAGGTCGTAAAAGGCGACCGAATGGCTATCGAGTCACTACCATCGTGGCTACTAGATGGTAGAGTTCTGCATTGTCTCGCCCGGGTCTGGTACCACCGTCTTACCTATTCCTGCCGCAATAGCGTCAGTGCTTATCACTGTCGTGTTCTGGTTTAGAAATAGGCGATGGTTGTCTCTTTCTATCAGGAGACCCATCTGCTTGTTTGCTATCTTATGGTATAAAAAAAAGCAGATGATTCTCTTGATGGAAAGATACAGCCTTTTAGACACCAAAGATGTTAAGGGTGCGTTGCTAACCCTGTGATAAGATCTTAATGTCACATGGATGGTTTCTCTTTCCATCAAGATAGCGGTCTGCTTGTTAACTATCTAAAGCCAGAGTTACTCTTCAAAAAGAATGGAAGAATAAAACTTAATGTGTGTATATGTGTGCGTGTGTGTGCGTGCGTGCCTGCTTGCGTGCGTGCGTATGTGCGTTTGTGTATGCGTGTATGCGTGCGTCAAATGCATGGTAGTGTATATATTTAATTTTTATAAATTTAGTTTATTTATTACAAATATTTAAATAAATAAATATCTTCAGACAAATTACTAAAATTGATCTAAATCCAAGGTAAGCAAATTATTTGATTGTGTTATAAGTGTTAGTTGACGATATTAATATACAGAGGAATACATGTATACCAAAATATATATTTTAGTAATCATCCAAACCCAAAAATACAAACATTTATGCCCATCATACAAATGTTTGTCCCAGTTGGAAATCGAACCCGAGCCCCGTCGATTGCGTAGTCAGTCACTTACCACTCGACAATCAGAGCCTTCAAATCATACTTATTACTTAAAAATATATGCTTTCTGCGCTTGTCCGTATACCTAAATCTTAACTGTGCCAAATTCATACTTCTTAGTTTTATTATATTTATATATATATATATATATATATATATATATATATATTATATATATATTATATATATATATATATATATATATATATATATATATATATATATATATATATATATATATATATATATATATATATATTCCTATGATTTTATTATATGTATAGATATAGATATGTTCAGTAAATAATTAAATTAGGAAAATAAGTTTAAGCCTTTAAGGAAGTGGGTTGAAAAATGGCAGTAACTAATCTATTCACAGACGCAGCAATGCTGGAAATGAAGATCAACATAGTTAATTAACCAACCAGATAATTATTCCGTTATATTTTTAAAGAAAATACACAATTCCTAATATTTCCACACCAGCTCATAACTCAAACGCTTCACGGGAATCGATTTGTCCCCGCCAGCGTTGACAAGCATCGACGCTCTCGCCTGTCTCTCTAAACAGAAGTCATTTATCTACTGTATTCTTAACCTTAGTTATTTTAAATCTGAAGAGACAAGGAAATTAGCTGTGAAGTTCAATACTCGTTAGAGAATACACGCACATTGTTATGTTTAAATAATTTATTGGATATGCATTTTATTAATGATTCTGAAATTTATTGGATACGCGTGTTATTAATGATTTTGAAATTTATTGAATATGCGTTTTATTAATTATTTTAGAACTTTACGTACTTTAAGTTTAAGTTATAATAAATGATAGTCGCCTCAACGATATACACTGCTCAATATCGCACCTCCGCTCAAATAGGTAGTGTAACAATTCAAAAAATCGAAAAAATCACTTATTGTACCAGTCGTATCGTATTACGACATAGTTTTATCTCAAATATGATCTACTACTGTTTTCAATGATTTGATAATATATGGCGTTAGTAATGTTAGTGGCGTTGGCCGGAAAGGCGAGCTTTTTGACTTGTGACACTTTTTTAGCGGAGGTGCGATATGGTCTAGCGATACTATGTGTATAGATCAATAAAAAAATTTTCTTTACATATTTATATAGGTATCAGAGAAAATTTTATTTAATCAGCTTACATCAGAAAATGAAACGATAATTTTAATTAGAAATTTAATAAACTTACACAACAAAATATAAAGATAACCTTATAATGTAAAACGAAGAAAACTTAAACATGTAAAATAAATATATAAAAAAATAAAAGGGAGGATGAAATGAATAATCAGTAAAAGCAACAATGACACTTAAAACGCATGTGCAATGCTTTGAATTAGTGTAGGATTTTCAAAAAGTATGGTCATTATAGGAAAAATAAAAGGTTATGTAATGTTTTTCATTTCATGGTGGTGAAAAATATTACAGATAAAAATTAAAAAAAAAAACAATGACATGGAAACACTAATTCGCGTCAGATTAGGGTATGGTGGGTTAATTGCAAATTAAAATTTAGAAAACCTGCCGATTTGTAGCGTAATGGAATGGGAGGTTCACAAAGTTTCAAAGAAAACGTTATTTTGACATTCTCAAGCGCGTCTGAATTTTCATTTTTTTTTATATTATTAGATAGCAAACAAGCAGACGAGTCTCCTGATGGAAAGAGTCAACCATCGCCTATAGACACCAAAGATGTTATTGGTACGTTGCTATCTTGTGGCTAGGTCTAATGCCACATGCATATGTTTATTTTATAATATAGGATGTGATGTAAGAATAACGAAAAAAATATAATCTGACAATCTCCACAAGCCGTAAGTTATTGGAATTTTGTTTTTTTTTTCTGCCATAGTGAGTCGCCTGTATATAAAAGGCTTATATTTGATGGTGAGCCTCAACAGCATGCGAGTGCGTCAGATTAACATAGGGGGTACCCCTATGTTAATCTGACGCACTCGAGTAAATGCAAAAATCCTCTCTTGGGCTCTCCAACTATAATGTGGTGTATTTAAGCGATGGTTATCTCTTTCCGTCAGGTGAGCCATCTGTTTGTCTGCTGTCCCATGACGCGAAAGTCTCGTCACAGATAATACTATGTACGGATGACGCAATCACAATTTCCAACATAACATATTAAATCTATAGCATTTGTTAATTATAAGGCGCCAAGTCTGCAGCTAATGATGTCTTGTCAATTACTCCACAGCAGAATTTTCATTGTGAAGTATGAAGTGAATCATGAAATGCCTCGTTTAAATGCTGTGCGGTCAGTGATTAATTACAATTGTAATAAATTTTCTGAGTGTAATTGATTGTACTTGTGCGAAACTCGTTTATTTGATCTTCGTTAATTTAATCACTTTTAGTTTTGTTACCTATAATTAATATTAATATCTGGTTGACCGAGCTTTGCTCGGTTTTTTCTTAGTCTAACCTCAAAGCAAACACTCATTGACTTCGTGTTACTTAACAACGCCATCTGTTGGAATAACTTACAATACAAAAAATAGTATTATTATTCGCCAATAGATGTTAGGAAGATTCATATTTTTCAGTTTTAATTGGGACTTTTAAGTTGATTATCGATAAAACACAAATAAAATGACATTTTCTAAAAATGATTCCTAGCTAGATCGATTTATCGCCCCCGAAAACCCCTATATACTAAATTTAATGAAAATTGTTGGAGCCAATTTCGAGATTCCAATTATATATATACAAGAATTGCTCGTTTAAAGGTATTAGATAAAGCTGAAAAGTTTGTTTGGTTAAACGCGCTAATCACTGGATATACCAGTCATATTCAAAAAATCTTTTCACGTATGATTGCTACATTCACGAGGAAGGCTTATATGCTATCTTTTTACCCGACTGAGCAAAAGCAACTTATTATTTTTGGGTCACGCAAATGAAGTCGCGGGAAATAGCTAGTTATCTATATATTAATACGTGAAGCGAAAACTTTGGATCCCTTTCAAAGACAATTGCGCGAACGTTGGAGTATGAAATTTGGCACAGATAAAAGTTTACAATGCGGAGGACCTGCAGTGCTGCAGTCCTCCGCAATATTTTTATATTAAACTATCTGACCCAGCAAACGTTATTTTGCCATATAAATTATTGAATTAAAAAACAGGGGTTGTTGGTATAGGGGTGAAAAATTATGGCTGTATTTTTTATACCACACTATAAAAAAATAAGATTAAAAAATAACCTAAAAATTAAAAAAATAAATGTTAGGTGTGGACAACCCTTATCACTTTGGGGTATGAAAAATAGATAGTAGCCGATTCTCAGACTTACTAAATATGCATAAATTTGTTTATAAATATCGGTCAAGCCGTTTCGGAGGAGTATGGTAACTAACATTGTGCAACGATAATTTTATATGTAAGATGTGTTAGAAATATAAAAATAAACATCACACACACTTTATTCGTGTGAATTACGTGATATTTTACACACGTGTATACTACACTATTTTCGGTAAGGCTAAAAATAGCTGTTAAAATTAAAAATGGTTTTATACTACACCTATTCGGAAAGCACATTAGTTCTTACTTGAAAAACGAGAAGAAAGTACCTAATTCCAAGCGAACCAATATGCGGGCGGCAAAAATGTGTAAGATTTACTTTCTCCCTTTGGGTTGAAAGTAATTTTCTCCCCTCCTTTAACTTTTTAAAATTCATAAGTTTGTATCTCGAAGCACATCAAAATGTTACTGGCCACTAGCATTTACTAAGGAAACTTGGCAGTATGTGCTTTATTTCATTTGCCTCTTTAATATTAAAAAAAAACGATTGTACGCGCGAATTTTCTTTTTTATTGTATCTTCTTCTTACATTCTGTTCTGATGTCTATGTCTAGTAGCGAGAATGAAGATTTATTTACACCACCTGAATTAAAAAAAGCTGCTCAGTCATTTTAAACCTTTTGCCAGAAAAGTCCAAGTATAAGTACAACAAAACATATGAAGAATTTATGGAGTTTCAATAATTGTAATAATTTTAATATAAATTTTAACTAAAATGTTTTTATTTTCCTCATTGGTGTAGTATAAAGCAGTATACGTATCACTCGGGAGAAAATGCGATACCTAACTTGAGTGTATTGAGGCCTTCAGCTGCGCTTCGGGCCTAAAACTACACTCTCGTAAGGTATCGGTCATTTTCTCGCCATGGTGAACAAACTACTATTATTGTTTAGCCGAGTTTCGATCACAGGCTACCAGTTATTATTTTGTATCGTACTAGCGACAACTAGCGACCAGTTATTGTTATTTTATATCGTAAATAGCAAACAGGCAGATGGAACTCCTGATGGAGAGTGTCAACTATTGCCTACAGACAACAAAGATGTTAATGGTGCTTTGTTATCGTGTAGCGAGGTCTAATGCCCCATGAGTAAGTTTAGCAGCTACCTTACTCTCTAAATCTGAACACGACGGTGACAAGCACTGACGCTATTGCGGCAGAGATAGGTTAAATAGAACTATACCATATATCGAGGCGCAAATAACACATATTTGTAGCAGAATATCTAACTATATAATAGGAAGATTAGATGTGGCTGTATGTATACTGAACCCTATAACAAATATTTTCTTGACACTATATTAAATAATCAAATGAAACATAACTTACTTTAATCTACCTCTAGACATTAAAAATGCTAAATCGTCCATAATCGGAGGTGTAACCTGTAATAGAAATGATTAACAATAATCTATGTATCTTTAGTCTGAAAAGTTTGTAGAGAGAGAGAGAGAGAGAGAGAGATTATTTGCTGTCTAACTACACCAACTATTCTGGTTCTGGCAGTGGTCATTCAAGTTCTGGTGAAGCCTTCAATATTTCACAGTAGCCTCGATGGTAGTGACGCGCAGAGCGAATCGGTCGCCTATTACGATTTTTTTTTCTAATGTTATCCGTGGTAATGATGTAATATGGCCTGTGATCTATCTTGATCACCTATAAAATAATAAATATATTATCACCACCAAGCCCCGATTAACCATTAATATTCTGTTATTCGAGTAAAACCTAGACAAAATCCCCACAACATATTTTTCCCGTCCGAGGATCGAACGTAAGATTCCATGGCTTGAGCTGGCATTATGATACACCTAGATTACAAGTGTAACATTCATTATATCACAAATTGTAAATAATCATAAACTTTCATAACAAATGTGTCGGTTGTGCTGAGCAGAACTAAAATCCACCTTATTTACAAACTTACATAACATAACATTGTCATTGAAAGCATCTCCATTACTATGTATACATTTATTCCTATCTGTATACAATAAACTTTTTGTTTTCGCGATTAAGTTACAAAATATCCAATATTTTTACAAATTTTTGTATTCAAAATATTAATGAAACATGAAAAAATAAAATTGCAGTATTTATTAAAGAAAAATATGTTGTGACCAAAGATCGTTGAAGTTATCAAGTTGATTGCGACCTCAAAATTATGATAGTAAAAGTAAGTTGTGAAATTCATGCATGTTGAAAATTCAGGTACAAAATTCACGTGTAAGCAGCTTAGAACTTGATACCTCATTAAATATAATGAGTCATTATATCTAGCTAGCGATTACCCTGTGGGCGAAATTCGACCATACACTAAAAAATAAAATCTCTTCCAAATATGAAAACAGAGTTTAGCCACAAACATAACAGTATACAAATTATAAAATACGCACATTATTTTATAATGTACTAGCTATGCCCACGTAAAGTGTGAAGTGTCAAGTGTGAAGAGTTCAGTGTGAAGTGTGAAGTGTGATGAGTTAAGTGTTAAGTGTGATGAGTTAAGTGTTAAGTGTGATGAGTTAAGTGTTAAGTGTTAGGTGTTAGGTGTTAGGTGTTAGGTGTTAGGTGTTAGGTGTCTAGTGTCTAGTGTCTAGTGTCTAGTGTCTAGTGTCTAGTGTCTAGTGTCTAGTGTCTAGTGTCTAGTGTCTAGTGTCTAGTGTCTAGTGTCTAGTGTCTAGTGTCTAGTGTCTAGTGTCTAGTGTCTAGTGTCTAGTGTCTAGTGTCTAGTGTCTAGTGTCTAGTGTCTAGTGTCTAGTGTCTAGTGTCTAGTGTCTAGTGTCTAGTGTCTAGTGTCTAGTGTCTAGTGTCTAGTGTCTAGTGTCTAGTGTCTAGTGTCTAGTGTCTAGTGTCTAGTGTCTAGTGTCTAGTGTCTAGTGTCTAGTGTCTAGTGTCTAGTGTCTAGTGTCTAGTGTCTAGTGTCTAGTGTCTAGTGTCTAGTGTCTAGTGTCTAGTGTCTAGTGTCTAGTGTCTAGTGTCTAGTGTCTAGTGTCTAGTGTCTAGTGTCTAGTGTCTAGTGTCTAGTGTCTAGTGTCTAGTGTCTAGTGTCTAGTGTCTAGTGTCTAGTGTCTAGTGTCTAGTGTCTAGTGTCTAGTGTCTAGTGTCTAGTGTCTAGTGTCTAGTGTCTAGTGTCTAGTGTCTAGTGTCTAGTGTCTAGTGTCTAGTGTCTAGTGTCTAGTGTCTAGTGTCTAGTGTCTAGTGTCTAGTGTCTAGTGTCTAGTGTCTAGTGTCTAGTGTCTAGTGTCTAGTGTCTAGTGTCTAGTGTCTAGTGTCTAGTGTCTAGTGTCTAGTGTCTAGTGTCTAGTGTCTAGTGTCTAGTGTCTAGTGTCTAGTGTCTAGTGTCTAGTGTCTAGTGTCTAGTGTCTAGTGTCTAGTGTCTAGTGTCTAGTGTCTAGTGTCTAGTGTCTAGTGTCTAGTGTCTAGTGTCTAGTGTCTAGTGTCTAGTGTCTAGTGTCTAGTGTCTAGTGTCTAGTGTCTAGTGTCTAGTGTCTAGTGTCTAGTGTCTAGTGTCTAGTGTCTAGTGTCTAGTGTCTAGTGTCTAGTGTCTAGTGTCTAGTGTCTAGTGTCTAGTGTCTAGTGTCTAGTGTCTAGTGTCTAGTGTCTAGTGTCTAGTGTCTAGTGTCTAGTGTCTAGTGTCTAGTGTCTAGTGTCTAGTGTCTAGTGTCTAGTGTCTAGTGTCTAGTGTCTAGTGTCTAGTGTCTAGTGTCTAGTGTCTAGTGTCTAGTGTCTAGTGTCTAGTGTCTAGTGTCTAGTGTCTAGTGTCTAATGTCTAATGTCTAATGTTCAGTGTTCAGTGTTCAGTGTTCAGTGTTCAGTGTTCAGTGTTCAGTGTTCAGTGTCTAGTGTCTAGTGTCTAGTGTCTAGTGTCTAGTGTCTAGTGTCTAGTGTCTAGTGTCTAGTGTCTGGTGTCTAGTGTCTGGTGTCTGGTGTCAAGTGTCTGGTGTTTTTTAAGTTTTTAGTGTTTAGTGTTTAGTGTCTAGTGTCTAGTGTGTAGTGTGTAGTGTTTAGTGTTTAGTGTTTTGTGTTAAGTGTTTAGTGTTTAGTTTTTTGTGTTAAGTGTTTAGTGTTTTGTGTTAAGTGTTTAATGTTGTGTTTAGTGTCTAGTGTCTAGTGTCTAGTATCTAGTGTCTGGTGTTCAGTGTTTAGTGTTTAGCGTTTTGTGTTTAGTGTTAAGTGTTAAGTGTTTAGTGTTAAGTGCTCTGCGTTAAGTGTTAAACGTTTAGTGTTAAGTGTTTAGCGTTAAGTGTAAGCCGTGTGTCCTTGTGTGTGGAATGAATTCATGTGAAGTTCATTTTGAAGGATTCATTCGTTCTGTTGAATTTCACTTAGTTTAACGTAGAACGCCGAAACGTTAACGTTTGTTTAAACAAGCGAACGAACTACGAATTGAAGTACGCTGCCAGACCCGATTACTGGCGATGGCCGATCGTATTAAACGAATCTAAGCGAGCATATATACACATGCGCGCAATTTGCTATCACATATATATCGTACTGAAAAGTTTATTTTAATTACATTACGTTAAGGTACATTTCGATTTCAGTAGTAAGTGCTTTGTTTATTAAACTAAGTGACAATACTATTAAATATTTGTAATCCCATTTTCCACTTTCAAAAGTATTATCAATAAAAACTGTTGTAACTATTTTGTGATTGAGTAAACAATTCTGACTACAGATTTTCCACTAGGAATGCGAACTAGTTTCAAACGCCGAACGAATTCAAAGGCCACGTTATGATCGACTGGACTACTGAAGTAGATGAATTACTTTTAGTACTTTACTTTTACTTTAGTACTTTACTTTGACGAAGTGTATTATGACACATTCTGCGCAATTGCGCATGTCTCATTCTTTACAGTGACTGTCATTCATGCATTGCATACTAGATAAAATTCACTGAAGTAAATGAAGTACCTACTGAACTAAACCAATGAAGTACGTCATTGGGCGAAATGATATACTTCATTCATTTCTTTTCATCGACACATTTTGCGCATGTCTATTCTGAATCAAATGATAGATAACGCTGTATATCATCTGCATAATGGTTGTAGTTACAATATTCTTTCCTCGTACGAAGATCAGCTGCATCTATACATATAATAAAATCGTAGGAATGTCAAAACTGTACATTGTATTTTTTTTAAAAAACAATACTTAGGGCGTGATCTACAATCGATATAGAAGCCAAAAATATAGTTTTTAGAATTTGTGTCTGTTTGTCTGTTTGTCTGTATGTATGTCCGGGGTAAACTCAAAAAGTACTGCATAGATTTACTTCAAATTTTGCATGAATATTACTAACACGTCGGGTCAATATATACGCTACATATTATCACGCTATCACCTACGGGGGAGGAGCTGTGTGGAGTGTGCTGTGTTCGCAAAGTAATGACTGCGAAAATCTATAATTCAAAGACGAAGCGACGAAATGAAAAACATTAGATTGTAACCTTTCATTTTAGCTTTGATCTAATCATCGCCTCTGTGGTCTAGTGGTCCAGCGTTGGCATTGACCACATGAGGTCCCGGGTTCGATTCCCGGGTGGGGCACTTAAAAAAAGTGGTTTTTCAGTTTTCTGATAAACACAAAGTTGCCCGGGATTGGAAAGTGCCCGATTGGCGATAGGCTTGCCACCTATCACATTTGTGGGGCCAAGTATCTTCGGCTAATCGTGGGTGCACTTGTTGCACCTCTGCGTATCCGTTCGGGGATACGGGCGTGAAGATACTCCATCTAATATATAAAATGCTATAGTAACCCACGACGCTCGAGTTAATTCCTATATAGGAATACTTAACATAAAGTTTGGACACGTTTGGATGTGTGAGCCCGTTCTTGAGTTATAAAATTACAACGAAAAGTGGCATTGATTTTTATGACCACTTTTCGTTGTAATTTTATAACTCAAGAACGGGCTCACATATTCAAACGTATCCAAACCAAATGTTTAGGCTTTGTTCAAACTATTGAGTAGATGGTTTATGTGAAGTTTGCACAAAATCACCAGCTGAGCGTCCGCGACGGAAACCGTACTGGCGGTCACTAATCAGCTGGTGCTCCTCAAGATACCTCAGAAGCTGGCAGTTAATAATGGACTCCATTATTTTGGAGAATAAGGAGGTTATCGCTATAGGCCGATAGTTGGACGGTACCGATTGATCGCCTTTTTTAGGGATTGGGTGCACTAAGGCGGTCTTCCAAGTTATGGGCACGACGCCTTTTGAGTAGGAGAGTCGGAACAAATGCGTTAAAACCGGTGCCAACTCTGGAGCACACATCTTTAGCACGATTGGAGAGATGCCATCAGGCCCACTCGACTTATGGACGTCCAAGGAAAAGAGTGCCTTACGCACTGTAGTTTGCAAGAACTTTACCTCCGGCATGGAAGTATCACACCGCGGGATAGTAGGTGGTGTATTTCCTTGGTCGTCTATAGTCGAGTTGGCTGCAAAAAATGAGCCTAAGAGATCAGCTTTCTCTTTTGCAGAATGAGCTAGAGAGCCATCATCTTTGTGCAAAGGTGGAAAAGAGGGCATACAGAAATTACCTTGAACAGCTTTGGCTAGAGACCAGAACGCACGAGTTCCCGAAGGAAGGCGAACTAGCTTCCCGCCAATTCTGCCAATGTGCTCGGATTTTGCTTTAGCGATGGTTTTTTTAAAAGACCTAGAGGCATAATTGTACTCCTTTCTGAGTGTGCTGGTATTTACATCCTGAGATGCCGATGCCGCAGCCCAGGCATGGTAGGATTCATGCTTTCGGCGTGAAGCCGTTTTGCATTGGTGACCAAACCATGGCTTAGACTTGCCACCAACGGGTACAGCAGAAAACGGAATGTAAAGTTCCATTCCCTGCAGCACCACATCAGCGACGCAGTCAGCAACGACATCTGGATCTTCCAGTGAGGAGCACACACGCCTCCATGGGTAAGATGCAAAAAAAGACCGCATCCCGTCCCAATCTGCTGACCTGTAGTGCCAAACGCGACGACAGCCTGAAGAACGAGGCCGTGATAAGCGCGTAATCGGCACTTTGCTCCGTACTAGGCAGTGGTCCGATGAACCAAGTGGAGCGTCTACAGAAACCTGATAACTGTCTGGGTGTGAGGTCAGCAGAAGGTCTAACAAGGAAGGAAGATGGTGGTCCACATCTGGAACACGCGTAGGCGAGGTAACCAGCTGTGTCATACCATACGCTAATGCAAAATCGTGAACAGATCTCCCCGCATGATCGGTAGTACGTGAACCGAGCCATTCGGCATAGTGGGCGTTAAAATCACCGATGATCACGATCTCTGCGGAGGGGATCTGCTGCAGCACGGAATCTGTTGCAATTTGGATGTGTTCTATGAGTCGGTCTGATTCGGCATTTCCGCTGTGGGACCTGTACAGGCACGCATAGATGCGGGGATGGTCGTCGCAGTCTACACGTAGCCAGAGGATGGATAGGTCCTTGCCTTCAAGGCTGCTGAGATGTCGAGAACAGATATCCTCTCTGACGTAAGCACAAACCCCCGCCCGGGGTACAAATGAATGCTCAAATTTGTACCCAGGGTAGGAGAGATATGAAGTATCAGCCGGAGAAGATATCTGCGTCTCGGTTAAAAAGAACAAAGCCGGCTTGGCCGTCTCAAGGTGGTGGTGGACGGCATTTAAATTCGAGTGAAGACCCCTAATATTAGTAAAGTCCACGTGGAGTGTGGTAGGGGATGCCTGAAGATTTTTGTTCCGTTTGCCCCGAGCAGCGAAGTATGTGAGCGCGATTTTGCCCCCCCCAGAGTACGCAGAGCAGCCTGGGCATCCATGATTAGGTTGATGACAAATTCCTGAACATGGATGTCCAGAGGGGGATTCTCCACTGCTAACGCTAGTGGTACCCCCTGGGGTAAACTACTACCTTTGAATCGCACTTCCATAGTGTTAGGGGGAGAGGGGAAAGGGCCTCCGGGAACCTCACAGACCAAACGGAACGCAACAGCAAAGCTGTTACTTTACGTTGGTTTTAAGTGAGGTAGTGGTATTGCCCCGGTCGTGCCGGCCCATTCAGCTAAGCATAGCACTACCACTTTTATTGACTGACTGCACCGGTAGAATAATTTCACAGAAGAAGATTATTCCACCAGCGGGCGATGGGGTCGTCACGTCCCGACGCCGACAGACAGTTTCTACAGGCAATGGTTGTTTCTATCTATTAGAAGAGCCATTTGCTAGTTTGCTGCTTAAACAATTTTTTTTGCGACGCCCATGAAAATTCGACATTTTTGCGACGCCTTCCTTTGACTAATGAGAAACTACCAATTGTAGTTCTGCCCTAGTAACGAGTAACAAAGGCAACTCCAAATAATATTTATCATTTTTTTTTAAAGTGAAACATCTATATATAAATACGTGAAGGTAAAACTTTGGACCTCTTTTTCAGATAATTGTGCGCAATATAAACTTTAATTTCAGATAAATTAAAGTTTATATTGCGGAGGATTGCAGAATCTTAAGATTTCTGAATAAAATGTACTAATTAGAAGTACATTAAATTAAAAAGTAAACATTACCCACACTACATTTATGGCTATAGTCAGTATTCAAACTTAAAAGAAGATACTGTTGTTAGTCTATTGTACCCCGCGGGACAGCTGTGCATTAATATCGGTTGAAAGAAAATTGGCTGAACCAACTTCAATCACACTCAGTATTAAATTCATACACTAATTTGATACAAAAAGTATATGATTATAATAAATAAATATTCACGGGACAAATTACACTTACTGATCTAACCCCAAAGTAAGCAAATTATTTGAGTGTGTTATTGGTGTTAGTCAACGATACTAATACATAGAAATACGCATAAAAATACAAGAATATATTTTTTTTTATATATCGTAAGATAGCAAACAAGCAGATGGGTCTCCTGATGGAAAGATTCAACCATCGCTATAGACACCAAAGTTGTTAATGGTGCGTTTCTATCTTGTGGCGAGGTCTAATGCCAGATGCATCAGTTTACCGGCTACCTTACTCTCCAAACCAGAACACAACAGCGACAAGCACTGACGCTATTTCGGCAGGAATAGGTAAGGCGGTGGTATCAGACCCGGGCGAGGAACTCTACCACCTAGCAGCTACGATGGTAGTGACTCGATAGCCAATCGGTCGCCTTTTACGTCCTGCCTGGCAGAACGGCAGTTGGCTTATTCTTCAAAGGAGGCCGGGACCAACACGGCGTAAACACACCCAAATCCGGAAATACAAACGTGGATGCTCATCACACAAATGCTTGTCCCCGTCGGGGATCGAAACCGAGCCCTGTCGATCGCGTAGTCAGAATCGCTAACCACTCGACTAACGGAGCGATTATAAAGAGAAACCTTAATTCTCCAAATTCTGTATAATTTTAAGCCTTTGAAGAGAATTATTACTCTAAAAAAAATCTCGTTGAAAAAATATTTTGCACTTTTGAATTTTCCAAATTTGTTAGAATTTAGATCACAGGCGATCGCTCGTAAGAATAAAACTGAAAAGAGATACTTATTATATATATTCTGTCGTGATATTTGTTAAAAACCGAGATTCAAAATCCAAACATCTTTACGTATCAGAGCTCAAGGCTAAAGGCGCTGAACAATTCTATTAATTATTCTTTGATTTTTATTAACATATACACCTATTCCGCATTGAGGATGTGACTCCCTGGGGCAATAGGGTGCATAGTTTGCGAAGCCCTGGACTATAGCCAGACATGACAATGAGCGTTGTGATATGTGCCTACACACTCAAACTTGTTTCAAATTGGACCGAAGATGTATTAATGGTGCGATGCTATCCATTTGATATAGACCCTTACCGTAAGATTATAAGCTAACGTCATAGCCGGAATGCAAGAACAAAGAGTATTGGCATTATGCCAGCAGAAAATTAAAGCGATGGCACCATATTCTAGGTAGTTATCGCATATCTCTACCAGATTAAATATTCTTTATGAACATTCCGAGCCAATGTGTTGATCTAACTTCTTGTTAGTTTTCCGAAATCAGTAAGTAATTCTTATAGCCTCGCCATTTCTTTCCGTCTGCGCATGTGTCCAAAGCTTACTTTAGAAATTTAGTACTAGAAAGCTGTAATTTGATCTAATAAAACATAAGATATTATTGAACTAATTTAAAAAAAAATACGTTCAATCTCTGAAAACAATTTTCTCAATTTAAGGATTCGTTTATGAAATATTAGTTTTACCACCGCCTTATCTATAGCGCCAGTGCTTGTAACTGTCCTGTTAAAAATCCGAAAGTTTTTTCCCGTGTTGGTCCCTGGCTCCTTTGAAGAATAGACCAACTGTTGTTTTGCCAGGCAGGTCGTAAAAGGCGACCGATTGGCTATGCAAGTTACTACCATCTACCATCGTGACTACTAGATGGTAAAGTTCTGCATTGTCTCGCCCGGGTCTGGTACCACCGCTTTACCTATTCCTGCCGCAATAGCGGTCAGTGCTTGGCACTGTCGTGTTCCGGTTTGGTGGGTAAGGTAGCAGGTAAACTTATGCATGTGGCATTAGACCTCTCCACGCACCATTGACTAATTTGGTGTCTCTAGGCGATGGTTGACTCTTTCCATCAGGGGACCCATCTGCTTGTTTGCTATCTTATGATAAAAGTATTGGGTAGTAAACTTATGAATGTGACTTTTAGCCCCGCTAAACAGATACCAACGCAATATTATCATCTTTGGTGTTTGTAGGCGATGGTTATCTCTTTCTATGAAAATAACTAACTTCTTGTTTAATATTATTTAATATTATTTGAAATAAAATAAATACTTCTATCATGACTAGATATTTGATTTCTGCAACTTTTCATAAGTGTTTGTAAGAACTCTCTTACTGACTCCAGCTCTGCTAGGAGTCTATGTAGCATTATATTTTAATGTTAACAATTAGCTCTAGGGTATGATGGGGCTGACATGTCCTTGTGGACAAAAGTCCCGAAATTTGAAGGATTGGGTGGCCCGTAGACCTATGCCTATCTCGTCTTGTTAATGATTGGTATCTTTTGGCGATTGTTCTTCACATTAAAAGAGCTCAGCATATCTCAGCATATGATTTAATTAAAAAGACGGCCAAATACAAAATTTTCGAAATATCTTTGAAAGATGAAGGAAAATAACAAGTGAAATTGATAAAATCCATCAAGAATATTAACTGAACCGAAAATATTTAATTAAATTAATGTATAATAAACTTTATCAAAACTCGGCGTTAGTTTTCATTCTTGGAAGTCATGTTATACCTTAAACTTGTATATTTGCTCTTACTTTTAAAATAAGAAAAGATTTTTATTTCTGCCACAAAGATGACATTTTGTCTTACTTATAGCACACTAAACAAGATCGAAAACTTTCAGATATAGGATAGGTATAATGCGGAATGTTTATCATTTTTTTATATAAAATGCTACCCTATAGTCAAAACTTAAAACAAGCAAGGCTGTATAAACAATCAACACTTAAATCAAATACGAATCTAGTGTCATCCTAAGGTGCCCCATAGACCTACAATAACATTGCGCAATATTACGTATTGTGCAATATTATTGACCGTTTAGGGTTAATATTAAAGATTGCACAAAGATTAAACGAAAGTTGGAGCGGGTTTAATTTTTATTGCGCAATATTTTTTCTTGCACTGTGTAGGCTTAATATTGCACAATATTTTTCACTTCAGAGTTTGGAGCGGTCACGTTCGGTCAATCACGGTATTTAATGTATGGTCGTGTCGTAAATTTAAGCAAAATGGCGTGCAAGAATGCTACACAAGATAAAGAACTGGAGTTTTTACTTGAGTGTGTAGAATTGTATAGAGATTTATTTAACAAAGTCACCAGCATGGTTGCTGCCAAAACTTCGTCGTCAGACATGTTGCTCGCTCGAAAACATTGATCAGACTGGTTTGTCAATTTTATTGAGTGAATTTATTGAACGTTTGGAGTCAAAAACGGTATTCAATATTATTGCACAATAAAAGTATTGCGCAATATTATTGTAGGTCTATGGGGCGCCTAAGAACCAACAAAAAAAAACAAGTGTCATCCATTTAATCTATAAATGAGTGACAATATATATTTTAAGCATCTATAAATATGCGATGGTTTCTAGAGGAACATTGTGAATGGGTTTTTATACATCAATGATATGCCCACATCGTTTTCCTTTAATTTAATATATGATTAATCCCATAACTTAATATAACTAGGGTGAATTATAATTATGCAGTTAAAAATTAAGACAGGTATGTTACGCTGCCAAAGGTGTTGTTATGAGAAATGATTAAGTTTGAAACGTGAAACTTACACAAGTTCCCACTAAGCCTTCGTCTATTTGTAAGCTTATTATGAAGTTTCAATTTTTAACTTTGTACTTAAGTAGATATTAGTATTATAGGTCTATAAACTTCACAAAAACACTTAACTATTAAACTTTAATAAATTAATTAATTAGATATAATCATAGCTACGTCCCTAAATAGATTTTACCCTATATTGGTCCGGGCTCCTTTGAAGAATAGACCAACTGCCATTCTGTCAGACAGGTCGTAAAATGCGACCGATTGCCTATGCGAGTCACTACCATCGTGGTACTCGCCCGGGCCTGGTACCACCGCTTTATCCATTCCTGCCGCAATAGCGTCAGTGCTTGTCACTGTCGTGTTCCAGTTTGGAGGGTAAAGTAGCCGATAAACTTATGCATGTGGCGGTATACCTCGCTACAAGATAGCAATGTATCATTAACATCTTTGGTGTCTAAAGGCGATGGTTTACTCTTTCCATCAGGAAACCCATCTGCTCGCTTGTTATCTATACCTGGCAGAATGTCAGTTTTTTTATATCATAATATTAAAAAAAATTGTCATTCTGCCAGGTAGATCGTAAAAAGCACCTGATTAGGTATACCTGTCACTATCATCGTGACTACTAGGTGTTAAAGTACCGCAACATCTCACCTGAGTATTTTATACCACCACCTTACTATACCTGCTGTTAAATTAAAGTTATGTAAGTGGCATTAACAACTTGCCATACAGATAACAACGCACTATTAACACTTTGGGTGTCTATAGGCCTTGCATTTTTCCATCAAGAGAGCCATCTGCTTGTTTACCATCTTATAATATAAAAAAGGCAGAGGTGAATAAAAGTTTCTTAAGTCCGACTATCTTAAAAAATACGCGTTTAAACAAACAAACTTATTAATTACTAAATAAAAACTGTAGGGTGACAATGTTTGCTTGACCTCATCGATACAACTAAATCTACCGATAACTTGAAAAGTATTTGTTATTTTTGTTTTATTTGTTTTTTTTTTAATTACTTAATTTAACGATTAGATATTTGTCCCATAATGTGATAGGTAGCAAACCTATCGCCAACCAGGCACTTATCGAAACCCGGGAAACGTTGTTTTTATCACAAAACTGATTTTTTGAATTTCCTCAGTTGAATTGCTCATGAGGTCAACACCGACGCCAGACTACTAGACTACAGAGGCGTCAAATAAAAAAATTAACAAAACACACAACCGCGCATTTGACACTCGTCATAATATTAATACATATACTTCTTTGTTTATGATTTAAAGTCTGTTGTCAAAAACCATTAAGTATATTACATCCAGAAGATGCTTAAAAAAGTGAAACCGGTCGAGTAGTATATCAAAAATCTAATATATAAAATTTTCGTGTCGCGGTATTTGTGGTTAAACTCCTCCGAAACGGCTTTCCCGATTGTCGTGAAATTTTGTGTGCATATTGGGTAAGTCTGAGAATCGGACAACATCTATTTTTCATCCCCCTAAATGTTAAGGGTAATCCACCCCTAATTTTTTTTTCAATTTTAGATTAAAAAAAATATTTTTTTTATGATTCAGCATTGAAAAATATATATAACCCTTAATTTTTAACCCTCTACGATTAACCCCTATTTTGTAATTAAATAATTTATATGGCAAAACAACGTTTGCCGGGTCAGCTAGTATATGAATAAAAGTGAAATTTAAGTATAAGTGCAATAGTATACTGGAGACTAATTACATTAGTCAATCTACATACTTGTGATATTTGAGCAACGCACATATAGACACCTCTCACTGACGCGATATCTTGGAATGGTTCGGGACAGTTTGTTCCGCACCAGTCCGAGATATCGCGTCCGTGAGAGGTGTCTATGTTTGCTATGCTCGAATATTACTTGTATGTAACATTGACTTCTGTTAGTCTCTAAGTATTCTATAGTAATAGTGTCTAATAACAATGGAAATTCACCAAGTGCCGACGACGGAAAGTATAGAATATATCTGTTGTCAAACTTTACAAGAAATTCAAATATAGCCTATGACCGAATTACGGTCGAATTTCAATCGCTAGTTAAAATCAAAATCAAAAAACGTTTTATTAAAATAAACCTTTAGAGTCACTTTTGACGAGTCAGCATTTTAAAAACTACTACCAAATCGGAACGCAGCCACACACTGAGAATATGCGGCGGAAGAAACTCAGCGGGCTTGTTTTTAGGGTTCCGAAGTAAACTAAAAACCCTTATATTTTCGCTATATACGTCCGTCCGTTTGAACGATAAATCAGAGACCCTTATTACTAGAACTCTGCACTTTGGCACGAATTAGTCACGTCAACAAAGTGGTAACACAAAGTCTTGAAAAATATTTTTTTTCAGGGTAGCTCCCCTACATGTAAAGTGGGGATGTTATTTTTTTTCTCATGTACCCCATTTTCTAGGGTATCGTTTGATAGGATTTTAAAAAATATTGAAGGTTTGTAAAGACTCGTTTGTAAAGTATTAAGCTTCCAAATGTTAATTTTTGTTAGAGTCAAATATCCTCCTCCTCCCCTCCCCCACGCAGGTTATACGGGTGGTTTTGGGGGTGCGAAAAAAATCATGGTAGTGGTAAATATAAAGGAATTAAAAGGAAAACTAACACGGATTAGAAGGCTTTACAAGTTTTTGAGTAATAGTCGACCAATTTATAACATGTACTTAGAGAAGTTTTTATTGGCGGTGAACCTGTGGTGTGGATATATATTAGTTATTGACGTTGAATAGCTTAAAATATGGTCATACTATTAATCTATAAAACCCACTTCTTAGTCCGCATTATTGTGATAGACAACTTCAGAACCTCACATTGCGCCACTCAAATAAATACGTTACAATTCATACTAATATTATAAATGGGAGTGTGTGTTTGTTTGCTTGTCCGTATTTCACAGCAAAACGGAGCGATGAATTGACGTGATTTTTTAAGTGGAGACAGTTGAAGGGATGGACAGTGGCATAGGCTACTTTTTGTCTCTTTCTAACCCACCACTTCCCTAAAACAAATTTAACTCGAGCGAAACCGCGCGTAAAAACTAGTATTATAATAATTGTTTAATATAGCAATTAATCCTAGGCTTATTTATCTGCTAAATAATCAGAGATTTTATAATACCCTTTTTTACACAGTTTTGTTTGGACACATTTTTTAAATTTGTTTATTGGTAGATATTAATAAGCAAACAAAAAATTATAATAAAGATTTAACTTATTGAAATATCTATATTGGAAAGGTAAATTCAATAAGTAATTCTATCGGGGTGAATTTCGTCATATCGTTATCAGCCATTAGATTCACTGAATAATGGCGGTTGGGAACCTGTAATATATTTAGGAGGCGGTCATAAATTAGAATTAATAACCCACTGGTATTAACGATTGTCATCAATTGCTTTAACTAGATACTATCAGCGATGTCGACTGTAATTCTATTACATCTAATATTTATGACGAAAATTTATATTAGTTTTAAACAAGGATTTAAAACGTTATCAGATAACAGAACTTATTTTACGATGCTTAACGTTATAACTGTAGCGATACCTCAGGAACAAAATTATTTTCAAACACTACATGTTTTGCTACTCAAATAGTAGAACGAAAATGTTAACGCTAAATAATGTTTTAATATCGATATAATATATGCGCGTTTCAGCCTTTTCGTGATTGGTTTTCCACGTTTCATGCTGTTTCGTGATTGGTTCGCCAACTAGTGCTGGAAAACAATGTCATAATACCATATACCATATAATATTAATTCGCAGTTTATAACAGAACGTAATGAATAACGTTTTTGAATAGTAACAAATTTTGTATCATATTTGGATAACGCTATGCTTGAAAATAACGTTACGTCATGCCGTGAGCAATAACGTTACCACAAAAAACCGATATTTTAATACTTGGTTTTAAATTTATAGTGTTTTGTATTAATTTACCCATTTTTGGTACCATGTCTTAGAATGTAGATCTAGTGTAAAATCTACACTACATCTTGTTATAGTACTGCCTTACCTATTGTACCATCATTATGCTTGTCACAGTCGTACTTGGCTGAAAGCTTGTTTTCGCAACTCTGCATTCTATTACAGTATCAAAACCGCGCGTTCTAGCGATTTCATCGATATTGCATCGCAATTTCGCTGCTTTCTACGTTCAAACGCGTTGTTGGATTAGGTTGGCAGTAGTGTTGCCGTTTAATAAAATATGACTATCCTTTGTGTTTAGGTACACACGATTTGTAAAAGTATTGTTTGAAAATGATAAATTTAAAACTGATATTTTTCTTTTTCCTTTTAAAACAGTAGTAGTAACAAAAGTCGGCTGTAATATAAAAAATACTGATCTAAACTTTAGGTTCTTCGTTTAATGACATTGACATTACGCCGTAAACTAGCTTCCAAATATTACAAAAGCTCTTTACTTCATTCTTGAATTTTAAAAGATTTCGTTCACCTTTTCGTAAGATATGAAATAATTAATGATGCTCTCCAAAAGTAAGAACCGAACTAGTTATTGGATGCAACCTTCGACGCGATTAATATTTTTACTTTATCAATAAAAAAGCAGTAGTGCAGTTTCATTATATATGGGGCACACTAAAAGTTTTGCACTTCTAGCTAATCGGAACTAATTGAATTTCGAATGTTATATTTTTAAACGTTGCAACCTTCTTAGTAATAAAAAAAACAATTGGCGGGAAATCATTTATCAATTGCTTTTTTATCACACATCAAAGTTCTACGTACGCAACGAAAATGGAATTACGTCGAAAAGATTTTAGAGCGATGATTTTTTATAATTTTAAAAGTTTTCTTTCTCCGCAATACTGTGCCGCTCGTTTTCAAAATGCTTTTGGGAGAGAAGCACCTTGTTTGAGCACTGGGAGGCGATGGTTTGCTGAATTTGAGAGAGGTCGAGTTTCTTTACATGACGAATTTCGTGAAGGGCGGCCTTCAACTGCCGTCAACGAAAATAATCTGGCTACTGTTAAGCGGTTAATTGAAGAAAACCCCCGGATTACCTATGAGACAATTTGAGGACTATTGAGGATTGGTATGAGATAAATTCAGAAAATTTTACACGAAGAATTGAAAGTTCGGAAACTTTGTTTTCGTTGGATCCCTCATGAACTGACAGCGGAGCAGAAGTGGGCTCGCATGGAATGGTGCTCACAGATGCTACTGAAGTCGACCACGGTACATTCTAATGCTGTTTATGACATTATCACAGGAGACGAAACGTGGATTTATTGTTTTGAACCCAAAAAAAACAGCAATCTTATGAATGGGTGTTTGAAATGAGAACAGGCCAACAAAAGTGAGACAGGTGAGAAACGTTGGTAAAAAAATGATCGCGTTTTTTTCTCAGCTACGGGTCCCATCTGTACAATTCCACTTGAAAATCAAAAGAGTGTTAATGCCGAGTGATATTCTATCATTTGTTTACCCAGGGTGTTAGAAAAAGTTCGCGAAAGACGACTCAAAAGCCTCATTCTCCTACACCATAATAACGCTTCTTCACACACGGCCAAGAAACAAAGTCATTTTTAGCTTCCGAAAAAGTACATCTCGTCACTCATCCTGCGCATAGCCCTGACCTAGCACCCTATGATTTCTGTATTTTAAGAGGTTTTACTTTAACCAACTCCAAAGAGGAGGTAGCGTTCAATCAACACGTAGAAAACATGCCTTCAGATCTGTGGTCCTCCTGTTTTAAAAAATGGTTCGATCGTATGAAAAAATGTTTAAAATGTAAAGGAAATTATTTTGAAAAGCAATAAACATAATATATTGATTATAACATGTTGTTTTTTTAAGTTACGCAAAACTTATAGTGTGACCTACGTAATTCATACTGAGGGTACAGCTTCGTCAAAATTCAGTACAACTCCAAGTCTCATTCCGCAGAAGTCAAATACGCGACCGGCATCTGAATGTGTGCGGGGTGTAGCGATCGGCCGCGGTATCGAGCTTCCGAATAGCGACTCAATCGCTGCATTTAGTGTTTTTAAGTGTGCGGTGTGGAGCGTTTGATCGCTGCATTTATATAAGCGACTTAATCGCCGTTTACCGATGAAGAAGTAACATGTGTGCTGTGTCTCTTACAGCTAAAGTCCGTTGTCAAACTTAGAAGATATTTTATTCTTTAGTCTATGGTTAAATGGATTCATATAATAATGACCAATTTACGACCACAGGTAATCGCTAGTCATAGGGCTAGGATGGTTGATCCTAATTCTTGGGTAACTTGTTAAAATACAGATATATCACGGTAAATGCAGGAGAATTTAGCCTTACCTTGAAGCGGCACTGTAAAGGTACTTGTGACGATGTCTTCGTTTTCTCCTTTTTTGTTAACCAATACAAATATAGACACCACCAGGAGTTTGACCAGTTCACATAAATGTATAAATAAATACTTCGATAGCCACCGACCGTTTTAAACTTAATTGTTACTTAGTGATGTCGCGTATTGCAACCGCTGCACGCTGCCGAGAGTTTTGCAAGTAAATTGCGTAGGGCGCTTCCATGACGTCAGCCATCAAGTTTTTTTGTGACCTACCCTTCAAACTAACCTTTGATATAAATACCCGAACACTGGCATAATACGTGAAGCAAACACTTTGTACCCCATTTTAAAAACGAACGGTAGAGTATGAAATTTGATACCGTTAAACTTTACATAACAGAAGATTACAGAAACCTAATATTAAAAAAATACGTATAAGAAAAAAAGTAATATATTACCCACCAAACCATTCGCTTGTTATACATGCGCATATATATGTTATTTCGTTTCTGGTAAAAAATTATTGCTATTACACTTACTCTTCCATTAAATTAAAACAATTTTAATTTAACGGAACAGTAAGTGCTATATAATAGAAATGGTGGAATTATCATTTCAACTACGTCAATCCTGTGTCCTCTAGTTCTCGTGTCTATAAAAATAACGTGAGGAAAAGCACAAATTTGTACATCCCTAATAAATAATAAATGCGAAGTTCAGTTTGTTTGTTTGCTTGTTTGTTACGCTTTCGTGGCTAAACTGCTCAGTCGATTTTAAGTAAATTTGACACGGATAGTTGAAGATCCAGGCTGTAACATATGCTAACTTATTTCTCATAAATCAACACCTAAAAGGCTTAAAATAGAGGATGTAAATTTGTATGAAAATCTATATCAACTACAATGTTAATCTACCTGCGGCCGAAGCTGCGCGGTTTTGCTTATTTATACACATAAATAAAATTAAAGTGTCTGTCTGAGATTTCAAAATTACTACGAATAGGTTGTTGAAAGTACAGTATGTTATATTTACGATATTTATACCTCAACAACATTTTTTAAATTTCTATTTGTATGTCTGTCATTCTATTCGTACGGGGTAATCTCTGGAACGGCTGGACCAATTTATAGAATAGAACATTAAATACTTTATACCCGAGTGAGCAAAAGGAAGTAATGCTTTTGGATCACGCGAACGAAGTCACGAGTAATAGCAATAGCTAGCAGTGAATTAAAAAGCAGAATTTCATTTTATCAAAGAAGTGTTAGGGATTCCGCTTAACCACAAGTACTAGCTGGCCAGGTGTGGCGCACATGTGTGATTTATGCACCTGTTATTGTGAGACAATGACGTCATTATTAATAACAATGGACAAATAAAAATAAAGAATAGTATAAATAGGTGGCGATAAGATGTTTTCCATTTATTGTAATTCTATCGTTTTTTGAGGAAAAATATACTGTGCATGTAGAAGTGATATAAGAGTTTTGTGCGGCCAAACTGCATCTCGATTATAGAAGTTATATACGTGGTAATCGCAACTAAATTTTCTGCAGCAATTTAACTGTATTTTGAGAAACTAAAGCTTTCTTAATATCTCATAATTCACATCAAAAATACGTCAAAACTTTATAATCCAACCAGACAAAGCATTTGGTCGCTATTGATAAACCAGCGAAGGAGCCTTTCGGGGTCACTGACAAATGGATTTGGCTGTGTAATCTTCAATGGGTTTTAGGGTCAGCCCTTTCAAAGGGTGTAAATGATCTAAAATATCACACAATCTGGGGCGCTACCTTCTTTAAGCGTGCTCGAAATTAGTTTAAATTTAATGCTTTATTCAACTTTGATTTTTAAACATTTCCGATAAACATAGATTAATTTTATCAAGTTTTAAGGACACTCATGCAAGTGAAATTTATTCTACCCCATGTTAGTATGGGTCCTCTTTTAAGAATAGATCAACGGCCATTCTGCTAGGCAGTTTTTAAAAGGTTTACAATCGGCTATACCTGGTACTACCATCGTGACTTTTTCTTATATCATAAGATAGTAAACAAGCAGATGGGTCTGCTGATGGAAAGAGTCAACCATCGCCGATAGACACTAAAGATGTTAATGGTGCGTTGCCATTTTGGGGCAAGGTCTAATGCCACATGCATAAGCTTATCGGCTACCTTACCCTCCAAACCGGAACACAAGCACTGACGCAATTGCGGCAGGACTAGGTAAGGCCGTGATACCAGACCCGGGCGAGACAAAGCAGAACTCTACACGTAGTAGTCACGATGTTGTTGGCTGTTGGCCTATACTTTAATTTGGCCTATACTTTAAAGGAGTCTGGAACCAACAAGCTGGTCGATTTCCGTATCGTCTTGCCCGAATATTTGGTATTACTGCCTTAGCTATTCTTGCCACAATAGCAATCATTGCAATGTTTCGGTTCGTGGGAGGCGGTAGACTTCTGTATGTAGTAAAGGGTGGAAAATTGGCTAAATATTACACTTCTTACTTCGTTACTACTACCACTTTAACAATTCCTGCCACATCAGCGTCAATGCTTGTCACTGCCATGTTCCGGTTTGCATGTGGCATTGCCATTCCGCCATATGGCTAGTAACGCATCATTAACATCTTTGGTCTATAGGAAATGGTTGTCCCTTTCTATCTGATGAACCATGTGTCTGTTTCTATGAAATAAATAAAAGTAATGAATAAAATTATTTTGTATCACCATACAAGGGTATGATCTAACAACAAGATAAGCAAATTTGGCTTCTTGTACAATGCACATGTTACTTAATAATACTTATATAATACAAGAATAAATTTATAAGAAACCTAATTATATTTATCAAATATCCATACTCTCATGATGAATCGCATGATGAAATAAATAAATAAATAAATGATATATATTATGATACTCATACAAATTATCTTGATAGTCTTTCTCGGAAATCAAACACGCGCCCCATCGATTACATAGCAATGGTTGCTTCCTATTCGATCAACAACGGGGCGATATCAATCAATCAATCAATAATTTTTATTCAAAATGAGTATGGACCATAGATTTTTTGAACGTCAGCGATACAAAAGTAATTATAATACAATATTAAACTTGTGATTGAAAAATAAAATCATATAGGTATATTATGTCTGATATGTCATAAATTTCTCAGTTTTACCTTTATAGAAACATCTGTAATCGAGGTGATCTTGCAAGGCAACCCTTCCCAATAAGTTGAAGTGTTTTATGCTCAAAGCAATCAAAAATATACCAAAGTATAAATGTTTAAGCTCGAAAAGTTCAGAAAATAAATGTTTAATCTAATTCAAAACTGTTTCTTTTTGGCTTCGTCATAAAATCATTTGGTTGATATGTCACCAAATCACATCAAAAAACAATTTAACAGGGGCAGTGGCACCAAATTGGACATAAAATTCTACTATCTAGTATTTTAGTGATGTTAGTGACAAATTTATCCTTTGTATTACAAACTGCAAAAGACAGTTTTTTTTAAATATTATATAGCACACAGGCAGATGGCTCTTTTAATGGAAAGTTAAACTTTCGCCAATAAACACAAAAGATGTTAATGGTACGTTGCTATCCGTGTGGCGGATACTTTACCCTCCAAACGGAATATGATTATGAGAAGCAACTATGTTATTGCGGCAGGAACAGGTAAGGTGGTAGAACCAAATATCCGGGTGAGACGTTGCGGAACTCTACCACCTAGTAGTCACCATGATAGTGACACGTACAGCCAATCGGTCGCCTTTTACGACCTGCCTGGCAGACCGTCAATTGGTCTATTCTTCAAAGGAGCCCGGACAGTACGGGGAAAATTATTATTATAAAGATTTATCATCCCATGCAATAAAAACACCCAAAATATGTTTTATTTGCATTTTATTATAAAATAGTATGTTTATTTTTAAGGGTCAACAAAATAACAGCTTAATTACAGGATCGGAGCTCGTGTGTCATGCTCCTGTCATTTATCACGGCCGGTCGACATGACGTCGGATAGATGGGATTATCAATTGCGAGTCACTCTCACATAATTATATCGTGGGTCATAAGTCATTAAGGGGTTTTTAGTGCGGTTAAACATGCGAGGGTTAATAAATACATTCTTTGAGAGAAAATCTGTTTCTTTTGCGATAAAAATTAAAAAAAAAACTGTTTGTAACATGGCTTAATTACTTTCCTTCTTTTCTGTGTTGGATTTGGTCTTTTTTATGAATCATATCATCTCCTTTTCTATAAGCCATATCGTAAAAAGTGAACAATAATTGTTAATGTCATTTTTTTAAATTTTGAGGGTAAGTCGTCCGGTAAATTTATGTGATGAGGAAAACCGCTGTCATATGAATAGTAACGCATCATTAATAACTGCTATGGTGTCTATAGATGATGGTTGCCTCTTTCTATCAGGAGAGCCATCTACTTTTTTTGCTATCTTTTGATATAAAACTTTGACTACCTGTTTTTTGCCGTGTAGTTTATTCAAATGAACGATTAGTCAAACTTTTTACTATTGATGACGACAGAGCACTTGCAAGGTTGGATAATGCATTTTAAATATGTTTTATAATGTTTTAAAAACAATGTTTTTTTGAGTCTAAAATAGCCTCAATGTCTGAAAAGCCATAACCATGCATTGTGTAGGCACTTCTTGGCCGCAATGCTCATCGTTAAATCAATTTCCGGGAGCTGCTTTCGAATTGATATGACTTAGAAATCTTTAAGATAAGAGTTTATTTATGCTTATTCTTAAAAAGTCGGCAACACAACTACAAGACCACTAATATTACGGATGACCATAGACACTGATTATAATTTGCTATCAAATGAGAAAATTCTATGTTATAAAAGACACAAAGAAACCATGATATGTCTAAACATACATAATTGTTGTACCCTAAAAAGATACACTCTTTGGGATCAAAAAATGGCCGAAAAACTGCTGAACGTAACCAGTAAACTGAATGTGAAAACATTTCTAAATATAGACGTACAGCGTCTATGCATATAGCATTTATTGCCGAAGGAAAATATTGTATAACTAAACTTGTCCCATGAAGTTTTCGAGTTAATTGTTAACCCGAAACTGTGTTAGCTTGTAAAATGGAGTAATGGTTTGCTGGCATTAGTTTTATGATACGGGGGCTGTTCACACTTACACGGTGTATGTCTTTTTGATCTATAGAACAATAGTTAATAATTCGTGTACGTTAGGTCTCCCTTTGAAGAATCCGCCGTTCTGCCAGGTATTTCTTAAGAGGTGAACGATTGCCTATGCAAATCATGGCGACTAGATGGTAGAGTTCTGCATTTTCTCGCCCGGGTCTAGTACCACCGCCTTACCTATTTCTGCTGCAATAGCGTTAGTTCTTATAACTGTAGTGTTCCCATTTCAAGTATAAGGTAACCGGCAAATTCACGCACGTATCATTAAGTCATGATAGCAACGCACCATTAACATCTTTGTTGTCTATAGGCGTTGGTTGTCTCTTTCCATCAGAAGAGTCACCTTTTCATGGAAAGAGACAACTATAGAGACAACTGGGTGGTAGAGTTCTTCATGGTCTCGCCCGGGTCTAGTACCACCACCTTGTTTATTCCTGCCGCAAGAGCGTCATTACTTGTCACTGTTGTATTCCGGTTTGGAGGGTAAGGTAGGCGGTAAACTTATGCACGTGGCATTAGACCTCGCCAAAAGATAGCAACGCACCATTAACGCCTTTGATGTCTATAGGCGATGGACATGGAAATGTCTATGGAACATATAACATCTGTTTGTTTGCTATCTTATGATATAAAAAAACTGCTTGTTTGCTATCTAATGACATGAAAAAAGTTAAATGAAAATTTCATTACTCCCTTATTATCCATCATAATATTACAAACAAGCGGATGGCTCTTCTTTCTCCTTTCCATCAGAAAGATATAACACTCGCGGGCTGCGTTCGTGAAACCGCAGTGATATAAAAATGGGAAAGGGCATGCCCTGTTGACTCGTACATATGTAGTATAGCACATTATTCTCATGTACTATGCAGCATTAAATAAAAACTAATATTAAAGGAATAACAGATGAAAGATTACCAAACTCATATACAATGTGAATGTGGACGGATATAGGTAACGGGTGAGGCTAAGACTGACGTATTGTGATCAAATTTGTTGGGTGCTGCTTGACAGTGGTGTCAAGAGTATCCAAAACCGGCGTATTTGCATGATAATAGCTATAAATGTGGTGGAAACTAGGTAAGTCTTTCGAGTCGTGATGTGTGACACCCAATTCTCTTTGCCTACCTTGTAAAGAATTTAGCTTTGTTTCTTAAATATGTGTTTAAGAAACAACTATAGGGCAACTCGGGCAGTTCGCGTAAAATTACAGCGCAGTGACGTTTTATTAGAGAGAAATTGGGAGAACTTAAGTCAGCGTAGTGCCTGGGAGAACTCCATTATCTTGTGGAAGGAGCGTTGGGACTCTTAAGCGCTTCTGATCGCGTAGATGATCGCATTGCAGCAAGCATAGAACCTGATTACGTCGTCTTAGAGATGTACACATTACAGGGCACAGTTGCGGGATAGGTCAAGAAACCTAGGCTCAAGCCAGTCGAATTTATGTAGTTGCGGAGAGGCTCCTGAATATAGGGATCACGCTTCGTTGCGCTATAGATTGTATGAGTAGAGAGTTAGACAAAATCATTAGAGAAGGAATGACAGGACCAATATACTTTCAGAACCTTATGCTTTTGGAGACGCACTTTGGCAGGTTCAATGAGTTTTGTAAAGCGTGACATCAAACTAAAAATGTGGAAGATTAAATTACGTTCAGTTTCGCGGTCATTTGGAAGGCAAGGCTCAATTAGCATCTAAAAAACTCGGTGTGCTCAGCAGAGCGAGGCAGTACTTTTTGCCGGCCCATCGCCTTCAACTTTATAAGGCACAGATTCGGCCTCACATGGAGTACTGTTCTCATCTCTGGGCCGGAGCTCCCCAATACCAGCTTCTTCCTCTTGATCGCATACAGCGTAGAGCGGTTCGAATCGTTGACGACCAGGCTATTTCGGAACAGCTCGACTCTTTGGCATTACGCAGAGATGTAGGTTCACTCTGCGTCTTCTATCGTCTTTATCATGGGGAGTGTTCCGACGAGTTGTTTGGAATAATTTCTGCCGCCGAATTCCACCATCGGACATCGCGTCAAAATTTAAAGTTCCATCCTCACTATCTCGATGTCTGGAAATCCACAACTGTGTATTTCTCCCAACACTTTTTGCCTCTCACTACTCTGTTATGGAATCAATTACCGGCAGGGGTATTTCCGAACGGATACGACATTAGGACCTTCATGAAAAGAGCTTACTCATTCTTAAAAGGCTGGCAACGCAACTGCAAGACCTCTGGTATTGCAGATGTCCATGGGCGACGGTGATCACTTACCATCAGGTGCACCTCTTGCTCGTTTGCCCCCTCTTCTATAAAATAAATAAATAAATAAATCCCGGTAGTGAGAGTTTTTTTTATGTGATGCTCTGTCCCAGAAGGAATAGAGAGTGAATCTAAAGGCATGGAAAAAATGTAGGAAGCGAAGTGAACATACACGTGAGAGTGAACAATAAAACATTCCCAGTGCATCTCCCGCGATTTGGTACAAACCGTATGATCGAAAGGTCTTTTTAAAAAAATATTGAGTTAACAGACAGGCAGCTCACCTGATGGGAAGTGATCACCGCTACCCACAGACAACAAAATAGAGGTATTGCAGTTGCGTTGCTGGCCTTTTGGCCATAGGTTGGTAATGGGTTTCCTATATTCTCCCCCAAGTTAATGAAAGAGTCCCAGCGGAACTTTTCTTTGTTGTAAATTTTTTTCTGTTTGTTTTTTTTTTTTAAATTAAAAGGCAAATGGTATAAAACAGCAATTAGACCCGCTATTCTTTATCGTGCAGAATGTTGGGCAGCCACAAAACAACACCTGTCTAAACGGCAATCGGCAGAAATGCGCATGTTACGATGGTCAGCGGGAGTCACATTGTTGGACAAAGTACGCAATGTCTATATTCGAGGAAGCTACAAAGTTGCGCCCATCGCCGACAAGGTAAAAGAACGGCGTATTCGATCGTATGGGCACATGCTTCGTCGCCCCGAAGACCATATAGTTAAAAAAGCACTATACCTGCCGACAACGGTACGGCGCCGTGGAAGACCCCCCGCCACCTGGCTGGTGACAGTCGAGAGGGACCTGAAAGAAAGCAAAATTGACACCACTGCTGCTCAGAACAGAGAAATATGGACGAAGCAGATAAGGAGAGTCGACCCCAGATAATGGGAAATGGCTTAGGACATAATAATGTTTTTTTTTAAATTAAACAATAGTTTTCAAAATGGTAATCATTTATTTACTGTTTTGTTACATTATAATTTTATCTATATTCTGTCTTTATATCTACAAATAAAACTTATAAAGTCGTCGCACTTTATTTATGCTCATTTGAAAAAACCCAGCGCTTTCGAAAAAGTCATTGATAGAAAGTTTGTTAGACCATCAAAACAAAGTCACTAATGATGTTTCTATATAATACGTATGTGACATATATTGTGATGTCTCGTGAACTATTAAGAAGAGTAATATTTTACGAATAAGTTTGAATTCCCCCCGTGTACAATCCATCGAGCATTTCGTCGAGTGTACGAAAGTTCCCCAGAGCGCACTTTATTACAACGATCGCTCGTTATAAAAGAATTTTAACAATGATCTATAACCTTATGAAATAAATTATGCTAATATGATCCCACCTTTATATTACAGGAATACTAGCTGTTTTCTTTGATTTTATCTGAGTGATTAAGTTTTATTATATTTTTTATTTTATTAGATAGTAAACAAGCAGAGTGCTCTCCTGATGGAATATGTAACCATCTTCTATAGACACCTTAGATGTTAATAGTGCGTTGCTACCCGTGTGCCGGGATGGCAATGCCATATGCAAACTGGAACAACGTAGGACCTAAGCCGGAATATTACAATGATAAGGTCGATGGTATTGCGGCAGGAATTGGCAAGGCAGTGAAAGCCGGCCGAGACGCTACAGAAAACTACCGAGTAATTAGGACTAAGAATTTTAGTGATACACTTTTTATTATCTTTTGAGAGAAGCGACGCAGCAAATATTGATCCAGGCATTACTCTTCGAACTTTCCGCCGTGTTGGTGCCGGCCTCCTTTAAAGAATAGGCCAACTGCCGTTCTGCCAGGCAGGTTGTAAAAGGTGACCGATTGGCTATCGAGTCACTACCATCGTGGCTACTAGGTGGTAGAGTTCTGCATTGTCTCGCCCGGGTCTGGTACCACCGCCTTACCTATTCTTGCCGCAATAGCGTCAGTGCTTGTCGCTTTCGTGTTCCGGTTTGGAAGGTAAGGTAGCCGGTAAACTTATGCATGTGGCATTAGACCTCGCCACAAGATAGCAACGCACCATTAACATCTTTGGTGTCTATAGGCGATGGTTGACTCTTTCCATCAGGAGACCCATTTGCTTGTTTGCTATCTTATGATACAAAAAAAAGGATGCCTGGGTCAACATGGAGAAATACTCTTGACACTACTTTCGGACCGCATTCGACAAATTTATACATGGTTTGTCAGTTTTGGTTTTTCCCGGTACTTACATCCATATTAGTTTATTAAATATACAGCGTATAAGGGACGGTCTACCGAAAGTTGAAACCATGGATTTGGACCGTGTTTTTGAGACGAAACCCATTGGAAATTTGTGTTGAAAATTCTTAATTGTTTGGCGATTGTTATACTCTTCCTCTTGATCGCGTCTCTGCGTCTTCTATCGTCTTTATCATGGGGAGTGTTCCGACGAGTTGTTTGGAATAATTCCTGCCGCCGAATTCCACACGCGTCAAAATTTAAAGTTCCAACCTCACCATCTCGATGTCTGGAAATCCACAACTGTGCGTTTCTCCCAACACTTTTTGCCTCGCACTACTCTGTTGTGGAATCAAATACCGGCAGGGGTATTTCCGAACGGATACGACATAGGGACCTTCAATAAAAGAGCTTACTCATTCTTAAAAGGCCGACAACGCAACTGCAAGACCTCTGGTATTGCAGATGTCCATGGGCGGCGGTGATCACTTACCATCAGGTGCACCTCTTGCTCGTTTGCCCCCTCTTCTATATAAAAAAAAATACTAATTTTGTATAATTGATTTATTTTATTATTATAATTGATTTGACCGCCCCGTTGGTCGAGTGGTTAGCGACCCTGACTACGCAATCAACGGGGCTTGGGTTCGATCCCCGACGAGGACAAGCATTTGTGTGATGAGCATAAATGTTTGTATTTCCGGGTTTGGGTGTTTATTATGTATGTAAAAGTATTTATACATGTATTTCTATGTATTAGTATCGTTGACTAACACCCATAACACAAGCAAATAATTTGCTTACTTTGGGGTTAGATCAATAAGGGTAATTTGTCCCGTGAATATTTATTTATTAATTAATTTATTTATTCTAATCTATATTAATATTATATTTTTTAGTTTGAATGTTAGGATGGATGTTTGTTTATCAATCACGCAAAACTACTGAAGAGATTTGGATGAAATTTAGCAAACAGGTACATGATAACACACAGGTACAGGTAGGTAGAGAAATAGCATACATACTACTTTTTATCCCGAAAAAAAAAGTTGTTCCCGCGGGATTCACCAAAACTTTTATAATGCAGCGGGCTGCACGCTGCATTTTGTACTCTATAATACTTATTCTAAAAAACATTGATATAAGATATTTTATATCAATGAAAAAAAAGTGAAATTCTAGAAAAAACACAAAATAATCAATGAATTATGCACCACAAAATATATACGGCTGGTTTAAAAATTCCGAAGGCGTGAATAGTTGGAGCAATGTTCGCTTTACATTTCGTGATGTCAAAATAAGAAAATAAAATTCATAAAACGTAAATTTTGCATTTTCCATAAATGACTAAAACGTAAAAATGGCACGTTTTCTTAAATTTTCGGTAGACCGTTCCTTACCGCTATTTTTTGGCAATTCTTTCTACATATTTTGAATTTCTTAAAAGTCGGCAGCGCATTTCCTTTTATGCTGTAGATGTCCATGGTCATCGGTGACCGCTCCCCATCAGGCGGCCCGTCTGCTCATCTGCCAGCTCATCATATTAAAAAAATATCTGAACAGCTGTTAAGATGTCCATTTCTTATTTTTTTTTGATATTTTCTCTCTAATTAATTCTACTCGCAGTTCCCGGACCAACCTGGGGAAAAAGTTGGACTGGCTTGGACTATGATATAAAATAATATTTTATATCATAAGATAGCAAACAAGCAGAAAGCTCTCTTAATGGAAAGATACAACCATCGTCTATAGACACCAAAAATATTAACGGTGGACAGACAGATATTGGTCTATTCTTCGAACGGGATCTTTACCAACATGTGGTATATCGATAGGTATAAGTATTATTAAGTCTCAGTTATAGTAAGAACTATTAGTGTTATGTTTTGAATATTAATAATAGATGTTTTTTAAAATGAGACGGTTTCCCGTTCAAAATATTGGCAATATTTAAAATTTGTACATTTTATATGATTATTCTGGCAACAGATATATAATGTGAGGTTTCGGTCAGCCGCATAAGCTGGCATTCTATTTAGTGAAGTGCTCAAAGTAGGTTGTCTGCCAATTACGATTAATAAGATTATTATGTTATTAATAATATTTTACACATAATTTGTGGACTAGAGGAAGTAAATGATTAAACGAACTTATGTTTATAATTGTTAATAGGTAGAGTTTTGTAGTGATATGAAATCAGTTGGTGTATGTATACGGAGAAAAGTTTAGTTGGTATACGATAGTAATACACATATTTATCTATGGTATACGGAAGAAGTAAAGAAATTGGTTAAGACTTGCATTTTATTCTCATATTAGTGTGTTTCTTTAACACAGATTATTCGATACCAAGAAATCTTTTGCATCCATAAAATATATCCTAGTAGAATGAAAACTAACAAACAAAACGAACAGATAATAGGTAAACTACGTGCAAAGACCTACAAAAACATTTTTTGTAGGTCTTTGGCTACGTGAAGCAATTTTCATGGTAGACAAAAAAAAACTAAACAGAACTGACTTTTTGACCACCCTCTTGGTCGATTAGTTAGTAACCCTGACTACGTAATCGACGGGGCTTGTTTCGATCCCCGACGGGGACAAGCATTTGTGTGATGAGCATGAATATTTCTATTTCCGGGTTTGGGTGTTTATTAAATATATTCCAATATTTCTATACGTATTTCTATGTATTAGTATCTTGCACAGGTGTCAATCGCCCACAACACAAGCTAATAATTTGCTTACTTTGGGGTTAGATAAATAAGTGTAATTTGTCCTGCAAAAAAAACTATATAGTCACTACAATGTATGTACTGAACACTGTCATTCACTTAAAATACAGATCAGTTCCGTTACACCGATATCTTGCTCGGAAAATCCCCAAACAACCGTAGATGAAGGCCATGGATTCGTGCTTCGCATTCAATATGGGCTTAATACGGCCTGAGTACTCGAGAACGCCGCGCTTGGAAATTCCTATTGTCTTAATTTATACTTATAACAGCAAATCGCATGGTTACTGTTATATTAAATTATCTCTCAAAGTTATCAGTCATTTGCAGATATGATAAAGTTGTTTGCTATCTTTTTTTTAAATATATATCATAAGATAGCAAACAAACAAATGGGTCTCCCGATAGAAAGAGTCAACCATCGCCTATAGATACCAAATATGTTAATGGTGCGTTGCTATCTTGTGGCGAGGTCTAATGCCACATGCATAAGTTTACCGGCTACCTTACCCTCCAAACCGCAACACGACAGCGACAAGCACTGACGCTATTGCGGCAGGAATAGGTAAGGCGGTGGTACCAGACCCGGACGAGACAATGCAGAACTCTACCACCTAGTAGCCACGATGGTATCTTACGATATAAAAAAAAATTAAGTACCGCTGACACTATCAATTTTATGTTATTGGGCATTTGCTAATATTTATAATACTTCGTAATAGTAAAATAACTATTTTTCATAAAAAAACTAATTTCAAATAAACTATTTTTTTATATCATAAGATAACAAACAAGTAGATGGTTCTCCTGATGGAAAAACTCAATCATCACTCATAAACACCAAAGATGTTAATCGTGTGGCGAGGTCTAACGCCACATGCATAAGTTTACCGGCTAACTTAGCCTCCCAATCAGAACACGAAAATGACAAGCACTGACGCTATTGCGGCAGGAATAGGTAAGGCGTTGGTACCAGACCCGGGCTAGACAATACAGAACTCTATCACCTATTAGCTACGATGCTAGTGACACGCATAGCCAATCGGTTGCCTTTTACGACCTACCTGGCAGAACGGCAATTGGTCAATTCTTCAAAAGAGTCCGGGACCAACACGGAGCCCTTATTCTTTATTCAGTTATACAAAATTTAAGCACCTTTACTAACATAAAGTGCAGGTGCTTTCACGCAAGATTCGTTATCGTTTAGAATACCATTGTCTGTGTAAGCGTAGTACTAGATTATAAGTGGCTGGTACCAATTTCATTAATTAGCTCGACGTACTTAATTATCTATACATATAATAAAATCCTAGAAAAGTCAATGTATGTCCGGGGTAAACTCAAAAAGTACTTGTAGCGGTAGTGTGGTTACTGTGGCAGAGGCGTATTGCGTGGTGTGTGCCGTCGATACCACTAGGCAAACATAGCGGCAGGACGACACGGCCGCTAGCAATAGACTCCTGTAAGTATTATCAGAAGGTCTCACCAGTTTTGCAGGCGATGCAGGGCGTCTGGAGACTCGGCAGAGGTTTCACGGCAGCTGGCTCGATTATACTTTTGGAGAAAATGAAACACTAGTTCTTGTTTGCAGTAAAAATACGAAGTGTGTTTATTGATCTCTTTGCCCTATATTTATACAATATTCAAAATGCCTAACGGTTAAATTAAAGAGAGAAAGCCTGAGCATTTACAATATTTCAAGTTAAATAATTTGTTGCTAGAACCAAAATTGTTTTTTAAACGGCTTGCCTGGCGCTAAAAATCGAAGCGAAATCTTTCAAACGACGGTCGACGTAAGCGAGCGGTGCGCGCGCGGGGAGTGCGCTCCGCCCAGCGCGCCGGGCTCGCGCCTCGCAGCGCGGCGTCTGATGTCATCAGTCTGCGCTCACGCAGCGGCGGCGTTGGGCGCGGACCTGTTTCGTTGCGACCGGACGCTCCTTCCAGATCGTTCGCTTGGTTTAACGGTTGCCGTGTTGCGTTCTTATAGGAACGGCATGGTGATCGGGTCTTCGTCATCATTAGTCCTTTTCAGGGCTGCACGGTATCTGTGGTCACTTGTCAGTTGGATGTGCCGACTCTCCCCGGGTTGGATCACGAAAAGCCTGGCTGCTGGGCATCTCGTCAATCGCTCTGCCGTGGCTGCTGGTCCTGGCCGATGCATCTGCGGGCTGGTACGGCTGCGCCTCTTCAGTGAATTAAGTGAATAAAGTGCTCTTAAAGTGAAACGGTGTCCGCCGCCATCGTTTCTTTGTTCAGTGATAATTAAAGTGCGTGTTGTTGGTGTTTGATTGCAAATCTTCCCGTAGCTAGTCTTCCTTTGTTGTGTTTGTCTCTTCTTGTTGGTAATCGTCAGGTAACAAGGTTTATAGGTAAATAGGTTTTACGAGGAGGTAAGGTACCAGGAGAATCGGAAGAAATCGGAAATCGTAAGTATCGTAAGTATACAAAAAATATAACTTATTTGACCATCATGGTTAAGGATTAATAAAATAACCATTATGGTTGAAATCTAAGTGTGAGATTCTATGTGTTATTAACCATCATGGTTAGAAGCTATTGGATGCAATAACTGTTATGGTTAAAACGTATGAAAGGGAAGTAAGGAAGGTTAGGGATTTAAATGGACAAAGAGATAATTATCGTGTTTAGGCTCGGAGACGGCTTCCAAAGCCGCTAGAGGGTAAACATCGTAGGTAAAAAGAGATGACCATCGTGGTTAGACACTTAGAATGACCGACATGGTCATAAAGAGATAACCCACGCGGTTAGAGAGAGATAACCATCGTGGTTAGACATTTAGGATGACCGACATGGTCATAAAGAGATAACCCACGCGGTTAGAGAGAGATGACCGTCGTGGTTAGACATCTGATGGTGGTAGCTGATGGTAGTGCTGGCTACCGCCAAAGTACTGCCGGCCCAGTGAAGCGTACTGGTGGCTTGACCAATCTTCCAGACCTGGTCCGCTTCTCAGGTGGTACCAGAGCTGGTGGTGATGGTGGTTCACTAGAAGTCATCGGAGCGTTATTGTTTGCGCAAGTCGTTTGCAAGCTATCGGTTGCTTCGTTTAATACGAAGGCTGGTTTTAAGCGATCAATTGAAATGCATTGCGAGCGCCTTTCAGGCAATAATATTCTGTAGCATTTGTCGTTTCGCTCTAATACTTTGTACGGCCCTTCGTATGACGGTAGTAGGGGTTTCTTGACACCGTCATTTCGAATAAATACATAATCGCTTGATTGCAACTCTTTGTGAATGAATGTTGAGAGACAGTTTGAGTGTGAACTTGCTTCTTGTGGTTTGACTGCATTAATTATTTCGCGTAGTCTGTTTACGTAGTCGATATCGTTTCTAGCCCCGTCTTAGGTTTTGTGTTGAAATAATCGCTGGGTAGCCGTAGGTTCATACCGTAAGTTAATTCGGCAGCGCTTACACCTGTGTCAGTGCGCGGCGCTGCGCGTAAGCCGAACATAACTGTTGATAATTGATCTATCCACGATGTAGATTGTGATAGGCGTGCTTTCAGTGCGTTTTTTAGTGTTCGGTGCCATCTTTCGAGGATGCCGTTACTCTGTGGGTGTCTTGGTGTTGTGTGAATTCGTTTTATTCCCATTGTTTGTAATAGTTTGTTAAATAGCTGTGCTTCAAACTGTCTGCCTTGGTCTGTCGTGATGGTTGAGGTGCATCCGAATCTGCATATCCAGTTTTCATAAACTATTTTTGCTACCGACTCGGCTGTGATGTTATCTGTAGGTATGGCTTCAGTCCATCTGGTCACACGGTCTATCATCGTAACAAGGTATCTGTATCCTTCTTGCGTGGTAGGCAGAGGTCCGACGATATCTACATGTAGGTGTTGAAATCTGTCCGTCGGTGGAAAGGTTCCGGTAGGAGAGCGTGTGTGCCGTTGTACTTTGCATTGTTGGCACTTAATACATTGCTTTGCCCATAGGTTGATGTCAGTATTCATATTTGGCCAGAAATAGCGTTGAGTTATTAGTTTTCTTGTTGTTCTTATACCCGGATGGCTTAAGTTGTGCACTTGAAAAAATATTTCTTCCCTGAATTGTTGTGGGATGTAAGGTCGTATGTTTGACGTAGACATCTCGCAAAATAGCTGTCTTTGCGTGTTGGGAATGTTCAGTTTTTTTATTTTTAGGTTTTCTTGTGCTGCTAATTGTTGAATTGTGGTTAATTCGTTGTTTTGTGCGTCTGCGATTTTCTCGTAATCGATTGTAGGTATAGTGTTAATTTCGTCGATTGGGGATCGGCTAAGCGAGTCTGCGACAACATTTAGGGTTCCGTTGATGTGTCGGATATCTGTTGTGAATTCACTTATGAACATTAGCTGTCTTGCGCGTCTTGGCGTTTCCGACGGTGATGATTTCTTCATCAGTGCGTATGTGAGTGGTTTGTGGTCCGTATAAATTGTTACGTGTTTTCCTTCGAATAACTTGCGGAAGTGCTTGATAGACAATATGTAGATAGCTAGCAATTCTCTATCGAATGTGCTATACCTGCGTTGTGTTGGTGAAAATTTTTTTGAAAAATAAGCTAGCGGTTGCCATCCTTGCTTTGTTTTTTGTTGCAGTACGGATCCTGCTGCTAGGTCGGAAGCGTCTGTAAAAATAGCTAGTGGTGCTTCGTGCGATGGGTGAGCTAATAGTGCGGCGTTTTGAATAGCTTTTTTGCTTTCTTCGAAAGCGTTGATTGCCTCTTCGTTCCAGGTGATCTTTGTTTTGTCTTTTTTCTTGCAGTTGTGTAGAAATGCGTGCAGAGGTGCTTGTATCATTGCTGCATTCGGTATGTGATCACGGTAGAAATTAATCATACCGAGAAATCTGCGTAGTTCTTGCACGTTTGTGGGCTTCGGGAACTTCGTGATGGCGATGACCTTTTCTGGTAAGGGTAGGATTCCATCCTTACTTACTATATGGCCTAGAAATTTGACCTTTTCTTGTCCGAACACACATTTTGATGGGTTAATAGTTATGCCATTTTCTTCGAATATTTTTAGTAGGGTGCGGAGATGTTGACGGTGCTGGTCTTCATCAGCGCTAGCAATTAAAACATCATCGACAAAACAGAAGGAGAAGGGTAGCCCCTGGAGTACCTGGTGCATGAATCTTTGAAAAGTCATGCCCCCATTCTTCAGGCCGGGGCATATTCGTGGAAATTCGTATAATCCCATGGGTGTGATGATCGCCGTCTTCTGTATATCGCTTTTGCGCACCATGACCTGTTGGTATGCTCTATTTAGGTCTAAAGTGGTGAATATGGTCTTGCCGTGAAGCTGGTTAGTGAAGTCTTTCAGCCTAGGGATTGGGTAACGGTCAGGCGTTGTGATGGCATTGAGTCTGCGATAGTCACCGACTAATCTTATTCCTCCTGTCTTCTTTTTCACTATGTGCAACGGTGATGACCATGGGCTCTTGCTTGGTCGGCATAGGCCTTGATCCATCATGTTTTCGAGTTCAGCTTTGACTTCTTTGTATTGGTGAGGTGGAATAGGTCTTGCGCGGCAATGCAGTGGTGGGCCTGATGTTTCAATGTAGTGCTCGACGTTTGTGTTCGGTGATAGCTTCATTGCTGTTAGTCTGGTGATGCCGGGAAATTCTGCTAGTATTTTGTGATATTCGTTATCATTGTTAATAGTTGAAATTGTAGGTAAATTTGATTGTGTGACGTAAGAACTTGTTGCGAGTTTCGTTGTTTGATCGATAAGCTTCCTGTTTTTTATGTCGACTATAAGGTTGTGGTGATTGAGGAAATCTGCTCCGATTATAGGCTTGCTGACCTTTGCAACGATGAATTTCCAGGTGTATGGTCTTCGCAGGTTTAGATCCAGAGTTACTGTTCGTTCGCCGTATGTGGGAATTACGGTGTTGTTTGCTGCGTATAAATTGAATTTTGTAGGTTCCAGTTTTGTCCCTTTTGGTGGTGGTAAAACTGATATGTTCGCACCTGTATCGACTAGGAATTGTAGTGCGGTCTTTTTGTCTTTAACGAATAAGCGGTGTGACTGACCTTCTGCTCTTGATTGTGCTGCGTGGAGCTGTTTCTGTGGTTGCCTAGTGTTGCTGCTGCTGAACGTGCAGGGTTCTGTGCACCTGTAGGCTCTGGCGCCAAAGCGACGGTGATAGCGGCATTCATATGACCGTGTTCTCTCCGTGCTTGTGTGGTACTGTTACAGCGGGATCGGTAGGTGCTGCCGTAGTTGCCGTAGCGTGATCTATAGTACGGTGAGCTCTCTGTGCTTTTGTGGAATGGCGATCTGTATGCGCTGTGACATTGCTGAGGTGTGTGGAGAAGTGCCGAGTAAGCTTTTTGCGCTTTCAGCTCGGCGACTGCTGCGGACAGCCTCTTTATTTCAATGAGGAGAGTTTCTACGTCTTGCGACATTCTGTGCCTTTTTCTGCAGGACTTGTTCAGACTGGCGGATTTTGCTTGCGTTTCCTGTTCAGTCGTGGGTCACCACTGTAGCGGCGGTCCGTACTGCAGCGGATGGCTGTGACCGCTAGCAATTAACTCCTGTCAGAAGGTTGCGTGTTCAAATCACGTCGGGGTCACCACTGTAGCGGTAGTGTGGTTACTGTGGCAGAGGCGTATTGCGTGGTGTGTGCCGTCGATACCACTAGGCAAACATAGCGGCAGGACGACACGGCCGCTAGCAATAGACTCCTGTAAGTATTATCAGAAGGTCTCACCAGTTTTGCAGGCGATGCAGGGCGTCTGGAGACTCGGCAGAGGTTTCACGGCAGCTGGCTCGATTATACTTTTGGAGAAAATGAAACACTAGTTCTTGTTTGCAGTAAAAATACGAAGTGTGTTTATTGATCTCTTTGCCCTATATTTATACAATATTCAAAATGCCTAACGGTTAAATTAAAGAGAGAAAGCCTGAGCATTTACAATATTTCAAGTTAAATAATTTGTTGCTAGAACCAAAATTGTTTTTTAAACGGCTTGCCTGGCGCTAAAAATCGAAGCGAAATCTTTCAAACGACGGTCGACGTAAGCGAGCGGTGCGCGCGCGGGGAGTGCGCTCCGCCCAACGCGCCGGGCTCGCGCCTCGCAGCGCGGCGTCTGATGTCATCAGTCTGCGCTCACGCAGCGGCGGCGTTGGGCGCGGACCTGTTTCGTTGCGACCGGACGCTCCTTCCAGATCGTTCGCTTGGTTTAACGGTTGCCGTGTTGCGTTCTTATAGGAACGGCATGGTGATCGGGTCTTCGTCATCATTAGTCCTTTTCAGGGCTGCACGGTATCTGTGGTCACTTGTCAGTTGGATGTGCCGACTCTCCCCGGGTTGGATCACGAAAAGCCTGGCTGCTGGGCATCTCGTCAATCGCCCTGCCGTGGCTGCTGGTCCTGGCCGATGCATCTGCGGGCTGGTACGGCTGCGCCTCTTCAGTGAATTAAGTGAATAAAGTGCTCTTAAAGTGAAACGGTGTCCGCCGCCATCGTTTCTTTGTTCAGTGATAATTAAAGTGCGTGTTGTTGGTGTTTGATTGCAAATCTTCCCGTAGCTAGTCTTCCTTTGTTGTGTTTGTCTCTTCTTGTTGGTAATCGTCAGGTAACAAGGTTTATAGGTAAATAGGTTTTACGAGGAGGTAAGGTACCAGGAGAATCGGAAGAAATCGGAAATCGTAAGTATACAAAAAATATAACTTATTTGACCATCATGGTTAAGGATTAATAAAATAACCATTATGGTTGAAATCTAAGTGTGAGATTCTATGTGTTATTAACCATCATGGTTAGAAGCTATTGGATGCAATAACTGTTATGGTTAAAACGTATGAAAGGGAAGTAAGGAAGGTTAGGGATTTAAATGGACAAAGAGATAATTATCGTGTTTAGGCTCGGAGACGGCTTCCAAAGCCGCTAGAGGGTAACCATCGTAGGTAGAAAGAGATGACCATCGTGGTTAGACACTTAGAATGACCGACATGGTCATAAAGAGATAACCCACGCGGTTAGAGAGAGATAACCATCGTGGTTAGACATTTAGGATGACCGACATGGTCATAAAGAGATAACCCACGCGGTTAGAGAGAGATGACCGTCGTGGTTAGACATCTGATGGTGGTAGCTGATGGTAGTGCTGGCTACCGCCAAATACTGCATGGATTTACTTCAAATTTTGCATGAATGTTCCTAACAGGTCGGATCAACATATAGGCTACATTTTATAACGCTATCACCTACGGGAGGAGCTGTGCGGAGTAAACGAAATCCGCGCGAACGAAGACGCGGGCAACAGCTAGTTATTTAATAAATTAAAGTCACTTCCTTATAACGCACTGTTTAATAAACAATATATATAGAGCGTGTGTAAAAATTATTAAGTCTAAAAAATTATTTTATGTCTAAATTATTGTGTATTTTTGCTTATTTTTATGTACAGTCTAAAAAAAACGATTCCTAAGATGTGTCAATAAAACATACTGTTTCTAGCACTATCTGTATAGTATTGTAAAGTATACTATTAATTGCTAGTATCTCTATTTATTGAAGAAGCGAGATAAGCCTGCAAGGGTCGTGATGTATTGCACTCGGTTATCTCTCCCTACACCGTAAGAGATTTGGCGTGAATGTATGTATGTATTTTAATTTATAAAAAAAAAACAAATCCACTGCTATCCTATCCTTTTTAAATTATATGACCTATTCAAGACTGTCCCGGGGTATTATTTTTTCAAATACTCCAATAGAATGCTAGTGTTATAGAATATTGTGATCGTTATTGTGAATGTGCCGTAATGAAAGTCGACAGCTGGTGTTTTTATGAGATAATAAACCCGTGTCCATCTTATCTAAGAGGTCTAGAACTACGATAAAAGCGTTAGTGCTTCGTACATCGCTATGTTGAAAATTGTTATATATATTTTTTATTGTTTTAGTTTGGAAATTTTATTGAAAGGAAAATTCAGTGCTCTTTTCTGTCTTTGTAAAGGTTTTAAAGTTTATGTACAGACTGATAAAATTTATTAGGATCTTGTATTCTTTCACAAAATATTTTATTCTTATTGTACTGATAATCTTAATGTGAAAATCTGTCTGTCTATCTGTTATAATTTCATGACCAAACCACTGAACCAATTGTTCTGAAATTTGGAATTGAAATAATTGAAGACCCAAGCTGAGATATAGGCTATGTTTTCAAAAATTAATTATTAACAAGTTGCCATAGTAAGTAAATTTTTTTTTAAAAATTAAATGTATGATATGTTACACTACTGGCGAGCGAATCCACGCGGTTAAGCTAGTGTTAAATAATATGTTCACTTTGAGATATTTATATTTGTTTAAAAACTGACTCAGTTTTTTTGGCTATTATTCAGGCTTTTTTTTACCTAATGTGCAAACTACACATTTTTGAATATTTAGTTATTCTTTTTTAATATTTAATGAAACAAATAAACAAGTATAAATTATGTCTGTAATAAACAATTTAATGCATGAAAAAAATGTTTTAATGTGTTTTAAAATTAAATATTAATAGTAGGGGAGCCCCAAAATAACGCGATGTATTTCGACGTTATTTTGGGGCTTAAGGCGAGGTATTTCGACGCGCGTCCATTCTATAGAAAATGGGTGGCGCGGTATGTTTGGAAACCGCTGGGAAACGTGTTAATTTTCGGATAAATAAATATCGGACATCAGCTAAAAGCTAAAATTTAGCACACTCTTTTTTGTATTTACAACTAAATATCACCATATAAAAATCATGTGGAAGATTAGAAATATGATTAACAAATTATTTGTTTTAGAGATTTTTTAGCTTGTTTTCGGAATTGTATATGATCGAGTACATTCTATAATGTAACAAGTTAGCACATTTCTTAGATTTTATTAGATTATTTAATATCTTCAGGTATATCGTGTTATTTTTGTAAAATTTTTATTTAACAATCAGTACAAAAAAAACGTAATTAAACAAACCATTTTTTTCCCATTTGTCGCGATGCCTCGCTTTAAACTCGACCTCATTGTTGCTTATTTATCCTAGCTTATATATATAGCTTGGGCTCCGTACTAAAAATAATCTAGTTGATTGATAGGCTTATCTAAAATTATTATTTTTTATATCATAAGATAGCAAACCAACAGATGGCTCTTTTGATGAAAAGAGAAACCATCGCCTATAGACACCAAAGATGTTAATGATGGGTTGCTATCCATGTGGCGAGATGACAATGCCACATGCATAAGTCTACCGGCTACCTTACCCCCAAACTGGAACACAACAATATCCAACATTGCGGCAGAAATTGCTAAATTGTAAGCAATTAAATTTTTAAGAGTCACCATTTTTAAGAGTCCAAACTTTTAAAATGTTTCCATGGTATTTTATCGTTGACAATTTCTACATATATTTACAAAAAATACTTACATATTGTCGATAATGACGTTATTTACTCCGTATTGATCCGGACCGCCTTTGACAAAACGCCATCTGCAATTCTGCCAGGTCGTTCATAAAAGGCAAAATATTGGCCTAACTTGTCACTACCATCGTGTCTACTTGGTGGTAGAGTTCTGCAACGGCTGGCTCGGGTCTGGTATCACCGCCTTACCTATTCCTGCCATAGTTCAAATTTGGAAGGTAAGGTAGCCGGTATACTTATTTATGCATGTGACATTGCTATCTCGCCACACGGATAGCAAACCAACTGTAGACAACATCTTTGGTGACTATAGGTGATAGTTTCTCTTTCCATCAGGAGAGCTATCAGCTTGTTTGTTAACAATAAAAAAATTGTTGCGTATGATAATTTTAAGGAACTTGCAATTTGCTGTTGCAAGCATAAATGAAGACAATAGAAATTTTTCAAGCGCGGCGTCCTCGAGTACTCAGGCCGTATTAAGCCCGGATTGAATGTGAAGCACGAATCCATGGCATCGACGGCTGTTTGGGGATTTTCTGAAGAAGATATCGGTGTTGCGGAACTGAGCTGTATTTTTTTCCTTTTATTTCTTTGGCCAGCTTTAAGGCTATTATTTCTTCACTATAGCTTACCTACTCATATTATCTTATTAGTTTGGTTTGTCAGTTTTTGATTAATTAATACATGCATGGATGTAACTTTTTTCGTATCTGATAAATTTATCCTGTGTTAAGCAAACATACTAATGTGAGAATAAAATATTTTAAGATTCAGGCGTCATTTTGCGTAAATCCACAATAAAAAGATGAAATTAAGGTAATTTGATTTGAAAAATTTCCGCAATATCTTATATGATACTAGTGAAACGAAAATTAGTGTTAAATTGGGACAAACTTACCCAAGGTCTGGAAACTTAAAGAAAACTCCAGCGACACCCTTTACCTACGACTACCACACTTTTACCCGTCAGTAGAAAATGCAAATTTTATATTCAACGCACGTTTCACTTCGCAATCGAAGTATCTTCAGGAGTACTCTTTAAAGGGTGAAGCACTGAATGACGTGGGTAAAAGTGTTGTGGCGTGAGTGGAGTATTGAGCCGCTAGAGTTTCTTTTAATTTTCAGACGTTGGTTATGTTTGTTCCATTTCTTATACCGCCTTTTATTTAAAGTGCATTACAGCAGCCACATATAAAATTTTGCTGAAATTTATAAATATCTACCTAATAATCATCTTTGAGATTAAAAGGCACAATTATCAACCCGCCACATAATCCGTGTGGCAAAGGAACCTGTAACATCTTTTGTGCGTATAGGCGATGGTTTTTCTTCCACCAGGAGAGTCATTTGCTTGTTTGTTATTCTATGAAATAAAAAATGTACCTATATCAAAAGTTTAAATACTTACTGTATTAACTGTGTGAAATAGAAAGCGGAAACTAACATTGGGTGTGTTCAGGTCTCCTTACCTTAGAAATGTAACTTAGAAAATCCAAATTCCCAGCTAACATTTTGCCAGGACATTCTTAATAAATACTTAAAACATTCCAATACCGCCATTTTAATTCGTAAATTCTATTCTTCTTCTATTAGTTTTTATAGTTTTTTTTTAACTGTCGATAGGGAAGCGCTTGACCACGATCTCGTCTGATGGCCCCTAGAAAGTACCTGTTTATTCTTCTCTTGAAGATCCCCAGGTTCTACCCGTGGGGAACACAGACTTAGGAAGCATATTCCAGTCCCTTGCGATTTGGATCAAGAATGTCGAGTCGAACCGCTTTATTCGGGTACGTGGAACGTCCACCATATGGCGATGCCTAGTATCTGAACGCCTGGACGATCGATAGAAAAACGGGGATGGCGGAATTAAGTCGTGCAATTCCGCAGTGCACTCTCCAAAATTTATCCGATAAAAGTTAACCGATAATTATAGAAAGTACAGTCATGCTAAAGCTTGCTATACGGACGCTGTTTAGATCATCTACTTAAGATGTAAAGGCTGAATGATTCCACGCCGAAACTGGCAAGCTCAGATACTTCTGATTGCTCTGATTATCTGAATCCTATTTCTGAGATTAGAGGTTCTCCTAAAAAGACAATATGACGGAAAAGGTTAGTAGAAATTAATATCGTGACGTCACGTACTCGGGTTACTTCGGTAGTACCCTTTGGTTCGGGAAACTGTTGGCACATCTTCGGTACTGTGTTAAACGTTTGTTTTCAATTTGTTATACCTAACTTTTTAATTAATAATAATAAAAGAATTTACCAAAAAAATATATAAGATCTTTCGCTTTTTGATAAGAAATATATTTTTCAAAAATGTAATTGTTAGTTCACGTACTCGTATGAAGAATTTTATTATCTGACCCTCTTCAACTAGACGTTAGCGTAAATGGCTAGTCAGTTTTCTCAACACAATAGTACAGTTTTATTTTAACTATAAATGAAAAATTCCGACTACTTTTAAGGAACTTATTATTTAATTTTCTAAATGGTTGTTTATAAAAGGCAAACTTGGCAAAACGAGTCACTTAATTTATTACCGCTTAATGTATTTTACATATCTACACATTACTTTACATATCTAATAAGGTAGCAAACAAGCAGATGGCTCTTCTAGTGGAAAGAAAAACCTATCACCTGGCCTACCAACTATTTGCTGGCATCGAAATGTGACAATAGGATTGTCACATTTCGATGCCAGACGCCTGCTGGAGGGATAATCTTCTTTTCGTGAAATTATTCCACCGGTGCAGTCAGTCAAAAAAGTGGTAGTGCCATGCTTAGCTGAAGGGGCCGCGCGACCGGGGCAGTACCACTACTTTACTTAAAACCAATGTAAAGTGGGAAGTTGGTTACCCCGGGGAGGTACCACTACCACGTAAGCGGTGGAGTATCCCTCACTGGACAGCCATGTTCAGGAGTTTATAATTAACCTAATAATGGAAGCCTACCTTGAGATGGCTAAGCTGGCTTTGTTCTTTTTAACGCAGATATCTTCTCCGGCTGATGCCTCACATCTCTCCCACCCGGAGTACAAATTTGAGCATTCACTTGTAGCACGGGTGGGAGTTTGTGCTTACGTCAGAGGTGATATCTGTTTACGATGTCTCAGCAGCCTTGAAAGCATCCTCTGGCTACGTATAGACTGCGACAACCATTCCCGCATCTATGCGTGCCTTTATAGGTCCCACAGCGGAATAAAAACGACTCATTAAACATATCCAAATTACAACAAACTTCGTGCTGCAGTAAATACCATCCGCAGAGATCTTGATTATCGGTGATTTCAACGCCTATCATGCCACCCATGAGAGAAAAGTAGGAGGAAAAAGGAATTCTCCCTGGAAGATTCCGATCCCGATACAGCAGAAAATGGAATTTCACATTCCATTTTCTGCTGTACCCTTTGGTGGAAAATCTCAGCCTTGGTTTAGTCACCTATGCAAAACGGTCACGCCGACAGCAATAATGATACCAGACCTGGGCTACGGCATCGGCATCGCAGGATGGAGGAGTACAATCATGCCTCTAGTTCTTTTAAAAGAATCATCGCTAAGGCGAAATCGGTACACATTGGCAGAATTGGCGGAAGGCAATTTCGCTATCCTTCGGGAACTCGTGCGTTCTGTTCTCTAGCCAAAGCTATCCATAGAAACATCTGTCTGCCCTCCTTTCCACCTTTGTACAAAGATGATAGCTCTCTAGCCCATTCTGCAAAAGAGAAGGCTGATTTCTTGGGCACACTTTTTGTAGTCAACTCGACTCTGGACGACCAAAGGAATACACTACCTACCATCCCGCAGTACTATCCATTTCAGAGGTAAAGTTCTCTCAAACTGCAGTGCATAAGGCACTTATTTCATTGAACGTCCGTAAGTCGAATAGGCCTGAAGACATATTTCCTATCGTGCTCAAGGTGTGCTCTAGAGTTGGCACTGGTTTTAATGCGTTTATCCCGGCTCTCCAACTCACATGGCATCGTACTCATAACTTGGGAAACCGCTTAATTGCACCTAGTATCTAAAAAAAGGTGATCACTCGGTCCCGTCCAACTACCCCACATCGATAACCTCCTTATTCTCCAAGATAATGGAGTCCATTATTGTTTGATGTTAAGTTGTTGTCTTAAAATAATAGATGTCGCTGAACAATATTACATCGTGGTAGTATTTTGTATAGTCTATGTTAATATTAGTTATACACTTCATTGTTATGTTGCTTACGCCCTCCTGGTGGCAGACTGTTGTATTAATCGATAGTTATTGTAACCAGTGTTTTTTTGAAGTAAAAGGCATCGGCTTGGTCCTCAAACATTGGTCCTATCCGAGCGGATTGCAGCGCCGAGTGTGTTGGCTGTATTCTGAAAGCCTTATTTTTGAAACACGCTAATTCATCAAGGTGGATGGTGAATTCAGAATTGTTGTTATGTTGAATGAAGTACTCTGAATGTGCAGAGTTACAGAATACAGTACCAAAGCACTAACAATTAGCACTGGATGGATGTACGAATCCGATGAGTTATCTACGCCAAGCGGAGTGATCTAATAAGGAGTATAAACGGAGTGGCGTCACAATAACAAATTTGGTTTGTGAAGTTTAAAACTGTGAGTACATTTTAAAGTTTATATACAGAAGAATTTCAACTTAGAATTTGGAGTTTGAACCTTGTCATCATAAAAGTGATAGTGTTAAAGACTTGTGAAATTTTTAAACTCAGCTAGTTTAGGACTTAGATTAGTTTATGAAATTTGGTTCAGACGGGAGATCTATGCCCGATTTCTGAGTGAATTAAAATTTATCAAACACTTAGAAAATTTTTATAAATTTATTTTGACTTAGAAGCTTTTTCATTTAATTTGCCTTAGTAAGATATAATAAAATGGAGTTATTTAAAATTCAAGAAGATCTAAGATCACAATTAAACAAAGTCAAAGTAAATTATAGAAAATGTTCCAAGGAACGATTGACTAAGCAGTATGTCGAAACTAGATTACAACAGATAGAAGATAAGTGGATAGATTTTACTAAAAATCATTATCAAATATTGAAATGTAAAGAAGATTATAGTAAGTCACCATATTTTGTTAATGATATTTTTAGTGAAACTGAGGAATTTTATTTGGACTTTAAAGCTGAACTAAAGTACGTGTTACATAAATTTAGTCAGTCTATTCCACTAGCTTCTACTTTAAAAGATTCAATTCCTAGCAATGGTACGAATGTAAAATTGCCAAAAATTACGATACCAACATTCAGCGGAAAATATACTGAGTGGCCTTCATTTAGGGACTTATTTGTATCACTGATTCACAATAATGGATCTTTGGATAAAGTACAAAAAATGCATTATCTAAAGAGCCATCTTTCAGGAGAGGCCGAACAACTGTTAAGACATGTTCCGGTTACATCAGATAATTATGATGAATGTTGGTCTAATTTACAAGACAGGTATAATAATGAAAAATATTTGTCAAACTGCTTGTTAAAAAGATTTTTTAATCAAACTAATATACTCACAGAATCTTCTTTTGCCATTAAAGAACTACTGGATACATCTGTTGATACTTTAAATGGAATAAAACATCTTGGCATTGATATAACTTCTTGGGACGTTATTGTAATTTATGTTATGTGTTCAAAACTTGATAATGAATCACGAAAACTTTGGGAATCTAAAATTAGCAATTCACCTGATTTGCCAAAATTTTCTGAATTCAAAGAGTTTTTAGAGAGTCGTTTTCGGTCATTGGAATTCTTGGACACTAAGTCAAAAATAAGTAAAACATCTTTTAATTTTAAACCCAAGGTTCATCATGTTATTAATGCCACAGAATCCAGTTCACAAACCAAAAGGGTGACGTGTCCTTTTTGCCAGGGTGACCACAAAATAAGTCACTGTAAAGAATTTGCTAAAGTAGATGTAGATGCACGACGTAACTTTATACAATCAAGTGGGTTATGTTTTAATTGTTTTGGTACCAACCACTCGATTAAGTATTGTCGCCTTAACGTTACTTGTCGTATATGTAGAAAGAAACACCACTCCTTATTACATGCTAAGTCTGTCTCAACTTCAGCCACGCCATACACAGAAACTAAGCCAGTGGCTGAGGCTAGCGCTACTGTTTCTAACAAAAACGTAGCGGAGGGTGAAGCCAATTACAGTCCAATTAATACATATTTCTCTAAGGAGAATATTCATACTGAAGTGTTGTTAGCAACGGCTGTTATCAAAGTAGAAGCTAAAAATAAATACTACCAATACTTGAGAGCTTTGATCGATCAAGGCTCTCAAGCATCATTTATTACAGAGTCAGCCGTGCAGTTGCTTGGCCTAAAGAAGATGCCTTCTGTAAACGTGATAACAGGATTAGGGAGAGAAACAGGTTCAGTCACATCGAAATTTATAGTTAGTTTTAAAATGCAATCTCTCTATAATCCAAACTTTACCACTCAAGTAACTGCTTATGTATTAAGTAAACTCACTTCATTTCTGCCTTCGAAGGAATTAAAGGATTACAGTTGGCCCAAAATTGAAAATTTACAATTAGCAGATCCTGACTTTGGTAGGCCAAATAAGATTGATATCTTATTAGGTGCAGAAATATATGGTCAAATAGTTGAAGAAGGTTTAATCAAAGGTCCTCCTGGAGCTCCAATAGCACAAAAAACATCTCTAGGATGGATTCTTTCAGGCCAAATACAACCAAAGTTGGATCCAATTCATTGTCACCATTTAGCTATAAGCGTAGATTCGCATAACAATGACAGTGAATTAATTAGAAAGTTTTGGGAGATTGAGTCAGAATACAGCCATATTGATAAAAAGTGTATTTTGTCTGAAGAGGAAAAACGATGTCAAGAGTTTTATAAAAATACCACCTCCAGACATGCATCAGGGCGGTACATAGTCAAATTACCGTTCAAAGACGATGATCCTAAATGCAAATATGGCCATTCTGAACAGATTGCTACAAAGAGGTTTTATTTATTAGAAAAAAGGTTGTCTAAGGATCCAGATCTCAAATCAGAGTATTCAAGAGTAATTCATGAGTATTTAGATTTAAACCACATGCAAGAAGTACAAGCAGAACCACAGGTTGGGATCAAAGCTGTGTATCTTCCACACCACGCTGTAGTTAGAAATGATAAGACTACTACCAAGGTTCGTGTCGTTTTTGATGCGTCATGTCGTGGGAGTAACGGCATTTCATTGAACAATGATTTAATGGTAGGTCCAAATCTTCAATCTGATCTTCGAACAATTATTATGAGATGGCGTCGTCATCCTATATGTTTAACGTCAGATATCGTCAAAATGTATCGCCAAGTAATGGTAGAAGAGAGCGATACTGAGTTTCAGCGGATTGTGTGGCGTGACTCTCCAAATGATGAATTAAAACATCTTAAATTATTACGTGTCACATTTGGTACAGCCTCAGCGCCGTATTTAGCAGTCAGAACGTTACAACAAGTAGCATATGATGAAGGAGGGAAATTCCCTATGGCTTCTGGAACAGTTATTGACGATTTTTACATGGATGACTTGATGACGGGACACGAAACTGTGTCAGGTGCTTTTCAATTGTACCAAGAAATGAATGCTTTGCTCAAATTGGGAGGTTTTGAATTACAAAAATGGTCAAGCAATAATAAAGAGTTATTAGATAGAATGAGTGAAGAAAAGAATAAAGAAACAAAAAGCTTAGAAATAAAATGTGATCCCATTTTGAAAATTTTAGGCTTGATGTGGAATAGAGAAAAAGATCAGTTTGAGTATTCTGTGCAACTCCCTAATTTGAGCAAACCAATAACCAAAAGAAAAGTCATCTCTGACATATGTCGATTGTTCGATCCATTAGGGTGGATAGCACCCACTATAGTAATGGCAAAGATAATGATCCAAAAAATTTGGATTTCAGGAGTGGGTTGGGATGACCCATTACCATCAAACCTGCTTGACGAATGGTTTGCTTATAGATCGAATCTATTACAGCTGACAGGATTTACTTTGCCTCGTTGGATTCACACCCACTCAGAAAATAAATTAGTTGAGTTACATGGTTTCAGTGATGCATCTAATGACGCATACGCTGCAGTTGTATACATACGTGTTATTGATTGTAACGATACGGTACAGGTAAATCTAGTCACCTCAAAAACTAAAGTAGCGCCTGTTAAACAAATCACCACGCCTCGTCTAGAACTATGTGGAGCAGTGTTGACTGCCAAGTTACTTAAGGAAGTAGGCGAAACTTTGAATGTATCAAGGACAAATATTTATGCATGGACAGACTCATCAGTAGTTTTGGCCTGGATAAGTAGCCATCCTTGCAAATGGCAAACTTTTGTAGCCAACAGGGTGTCCAATATACTCAGTATAATGGATAGCTCTCAATGGTCACATGTCAAATCAAAGGATAATCCTGCAGACAGTGCTTCCAGAGGTATCAAAGCGTCAGATCTCATCAACTTAAGGTTATGGAAGGAAGGTCCAGATTGGTTAAAAAAGAAAGATATCGATTACAGTAGACCAAAGGGAATAGAAACAAGGCTAGAGGAGAAGTCAAAGAAAATATGTCATGTAGGAGTTATTGTAGAGGAAGAATTATGGACAAGATTCTCGTCTTTAAAAAGATTAAAACGAGTAATTTCGTGGGTTAGAAGATGGTTATCTGTATTACATCGAGTAAATATTAATAAAATTGAAAGAACACCTTGGTTGACTAGCATGGAATTAAAAGACACTCTGAATATTTATATAAAACATTGCCAGAACCAGTACTTTCAAAAGGAAATTAAAGAATTATCAGAATCAAATGCAGTCAACAAAAAGAGTAAATTAGCATCACTTAACCCATTTCTTGACAAGGATAATATTTTAAGAGTAGGGGGACGTCTACAACGGGCTGTTATATCAGATAATAAAAAGCATCCAGTATTAATTCCCAAGGAATCTCATTTAGCAAATTTAATTTTGTCTGATGCTCATGAATATACGTTACATGGGGGAACTCAGTTAATGCTAAATTACATACGAACAAAATACTGGATTTTAGACTCAAGACGATTAGTTAAGTCATTCATTAGAAAATGTGTTGTTTGTGTACGTTACTCTTTTACACGACATGATCAAATTATGGGACAGCTACCATCAGCTCGGATTAATCCTTGTCGACCATTTCGCCAATCAGGGGTCGATTATGCGGGCCCAATTAATATACGCTCTTCAAAGGGACGAGGTCATCATGCTAGCAAGGGATATATATGTCTTTTTGTTTGCATGGCGACACGAGCAGTACATTTAGAGGCAGTCTCAGATATGACATCTCAAGGCTTCCTTGCTGCATTCAAACGCTTCGTAGCTCGTCGTGGTATGTGTACTGACCTGTGGAGCGATAATGGTACCAATTTTGTTGGTACTGCTCGTGAATTACGAGTCATGTCTCGGAAAGAACGTTCTCAAAGATTAAGGGAAATAGCCGATTGGTTGGGTACAAATGGAACCAATTGGCACTTTATTCCACCTCATGCTCCCAATTTTGGAGGACTTTGGGAAGCAGGAATAAAGTCGACCAAACACCACCTCAAACGTGTCATTGGCGATACGACACTAACATTTGAGGAAATCACTACTGTTTTGGCTCAAATTGAGGCGTGCCTTAATTCGAGACCAATTTCGCAGTTAAGTAATGACCCAGATGATCCTACTCCTTTGACTCCGGGACATTTCTTGGTGGGCGAGCAGCTAGTGCTAATACCAGATACTTGTTATGAGGATTCAACAATATCAAGTTTAAAAAGATGGCAACTAACACAACGCATGGTACAAACATTTTGGCGCAAATGGTCCCAGGAATATTTAGTTCAATTTTTAAATCGTTATAAATGGAACACTCGGAACCCAGAACCAAAAATAGGTGACGTTGTGTTAGTTAAGGAAGATGACCTACCCCCTTCGAAATGGCTCTATGGCATAATAACTGATAAACATCCTGGTATCGACAAGGTTACCCGTGTTGTTAGTTTACAATGCAAGGGTGTTATTATAAAGAGGCCTGTATCAAAGCTCTGTATTTTGCCTGTGGCTAAATAAAGATAGAGTGAGTATGTTAGGTTGAGTTTATATCTGATTTAAATGGAGTCAAATGAGTTCTTTTATTGAGTTTTGTATTTTTCTTTCAACTGTATTCAGTTATTATCTTTAATAGTTTTAGGTTTCAAAGCAATGTTAGCATTTAGTATAGTATTTCGATTTATAACTTATATTGTGTGTTACTTTGTCATAAATTTTACTTTACTTAATTTAATTTATATACAAGCTGTAAAATTTATGCTGTTAATACGTTCTACATTCCCACGGGAAATATTTGATACAATTACTAAATGTTTAGTATTCTGTAATTTGAAGGAGAATTTGTAATTATAATGATAGCATGGTGGGCGGTTATGTCTAATGGAAAGGACAAAATGTTGTCCTTGGTGGGCGGCATGTTTGATGTTAAGTTGTTGTCTTAAAATAATAGATGTCGCTGAACAATATTACATCGTGGTAGTATTTTGTATAGTCTATGTTAATATTAGTTATACACTTCATTGTTATGTTGCTTACGCCCTCCTGGTGGCAGACTGTTGTATTAAACGATAGTTATTGTAACCAGTGTTTTTTTGAAGTAAAAGGCATCGGCTTGGTCCTCAAACAATTATTAACTGCCAGCTTTTGAGTTATCTAGAACAGCATCAGGTGATTAGTACCCGTCAGTATGATTTTCTTTATGAACGTTCAGCTAGTGATCTTCTGGTTTACTTAACATATAGGTGGGCGGAGGCAGTGGAGAACAAGGGAGAGGCATTGGCAGTTAGTTTGGACATAGCGAAGGCCTTCGATCGGATATGGTACAAGGCACTTCTCTTCAAGCTACCATCCTATGGGTTTCCTGGGAAATTGTGCAATTAGATGGAAAACCAGTTTTCTGACTGTGTGCTATGTGCTATCGCCTACGCTGTTTCTTTGCACATACGATATGTCCCGATCAAGCAACGTTCATTGTTACGCAGATGACGGTACATGCAATGCTTTATACTCTGATTGCAGCGGAATTTCAGGGGAACACGTTAACGAATTCCGGAACAAACTTGTGTCAGAAATTAAAGAAAAGCTTTCCGTAGCTTCGGAGTAGAGTCGATTAAATTTGGTCCAGTTTAACCCCATTAATACACTAGTTTGCGCGTTTACTGCTAAAAAATCACCGTTTGTCGTATCACCTCGTTTTGAAAATACATTCCTGAAAAATACAGCCAGTACTGGAATACTTGGAGTCGTTTTGAAATTATTTTTTTTTTTAAATACTTGGGAGTCAACATATCGATCGCCGTTCAGTTCCGAGGCCACTTGGAAGGCAAGACGAAATTAGTCTCTAAAAAACTGGGAGTTCTCAGTAGGACAAGGCTTTAATTTTCACCGGCCCATCACTTACTGCTTAATAAGGTTCAAATAAGGTTCAACTAGGTTGTAGAGTTCTGCATTGTCTCGCCCGGGTTTGGTACCACCGCCTTACCTATTCCTGCCGCAATAGCGTCAGTGCTTGTCGCTGTCGTGTTCCGGTTTGGAGGGTAAGGTAGCCGGTAAACTTATGCATGTGGCATTAGACCTCGCCACAAGATAGCAACGCACCATTAACATCTTTGTTGTCTATAGGCAATAGTTGACTCTTTCCATCAGGAGACCCAGAATAGATTTTATTGTTTAGTCTATGATCGAATTTCGACCACAGGGCGTACGCTAGTACAATGTTATTAGTCTATTATGACATAATTATATCAAGCCCAAGGAAGTTGAATTCTACCCAGATTGTTCACACGCGCTTCAAAATCGTTCCGAAGAGTACCATGACATTGGTGGAGTGTGTCTCTTTCTACTAAATAAAGCGCCAATCGCCATACATAAGTGCGGCCATGCGTAGTTTGCAAATCACTATTAAGTAATTCTACTAATTTGAGGAACAGTTTTTGCATTGCATAAGTAATTATGTAATAATTAAAATAAGTACATTTTAGAACTCACTATGTTAATTAGGTACTCATTTTATGCTAATGTATCTATCGCCATGTATGAATAAAAGGGATTTAACGATTACCGAATATATAAAAATCTACCATCCGATAGTTTTATTTACACTGGCAATTGCAAGAAAGGGACAACATCCACCCTTGTCGTTGTCCTGCTCAGAACGTTTTTACCCTCTGATAAGTAACAAATAAATGTCAACTTTAACAGTAACGAAAGAAAGTACATTTTTATTTTTCAAATATTGCTTCGTAATAATTCCAGTTATGGTATATATATTCTTTGATCAAGCCTTCATCCATAAAGTCATTGAGGTTACAAAGCAAGCCTAAAAAACTAACGTACATACATACATGCACTCGATAAATGAAATTCTCATTGTTGTGCGATCAAATAAAAGTAGGTCAAAATCTCGAGTTACATCAACCCATATTCATGTTAAACGCGGTAGTATCTCATAATGTATCAATAAATACTTCCAACCTTTGAAACCGTCGTATTCACATCAAAGTCAGAAGTAACAATTTGAGTCACTTTGAACTTTAAACATTGTAATCTAGCTTTTAATGCAATTACATTAAGAACTATGCATCTTTCCTTTTGAAAAGCCTTAGAGCCTTTGATATGTGACATACTTGTCCCGCACTAATTATTGTCGATCGCGTCGGTGTAATGAAATAATGTTCATTAGTCTTTGACGCTATCTGGGCTCTGGCCTTTAAGATCGTTCTTTGAGAGGAACCCTATAATTATATACAGGATGTGAATTTGTGAAGTATTTAATGACATGGGCGTCTTACGTACTATCATAATGACGTCATTATTTGATTTATGGTCTTGAGTGGATATATATTTTTTTATATTATTGAATAGCAAACGAGCACATAGATCTTTAGATGGAAAGAGAAACCACCGCCTATTCATTGCACAGCACCATTAACATTTAAGATGTTAATGGTGTTGTGCGATGAATAGGCGATGGTTGCGGCCAACTAGACTCTGGCCGACCAAGGAAATGCATCGTCTACCCTCCCGCAGTGCTATAGTTCTATGACGAAACTAAAATTCCTGCAGGCATTTTCTCGTAAAGCACTTTTTTCTTGGACGTCCATAAGTCGAGTGGGCTGACCTCTGATTGTTCTTGAAGTATGTGTTCCAGAATTGGCACCAGTATTAACGCGCCCGTTTCGGCTTTCCTACTCACTCGGTATGGTAATGGTACCAAATTCATGGAAGACAGCTTTAGTGCATCCCATCCCTAAAAAGCAGATTGATCTAATCCATCTAACTATCGGCCTATAGCCATAACCTCCTTGTTCTCCAAAAAACATGGAGAAAATCATCAACTCTCAGCTCTTCAAGTATTTAGAAGAGCAGCAGCCGATTAGCACCTCCTGCTCGTTTATCCCTTTTATTTAAAAACTAAGTAATTTGAGGTTATGTGAGAATTATTCGCTTTCCATTTTTTTTAATCCTGCTTTTAATTCTTTATTTAATACTAGCTGACCCGGCAAACGTTGTTCTGCCTTTTTAACTACTCTTATTTTTTTTCTATATTTGCTTACCTTTTAAACCTTCCCTGGACTTCAACAATTAATTCAAAACCAAAATTAGCCAAATCGGTTCAGCCGTTCTCGAGTTTTAGCGAGACCAACGAACAGCAATTAATTTTTATATATATACATAGCAAATAGCATCTAATTGTTTATATTAATTCTTCAAATATTTATCGCGCAAGTGATAAATATTTGAGATTTTGAAAACACTTCAAACTTCAAATTCAAATGACATGTATTACCTAACATTTAAAAAGAGTTCTATGCTAACACCATCTGTGATTTACTTCTACCGGGTTCATCGAAACAAAGGACAATAATAACAAAGACATTCGTAATTTTGAGTCTAGGTGTTTATTTTACGTATTTTTATTGTTTTGCAGTTTTCTCCTTGATTGACACCGCAAATCAATAATATGCTTAATTTGAGGTTAGATCAATTCATGTAATTTGTTTATTAAAAATAACGCAATAAATCATAGCGCTAAGCGAAAATGCGAGAGCTTAAGGAAGGTTTGATCAATCAAATCGATTTTTTTTTTAAATCAAATAAATATTTGCCAATCAAAATTTTATCTCACGGGTTGACAACTTTACAGCTACATTTGTATAAGAATGGCTGAACACAGAAGATCTGGATCCGCAATACTCATTGGACTTTTCTTTTTTATCGATATTTCAAACCGAATTTCCGAAAGAAGAGGTCCTCAATTCATTTATGAACCGATTTTGAAAATACTTTTTTTGTTTGAAAGTGTGTATTTGCCGTTTGTTTTTATTTTAATTTGGTGAATATTTAATGCAGGGTTCCGGAGATGTAGGAAATGAGAAGTCAGTTGCTACAGTTTTGCTGCGTTAAAAATATTGACGCCTCTGTGGTCTAGTGGTCCAGCATTGACGTTGACCACATGAGGCCCCGTGTTCGATTCCCGGGTCGGGCACATAAAAAAAGTGTTTTTTCAGTTTTCTGAGAAACACAAAGTTGCCAATCGGGCACTTTTCAATCCCGGTTGAAAAGTGCCCGGTTGGCGATAGGCTTGCCACCTATCACATTTGTGGAACCAAGTATCTTCGGCTAATTGTTGGTGCACTTGTTGTACCTCTGCCTACCGTTTCGGGGATATGGGCGATACTTTTTTTAAAATATTTTCTAAATAATCTATATAGTACTTATACAATTCTTAATCAATCGCAACATTTATCAGATAATGGTACGAAAAGCAATAATTAATCCAAAGCTTTTGTGACTCCTAAGTAGTCTGAAAGTTAATAATAACCTTTTTATACAGTCTTGTTTTACCACATTTTTTAACTCTGTTTACTGATAAATATCTTCAAAGAAGCTTATTGTTTATAAACGATTAGTTTGTAACACCGTGTATAAGGCCCTTAAATGAGTTCTTTATTTTATGGAGATGAGATCCATGTACAACAAGATTGTTTTTTTTTTTTTTTGTAAATTGCCGAATGAATATCACTGATTTCCTTAAATGGAAATGGACCAATATTTTTATGAGCGTACATTATTACATTTTCAAATGTATACTTTAATATAGCATTAGAAATATTGATTTCTTTGAATATTTCATTAATTATTAAAAATAAAAAATAACATAAAGTTCAATATTTCACGAACAGTTCAGTGCCTGGCTGAAAAATTGTTTTCACAAATCGATTGTATCCAACGATACTGCACGCCACAGGGTATGCAAGAAGAAAACGACACTTTAATGGTAGACAAGAGCTTCCCTAACTTTTTTAAATAATTTATTTTTTCTTTTCGTTAGCATGACATAAATATGTTCATGGCAAATTACAACTTTCTTGTAGCTTCTACTTTAGTTAAGCTGCGGACCTTCAAATTGGGCGACACTATAGCAGTTTCTTGTAGACTATGGAAACGTGCAAATCTAGCCAAGAAACTGCGCCACTTTATGCGGAAAATATATTTTTTAAATATTTTAAAGCAATACCGTATAAAATGATGCAGTTTTTATATTCCCATAACCAGCCAAGCATATTGTATATCTTGACGTGTGCATTGGTCCAGTTAAAACGATCGCTCAAAAATCACATCACGCTGTATAAAACATTGACACTAGCGATTTATTGCTGAGAATTTAACGAAAGGATATTAAAATGTCAAGGTAATTTATTTATAGTAAAAATTTAAATTTTGTTTTAAGTATTTCCAAAACGTGGTCAAAGTGTTACATGGAACAATAGGAACCGATTCCTAGCAATACATACTCATACACACACACACACACACAAACACACACACACACACACACACACACACACACATACACACCACCCCGTTGGTCGAGTGGTGATCGACTCTGGCTACGCAATCAATCTAGCTCGGGATCGTTACCCGTCAATGTTAAAACTGCCCGCTTCTTTGGTTGAGTGGTTAGCGAACCTAGCTACGAATCGATGGGGTACAGATTCGATTCCCGGCAGGGACAAAAATTAAGTGATGAGCATAAACGTTTGTATTTCTGGATATGGGTGTTTAAATTATGTATTTTACAGTATTTATATATGTATTTCTATATATTAGTATCGTTGACCCATAACATGACCCATAACACAAGTAAAATTGTTTGCTTACTCTGGTGTTAGATCGACTTGTATAATTTTTTCAGCGATTATTATTTTATTAAAAACAATCTTTTATCAGTTTTATTGGGAAAATGTTAAAAAAAATAAAATGTGTTTATGAACTCCCTAAATCTAATAACTAATTTAAGAAAAAAAATATAATTATGTACAGAAGTATTTCAAAAGAGATTTATACAGCAATTACACTCTTCTATAAACCCCAGTTTTTGACATGTCACTTTATACGTAGGGACCGTCAAGATATTTGTAATAGTTCGGGGCAAAAAAATATTGAATTATTTTGAATGTATTATTAATACTCAAACCTCTTGGGCTGTATTGAATGGCTGGTTTTAATACCATTAGATTGTGACATTCTGACGATGCAATAAATAAAAAAAAAACTAGTTCCCGCCATTTTTCAATCGTTTTTCAAGCAAACAAAATGAACGTATGTGACGAAGAAATTCGGTACATTTTAAAGTTTTATTACAAAAAGAAAGTAAAAATGCGACGAAAGCCGGGAATAAAATTTGTGCGGTTTACAGACCTAATGCAGTATCAATAAGGGTAAACAAATTTAGTTCAAGCGTTTCAAGTCTGGCAATATTAGTGTGAAAGATGAGGTCCGCTCTGGACGCCCTGTCACAGATAAAATCATTGCTGTCTTTGAGAAAGACGAGCAAGATCAACATGTTAGTAGCTACGACATTGCTGAAGAACTGAATATTGATCATAAAATAGTTTTATATCATTTACGAAAGTCTGGGTACAAAAAAAAACTTCACATTTGGGTACCACATGATCTCACTTAGAGAAACTTATTGCAACGTGTTTCCATTTGCGATTCTTTGTTGAAACGTAACGATTCCGAACCATTTATTAAACAATTGATTACGAGTGATGAAGAATTGGTGACTTGTGATAAGAATGTGCGAAAAAATCATGGTCGAAGCATGGACAAGCCCCACAGACCGTGGCTAAGCCCGACCTGACTTAGAACTAAGTGATGCTATGTGTATGGTGGGATTGAAAAGGAATCGTCCACTATGAGCTTTTGTCACCAGGTAAAACCATCGATTCTGACCTCTACTATCAGCAACTGATGAGGTTAAAAAAGCTATTGAGGTAAACCGGCCGGAGCTGGTGTATAGGAAGGGCGTGTGTTCCACCATGACAACGTCAGACCGCACTCATCTATAGCCATGCAGCAAAAATTGAAAGAGCTTGGCTGGGATGTGTTGATGCATCCTCCATATAGTCCTAACCTTGCTCCAACAGATTTCCACCTATTTCGGTCATTGCAGAACTCTTTAGAAAGCATAAAGCTAACCTCAAAAGAACACTGTGAATACTACATATCAGATTTTTTTAATCAAAAATCTCAAAATTTCTACAGGAATGGGATCATAGCAATACCCACAAGAGCCATCTTTTTATAACATATCACCGATCAAAACGGCACATACATATTATAAATAAATAAAAAATTATACCTAAAAAAATATTTTCCTTTGTATGAACAATACGAAAATACTTTTGCCCCTACCTTATATTTCTGGGTTTGGTTGTTTATTAAATATATTTCAATATTTATATGTATGTATTTGTATGTTATTATATTAATATAGTTGACCAACATCCATATTACAAACAAATAGTTTGCTTACTTTCTTAGATTAATTACTGTAATTTGTCTCCAGATATTATTATTATTATTATACACGCATATGTACTTACATACATATATACAAACGTATGTTTGGGTATGTATATATGAATGTATTTCAAGAATATTTTTGCATATAAATATATTAGTACTTTTGAAACATAACCATTTCTTCTGGATCATTCGAGTCAAAAACACAGCAGTAAAATTTGATTTGTTACTGGGATTTCAGTTCCAAAGTTAACTCTGAAAATGACTTAATAACTTTCACCTGACCCGAAAATCGAACCCAAGACCTTATAAACCAAGTCAAATAATTTAACTACTAGATTAGTCCTTTTAAACCTTAAAAACCTTTGTAAATATCATCAATCACTCGAGTCTATATAAATAGAATCCCATTTATACGAAACAATGGCACGAATTGATATTTAAAGGTATAATCAATGTTTTACGCACCGTCGCACCTCTAACCGTTTCGTCTTAACGACTCATCGTGAGAATTTATTCCTTTAGCATTTCGTTTACGTAAGATGCTTCATACAAAACTGGTTTCAGCTACGTTTTTTTTTCGATTGATAATATATATTTTTCACTAGAATGGCTGAAGTGATATTAAGTAGATCTAGGCGTTGCTTTACGGAAATCTGTAACTTAAGGAAGAAATCAATTTAATTTTTTCACCTTTTGTAGACAAGCACATGTGATATTTGCGATGCTACACAATGAAAAAGACATTGTAAGAAATAAAAAAAAATCGCCGATGGTCAAGAAAAATAAGAACATCCTAACGGCACAAATGACTGCGCCATTAGGATGTTCTTTTTTTGACCACCACTTCCACAACATCAGTAGGAAAAAAATTGATTGCTATTCGCACTTAAATCACAAAGCGAAACAAAAGCTACCTTTCTCAACACGAATCGAACAGTTATTATTGGCTTGCACTGCGATTTAAGCGCTTTTTACAGACGACTGCTGAAATGACTAAGCGCTACATTGTGCAATAGAAGCAAATTTGTTAAATTGTTTTGTTCGTTCAACATTTTCAAGGTTAGGGACCATCCATAAATTACATCACACGTTAAGGTGGAGGTAGGGGGTCGAAAAGTGTGACAATGTATAATAAGGGGTAAGGAGAGGTCCCAAATTTTATGACATCAGATTTTTTTCAAAACATAATACCTGTATAGATAAAAAATAATCGAAGGGGATCATGTTTCCAATGTAAAATTGTAAAATATGTGATATCAAACTTGAACAGATGTGACGGGGGGACAGGACGGGGAAGGGGTCAAAAAATTATGAAATTCCTGTGACGTAATGTATGGATGGGCCTTTACTTTTTTGTTCAATTATTTCAATGTTTTGAATTACATCAAAAGAATGATTTGATGCTAAAGTGTGTCTAGTTTCTACAGACTGTTTTGTTAAGTGATTCTAAAGGGAATATGTATTCCATTTAAAAATGAATCATTGGTTTTGTCCTTAGTATACTTATACAACTATATATTATACCTAGTCGGGTCGCTATTTGTAACATAGTGAAAACTTTTGAATTTTGAATGCACAAAAATATTTGATTTAGTATCTTATGAAAATAAAAATAAGCACAGTTCCAAAATTTATCTATTTTAAAATACGGAGTGGACGCTTAATGAAGTCTAAATTGCAGGTATTGGTATAACCAAAAGATTTTGGTATGACCAAAAGATTGATTTACATATCGGTTTATCAAACCATATAATGAAAATACAAGTGTAAAAAACAAAAAAAAAAATAGTTGCACTCTCACTATTAGTACTCCAGCAAAGGCGAGAATCCAAATAAATCCCATAACTAAGCAAAAATTGTTGGACCTTCAGATAGGTTTTAGCAAAATCACTATGAAAAGAGTACTGAATGAAGATGTAGGACTTCGAACTTATTAAATAAAAACCGGACTTTGTTAGAAATTGAGGAGATCTAGCGTTTTTTTTAATGTGCCACGTGAGAAAAAAGCATCGTGCATTTTTTTTGTATGAAAAATTTTTCACAATGGGGAAGAGCTAGAATTAACAAAATGTTTACGCCTACAATAGTTAAAAGCGAGCAGCTAAATTCTGCTTACCAAGCGAGATCATTTTCTATCATCACCCATGGTTTGGCTGGGAACCAAAGCTGAGAGCCTCATATTTGGGCTCAGCCGAGGTAAAATTTTATGAAAAAGGTGTAAAAATAAATACAAATGTATATTAAAACTAGCTGACCCAGAAAACGTTGTTTTGCCTTATATATTAGGAATCCATAGCGGAAAAACAACGTGACACGTAATTTATATAAAACTACGGGATTGTCCTTCCACGCAGCCAAAATGGCATTAAATATAAATGGTGGTTAAGTATTCTTAAATTTTCTGATTTTCCGCGCAATTTTCTTAATATTTTCTTTTATAAAAACCTTCTCCTTACAATTACAAACACAACAAAAAAAAAATATTACCGAAATTGATCCAGCCATTCAGGCGTGATGTCGTGACCAAGGAAAATAGGGATTGATTTTTATATATATAGATACAGACCTCACAAACCTTATGGAACAGTTTTCTCATGACATGTTCAACAATAAATATTAGGTATTACAGTAAGATTTTGCACTAGCGTAGAGAGAAAAGCATCATCACGCTCGGTTCTCTTGCGGGGTAGGCAGAGTAAACTAAACGTCTATAGCTTTTCGGTTCACTACGAGTCACCGGGTTTTCAGTTGGTGATACCCACCACACGCCAGACTCTGAGCTCCACCACACACCAGACTCCGAGCTTCACCACACGCCAGACTCTGAGCTGCTACTGACATTTTGGATTTTCGAGAAAAACCTAAAAAAACCTCAGTAAAAATTTGCCAGACCCAGGGATAGGTCCCGAGTAAGCTAAGCGCTAAAATACTTGGCAGTCATTGAATTAGGTATTTTTGGACCAGGCTTTTATCATACCGTCTACCTTAATCTTAACTTAATCTTAACTAAAAATGACGGTGCCAAACGTTGACGTTATTGTGAATAGGTAAGGCGGTAGTATTAACGGTTGACGTTGTTGTGAATTGGCAAGGCAATAGTATTAACGGTTGACGTTATTGTGAATAAGTAAGGCGGTAGTATTAACAGTTGACGTTGTTGTGAATAGGCAAGGCAATAGTATTAACGGTTGACGTTATTGTGAATAGGTAAGGCGGTAGTATTAACAGTTCACGTTGTTGTGAATTGGCAAGGCAATAGTTTAACGGTTTTATTAACGTATTAAGGCGATAGGTAATGCCAAACTACGAAATAGACACCTCTTTGAAAGCCTACTACTACTAACCGGTTGGTCCAATAATTTAAAAAAAACATGCATTATGCGTATAATATAATAAAGTTTAAATTTTAAGTTCGTTTTTTTTAAATTTTATTGTTATTTATGGCGGAAAAAAATCGAATATCTTTCTTATTTTTACGCAAAAATTTGCTTATAACTTCCAAACTACTGTAACGATTTTGATGATTTTTTCTTTTTATTACAGACAATTTATTGCTCTATAAAATTTAAGTTCAAAATTTTACAAAATCATTATAGTGTGCTATTAAATCAATAAAAACCTTATTATTTAATTCGCGGACAGCGCTCGCGTCGAAAGTCAGTCTCCCGGTAGCGTTCATACGGGGAGGCTGTGTTGCATGTTAGCGTGCTCCGCTCTCCATATTCGAGTCAAAGAGTAATAGTACAGATAGAACGTTTGGCACAATAGTAGTAAGGTTGTGCCGTTTGGAAATTTAACATTTCGTTTACGCTTGGATGTTTTTTTATAGTAAGATAATGAGCTTGGACCGAGAAGGCTGTTTTTTTTACAGATGTTGTTCTTATGATATAGACAAGGAATAAGAAATGATTTTTTAAATCCATCCCCTAAGATGGCGAAATAGGGGGTGAAAGTTTGTATGAAATTCTGTCATTTTTGAGTTGAAATGAATGATATTGTAATGATAATGTAATTAAATTATCCTTTAACTGAAAAAAAATTAGATACAAATTTAATATTTTTTTGAATTCTAGCCTATGAGGTAAAAACAGGCTTTAAAGTTTGTATCAAAAATGAATTATTTATTTATTGCATTACTATAAAATCTAAATTATTTTAATTTAGTATTTATGATTTTTAATACAATTAAGATGTAAGAATTTCCAGATTTTTTAGTACTTATGCTCTTCAATCGAAATTGAAGAAACATGCATGTAATGTTAGAAGTTTCATCCATTAAAGGAGTAAAAGTGTGTGTTACAATTTATATGAAAAATCAAACGTTTATGGTCAAAATAACTTGAAATTCGGCACTTACGTTCTTCAACACAATTGAAGAATCATATATTTGGGGATTTTTTAAATTTCATTCCTTAAAGGGTAAAAAAAGCATTGATTTTTGTATAAAAAATAGATTGTTTATTGTAGAATATTGTAGAAATTATTTAAAACTTAGTATTTATGATTTTTAATACAATTAAATGAATACGAGTTTAAAGTTTTCAAATGTCATCTCTTCAAACGATGAAAAAGGTGGTAAAGTTTGTAAAAAAAAATGTTTAATGAAAATCTCTTCAAATTTATTAGTCATGTTCGTTAATTTAATTAAATAAACGTGCATGTAAGGATGCAGTGAGCTTTATTTCTTAAAGAGGTAAAAGAGGGTATTAAAGGGGCTGAAAGCTAGTACTTTATAAAGAGTTTTGTTTGCGAGTAGACACTGAATAATATTTTGAGACTATTCATGTACTTACCTACGTTTAAACTTGAATTTTTTATTAGCTATAGAAAGATAAGTATTTTGTCAATATTTTGTATAAATGTACAAAACTAAAAAAAATAAAACATATAAACAACGAAGATAATTCAAGCAAGCGAATAAAAAGCAAAACTCTAAAGAAAAAAAAAACTGATACTATTTGAAGGTAGTAAGGGCTTCGCAACAAAAAATAAATAAATTTAATATATTATACATAGAAATAGTCTAAATAAAACAACTTATTTAGTCGTTTCCTCTATAAACATTAAATTAGTTTATATATCTTCTTTTTTATTACGAGATTTTGAAACAAAAACTAAGAAGCTAGTTAGTTTCAAAATATTATTCAAGAGATTACATTTTACAAAATCAAATTTTGAAAGGTTTTGTTAAATATTAATTGTTGTTTGTATGTATTAAAATAAAGTGCTACACGGGATGTATTGTATATTACAACACAGAAATAGGATACGTAACTGTTATTATTGCGTAAATTGTTATATAATTGTTTGTCGATTTTCGGTATATTTTTTTTCTTTAGATATTTATCGTTTTTCTAAAATGAATGTATATGTAATCGATAAATGAGCGATTACTGGTCATTGGTTTTGAGTTTGACAACATTCAGTCGATTCATGATGATAAAAGTTCATATAGGTGAACAAAAATGTTAAAACGTATGTATCTGCATCCACTGTAAATAGTCTTTAACTTTGGACCATGCCACGCGCGAAATAATATTTGCGCTGCTCCTGATAGAAACTCAAGGTCGTTCGCAGGTGTAATCGCCTTAACGGTTGACGTTCTTATGAATAGGTAAGGCGGTAGTATTAACGTTTCAAGTTATTGTGAATAGGTAAGACGGTAGTATTAACGATTGACGTTATTGCGAATACGTCAGGCGCTAGTAATAACGGTTCACGTTATTGTGAATAGGTAAGGCGGTGGTTTTAAAAATTGACGTTATTATGAATAGGTAAGGCGAAAGTATTAAACTGGGAAAGATTTTTGCAGATAAACTAGTATATGTACCATCTGTTCATAATGATAGGAACCCATTTAGCCTTTGTTCACGTTTTACGAGCTGCATAGTAATAAGGTTTTATTTAAAAGATTCCGGACCAACAAGAAAAAACATGGAACCATTAATTTTTGTATATAACTTAAGCAATAGTGACTCTAATTGTATTCACAACACAGTTGTATATGATAACCATTTACACTTAGAAATCCTATAAGTAAACAAAGTTTAAATTAGTATTTTGACGAGTTTTAACCTGTATGAAGTGCCTTTAATTTACCGCAGGCTTATCAACATTTTCTGGTTTAGCTGGCCCGGCATAATCGTTGGATTTCATGAATAATTACGCCCAGAGATTTGTTGTAGCCGGGCCGAGATTTCCGCAACGGACGATTACTAATTATCAAGTCACAATTATAAGCCGCCATTTCGCAAAAATTTAAACGTAGACTCCTTCATTAGCTGAGTTTTGATTCAGTAGGGTGATCATTTTAAAAGGTATTTAATAAATAATAATAAATGTAAATTGTCCCGTGAATATTTATTTATTATTATTTTTTATATTATAAGATAGCAAACAAGCAAATGGGTCTCCTGATGGAGTCAACCATCGCGTATAGACACCAAAGGTGTTAATAGTGCGTTGCTATCTTGTAGCGAGGTCTAAAGCCACATGCATAAGTTTATCAGCTACCTTACCCTCCAAACCGGAACACGACAGTAACAAGCACTGACGCTATTGTGGTAGGAATAGGTAAAGCAGTGATACCAGACCCGGATAGTAGTTACTTGCATAGCTAATCGGTCGCCTTTTACGACCTGCCTAGCAGAATGGCAGTTGGCCTATTGTTCAAGGGAGCTTGGGACTAACACAGGGTAAAACTTTTGAATTTATGAGATATTTAAAAAATAAATTATCTTCACGCCCGTATCCCCGAAAGGGTAGGCAGAGGTACAATAAGTGCACCCACGATTAGCCGAAGATACTTGGTCCCACTATGTAATAACGCCAACCGGGCACTTTCCAATCCAGTGGCAACGTTGTTTTTATCAGAAAACTGAAAAAAACACATTTCTGAATTGCCCGACCCAGGAATCGAACCCGGGAACTCTGTGATCAACTCCGACTCCGGACCACTACACCACAGAGGCGATATTAGTTTTTTTTAGTTCACAACATTTCTAACGTTGTATATCTTAGGTGAACAAGAGGCTTAACATAAATTATATAGACATGTATAATTAACCGTACTGGTCCAGCCCCCTTTGGAGAATAGATCAACTGTAGGTCTGACAGGCATGTCGTAAAAGGCGACTGATTGGTTATCATATGTGTTACTAACTTCGTGACTAGTAGGTGATAGAGTTCCACAGCATCACGCTCGGGTATATGGTAGGTACCACCACCTTACCTGTTCCTGCCGCCATAACGTCAATGCTTGTAATTGTCGTGCTGCAGTCCGGAAGGGTAAGGTAGCCGGTAGACTTGTGTGCATGTGGCATTTCCATCCCGCCAAATGGATATCAACGCACCACTAACATCTTTGGTGTCTACAGGCTGGTTTCTCTTTCCATCAGGAGAGTCATCTGCTTGTTTGCTATTTTATGATATAAAAAAACTATCTATTTTTTATTCATATTTGGTACCAGAATCGGGTACCGAACACTTCTCTTTAGTATATAAAATCTTAAAATCCAATCATGTACAAATATATTTGAGACTTCACTGAATGCATTTACGTAAAATTTCGTAAAAAGGCAGCAGACACAAGATTTAGTGCACGGACATAACGGAAAAATGGATTTTTATTTACCATGGGATTCTCAAAAAACTCTGATTGGATTTTTTGAGAATCTCACGGAAAAACAAGTAGTAAAGTCGCTAGTAACGCATGCATACATATTACATACTAGCTGACCCGGCAAACATTATTTTGCCTTTTTAACTACTCTTATTTTTTTCTATATGTCTCACCTTTTAAACCTTCCCTGGACTTCAAACTTATTCAAAACCTAAATTAGCCAAATCGATTCAGCCGTTCTCGAGTTTTAGAGAGACTGACGAACAGCAATTGATTTTTATATATATAGATAATATATCTATATTTTATAGAAATAAGAGGTAAACTGCCTCCCGAGTCCGATCCCCGACATGACAAAATTAATATTACGATTTTCAAGGTTTACTCGAAAATCCTAAAACTTGGTAGCGGTTAAAATGCGTCACGCGGTGATTGCGTGTTGAGACTCCTGTGCCTTATATCTATATCTATATCTATATATATATATATATATATATATATATATATATATATATATATATATATATATATATATATATATATATACATATAAAAGGCAAAAGTGACTGACTGATATACTACGCACAGGCGTGAAAAAAGAGATAAAAGTTTGTATGAAACTTTTTATTTCCTGGATTTCCTGGACATTTGTATGAATTGTTTAAGCCTTTTTCAAAATTCGATCTCTAAAAGGGTAAAATAAGGAAAGTAGCTTATAAAGAAAAGGTTAAATAAGTTCTAAAGTTATGCGCTAGTAAATGCCGCCGGTAACAGCTAGTAAACATATAATGCTTTCAATTTCAGTTATCGCTAGACATAAACGATAATCGTTTTCAAATCGATAAAATGCGGTAACACTTCACCAACCGTCAGACCCATGATTTGTGGTGAACCAGAATCTCTGTTACAAGCGTTCAGCATACTATAATTTTTCCGCAAGGAAACTAGCGTAACTATACTTTACGAGAACGAAATCTTTTGAAATTATGAAGAAAAAATGTACGAGAAGAGTCCAAAGTAAATTCTACTTAAATTTCTTAAATTTAAATCAAACTATTACCCGCTATTTGCAATAGCTTACTAGAAAAACTTACTCCAACAGCTGAGTTGAGATGGAACTGAATAAATCTTACTAGAAACTGCAAAGCAACAAATTAAATTGTGCTTAATTACAAAACTCTCCCAGAAATATGCTACCCTAGTTCCGCAGTTGTACAGACTTGATTATTTCTTATCTGACATTAGGGCGAACCCTTCAAGAGAAATTTAGATAACTTTTACTTATACTGTTAGAGTGTCTCGTCGTGTTTGGCTAATTCGGTCATGAGGTCGCAGGTTCGTTCCCTGGGTTTTTCAAGTTATGTTTATTATTATTATGTTATGTATGTAAGTCCGTGGGAATTTTTAAGTTATGTTTTATTGTCTCATGGCTTTTTTGGCGTAGATCAAGGGGTCTCAAGTTTGACCCTGAGTTAGAAAAAAATATTTTTGGGGATTTTCCAGGGGATAAACCCAGACAAACTCCAAGTCCCTACAAGAGAAATTGAAATATTTTTCCTTGTTCTGTTCAACTGTGTGATAGTTCACTATGTAGGTTATATTGTTGAGTTTACGAAGTTCGTGTAGGCGTATATACTGGAACAAAGAAATAGAACAATTATCAAATCGCTACAGTCTGTCCCTATAATCCCGAAAATTTTGGAACAGTTCCGACTGTTCCGTACAACAGCTTACTTAGTTTGAGTTTGGGAACAGTTCATACATAACAGTCGTTTTCTCAAAATAGAGCAACCTCTTCCTGTTTCACATAACTTATTGGCTCACGAAACTAGAAAGAAACAGCACGAGTGCCATTGTTTCTTTTATTTGCTGCCAGCTACGTGTGTTCGGATACTTACATGAATTAATTGATTTTACTATAATACGTAAAGATTTGTTATAATCAATTTTTAAATATTTTTTTATGTGTAAACAATATAAATAACCAATGTAACGCCGTGGAACATAATTCTGTTATGATACTTTTTTTTAAAAAATAAATTAGAAATTGATTAAAAATAATGTTACAGGAGTGACAAGCATGGATTTATTTATTTTTATTTTGGGTGCGTAATATTTATCCGAACGTAAATCACAGGCACATAAGAATATTAAAAATTTAGATACAAGCAAATCAAAGTTTGTTTAGAACTCATGAAAACTTCTACTTTCACAGTTTTACTATATGTTTTATTATAAAACGTAATATCATATTAGTAACATAGTTTTATTCCTTTGGAACAGGCAGAACAGGGTTTTGGAACTGAAACAGATGGAGCAGGTCTCTGTCTTTTTCTATTACAGATAGACCTCATCAATAAAAGCGTGCGGTCAAATTTTTACCATTAAACAATCACTAGTTTTCATTAAGCCTCGTATATTAGAACGCGTTCTCCTTAAGCAAGAAAAACATAAAGGTGTTCTTAATTAAAGCACGCATTCACATTTGGAATTACTTTTTAACGAGTGTTCGATGAGTTCAGTTGTTTTAATGATCCAATTATTTTACTTCAACATCGTTAGCTACGGTATTATAGTTGAAGAAGCTAACGACCGATTAAGTTTAATGGTTTTACAGACAAGAAAGAGCATTTATTTTTTCACGTTTACGACTTTTTTGGATGCAAAAGATTTTAAGTTGTGTTTAAGCACTGTTTTTTGTACCTACGTTTGAATTTTTATTTGTAACGCTTTAATTTAAATTTAGAATTCTAGAATATTCCCCCGAAATATAACCGTCTGATTTCCGGGCTTTGTTTAAAGAATAGACTTAATGCCTTTCTGCTAGGTAGTTCTTAAAAGGTAAACGATTGGTTAAACGTTTCACTACTATTGTGTCTACTCTAACGTAGAGTATTGCATTGTCTCGCCCGGAGTGCTAAGTGTGAGTTTTTCTTTTCGCATTCGATCATGAGCTCGTTTCGAGTTTACTAGGAATTTGTATGTGATTTGTACAGCGCCACCTAGTGGTAAACTGGTTTCTCACGTTTACCACTAAGTGGCGCTGTACAAATCACACACAAATTCCTAGTAAACTTCAAACGCGCTCACGATCGAATGCGAAAAGAAAAACTCACACTTAGCACTCGGGTCTCATACCACCGCCTTACCTATTCTTGCCGCAATAGCGTCAGTGCTTGTCACTGCTATATAACATTTTGGAAGGTAATGAAATGAAATGAAATTTATTTGCTTAGAATACGGTACAGTATAGATTTAGGTACAAAAGTTAATAGTTTCTCTATTACTACTACGTATTCTACCAAGTAGCATGCAAAAAAAGTAATTGAATTAAAATAAATTGAGATTATCAATTTTTGAAATGTTGAACTATGGTTTAAATGTAAATGATATTTGTTCATAATCATTCAATTAGCAATTAACATCCATCATCAGCCTGTACTTAATTAAGATTACAAATCGTCGATGAAGAACCAATACCTCCTAACTGACAATTTAGTCCAAAATTACTTTATTTATTTATTTATTTATTTATTTATTTAATACTTTATTGTACACAATTAAAAGAGAAGTAGTACATAGAGACTTATTAAAAACAGACTGTACAATGGGCGAGCTTATCCCTAATAAAAGAGATTTCTTCCAGCTGACCCGAATAAGAGTAAACACAATAATTATTGAAATGTTAAAATAGTGTACAATAATCATAAAACTAGATACATATGAATATAACAGTCTTGATACATTAAATTTATCCACATAATATTTAAAAGTGAACAACAATCGATGGACATAAAAGAAAAAATAAAAAAATAAAAAATAAAATAAAAAATACTATGTAGACCCAGCAAGAAAATGTTCTCTTAGACTCTTTTTGAAAATTGGAAGAGATTGACTCATACGAATCTTGGGCGGTAGTGAGTTCCATAACCTGACAGCTTGAACATGGAAAGAATTTGATAAAAATTTTGAACTGTGTGGGGGACATTTTAAAAGGGCAGTAACACTTAATCTACAAGGTGATCCAGGTGGATGCAAAATAGAAAACCCATCACGCAGATAGCTTGGTGCATTAGGATTAAACAGGATATTAAAAAGAAGACAAAGAATATGAGTGTTCCTACGCAGCCGTATTGGAAGCCATTTAAGTTGAGCTCTAAAGTTAGAGACATGGTCATATTTCCGTAAACCAAAAATAAATCTGATACAGAGATTCTGCAGCCTCTCTTATTTGTTCACCAGTTCTTCAGTAGCATCAATAAAACAAACATCCGCATAATCGATGATAGGTAGTATGAGGCACTGCATTAGTAATATCTTTGTTTTAAAAGGCAAATAATTTTGTAAGTGTTTTGGAGAGTGCAGAGCAAAGTGAACTTTTTTACTTATGCTGTTAATATGCAAATCCCATGATAAATCGTTTGAAATTGTTACACCCAAGTAACTGACCGAGTTTGATATTGGAATAACTGTGTTATCATAAACAACCTGAGGAAGGTTAATGTTACCAAGGATTTTGCACATATACCTACTGCCTACAATTAAAACCTTGGACTTCGATGGATTGACAGTAAGCCCAAAAGCTTTTGCCCAAACATGAATCCTTTCAAGATCCAAATTTATCGAGTCAATAGCCTTGGCCACATCCATGACACTGAAGTGACGATAGATTTGCAAATCGTCTGCATATAAATGAAAGCTAGAAGAGATAACCTCAGTAATTTTATTTATAAAAGTAGAAAAGAGGATGGGAGAAAGCACTCCTCCTTGAGGAACACCTGCCAGTAGATTAGCCCAATCTGAGGATAACTCATTCACTTGAATACGCTGAGAGCGACCCCGGAGATAGCTGTTAAACCAGTTAGCCGCATCGTTAGATATGTTTAGTGATTTGAGGATAGCGATAAGAACCTCAAAGTCCACTGAATTAAAAGCGCTACTGAAGTCAAGAAGCACAACTATAGTTAATTGTTTAATATCCATAGCTGAACGAATATCGTCAGTTACCTTTACCAGTGCCGTGACAGTGCTGTGTCCAGGCCGCAAGCCCGACTGGTACGGGTTAAGTAGGCTATTTACTCGCAAATGATCAGCCAGTTGAGTGTGAACAATGTGCTCGAGCACTTTGGATAAGTACGGTAGAATTGAAATCGGACGATAATGGGAAGTAGATATAGGATTAGAAACTTTGGGGATAGGGATTACGAATGCTTTTTTCCAGTGCGATGGAAAAGTACTTGACGATAAAGAAAAATTAAAAATGTGAGTAAGGATAGGAAGTAGTTCAGGAAGAACAAGATGAAACATTCTAGAACTAAGCTGGTCGCTTCCTAATGCGGAAGAACTAATTGAAAGCATGTGCTTCTTGACCTCAGCTTCACTAACTGGTTTGAAATTAAACACTGGACATATCGGAAAAGTACTAGAAGAAATGTCAGACAGAGTAATCGATTTAACGGGACCATGCAGCGAAATCGGCAGTGCTGTGAAGCTGGCATTTAACAAATTTGGATCTAAGGAATTATAATTATGTGAAGTAGAAGATTTGCCAATGCCAAGAGAATTTAAGAACGGCCAAATTTTATTTGAATCAGTAGCTGTAATTGTGTTATGAATGTAACGGCGTTTGGCAACACGGAATAAACGATTACACCGATTACGCAATGATTTATAGGTAGACAAACTAAGCTCTGAGGGATTTTTTTTTTATACAGACGATTTGTTTTATCCCGTTTGGCCATTAAACGTTTTAAGTCCTCAGTAATCCACGGTGCAGGTTTATGTTTAATACGTAGTTTTTTTACCGGTGCATAATGGTCAAAAATTTTCAAAATAATAGAGTTGAGCTGCTCAACCTTCGAATCCATATCAAACCCATTGACAATTGCGGTCCAGTCAATGTTTTTAAAATCGTTCTTTAGTGATTCCAAATGGATATTGTTATAGCACCGACGAAAAGCATAGTTTATTTTACGTTTTGACGGAGATATTTTGTAGGAGAGGAAGATAAGGTCGTTGTATGAGAACGATGAAGGAAATTGTCCAAAGGTACTAACGCATTCTGGATGCGACACTATGATAAGATCGAGAAGAGATGGGTTTGTATTAGGAAAATGATGAGTGGCAGATAAAGAAAGGGAGCACAGGTTTACTGAATGGAGAAGAGACGTTAATTTTTTGGCTCGTGCATTGTTTTTAGTCAAGCACGTGTTAAAGTCACCAAGTAACAGTATATGGCCATAAATGGGTCTAAAATCGTTAAGGAGGATGTCAAGTTCAGAAAAATAGTCAATATGAATAGATGGACAATAGAACACTGCTAAGAGAATTTTAGTATATCTTAAATTAATTTCTAAAAACATATATTCAGAAGATTCACTATAAATACTGGGTGACTGAGAAATAATTTTATACATTATGTCATTGCGTATATACATAGCAACCCCACCTCCTCCTTTTCCTACCCTGTCATTGATAAAGAATTATTTCAAACAATGATGTTGATAATTACTGTAAAACAAAAAATAAAAAGTAATTAGCTTTAAACTATTCTTCAGCACAAAAATAGTAAGATTTGTTTGATAATGAAGATAGTGAAATATGTCCTTAACAATGTTATAATGAAGCAAAATTAAATTGGCCTGGCTTTTCAAAATTTAAAAGAAAACACATTAAATTGTAATAACAGATAATGTTATAACAATATTTTAACCACATTAGTAACGATTACGATTTAAGTTAGTGTACAATGAGCGTAATATTTATCTATGAATATCATCATTATTATTATTATCTTTGTTAAAATGTATATAAAACCTTAATTTCAAACAAGAATACAAGAATAAAACCTTAATGTCAAACAAGAATACAAGAATAAAACCTTAATGTCAAACAAGAATACAAGAACAAAACCTTAATGTCAAACAAGAATACAAAAGTAAAACCTTAATGTCAAACAAGAATACAAGAATAAAACCTTAATGTCAAACAAGAATACAATTGACTGTTCCGACGAACTTGATTAAATTGGCGTTTGGCATTCGTGAAAAGCAGATTAGTGCACAATATGTTATATATTTCTTTTTTTATATCATAAGATAGCAAACAAGCTGATGGGACTCTTGATGGAAAGAGTCAACCATCGCCTATAAACACCAAAGTTGTTAAAGGTGCGTTGCTATCTTGTGGCGAGGTCTACTGCCACATGCATAACTTTACCGGCTACCTTACCCTCCAAACCGGAACACGACAACGACAAGCACTTACGCTATTGCAGCAAGAATAGGTAAGGTGATGGTACCAGACCCGGGCGAGAAAATACAGAACTCTATAACCTAGTAGCCACGATGGTAGTGACTCGCATAGCCAATCGGTCACCTTTTACGACCTGCCTGACAGAACGGCAATTGGTCTATTCTTCAAAGGAGCCCAGAACCAACACGGGGATATTTAATGTAAATTTGAATAAATGTGGTTGTGATATATTTGATATAAAACATTTAGTTATACTTGTAATAACCCTCGGCTGAGATATAAAGTTCTTTTACGATATTTTATGAAATACTTTGAGATTAAGGTAGGTCTGTAGACGTGTAGTAACTAGACGTGTAGTAACACGTTTAGTTATATACAATCGTAGTAACACGTTGGGTCAAATGATATAATTGTAGTAACAAGTTGGGTCAAACGATATAATTGTAGTAACACGTATGGCCAATGGTTCATCTTTTACGAAATACTTTTCAGTATAGCATAATATGATCCAATATTTAACCTCTCGAAACTTTGACACGCAAGAGCGAATTAAAGCGCCAGGTCTCATCACTCGCCTTTTGGCGGGAATGGTGACTCGGTCGACTCGTTGGAAAAAAAATCTTTTTTTCCTACAACTAAGCCATATTTTATCATTCTGTAAAAGACTGTGTATCAATTGATATATTTTCTGTCTATTAAGGATCAAAATAAAGTAATCGACAAAGTAGTTATTATATTTACAAACAAATATTACAAAAATCACGTGAAAAATAATGAATTTCTAAATGACTTTATTTTTGGCTATCACGATATGGGTGATTCCGTTCTAACTGTGATATTCAATGTCCTGTATTGTTTGTTCTCACAGGTCGTTAATTAATAATTAATTTATGAAATTTTTGTACTTATTGGAAAATAATAAACATATTTCAACATTATTTTCATATAATATAACTTGCCACTTACAGAAAACTTACAATATATCACTTAAATGTCAATACCGTGTCATGTCCATTTCTAGAATTTATTTATAAATTGTTAGTTTTTTTGTCGTAATAAATGATTTAAACTAATTACCTCATAAATTCTAATGTTTACGACAAAAAAAACTAACAATTTATAAATAAATTCTAAAAATAGACATGACACGGTATTGACATTATATCACAGTTAGAACGGAATCACCCATATATTTCTTACAACGAATTGTCCAAATAGAATAATTAAACGGCCTTTCTAATAAAAACAATACTTACATGAGAGAAATGCACCGTAAAACAACACAAAATTCAGTTTTATACCACTAAAAAATCGATAACATACACGCGGTCCGGTCGAACGAACAATAATGGCTGAAGTATAATAAACGACAATAGCAGATGTCAGTTTACGAATTTGACATGACAGATATTTTATCATAGAATAAACGTCAAAGACGTTTTCATACAACATTAGTCTTTATAATTAGAAATTTAAAGTTTAAATTCAAAAATTCAAAAAATTAAGCGGCGTAAAATTTTGCCTTCAGAGTGACAGTACACGCAATTGTCATACATAATGTCTAATATTTGCCTCTACGAGAGTCGAGTGGTTAAACAGAACCAATACGGGGGAACAAATACAATTAATGAAACTCGGTGTGAGTTTCATTAATTGTATTTGTTATTAATTGTATATGTACACACCTTTTCATTAATTGTATATTTTTCATTTCATTAATTGTATATGTACACACCTGCACATGCACACACACATATGCGCATATATCTAATAGCAAGCAGAATTACTGATTTAATGGTAGTTAGTATTTTATTCACCAACAACACTATATTTTATTCATACCTAAGTATTTCACTTGTGTATAAGTAAAGCAAGATTACCATATTTTACTGTTCCAAGAAAGTTATAAAGATAAATGCCTGAGCTACTCTTCGTGCGTGTTTCTGACAATATTCAGCATCCTTCTTCCCCATAACGTAAAATCCTCGATTTGCATTCAAAGCGGAGTTCAAGAAGAATTGTTTTTATTGTCAAGATAAGATGCTGTCTCTTTTGTTGTAGTTAGTGGGATGTATTCCTTTTCATGCTGACGTATTTAATATCCATTCGTCGTAAGATACGGATTTCTCTAGGCCTTTGAGCTAAACTACTTTTACTTACAGTAAATAAAAGTGAATACGATCATAAACTACAGTAAGTAATTTATGTAAAGTTAGTTACTTTACATAAACTACTTATTGTAATTTTCTTCATGTAAATATAAAATTTTAAAAATAAACTTTATGACCCGCCCAGCTTCGCCTACAGGTAAATTAATATATCGTTGAAATAGTTTTTCATACAAACTTTTATTCCCCATTTCGGCCCCTTACGGGTAGATTTTTGACAAAAATTAACCTATATTTGACACCAAATCTTCTTTATCTCTTTAAAAAATTCTATCAAAATCGGTTCAGCGGTTTAGCCACAAACTAGAGCTAAATCATAACAGACAAGTAGACAGGTAAACAGGTAAACAGAAAGATACGTAGATAGATTTCCGCATTTATAAAATTAGTGTGAATATGGATTTTAAGTTATTTGTTTTATTTTTTATAGCAATCAAGAAACAAATAAATAAAATGCAATAAAAATAAATATAAAGCACTAACCAAGTCATTAGGTTAAAATATTACAGAGATATCGTGAGTATAAACCAGGTGATAGTGTTGTGCAACACCTGGATTTGGTACCACCGCCTACCTATTCCCACCGCAGTAGAGTCGGTGCTTGCAGTATGCAAACTTGGAGGGTAAGTTAGCTGGAAAGCGTATGCAAGCGTATGCATATTACCACCGTACGTAACATCATTAATGTTTGAATTTGTTTGCTGTCCTATGAAAAAAGAATTGACTTTTTTGTACCTGTTGCTCGATTATTTGATTGAAAGGCAAAATGAAATCGTTATCTTATTAACAGTTAGTTATAAATGTATTATTTTAATTTGTCAAGTAATCACTAGCATCCGAACTTTAAAAGAGTAATTCTTCTAAATTTTCTGGTATAGTTTCTCCGAAATGTCTCTAGCAATTTCAACAAAAATTGTGTTTACTTACATTGTCTATTAGTGTAATTTCTATTTTAATCCATTTTCGCGTAAAAAATATATTAATAGCCTCGATATTAACCTTTATTAAATCTGTAACTTAGAGCATCAAATGCGGTCACTGTAATACAAGTATTACTCCCGTTTCATTTGCCGACATAATGAAATTGTTTCAGCATGACCCTGTTTAAGTGGCCATGACAGAATTCGTTATATCACAGAAATCCAATTAAAATGTAACCGCATTAAATAAATAAAAAATGTAATCACAATAAATAAATAAAAAATGTATACCGTCACGTCTATATCTTCGAAGAGTAAAGTAGGAGGTGCAATTAGTGAAGCTAACCTGGCCAACTTAATGGCATAATGTGCACATTTTCAGTGTCAAGTAAGTTATATTTTTCAGAAATACCTAAAAAGCTTAGAGAAAATACTGAACTCAGTGTTATTAAACCATTGAAGTGACGAGGTTTGTTTTTAAACAAATTTGTTTTAATATTCTTAGGTATATTGTAAATTATAAAAACATTTTTATATACAAATAAATATAGATGTAGATAAATATATTTTTATTCCTAAAAATGCTTAAATACAATGAAAAAAGTACTATTAAAGCAAAATATCAACAGGTTTTACTTATAGAATAGGGGCAAGCGAGCAAGAGGTTGAATGACTGGCTAAGACCAGTTGTAATACTGTTCGAGTCTTGCGGTTGTATAATGCTGGCCTTAAAGGAATGAGTAACCTTTTGGCTGAGGGTTCTTGATGCACTGGTCTCGTTATAAACAAATATAAAACGAAATTAAATGACCTTATAAGACCTGGAGACTAATTACCACTGAATGGCACAACTACGAAAAGTATTTTATAGTTACTTTGTATAAAGAAGTAACATTCCAAGAAGAAATTAATTCAATTTGCAACCTTCTACCAACTTTCTTTTGTGACCACTGCAGTACAATTGAAAGGGTAAAAGCAGTGTAAAAATGGAATAAGCCCACCGAAAGCTAGAAAAAAAGAAGTTCTTGTCGGCCCAATTAGCCACCCATGTCATGTGGGAAAGTATGATGGACGTGGGATTTATTTTCTCCTATGAAAGGTTTGTCATACATACTACTAGTCATGTTAAGTAAACACAATTTTAAGAGAGATTAATACAAGAACTCAACTTCAGAAAATATACCATTAACTATAAAGATAAATCACTTAACAAGTGCAGCCTAGCTGTCATAATTTATGAAGCCAAAGCGTTATTGCAAGAAAGGCAGTATAATCCCCCATTTGAAGAATGTATTCTTTAAAGTGGGCCAATTAGCAACTGCTGTTCATTTATTTTTTAGAAAAGTTAGACTCATCATCTAATACTGAGCAATTTGTAAATTTGAATGAAAATTAAACGCGGTTATTTTTTCGTAATTATTTTAAGGTATTATAGTTTTTGAGACTACTCACTCCAGAATAACACCCAGACTCACTTTTTCTAGTCACCATAACATCAGTGCTTGTCATCATCTGTTTAGCCTAGATTAGATGACAAACTTACACGTTTTGCATTATGGATGCCAACGCTTTCGAAAATCTTTAATATCTACTAGACATAATTGTCTCTTAACATCAACAGCGTCGTTCACTTGTTTGCTATCTGGTGTTTTAAAAACATGTTCTATTCTATTGTAAATTGAAGTTAAACAGTATTCCATAGTATTTATTTATTTATTATTCTATTGTAAATTAAAGGTAATCATAGTTCAGTTGCTATATTTCTGCCTAGCGTTGAGCATTAACGTTACGTCCTTCTTAACGTTGAGCATTAAAGTTTTTTTTTTTTCAAATTCGTGAGCGATGATAACAATTAGAAAATTATGAAATCCGTTTTCAATTTAACTTTAAAAAAACTCCGCACGCTAAACTGGGTGTATATTAATTGATATTGTTAAAAATTAATACAAGCACACGTACACACAAACAATTTATGGTCATGTCATATATGGGGAAAACAAAAAAATTGTACCCCTTATTAAAACAATCACGCGAACGATGGAGTATGACCACTACACACTGGATACGCCTTTCAAGGCAATTTCTTAGAGTATCAACGTGGCGCGCATTTACACACAGAAATACAGAGTTATAATACTTACCGATGAAATAAAATCACTACTTAGGTATTTTTTAAGCTTTAGCTTTCTATTCCACGAGACAAAATAGCACAATACGGCATGTTTCTATTGTTTTACGACATAATGTATCTACAAGCGTTTGACATTTACATATATTTGCTCATATGAGCGGCTATGCATTTTACGCCCAGCGCCGTGTCTATTAATATTTGTGGTCTGTGAGTATGACATTCGACACTTAATATATTTAAATAATTTGCATTAGAAATACATTAAATTAATAAAAATAAACATAACACACACTACATTCAGGTGAAATACAGACATTGATAGTATACCTACTATTTTTGGGGCGGTAGACTTAATTCACCTGTCTGGGGCAAATCACCTGGATAAATTAAGTGCTACGCACGGTAGACTTAATGCACCTGGGTGTATTAATCAAAGCTCTCCATTACGTCAAACCTTCGATCGGGTACACTTAATTCACCTTGGTGCATTAGTACCAACAAGGTTTCTAAACTTTATTCACCCGGGTTAAGTAGGGACAGCTCTCCATAAACTCCAAAGCTTAGTACCGGTATACTAATTTACCTGGGTGCATAAAGACCTGCATGGTTCCTAGACTTTATACACCAGGGTTAAGTAGGGACAGCTCACCAAGCTACCTGGCATTTCCAAAGACCAGAACAAATTACGGCACTCGAATGTTAACATATAACGTAGATCAAATATATAATAATCTACCGTCAACATTAAAAAGTCGGTTCTTTTAATAAATTTAAACACGATTTGGCCAAGTTTATAATAAATAATTTTAAAGTTAAATGAATATTCTGTGCAGTGCGAATGACATGTATAATTATTAATATTAAGGTGTGTCCACACTTGTGACAATTTACCGAACATTATCCCGTAACCGTATCAAACACACGTGTCAGTAGCGATTAATGTGAACGTATTTTGTTACACGAACAATTGTCACGAGCTGCAGTATAGTTCAATCCATTCCAAACACTGAAAGAAACTGCTAAACAGAATAAACGGCAAGACAATGTACGGAGTTACGATCTACTAGCCGGGCCGAATGTGAACGCTTGTCTGTCTACAGTCACGCATCCAAGCCACGTGTTACGAGCCGATCCATCGAAAGTCGGCTTTTTTTTCGCTATTGTCCAAGGACCAGGAGACGTCCACACTTGCATTTATGACACGTGTTGAAGTACGTCCGATGACAAAGATACAGACACGAGGTAGAAGTGGATCAAGTCATGATGTGTCCCGGTCGGTACGTCCCCCGTCCGCAACTCGCCGCCGCTCATTCACGCAACACACGCTATAAACAATGTTGTATACGTTGCTTAGTTTTGTATTGCGACGATTGCTTATTTAGGCATGAAGTGGATGCCATGTAGCGATGCCATGCCAGGCGATCTAGTTCGATATAATGTGTCTACACTTGTAATATTTCATTGTACATGGCTTGTGACCGTGTCAGTACAACCAATATCGTTCACATTTAGCGTAACATGTCCTGAAGCGATGCCACGTAGTCCGGTCCGTCGTCACGTTACAAGCATGGACGCATCTTTAGCTGTAAGTTTTTTCCTCATGTGACTATGTCTGTAATGAGAATAAAGTATCTTTAAACCTAAACCTAATTCGTGTTTCAGAGACCGGATGTAAGTATCTTTGGCTAATCGTGGGTGCGCTGATTGTACCTCTGTCTACCTCTTCGGGGATACGGGCGTGAAGATACTTTTCTTATATATCATGAAATCTAACAAATAAATTAAACATACAGACAAACGCTACATATTTATATAGCAGTATAGATTTTGTACAAACTCCTCAACCCGTAAGCGCAACGTCGCAATATTAATCTCAGAAGCTTCCAGGTTAGCATAAAACTGATGTTTGGACAGCTGTAGTGTCCATTGTACTGTAAGTTGGAACACGAAGCACATTAATCATTCATCTCAGACAAACACTGCTAACCTGGAATTGTCATTTTAAATATTCCACAAGGTTGAGTTTAGAAGATTTGACATTTTAAAAAGTAGACTGAATAATATAGCAAAACCCGTACATGACATTTTTGTTCTAAAATTAAATTCACTTTACTAAAAGGATTTGAGACAAATTAGGACAATTTTATTTTGTCTTCCTCAATGTTGTTTTATTTTCTTACACTAAAAGTATTATTTTGTAATTAATTTAATATAATTTAAAAAGTATAATTTATAATTAACTAGCGACAGCTGCCCGCGGCTTCGCCCGCGTAGCTTTTGTTTCCGTGGAAATCGGAAAAATATCGGAAAGGATTATATACTAAAACCTTCCTCAAGAATCAATCTATTAAAAGAACCACATCAAATTCTTTTGCGAAGTTTTAAAGATTTAAGTATACATAGGGACATAGGGACATAGGGATAGACAGAGAAAGCGACTTTGTTTTATACTATGTAGTGATTCAATATAATTTAAAAATTATAATTTATAATTAATCTGTACATGTAATAAAATCGTAGGAAAGTCAAAACTGTACATTTAATATTTTTTAAAAGAATACTTGGGGCGTGATCTACAATCGATATCGAAGCCAAAAATATATTTTTTAGAATTTTTGTCTATTTGTCTGTTTATCTGTTTGTCTGTTTGTCTGTTTGTCTGTGTGTATGTCCAGGGTAAACTCAAAAAGTACTGCATGGATTTACTTCAAATTTTGCATGAATATTACTAACAGGTCGGGTCAACATATAGGCTACATATTATCACGCTATCACCTAGCGACCAGGTGCTGTGCGGAGTAAATTAAGTCCGCGCGGACGAAGTCGCTGGCAACAGCTAGTTTAATATAATTTAAAAAGTTTTTTTCATAAAGCAACTAGCACAGAAAGCGTGCTAAAACGATGGAGTGAATATTTTGGAGATATGTATCATGCTGTTCAGGACGCTGCCTCCGTCTCTGACTCAGTAAGTGATTCAGAGACGGTGGAAGCATGCCAGGACATTACTATGCAAGAGATCGTATGGGCGATAAGAAGCATGAAAAATGGAAAGGTTGCGGGAATAGATAAAGTGACTGTTGAGATGATCAAATACAGTGGTCCTGCAGTCTGGGACTCTTTTTGGGTCCTCTGCAATACATGTTGGAGGACCGGTAGAGTACCCGAAGACTGGCGGCGCGCGGTCATCGTGCCCTTGTATAAAGGCAAGGGCTCACGTATAGACTGCAATAGCTATAGGGCCATCATTTTGATCAGCTTAGCATCGAAGGTGTATGGTAAGATCATTGAAAGGAGAATGCAAGGGAAGTCCGAGGGAATGTTGTAGGAGGCACAAGGGGGTTTCAGATCTGGAAGAGGATGTATGGATCAAGTTTTCTCACTCCGCAACATCGTAAAGAAGCGTCTGGCTGTCGGCCAGAAGGTTTTCTGCGGTTTTGTGGATTTGGAGAAAGCGTTTGATAGAGTTGTGCGAAAGAAACTTTGGGACATTTTACCCAGTTATGGGATAGATGGGCGTGCTGCGTGCTGCGTGCTGCGTGCTTTTCAATCCATGTACTGGGATTGCAAAGCATGTGTGCGGGTGGACGGCAACATATCGCCCTGGTTCGATGTCAATGCTATTGCGGCAGGAATAGGTAAGGCGGTGGTACTAGACCCGGGCGAGACAATACAGAACTCTACCACCTAGTAGCCACGATGGTAATGACTCGCATAGCCAATCGGTCGCCTTTTATGACCTGCCTGGCAGAACGGCAGTTGGTCTATTCTTCAAAGGAGCCCGGAACCAACACGGGGAAAGAAATTATATATTTCCATTACGCTACAACAACAAATACTGAAAATAAAAAGAATGAAAATATAAAGGGGGGGTGCCCATACAATAAACGTTTTTGTTTTCGCATTTTTTGCTAAGATGGTACGGAACCCTTATTGCGCGAGCCCGATTCGCACTTGGCTGATTTTTTACTATCTTGTGATATAAAAAACAGTATTTTATGACATTAATATAATGGAGAGTACCTTCACGCCCATATCCCTGAAAGCGTTGGCAGAGGTAGAACAAGTGCACCCACGATTAGCCGAAGATACTTGGTCCCACGAATGTGATAGGTGGCAAGCCTATCGCCAACCGGGCACTTTCCCGGGCAAATTTGTGTTTCTCAGAAAACTGAAAAAACACTTTTTTTTAATGTGCCCGACCCGGGAATCGAACTCGGGACCGCATGTGGTCAACGCCAACGCTGGACCACTAGACCACAGAGGCCACTATAATGGAGAGATAATAAAGAATGCTATATTATCACAGAGTAACATAGTAAGATATTTTTTATCTCATAGGTTAGCAAATGAATAGTATATGGTTCTCCTGATTGGAAGATATAACCATTGCCTGTAGATACTAAAGATGTTAATGGTGTATCGTTATCCGTGTGGCAGGGTTGGGATGCCTCTTTCTTCTTCTTTGGATATATAAGCACAAAAGAAAAATACTTAGAAAAGCTATAGGCGATTGTCGTCTCTTTTTATCAAAAGAACCATCTGCTTGTTAGCTATCTAATTTATATATATCTTTATATATCTTTTTCTATAATATATAAAAAGCCTCCCTTATCTTTCACAAAACAAGTTCACGAGAAATCCACGCCTAATTAAACTTTTATCTAGAAACTCTGTTCTTTTTCTAGTTAAATATTTTAAAAGACAAATGGCTGACTTACACCTTGTAGCTTATTAAACTTGTGTTTTACTGACGCTGAAAAATTCTAACTTTTATTTAAATTTTTAAATTTCTTATGTAATTTATTGTCTTTTTACTTCATTTTTAAGGGTCTAACACCTAGCAGAGCTTAATTGCTTTTCAGTCTTTAAAGTTTTCTTGTTTTGCAATTTATATGTTTTTGTTATATTTCTGAATTAAATATCAAACAGCAGATGGATCTTGTGATGAAAAGAAAACTATAATTGCCCATGTTTTTTTATAATAAGATAGCAAACAAGCAGATGAGTCTCCTGATGGAAAGAGTCAACCATTGTCTATAGACGCCAAAGGTGTTACTGCTGCGTTGCTGTCTTGTGGCGAGGTCTAAAACCACATGCATAAGTTTACCGGCTACCTTTACCCTCCAAACCGAAACACGACAGTGACAAGCACTGACGCTATTGAGGCAGTAAAGGTAAAGCGATGATTACTGACCTGGGCAAGACAATGCAGAACTCTACCACCTAGTAGTCACGATGGTAGTGACTCGTAAAGCTAATTGATCGCCTTTTACGACCTGCCTGGCAAAACAGCAGTTGACCTATTCTTCAAAGGAGCCCGGGACCAACACGGGAAAATGTAGATACACCAAAGATGTTAATGGTGCGTTGCTATCCATGTGGCGGGATGGCAATGCCACATGCATAAGTTTAACGGCTACCTTACTTTTTAAACTGAAATACGACATTGACATAATATGTCAATATAATATTAATATATATTATTATATAATATTATTATAATATTAAATTAATTAATATTAATTTATTAATTATAATATAATGATAATAATATATAATTAATAATATTTTATTATATATAATTATAATAATTATAACAATAATAATTATAATATAATTATTATTAATTATAAATAAATTAATATTATTATTATTATATTATAATATAATATTATTACGATATACCCGGGCGAGACGTTACGACACTACCACCTAATAGTAATCATGCTGGTAGTGAGTCTTATAGCCAATCGTTCGCCTTTTGTTAACTATCTGGTAGAATGAGAGATGGTCTATTCTTCAAAAGAGGCCTAGACTTTCACGGGGGGAGCGGGGGAGGAAAGGAGGGGAAAAGATTCACGTAACCTCTTGTTAAGTGATTGTGTTACCATAATAGGCGTTGCAGAACTCTTTTATCGGGTATTCAAGATAGTAATGCGTTTAGTCTAAAACAGTGTAACAGAAAAGAAGAGAGCTCCTCCATACTATTCTCCAACTAATTTCTAAAAAAATTAAGTATCTTCACACCCGTATCCCCAAAGAGGTACCCATGATTAGCTGAAACTACAATATGACAGGTGGCAAGCCTGTTACCAACCGGGCACTTATCCAATTCCGAGCAACGTTGATTTTATCAGAAAACTGAAAAAACACATTTTGAATTAATCGACCTGGAACCCGGATTCTCATATGGTCAACACCGACACTGAACAACTAGACGTGACAAGACCAGCAGGCTTAGGATAAACACCGCGAGATACGTCTCGATCGAGTTAGTGACGTTTACTCGACTGTTTTTTTTTTTTGTTTGATAAAAGCAAGCAAGTCGTTTGATCGGTAGAAAAAATAACTAGCGTCGAGTAATAATGATCATTTTCTCTTCTTTTGAAGTATCATGTCGAATCAAGTGTCAAATGCGTTAGCAAACAGAGGAAGTGACATGAATGTCGAGAAAACGGGTCGATAAAATTTTATCGTGCTGCTTATCCTAAGCCTGCAGGGAAGAAGAAATGTTCTTAGGTCACGCAAACGAAGTTGTAGACAACAGTTAGTTTTATTTAAAATAAAACAAATTAAACGGGACGTATAAAGTTACTAAAAGAAGCACCTCAACGACACGTCGGAATCAAATTTGCCGCGAGCTGTAATGACTCGCAGTAATTCAACAGCAATTATTGTGGAGTACTGTTGCATTGGCGAGAGGAAAATTAATTAATAACCAGATAGATGCTCAGTTTATTCTCATTGTGCCCTGCTTTTTCACCCAATAAAAGTAAATCAAAATTAAAAATGTGTTTATTTTCACTAACTAGGCACAAAATTAATAGTACCTATTCATTTTGTGATTTTGTGCCTGTAGTTAGTTGAAAATAGTAGTACTGTTGCATTGGTGAGAGGAAAATTAATTAATAACTAGGTAGATGCTCAGTTTATTCTCATTGTACCCTGCTTTTTCATCAATTAAAAATAAATCAAAATTACAAATGCGTTTATTTTTACTTACTATAGGCACAAAATGAATAGTATCTGTTCATTTTGTGTCTGTAGTTATCTGAAAATAGTAGTACTGTTGCATTGGCAAGAGGAAAGTTAGTTAAAATCTAGATAGATGCTCAGTTTATTCTCATTGTGCCCTGCTTTTTCATGAATTAAAAGTAAATCAAAATTAAAAATTAATAATGTATTTATTATCACTAACTATAGGCACAAAATGAATAGGTACAGATGTCAATCTATATACTTATAATCTTGCTTGTTTCTTCCGTGAAAGATCTTCGGTGTGTTTCGGAGAGAAGGGCAAGACATGCAGTGTAATTACTGCCAGCGAGACTTAACACCTTATGTCTAAAGATAAGCAACAATAAATAAGTTGCCTGGGTCAGTTCCAGGTAAACTAGTTTATGTTCATGGGCAACTGACGTTCACAACTACGCAACTTACAACGGACAAGACGTGCCACTTACCATCAGGTCTGCCAATTTGACTATCCAACTAACATAAAAAAAATATAAGAATGGCACTCAAGCAACGCACACATAGACACCTTTCACAGAAGCGATATCTCAGAACAGAAACACCGTTGGGAATAGTGCACTGGAAAGAAATAGCAGTGTAAGAAATGGAATAAACTGACTGAAGTTTCGTAAAACAAGGAACAATTATTCACCCACGTCCATCATATTTTCCACCACATCCTAAGCAAAAACGAAAACACAAAATTTACGTAACAACGCACATTTTACTTCGCCACCGAAGCATCTTCGGGAGAAATTAACTCTACTTTACTCAACATGAGTTAAAATGATTTTTATTATTTACTAATTGACCCACGCAAAGGAAGCTAGTATTTGTATCTTCATGTCAAATTTCATTAAAATACATTCTGCAGTTTAGCTGTGAAATTGCATCAGACCGAAAGATGGACATTTTTGCATTTATTATATTAGTATGGATTTTCCAAAGTAAAATTAGTCTGTAGTAAATCAATCCGTTCGAGTGAAGTATGGTCCGTTTCCTTTGAAATTTCTTCGTTTGCGAAGTGAAAAATGTATATAGTAAATAAATTATATTTTCTGGTTGTGCTCCTGACGTAGTAAAAAGTGTGATGGATGTGGGATTTGGCCGCCCCGTTGGTCCAGTGGTTAGCGACCCTGACTACGTGATCGACAGGGCTCGGGTTCGATCCCCAACGGGGACAAGCATTTGTGTGATGAGCATCAATGTTTGCATTTCCGGGTTTGGGTGTTTATTAAATATATTCTGGTATTTATATATATTATTTATTTCTATGTATTAGTATCGTTGACTAGCTCCCATAGCACAAGCAAATAATTAGCTTGCTTTGATCAGTAAGTGTAGTTTGTCCCGTAAATATTTATTTATTTTATTTAAAATGTGGGTGGACTATTGTAAAATGTACAGCCTCGTTCAAATACCAGATCTTCGGCAAGCTTATTCTACTCTTACTCCTTACATTGCTGTTAGTTTCAGTGGCAAAGAAGAAATTTTTAAGAAAAACTTCATATTAGTTACTTATCACAGTTTTGTCTTTGAGATTCGACAACGTGACTAAAGAATGTAAACGTCTGAATCTATGAAATAAAAGAAAACCGTTTTTTTAATATTTGAAACCAAGTAAAATCTGTTCCTGCATACTTTAACAACCTATTTCTGACGACTGCTCAAAAAATAATTAATCGACGAAATACTTATCCAAACTTCTATTATAAATGTATGTATGTTTGTCCCTGTATGTAGGTTCACTAACCACTCGACCGACGGGGAAGTCTGTGATACTACGTATAGATTAGCAGTATACGTCAGCAGTATTAACGGTTTTCCCCGTAACGGTCGTTTAAAAGAATTGACCATCTGTTATTTTCCGCGTGTTGGTACCGCTCTCCTTTGAAGAATAGGCCAACTGCCGTTCTGCCAGGCAGGTCGTAAAAGGCGACCGATTGACTATACGAGTCACTAACATCGTGGCCACTCGGTGGTAGAGTTCTGCATTGTCTCGCCTGGGTCTGGTACCAACGCCTTACCTATTCCTGCTGCAATAGCATCAGTGCTTGTCACTAGCGTCTTCCGGTTTGGAGGGTGAGGTAGCCGGTAAACTTATGCATGTGGCATTAGACCTTGCCACAAGATAGCAACGCACCATTAATACCTTTGGTGTCTATAGGCGATGGTAGACTCTTTCCATCAGGAGACCCATCTACTTGTTTGCTATCTTATAAGAAAAAAAAACATTCTGCCAGGCAGTTATTAAAAGGTTGACACTGTTATGTTCAGAATTGGATGGTAAAGTGGGTAGTAGGCTTATGCATGTGGCATTACCATCCCGCCACATGGATGGCAACACACCATTAACAGCTTTGGTTTAACACACCAAATGGCGATGTTTGTGTCTTCCATCAGGAGAGCCATCTTCTTATTTGCTATCTTATGACATTTTTATAAGAATTTTTATTAAGATCTTAAATTACAACGGGACATATAGACATACAAAAATGATAATGATAGCTAAAAATTAAATGGCCTACAATTTGCGCACTTAGCGTGTTCTTATTGCATACCAATTTTCATCAAGATCAATCAAATCATTTCTGACTTAATATGGGACATGCATACAGATAGACAAAAATGGTTTTCTGTGAAGATAGTTTACGCCCAATAATTTTACGTGATAGCGTCATAAGAAAACAAAATAGTGTATCTCTATCGCTTGTTCTGCGCTCTCGCTTGCACGCTCGGCTCAGAAGAAAAGTGACAAGGAGTCACGCTTTTTAATGCAAGAGGCCGGCGTTTATCGATAAACGTATCGAGTATTAATCACGAAATTGGACATAAATTGCATGTATGGACAAACGCGATTTTTAGTAGGTAAAAGTGGAATAAATCAATACAATCGAATCACCCGGTACGTAGAGAACTCAATGAGAATCCAATAGAGAACGCAATGGAATTGCTCAACAGTTACCGGTTTTCAACACTAATTAAGATTACAGCCTTTGTGGTAATCCTAATATGAATATAACTTATATTAGCTTGCAATTATTAAATTATAAAGAAATAAAAAATAATATTACTACGCAGTTCCTTTACGGGGTAGACAGTGTTACCCAAACGTCAATACAAACCCCGGTTCATCATAAGTAATTCACTGTATAAGATGCAATATGAATTGGCCATACGTGTCACTACCATCGTGACATAGGTATGTGGTACAGTTCCACAATATTTTGTCTGGGTAGTTGGTACC